>CM059019.1:34471203-35671203 GCA_030272315.1 Paspalum vaginatum | reverse complement strand
GTTCGAGACCCATTCGTTAATCAATGTATGTATATTTCATATGTGTCTAGATTTATCACTATTTATATGAATGTGGACGAATAAAAGAAAGGTTAAAACCCGTTACATTTTGGGACTGCTGAAGTTTTATTTAAATCCACAATTCAAAGAACAACACACATACAATGTATAATACATGAGTATAAATTTCCTTTTGCCATTTCTTTGGGGGTGCCATGGCCCCTACTAGCCCCCTTTGGCTACGCCACTGCTCTCCCTACCGGACGTGACCGTCTGCGCTGCCGGCCGTGCGCGCGTCCACCCCGCCGGATGCCGCTGCGGAGGGTGAGGAGAATGTGGAAGGCCGAGGGGCGCTGTAGCAGAGAGGGAAGAGGAAATGATGACATGGAAAAGAAAGGACAAGTGGGTTCCACATGTCATTGAGAAAAAAATAAAAAGTAAATGCGTTGACACGTGGGTCTCGCATGCTACGTCAGCGAAACCTTCTTCAACTGTGCCCAGGGTTGTAAATTGGACTTTTTTGCCAGTTCGAGGCTGTAGGTTATACCCAGTTTCATATCACGAGGTTGAAAATCGGATTTCTTAACTAGTTCAAGGTTGTAAAATGGTCTTTTCCTTTTTTATAAACCAAGATGAATTAGTTAAAAAATTTTAGGTATCAAATCAGATTTTTATTATTTCTCAAAAATAGGAAACAATCTTCGAAATCAGCTAATTGTTCAATTTTGGTTGATTTTTTATAGTTGGTACTCTGTGTCTGGTTTGTATTTCAAGATCGAAATCAGGTGGCCTAGATAGTGCAAGGTTGTAAAATAGATGTTTCCCATTCAACAGCGATATTGAAAGTAGCGATTAAAGTTAGACAGGGTGAACTACTCAACTCGATGTTTCATAGCTAGGATGTCGTTCATGCATAGTGATGTTCTATCGTCACTGAGCCTAAATATATCTACCCAATGTTCATGTCAAGAGAGTTTAAATCTGCAGGCTATCAGTTACAGATTACAAACCTGATGAGGGGATGTAGCCAGAGGACTGGAGTGGGTGAGGAAGAAATCTCCCCAGATGGACGGCTGAAAACTCGAGATGTTTCTGCTCGCACGGTCCTCCGTCACTTTAAGCTGGTTTCTTGCGTTGGCGGTGGCAGTGGCACTAGCAGCAACGATGGCACTGGTAGCCCGAGTGCAACCAACTGAAGAAGGCTCATGCCTGTCTGAAAGGCCCGTATGGACCTGTCCAACCAGCTGCAGCACCTGGGTGCCAGGCGACGCCACAGCGCCGGCGACGAGTGGCCACCCTGCCGCGGCAGAGGCGCCAACGGCAGGACAGCCGCCGCGGCTGTGGCGTCCACCACTAGGTGTTAGTTTCATGGGCGGGAAGGCTGAGTAACGTTCGCTCTTGTCAATTGCAAGAGATGGGCTTTGGAATATGCTGCTACTACGACAATCGGCAGCACTGCTGGATCGGATGCCATGTCTTATATACTACTATATAGGCACCAAAGTCCAAAGGTGATGCCGACACAGACAGCGCCGACGCTACTCCGGCCACCAGGTCTTCAACACGTTGCCGCCACTTCGTCCACAAGGATGCACATAGGCAGTACATACTATGATATGCACAACAAGAAACTTCGTGTCCACAAGATGGACACCGTAACCGTCTAAAAAAACTTCTGCAAGATGCTTCATCAAGGATGACATCTCAACCCTGTGTCAAATGACAGCAATGATCAACGGCATCCTTTGACATGAGCAATGTGTCTTCGATGTCGTCATCTAACATCAGCAAACTGTCACTGCTCTATTTTGTATAGCTCCAGACTCTAGATTATTCAGGTTGGACTGCAATTTGTACATTAAATTAAAGTAGTTTAAGTAATTATATACTCCCTCTATTCTTTTTTATTTATTTGATGCGGTTGACTTTTTTTTCAAAACTTTAAACCTTCGTCTTATTCAAAAAATTTATGCAAATATATAAAAAACGCAAGTAACAAAAAGAATAAATGATAAATAATGAAACTTTTTTTTGAATAAAACGACGGATCAAAGTTTTGAAAAAAGATCAACCGCGTCAAATAAGAAAGAACGGATGGAGTAGTTAATTTAAACTATAGAAAAAATAACCCTCTTATACCGTTTTCAGCGGATCGTATATATAGACTGGCTTATAGTATAAAACGACACTATAGCGCTACTGTAGATAGAGATAAAGATGGTTGGAATAGTAACAGTCAAAGGTGGATATACGATCCGCTGGAGATGGTCTTAAACCATTTTTGAGATAGTGTCACATCAGTAACTGTGATGACATAGTATATATTTATGAAGAAAGAGATGGTAATAGTTTCACGGTGATGAAATGATATATACACTGTTTTCAAGATGGTTGTGTCTTGCATGTTGTTTAGAAAACAACACTAAATAAAACCATGCAATGTAAGTATATGTTTAATTCATAAATCACATCATTTCTTGCTTACGTGGCATATTGAAAACATATATACGAAACCCTCTACTCAAAATAGCCCTAGAGCACCGTTGGCGCTTTGTCCACTTATGCATTATTGATGCGCGCCGATTGCGGAAGAATCTTCCGGCCAGGATCTTGTGGTTTAGCGGAATAATTAAATTCGAGGCGCAGAAATTTGGTCCACAAAATGACAAAAATTCAATGCATGGTTGGCATGCACCTAGGACTAGTCTACGATCAGATCACTAGTGTACTAGTCGCTTGTACACAGGCCTTACATTTTTCGCCTGCATCTGCGTCATGCGTGCCATTTAGCAGCTGCCTTTAAGCGCTGCCGGAATGTCTAGCTACCGCCGCTGGTTTGAGCTGTGACTACTGACTATATATGATTTTGGCTTGGCCCAAGCCCCAAGCTATATACGGCCTGAGCCTAATCGAATCAGTAGCGCATGTTAATTACATGTATTTAGATTGAAGATACACAATATTAGAATCAAATACGAAGAAAAACCAAATCAAATAAAACAATACAAGCCCAGACTCTTATCATCGGACAATCCAATGTGTAGGAACTAATGGCATTCAAATACTCCAACGTATAAAGGACTTGGCTGTCGAAGATAAAGACCATATGTTCTTCGTTGGGTAAACTACGCGAAGCCAACGCGAAAGATGGTTTAGTGTAAGCCACATAAAAAACATAAAGGAAACTTTCAAGCCGTGTGTCGTCGTCTTACCTTTAGCCAAGAAAAATAATTTCATTTAAAAAGTGACATTCCTCTTTATTGTGTCTTTTTTATCAGCTGAAACCTGGTTTAAACTTAGCCATGTGTGTGGTCATAGATGCCGGAAATATTTCCTATTTATAAAAAATTTATGCCAAAAATATTTCCTCTTTATAAAAAATTTATGCTAGAAATATTTCCTCTTTATAAAAAATTTATCTTCCTATTACTAATTAGAAGTTTAAAAAAAGCACATATTACGAAGCACGCTAGAAAAAATATACTAGCCATCAATTATAAAAAAACAGAAATATCTGACCATCAATTAAGTAGTATCCAACAAAACTAGCCATTAAATCTATTATATTTTCTAAAAAAGTTATCCACCATGCCATTATAAAAGACCATTAAAATAACCTCCTAAATTTACATATAAATTACCCACCGTGCCATTATGAAAGACCAACTAAAGTAACCCCCTCAATTTGCATATAAATTACGCACCACACCATTATGAAAGACCAATTAAAGTAATCCCTAAATTTGCATATAAACTATCGATCATACCATTATGTAAGATGAATTAAAGTAACCCTAAATTTTAAATATAAATTACCCACCCTATCATTATGAGAGATGAATTAAAGTAACTCCTAAATTTGCACATGCATTACCATTAGGATAATGAATTGAATTATCACCTAATTTACATATATATTATCTATTGTATTATTGTAAGAGATAATTTAAAGCACCCCTATTTTTCATATTAATTGCCGTTATGCCATTAGAAAAATATAATATTAATTAGCCAGTGCTTGTTGTAGATAGATAAGAAGAATAATTATGTATATATACATGCATTATATTAAAGTATGAACATATGAGATATATTGAATAATAACAATTTTAATTAATTGTAGGTAACGAGCCGAGCATATATATATAAATTTCGAATATTTATATTTGATACTAGCTCGCTTGTTTACATGGGATTGACGTACTAGTGCAATTCTAACTAAGATAATGTTGAGCACCAAAATGTGCAGGTTAGTGTTAATGGCAATTTCTATGCATATTTGGCACATAATTGTGTTCTTCAGGTAGTGTGCAATATGTTGAAGGATTTTGAGCCTATTTCATTAAAGACACAAAGAAAGCATTGAATTGGCATCAAGATGGAGCCAAATCAGGAGTTTCAATACATCAAGTTGTAGCCCTCATCGAGACGATCAGAACAAACATATGGATGACCTAATTTTGAGTCCAGACCGAGAAGTTATGTCCTTTGGAAGATTGACTGTCTGGGCAATACCGGACTATCCGGTCGGTGCAAGATGGATTTCTCCTCAAGATTTCCGAACAGTCTGGTCCTACTCACCGGATAGTCCGGTAGAACCTTGTGTTATCCGAAAAGGAGTTTTCAATTGAGTCTAGATCGGTTTAGGACGTGTTTTGGCTTGTAAAAATGAAATGCCATCCGTCTCTATAAATATAAAGGGCCACTGTTGATTGATGCACCACAATCGAACCAAATACATCTACTTTTATCGTTTTTATCTTTTATCTCTTTGCCCAGCTTCTAGGAGCTCACCGGACAGTCCGGCGCACACCGCTGGACAGTCCGGCGCACACCAGTCAACCCCAAAGTGCAAGTTCGCGGCACAGAGGGTTTCAATGTCTGTGATATTTGGCCAGTACAGGTGATAACATATTTTTAGTGACTCCGCTGGGACAAGAATACGGTGACATCAGTTATCATGGCCTGTGATAAGCAGGCTGACCGAAGCGAGGTGACTATCAACAACATCGTCAGGCCGAAGAATAAAGATCTTCCTGAAGATACTAGGCGGTAGTTCGTGGAGAGGTTGAAGATACAAACTGAGGAAAATCAGAAACGTACAAAGCAGCACGAGTAAAAAGAATTGGAGCGACTTCTTTCTTGTTAAGAGAAAAGAAGGGTTGACGTAGGAAGGTAACTTAACTTCAGGCATATGATTACCTGCCTCTCGACGATGGAACTCCATACGCAACATCGGGGGAGGCTAATCAGCGAACGCTCACCGCGCTTGAATTGAGCGAGATGCTGCCCCTCCCCCTCCAGGCGCCCAACCTGATCGCATGCCCTGCATGCATGCATAAAAAAAGTAAAAAAACCCCAACCTCAACCATTGGGATTTCGCAACTTACCACTGCACCATTCGGTTTATTGCTTAAATAAACTTAAACGTTGTTGTATTTGAACGGTTTCAGACCAGCATTGGAGAAAAAGTTATGATCATAACTTTTTCATGTAATTTTAGATATAAATAGAATGAAAATTCCAGGATTATACTTTACCATAATAATTTTCTCTGGAAAAAAAATTATATTAGCATAATTTCATGCTAATAAATTATACCAACGAGCTGTGTTCATACAATTATGACAAATTATGTTACCATAAATTATATTAGCATATTTTTACCACAAAGTTATGATTAAAAAAACTTACATCTTAAAGTTGTTATAATGAGCATAAATTATGTGAGCATAAAATTATGTCATACAGTTACGATAAATTATGTTAGCATAAAATTATTAGTTACGATAAATTATGTTAGTATAAATTATGTTTTCATAATTTTATGTCATAATTTTTACCATAAAAAGTATGATTAAAAACTTACATCCGCAAGTTGGTAGATAAACAATTCTATCAGTATGAAAGAAGAGAGAAAATAAAAAAATGAAAAAATAACGGAAAAAAGAGTAGAGAAAAAAAAAAGGACGCCCAGGCCCCACCTACTCCCGCCCTCCGCACGCGTCCCTGCAGGTTTGCCTGCGCGAGCCCTACCTGCTCCCACCCCACGCACGCGGTCACCTGCGCGCTTGCCCGTCGCTCGCTGGATTAGAGATTGACGAGCGGTCGTCCATCGGACGTTGGGGCTTTAACCTTCACAATACCAATACCAATCGAACACGAGGGTGACTGCCCGCTTACACTAGACGAAGATCACTAAGGGAGGTAACTACTGCAGTACAAGGAGGGCCCAAGGCCGCGTACAGATGGGCCCGGCCTACTCCTTGGAAAAGCTGGGCCACGCACCCGGCCCACAGGGGAGGCCCCAGACCTCCTTCGAGGACCGAGCCTCCCCCAGCCACGCGAGGAGAGGTCCGGACCTCTCGGTCCGGAGCCCGTACCTTCGGTGGCCCGGGGCCGCCTCGTGCCCACAGAGCACGGGGAGGTCCGGAGCCGGCGCCCTCGGTGGTCCGGGGCCGCCACGTGCCCTCAGAGCACGTGGAGGTCCGGAGCCAGTGCCCACGGAGGTCCGGGGGCGCCACGTGCCCGCAGAGCACGTGGAGGTCCGGAGCCAGCACCCTCAGTGGTCCGGGGCCGCCACGTGCCCACAGGGCACGGGAAGGTCTCGCGTTGCCACGTGCCCACAGGGCGCGTGGCGGGGCCTTCAGGCGGGCGCCTCGCCCACCTGCCGCATTTATTGCGGGCAGGTGGGCGTGCCCGATGCCGCTGACACCGCCGCTGTCAGGCTGGCACGCCCCGATGCTGCTGACACCACGAGTGTCAGACAGGTGTGCCCCCGTTGCCCGCCGCCGTTGTCAGACAGGCGTGCCCCCGTCGCCCGCCGACGCCGCCGCTGTCAGACGGGTGTGCCCCCATCGCCGCTGGCACCGCCGCTGGCAGGCGGCGGCGGCGAGGCAAAGGGGCGCGCCTTACCAAGGCGCGGCGGCGATAACAGAGCACTACAGTTGATTTCCCCAGCTACACTGGGGTCTATATTGAGTAAACAAGTACGCTGTACTCATCATGAGCCGCGCCACGCGCGGCGGCCACGCTCAGCCTAATACTAGGTAGCGGCGCCGCAACGCTACTACGAGCGTCCCGTCCTGTCACGCGTGCGCATCGCCTGCCCCTCGGCATCTGAAACCCATCAGCGGGTTTAGCAGCCGATGGGACAGGGCGGCGTAAGGAAGGACGATATGGCGGATCTCCAGGCCACGACGGCGGTACAGGCGCCAAGCATGGAAGTGTTGGACATCAGGCACAGGATAGAATTGTAGCATAGAGGAAATGGGCCGGGACCACCTGCCGGGCCCGGCCACCATGTACATGCCCCCTTGGGCTATAAAAGGGGAGGCATACGCAACACAGAAGGACAGATCCAGACAGGCTCAGAGACTCCTCTGAAGGCCCACGAAATACAAGAACACACCCACAGTGGACGTAGGGTATTACGCTCCGGCGGCCCGAACCACTCTAAATCCTCTCGCCACCATCGTGCCACCACCAACTTAGCTAACAACGATTGCTCCCCCTAACTACTCTCAGTACTTAGGATCTTGGCCAGGTGCACTCCGCCACCTGACCAGGAGCACGTCCGCTCCGACATTTGGCGCGCCAGGTAGGGGGCAGCATCAGTTAGTTTCATCCCTCACCGCATGATGGTGCGCATCCGCGATTTCCATGAGGATGCAGCCGCATCAGAGGAGGTAGCCTCGACTGGGTCGCAGGCCTCCCCCCACCGTTCTGAGGGCGCGGCGCGGACGCCGCGGCTCCCTCGACGCCCCGCGGGGGGCGCCGCTGCTGCAAACACTGCAGTAACAAGTGCTGTAGCGGCAAACGCCGCCACAGCGAACCCCGCTGCTGCTAGCGGCCCGCTCGCCGCAGCCAGGGAATTGCTTCGTAACCCCCCGGGGCCGACAGCCTCACCTTGCGCCCTGGCGCAGTGGCGAAGCGATGTAGATCGCCTGATCCACCTAGCCGAGGTCACCCCTGGCCCGGCTAGGACTGGGTCACGACTCCCTCCCAGCAGCGGGGGGAGGTCGAACCGCCGCAGGCAGCACGATGCGGCAACATCCGCGCGCTCCCCCTCAGTAAGGAGCGCGCAGACGGAAGACCTGCGAGCCGAGCTCAACCGCCGGCGAGCAGGCACCCCCACCACCGTGGAGCAACCACGGATGCAGCCAAGCGCCGCCAAGGGCAAGAACCTTGACGCGGCGTTCGCCGCTGCAGCACCTAAGCCCCCGGCTTACGCGCCACCCCCGGTTGGCGTGCAAACGCCACCAGGGGTCGTATCGGCTGGAGTTGGCTGCGCCGCACTCGCGGACAGCCTCCGCTCCGCGCGCTGGCCGCAGAAGTTCCGGCCACACCTGCCGGAAAAGTACGACGGGAATACCAACCCGTCGGAATTCCTGCAGGTGTACGTCACCGCTATCACAGCGGCTGGCGGAGACGACGCCGTTATGGCGTCATACTTCCATGTCGCCTTGTCTGGGCCGGCCCGGACTTGGCTCATGAACCTCTCCCCCGGGTCAATCCGGTCCTGGGAGGAGCTCTGCACTCTGTTCCAGGCGAATTTCACGAGTGCGTGCCAGCAGTACGGCGTGGAGGCCCACCTCCATGCAGTACGCCAGGAGCCTGGCGAATCCCTCCGAGCGTTCATCGCTCGTTTCGCCAAGGTGCGGGGGACAATCCCTCGCATCTCCGACGCGTCCATCATCACAGCCTTCCGGCAAGGCGTCCGTGATGAGAAGATGCTGGAGAAACTGGCGACCCGCCAAGTACAGGACGTCGCCACCTTGTACGCGCTGGCGGACAAGTGCGCTAGGGCCGCAGAGGGGCGTGCGTGGCACTCCCCACAACAGGACTGGACTGCCCAGCCAGGCGCCTCTGCCGGTGCCGCCCGAGAGAGCGGCAAGAAAAAGAAGAAGGGCCGACGCCCTGAGAGGTTCCTGGAAGGGGCCCCTGTCGCTGCGGCAGCACCTGGAGGCCGCGACACCGGCGGCAAGCGCCCGAGGCAATAGGCGCAGAACGGTGGCGGCTCATGTCCTGTTCATCCCAACAGCGGTCACAGCGCCGCCGACTGCCGCGAGATACAAAAGCTCGTGCAGCGGCGTCTCAGTGAGCGCCGAGAGCGTCCGACCAAGGATGACTCGCCCCCATGCCAGCGCCCTGGCAAGGGGAAGGCTACCAGCGACGGTGGGCCCGCCGCTGGGGGCAAGGAGATGGGCTACCAGCCCCCGGAGCGGGAGCTCAAGAGCGTCTACGCTCTAGGCCACTCCAGCTCCGAATCCAGCGACAACGAACGTCGCAAGAGGCTATACGTCATGTACGGCGGAAGCTGGGCGGTCTCTTCCCGGCGGGACGTGAAGGCCCTGCGCCGAGAAGTCCTCTCGGTCAGGCCGACTGTCCCTGGGGTGGCTCCACACCACAAGTGGAAAGACACCACCATTTCCTTCGGGCCGGCCGACTGCCCAGAAAACATGGCTGGGGCTGGCGTACTGCCGATCATCACATCTCCAGTGGTCGCCAACATACGGCTCCACCACGTGTTGATCGACGGCGGGGCCGCCCTCAACATCATCAGCCACGCAGCCTTCAAACAGCTGCAGATTCCGGAGTCGCGCCTGGCTCCGACGCGCCCATTCTCCGGCGTGGGTCCAGTGCCGATCTACCCGAAAGGGAAGATCGACCTGCCGGTCACCTTCGGGACCCCGGAGAAGTTCCGCACAGAGAACGTCCAGTTCGATGTCGCGGAAGTCAACCTGCCGTTCAACGCCATCATTGGCAGACCGGCACTGTACCACTTCATGGCCGTTGCTCATTACGGGTACTTGGTTGTGAAGATGCCGTCCCCGGCGGGTGTTCTCACCGTGCCGGGAGACCGCCACGCAGCCGTCGCCGCAGTAGAGAAGCTCCATGCTCTCGCTACTGACGCAGCGAACCCGGCGGGGGACAACCCCTCGACCTCTCGGGCCAAGGTTCCTGTTAAGGAACCAAAGGTGCCCATGGTACGCCCTTCCGACCCCGAGGACGTGCCGGTCAAGACCGTCCAGATCGGGGCGGAGCCCTCCCAGACCACCCGCATCGCAGGGAATCTGGGAGAGAAATAGGGAGACGCGCTCGTTGCTTTCCTCCGGGCAAATGTCGACGTGTTCGCCTGGGAACCGTCGCAGATGCCTGGGATCCCTAGGGAAGTGAATGAGCACCGTCTGAAGATCAACCCAGACGCCAAGCCGGTGCGGCAAAAGCCACGGAGGCAGTCCGTGGAGCGCCAGGACTTCATCCGTCAGGAGGTCCGGAAGCTCCTGGACGCAGGCTTCATCGAGGAGGTCCATCACCCCGAGTGGCTGGCCAACTCGGTGGTCGTCCCCAAGGCGAACGGGAAGCTTCGGATGTGTATCGACTACACCAGCCTCAACAAAGTATGTCCTCCAGACCCTTATCCCCTCCCGCGCATAGACCAGATAGTAGATTCCACCTCCGGGTGTGAACTCTTGTCTTTTTTGGATGCGTACTCTGGGTTTCATCAGATCCAGATGGATGAGGAGGATAAGAGGCATACAGCCTTGGTTTATATTGTTACGTTGTAATGCCATATGGTCTGAGGAATGCTTTACCTACGTTTCTGCGTGCCATGAACTTCACGTTCCATGACCTGATCAGAAACATAGTAGAGGTCTATGTCGATGACATTGTTGTCAAGACCAGGGTAGGGTCGACCTTGATGGAAGACCTAGCCCTTGTTTTCGATAGGTTGCGCACAACGCGCACGAAGCTGAACCCCGAGAAATGCGTCTTTGGCGTCTCGGCTGGTAAACTGTTAGGGTTCCTAGTGTCACATCGCGGCATTGAGGCAAACCCAACCAAGATCAGGGCGATCGAGGCTATGCGGCCGCCGGCCTGCATTAAGGACCTCCAGAAACTCACTGGGTCCTTGGCAGCCCTCAGCCGGTTTATCTCAAAGCTAGCTGAGAGAGCCCTGCCCTTCTTCAAGCTTTTGAGGAAGTCCGGACCATTCATATGGACCGAAGAGGCTGAGCAAGCCTTCCAGGAGTTGAAGCAGCATCTCACTACTCTGCCCGTTTTAGTGGCGCCAGAGTCTGGTGAGACCCTGTTTCTCTACCTCGCGGCGACATCCGAGGTAGTAAGCATGGTCTTGGTCGCCGAGCGACCAGCCCATCCCCACGAAGGAGACACCGGGGTCCCCCAAGTGGAAGGTGGTGGTCCGCCCACCACGGGAGCTGCAGCCGGCCCCGATATCGGAGGTCCGGTTGGCACGTTGCCCTGCCAAGGCGATAAGCCACCAGAAGCTGGAGGCCAAGCCGCCCAGGGGGCCAGCCTGGCAGGGGGAGATGGTCTCGGACCTGCCACTAGGGTCCGGACCACCCAGAAGCCAGTCTATTACGTCAGTGAAGTCCTCCACGGGGCGAAGGCCAGGTATCTGGAAGCTCACAAGTTCGCCTACGCATTACTTATTTCTTCCAGAAAGTTGCGCCACTATTTCCAGGCGCATAAGGTTGTCGTGGTGACCTCTTACCCATTAAGAGCAATCCTGCGCAATTCTAACGCTACTGGGAATATCGCCAAATGGGCTGCGGAGCTGGCAGAGTTCCAACTCGACTTCCAGCCCCGAAATGCTGCCAAGAGCCAAGTCTTGGCTGACTTCATCGCAGAGTGGACTCCCACCGCCTCGGAATCTGGAGGTCCGCAAGCCGAGGCGGAACCTTCCCAGCCGGACAGGACCATCCGGGTTTTCACCGAGCCGCACTGGACTCTCTTCTTCGACGGGTCCGCCCGCGAAAAAGGGTCCGGAGCAGGGGTGGCCCTCGTGGACCCAAACGGGGATCAAGTAAAGTACATAGTATGCTTCGAATTCAAAGCCACTAACAACATGGCGGAATACGAAGGCTTGATCTTTGGGCTCATGATCGCTCAGTCACTAGGAATCAAGCAGCTCTTGGTTAAGGGGGATTCCCAGTTAGTGATCAGACAGGTCCGGGGGGAGTGCTGCTGCAATAACCCCCAGCTCGCAGCATACCTCATGCGAGTGAGGGAGCTCGAGAAGGACTTCGAGGTCTTGGAACTGCAGCACGTTCCCAGGAACCTCAACTCAGTGGCAGATGACCTCTCCGCGAGGGCATCGACTCGGGGCCCAGTACCCGAGGGCGTCTTCAAAAGACAGCTGCTGAGACCAACCGCCCAGCCAGCCGAACTGGGCGAAGGGGGCAGAACTAGCACCTCGAAGCTAGCAGTCCCGGTGGTCCTCCATCTCTGGAGCCCACCAAGGATCGTGTGGACTGATGACCCCGGCATGTCATCAGGGACACATCCAATGGCTCAGGGCAGTCCCGATGCACGGATCTCAGAGATCCGGGACTACCTGAAGGACAAAATCCTTCCCGAAGAACGTGTGTCTGCTGAGCGCATAGTGCGGTTGGCTAAACGCTACACGCTAGTAGAAGGGGATCTCTACAGGCGTGGCGCCAATGGCATCCTCATGCGATGCATAACCCGGGAGGAGGGCCGCGATTTACTCGCGGAGATCCATGGAGGCGAGTGCGGGAATCATTCAGGGTCCCGTACGCTGGTCGGTAAAGCCTTTCGGCATGGCTTTTACTGGCCGACAGCGCTCCAGGATGCAGCTGAGCTAGTAAGGTCCTGCAAGGCGTGTCAGTTCCACGCAAAGCAGATACACACACCGGCTCAGTCTCTGCAGATGATTCCACCCTCTTGGCCCTTCGCGGTATGGGGGGTGGACATCCTGGGACCTTTCCCTAGAGCTGTCGGTGGGTACCGGTACCTCTACGTCGCCATTGACAAATTCACAAAATGGCCTGAGGTAACCCCAGTAGTAAGCATCACCCAAGGAACTGCAACAGCTTTCCTTAAGTCCATTGTGTGCCGGTTCGGCGTCCCTAACCGTATTATAACGGACAATGGGACCCAGTTCACGAGCCAGGTCTTCCAGGACTATTGCGACGGCGTTGGCATCCAGTTATGCTTCGCCTCTGTAGCACATCCTAGGAGCAATGGACAGGTCGAGAGAGCTAACGCAGAAATCCTCAAGGGGCTCAGAACCCGCACCTTCAACTGCTTGGGAAAGCACGGTGCGAAGTGGGTTGATGAGCTCCCCTGCGTGCTATGGGGGATCCGGACCACACCCAGCCGAGCAACCGGGGAAACCCCATTCTTCCTGGTATACGGGGCCGAGGCATGCCTCCCACCAGAAATACTCTTGGGCTCCCCACGGGTCCAAGCTTTCGATGAATCTTTGCAGGAACAAGCAAGGTGCGACGACGTCGACCTCGTCGAGGAGCAAAGATGGCAAGCTGCAATCCGGAACGCACGGTACAACCAATCGCTCAAACGCTATCATGAGCGAACCGTGCGGGGCAGGGTGCTCCAACCTGGAGACCTGGTCCTGAGTTGCATCTTGAGCCGAGAAGGGCGCAACAAGCTCTCCCCCAGCTAGGAAGGCCCCTTCAAGGTGACAGAAGTTAGTCGCCCCGGTTGCGTTCGCCTCGCCACGGAGGAAGGAGTTCCGCTGCCGAACCCTTGGAACATAGAACACCTCCGTAAGTTTTATCCGTAGGCAAGAAATTCAGGGCAACCCCTTTTCTTTTTGTAAGCTAAATAGGACCACCATGTGGACCAGAGCGGTGAAGGTCCGCCCTTGTAATCCCGACCTCTGGCTGACATCACATGACACCCTGTACCGCTTGATTAAAGAAAGAGTTTAGCCCTGAAATTCTTGTCTCCGCTGTTACCCTACTGCTTACTCAACTGCCATCCGTTTCAATTTTTCCTAACCCCTGCGTGGAATCCTACTCTTGCCAAAAATCTCCTTGGAACCAGCAGGACTTAGCAGCTTGAGTGTGAAGCGGTTAGCACAGAGGCTGGGAAGGAGGTCCGGAATACTGAGTGCCAGGTCCAGAGAAAAGGGGCTCGCCTTGGTAGCACGGAGCTGTCAGCTGCTTAGCCTGGTCTCATACCCTAAGCACTGAACACTCCCTACCACGCCGTGAGTTCCCCCAGTATCAGGAACAGTGCGTTTAGTGCTCCGGACCACCCCCTAAGCTAATGGCACACCCCCTAACCTCAGCAGCAAGGTCCGGCTGCGACTCCGAGGACTTCAAGGCAGCGCGGTTACCTTTTGTTTCGCTAGGAGAGGTCCGAACGACTGCAGGACCGGACCAGAGCTAAGGTGTTTTGGACTAAGGATAGTCCAGGGCTGTGTCGCAGTTTTGCCTGGTTCCGTACCCTTAACTCACACACCCTGCTATCCCACGAACAAACATCCTGGCCCCTGGCCCGGACAGCAAACGCTCCGGACCTCGAATAGCGGAAAAGGTCAACTCAGAGTAGGTCCCGTAGGTGCGACACTGACGTTTGCCGTGAGTTGCATGCAGGTCTGGCCTCTGACTTGGTGGTAGCCAGCCTCAAAACTTAGAGCCTACTTACCAGGGGGCCAGGGGGTCAGGTAACAACACACCAGCATGCAGCAGGGAGCAAATGGAGATAAGTCGCAACTACCATTCTTATATTACTTGGCATACTAATGTTTTACATACAAAAAAAAAACAACAAACAAAACAAAACAGCTTGCCCTACGGCGCTGGGGAGGCTCCTGTCCCCGGTACATCCGGGTCCTCGTCTGCAGGGGTCCGCTGGAACCGGGCGGCAACGACCTCCACCGCCTCCTGCACGCTGTCTCGGGCGGCGGCCTCCGCTTCCTCCACCGGACCTGCGATAACCGGGTCCAAGGAAATGGCGGGGTCGTGGCTCCGGAAGCAGACCAGGAGGTGTTCCACCACAAGGCGGCACAGCTCGCGGCCCTCGGCTTCAAGGCGCTCCCCGAGCATGGAGTCCAGGCGCCGAAGTCGCTCCACCGCCGAGTCAAGGACAGGGAAGGCGTCCGCAATAGTGGACGGCGACTCTGTCACCCGGATCGGACTCAGTCCGAGCGGTACCAGAGCCGAACTCGCCTCCCCGGCCCAGTCAGCGATGCGTTGAAGGCCGGCGCGCATCTGCTCCCGGTCCTCCGCCGCCGCCTGTTGGGCAGCACCCGGCTTCAGCTGCTCCAGGGCGGCCCGCTCAGCCAGCAGCTGCTTCTCCTGGCTTGCCAGCTCTGCCTCCCGGGACTTCACCCAGTCCTCTCGAACCTTGAGCGTGGCAGCCTGGCGAACGGCGGAGTCCCTGAGAGCCTTGGCCGACGCCTCCCGCTGAGCAACGGAGTCCTCACGGGCCGCGACTGCTGCCTCGCGCTCGACAAGCCTCAGCTTCATCTTGTCGAGCTCAGCGTTGACAGCAGCCTGCCGCTCGGACACCTCCACCAGCTCTTGCCAACGCTGCTCCACACCTTTCCACGCGGACTCCAGCTTCGCCTGCTCGAGCTTCAGCCGCGCCTCGCCCACCTCGGCCTGCTTCTCGCGGATCCCAACCGCGCGCTCTCGGCCAATGAGCCTCTGCAGGTCCTCATGGAAGGCCGCGCGGTCGGCATCGAGCTCGGTGCGGGCGGTGGAAAGCTCCGCACGGGTCCGGGTGTGCTGGGCGGTGGCGGCTTCGATCTGCTCCCCTAAACGGGCCCGCCAGCCGTCCAGAACCTCGCGCTCCTGTTGCAGCCGGGCCCACTCCAGCTGGAGCGCTTCCTGGGCGTCGTCCAGGGCCTGGCGCGCCCGACGCAGCACGCGAGGGAGGGGAGCTCCACCCGGCTGGGACAGGGGCAGGAGCGGCCTACCCAGAACCTCCTCCAGTTCCCCCTCGGCAGGAGGCGGAGATCCGGGGCTGGTCGTCTGGACGGCGGGCGACGAAGGCTCCGAGGTCCGGGAGTCAGGAGCCGCCCCCGGCGCAGGCCCTTGGGTCGCGACGCCCTCCGGCACCGGGCTGCCTGGTGCCTGGGGCTGCACGCCCGGAGCTGCCCCCTCAGCAGGCACTCCGGGTACGGTCTCGACCCCCGAGGTGCCCCCCGGCGTCGGTCCACCTGGGGCCTGGGGCCGGACAGACGGGGTGGCCTCCGGTGCAGGCTCCTCGGTCGTAGCCCGGGCCCGCGTGGCGTCTTCCGCCGTCGGACCACCAGGGGCGCACTTCTCCGCCGTGGTCGCCCGGCCACCAGAGCCGCTGGGGGGAGGAACGCCGCCCGGGCGTGTCGGCCTAAACAAAAACGCACGGCGAAAGGCTGAGAAACCTGAAAAAAGCTAGCCGTGGTACCGCGAAGTATGCGAAGCTAACCTAAAGGGCTTACCTTAAAGTAGGCGCCGACCAGCGGCCACGAAGGCCAGAGCCTCGCCGGCACTGCCGGTGGCTGCTGTTGCCGCGGGCCCGAGGTCGGCGGTGCTGGAGAGGGCCGCCGCTGCTGGTCCGGCGTCGGAGGAGGTGCCCGGCGCTGAGGATGCCGCTGGCCCAGAGGCGGCGGCGGCACTCGCTCCCCTTGCGCAGAGGAGCTTCCTTCCCCCGAGGTCCGCTGACGCTTCGGGTCGGGCTCCGAGACAAAGGTCCCGTCGCCGTGGACCAGCCTTCGCCGCGTCTCCTCACCACCCGCCGGCGGAACGACGGGGGACGCTGCCACTGGCCCCTTGCCCTTGTCAGCAGGAGCGGTGCCCCTGGCATCAGAACCCCCAACCGGGGCGTCAGCAATGTGGACCCCCCGGTTGGGGTCGCCTCCAAGTTGCCGCGCCGCGAGGCCGCCGTCGTCGAGCGTGGGCATCTCCCGGAGCACCGCCGTCCGCAAGGCCTGGTCGCGGCAGAGCGGCACGATAGCGGACGGCAGGCGCAGCTGCTCCGGAGGGAAACTCACGTCCGTGACGCACCGCACCCATTCCTCCAGCAGGAGCGGCGTCAGGTCGTGGTCTTCGCCACGTACCACCCGGCTGCAGTCGTTGGAGCCGGTGTAGTTCCACGCCAGCCTTGGCCGCATCTGCAGGGGGGCGAGCCTCCGCCTGAGGAAGTCCGCAAGGACGTGCAGTGAGGTCAGCCCGCCGCTGACGAGCTCGGCGATCCTGGCCAGCACGGGGAAGAACTCGGGTGGTAGATCCGTCGAGGCACCCTCCGGGAGAGGTGCGTCGGGACTGCTATCCGGGAGAGCCAACCGGTCGTTCGGCTCCGCCTTGACGATCACCCAGTCGTTGCGCCAGTGCTCCCACTTGGCGCTGGCGAAGGTGGGGAGATAGGTTGATCTTCCCCCGGACCCCTTCAGCAGGAAGTAGTAGCGGCCGATCTCCGTCGAGCTCCTCCCGGAACACCTCACCGAGAAGAAGTGACGGAAGAGCGTCACGCAGGGAGGAACCCCCACGAACATCTCGCAGAAGTGGGCAAAGATTGCCGCATGAAGGATGGAGTGGGGGGTGAGATGCTGGAGCTGCAGCCCAAACGCCTCCAGCACCAGCATGAAGAAAGAAGAGATCGGAATCCCCAGACCACAGTAGAGGTAGGGGACGAAGAGGACGAACTCCCCCAGCTGCAAGTTGCGGTGGGGGAGGGAGCCCGTGCGAACATTATCGCGACGCTCCGCGTCCGTCCAGCCGAGCAGGCGGCGGACGCGGGTGAGGTTCTCCTCAGTCTCCCGGGGGGATTGGTGGCTCGGACACATCGCTGAGGAATCTGGCGGTGGAAAAGACAAGGAGCACGCAGCAGACAAGAAGCGAGAGCTCTGCTGCGAGGAAGATGAAGCGCCGCGGCGGATGCGAGGGGTGCAGAGGCAAATGGCAGAAGGACGTGCTCGGCCGATGGCCGAGAACCCTATTTGACGGTTGCCCCCAATCCTCCGCAAGCCGCGGACGTCAAGTGTACGCGCGCGCGGGCGCACCCACGGGCCACCAGGTCTATGACAGCAGGGGCCCGAAGAGGCAGTCATGACAGGCGGGTAGAAGAGCAAGCAAGGCAAGAAGGCGAACCGGCGGCCGCTCGCGGACGCGCGTCCCGGCGCGACGTGCGGGGCCCCTGCCTTTTCCGCTTTACGCACGGCTGCCCACGTAGCCGTCTGCCCCGCCTTAATGGCAGGAGAAGGAGTAGGTGAACCGCCGCGCGGTTCCCGACGCGGGCTAGCCCCCACGTTCCCCGAAGGGTTCCCACGATCGCGCGCCCCCAGATCGTGGGGGCCCACGGGGCCACCCCGCGGGGTCAGGTGGACTAGGTCCCCTCCAGAGATAGGCGAGTCAAGGCCTCGACCAAAAAATCAAGTGGTGGGCCCTGCCCAACTATGAGCTTAACGGCTAAACGCCGGTAGCCACACACGGCTCCCGGCGGCTTGTGTAGTAAGCGATGGTGGGCTCACCTCAGGTTCGAAAAACTCACCAAAGGCGAGCCCAGGGGCCACTGTCGGTACCCAGCTAACCGGGTACCCGCTTACACTAGACGAAGATCACTAAGGGAGGTAACTACTGCAGTACAAGGAGGGCCCAAGGCCGCGTACAGATGGGCCCGGCCTACTCCTTGGAAAAGCTAGGCCACGCACCCGGCCCACAGGGGAGGCCCCAGACCTCCTTCGAGGACCGAGCCTCCCCCAGCCACGCGAGGAGAGGTCCGGACCTCTCGGTCCGGAGCCCGTACCTTCGGTGGCCCGGGGCCGCCTCGTGCCCACAGAGCACGGGGAGGTCCGGAGCCGGCGCCCTCGGTGGTCCGGGGCCGCCACGTGCCCTCAGAGCACGTGGAGGTCCGGGGCCCGTGCCCACGGAGGTCCGGGGGCGCCACGTGCCCGCAGAGCACGTGGAGGTCCGGAGCCAGCACCCTCAGTGGTCCGGGGCCGCCACGTGCCCACAGGGCACAGGAAGGTCTCGCGTTGCCACGTGCCCACAGGGCGCGTGGCGGGGCCTTCAGGCGGGCGCCTCGCCCACCTGCCGCATTTATTGCGGGCAGGTGGGCGTGCCCGATGCCGCTGACACCGCCGCTGTCAGGCTGGCACGCCCCGATGCTGCTGACACCACGAGTGTCAGACAGGTGTGCCCCCGTTGCCCGCCGCCGTTGTCAGACAGGCGTGCCCCCGTCGCCCGCCGACGCCGCCGCTGTCAGACGGGTGTGCCCCCATCGCCGCTGGCACCGCCGCTGGCAGGCGGCGGCGGCGAGGCAAAGGGGCGCGCCTTACCAAGGCGCGGCGGCGATAACAGAGCACTACAGTTGATTTCCCCAGCTACACTGGGGTCTATATTGAGTAAACAAGTACGCTGTACTCATCATGAGCCGCGCCACGCGCGGCGGCCACGCTCAGCCTAATACTAGGTAGCGGCGCTGCAACGCTACTACGAGCGTCCCGTCCTGTCACGCGTGCGCATCGCCTGCCCCTCGGCATCTGAAACCCATCAGCGGGTTTAGCAGCCGATGGGACAGGGCGGCGTAAGGAAGGACGATATGGCGGATCTCCAGGCCACGACGGCGGTACAGGCGCCAAGCATGGAAGTGTTGGACATCAGGCACAGGATAGAATTGTAGCATAGAGGAAATGGGCCGGGACCACCTGCCGGGCCCGACCACCATGTACATGCCCCCCTTGGGCTATAAAAGGGGAGGCATACGCAACACAGAAGGACAGATCCAGACAGGCTCAGAGACTCCTCTGAAGGCCCACGAAATACAAGAACACACCCACAGTGGACGTAGGGTATTACGCTCCGGCGGCCCGAACCACTCTAAATCCTCTCGCCACCATCGTGCCACCACCAACTTAGCTAACAACGATTGCTCCCCCTAACTACTCTCAGTACTTAGGATCTCGGCCAGGTGCACTCCGCCACCTGACCAGGAGCACGTCCGCTCCGACAGTGACTAATTCATGGGCGCTCGTTAAAACAAAATACAGCGAGCGATCCCTCCCACGTACGCAGGCTGTTTGCATGTGCCTTCTTTATTTGACCCTAAGCATGATTTGCAACGGCATCATTATATCTCCCATATATGCAAGCTTGCATGTGCTGTCCGCACCACTCTCACCATTAAGTCAATCACGATAACATGAAAATAAATTATGTTAGCATAATTTTATGCTAATAAATTATACTAACAAGCTATGATATATCATATAATTTTGACAAATTATGCTAACATAAATTATGCTAGTATAAATTATGTTAGCATATTTTTACCACAAAGTTATGATAAAAAACTTACGTCCTAAAATTAAGCATAAATTATGTTAGCATAATTTTATGTCATGCAACTATGATAAATTATGTTAGCATAAATTATGTTCTCATAATTTTATGTCATAATATTTACCATAAAAAGTTATGATAAAAAACTTACATCCTAAAGTTGTTATAATAAACATAAATTATGTTAGCATAATTTCATATCATACAGCTATAATAAATTATGTTAGTATAAATTATGTTTTCATAATTTTATGTCATAATTTTTTTTAAAATAGCTTAAAAAGAAAGAAAAAATAGAAAGTGTAGCAATCCACGTTCGAAATAAGGGAGAATAATTTTGCTCCAAGCGAATGATTGCATCTCACATAGCAACTGGACGAAGGAGTGTTGGTCATCAATATTAACTACAGTGGGCCCACATCCATCCTGGCATGTAGATATAGCTTGCGCGGCGTTTGTAGTCACTGGTTGGATCGGTCGTTGTATTCCAGATCAATGAGCGATCGCTAATTGCACGCAACATCTGGCATGGTTATTTTTTCATATTTAGATGCAAGATTTGCTAGTGTTATTGATGATGTTGTTGCTACTAGTGTAATTAATAAGTTTGGTGCTATAACTAGTAATATTTTTGATGCCGTGGATAAACGAATAGATGCCAAATTTAGACCACATTTCGGCAATGATTTACATACATCTACTTTTAATAATAATGCTGAACAAGATGCTACTAGCATGATTCCTAATTTATCTAATATGCTTATATCTATAGTTTCTTGTTTTGCTACAGCAGTACATCATATACAAAATCAAACAATACTGAGGAATTCGGCTAGTGGAGGGATTAGGATTCCAGCTACCCATGCTTGTGCTTTAATATCACATCCTAGCGTTGCATATACCTCACCTATTAGTACTATTGGTTGTAGTTCGGTACCGCAAATTTCACATACTATCCTGCCGAACCATACTCCATATTTGCCTTATACTGCCATAGCACCAGCTACTAAGAGTTACTTTCTCTAAACCAATGCATCGGCCTTCTGCTGATGAAGAAGATAGGAGAAATTTTGTGGCCGAATTAGAAAGGATTATGAGAGAGTCTTTCGGCCTACGGACTAAAGCTAAAGTTAGAACCTATCATAAGCATACCCTGAAAACTACGAATATATTCCATATCCTCCAGAGTATAAAATCATTCAGGGTATAAAATTCCTGATTTTGTTAAGTTCACTAGTACGGATGATAGGATCACATTGAAGCATGTAGCCCAATTCATTATACAATATGGTGAGGCTAGTAGTATTAGTATTTTAAGAATAAGATTATTATCTATGTTTCTATCTGGTGCTGCATTTACTTGGTTTACTTCATTGTCTCTCAACTCAGTTCATACTTGGCAAGAGTTAGAGAAGAAATTTCATGATTATTTCTTTACTGGTGAAACTGAGTTGCGATTGTCACACCTTACGGTTAAGCAAAAACCAAATAAATTTGTCTCTAAATATATTAGAAGGTTTAGAGATACTAAAAACCGATGCTTTGGTTTGACAATTAATGATAAGGATTTGACTGATCTAGCTTGTAATGGCTTACTCGATTTTCACGAGAAAAAGCTAGATGGGCGTGATTTTAGTGATGTTAACCAAGTATTACAGAAGGGCTCTAGCTAATCAAAGCTAGGTTAAGGATAAAGAGTCCCATCATCCTGTTTATGTGCTCGGTTCTGATTCTAAAAATTCAGACGATGAGGACGAAGATGTTTATGTCGCTGAATTTGTATGGTCAACTACAAACAAACCAAATGTGTGTGATTCTCTCAAGCCGATTTCTAAATTCTGGCAAGAAGAGCGTAAACTTACTTTCGATCTGGCTAAATGTGATAAAATATTTGATGAATTGTTGAAAGTCAGAAGGATTAAATTGTGGTATACTATGCCACCACTTCATGAGTTGAAGAAGTGAGTTTATTGTAAATGGCATAATTCATTTTTTCACGCGATGAATGACTGCAATGTTTTTCGTCGTAAGATACAAACGGTCATTGATGAAGGACATTTGACTTTCAAGAGCATCCAAATTGATCAATAATTGTTTCTGATAAATACCGTTGACTTACAGGGTGCAAGAGTTTTGCTTCGGCCTCATCAAGCCGAATCAACTAAAGGAAAGAACGTGATCATCGGAAAAGAGAAACCAGAACCCCTGAAAGGAATCAACACAAAGCCGATGCAGGAGGCATCAAGGCTCGGAGGGCAGGACAAGTCCAAGACGAAGGGCTCTGCATGAGCCGGACAATCCAGGTAATCAACACCAGATTATCCGGTGCCCTTCGATGGATTGTCCGGTGACTGCCACCGGACTGTCTGGTGGCTCCGGAAGCTCCGGGGGTGAATCCAGAATGAAAGACAAGAAGAGGCCGAGTTTTTCAGAGCTCTTGACCAAGTATGAGAAGGAAGGGGCTACTAGGAAGGACGACCAGTTAGGCAGCAGTACAACTTCAAAATCTTCACGTGTGGGTAATATGCAATCAAGTACAATGCGGAGCTCTTCCGTAGTAGCATGTTATCCTTTACGGCCGACTTCATCTTGGTTTTGGCCATATATTTACTATTGCCCACCTTCTCCTTATGCTAATATGTGGTTGCATCCGTATTCTCAATATCCTGCTTCATATCCATATTATGGAGCATTGCAGCAACTGGTTTATGATAATCTGGTCAAGGATGCATATGATGTTCCCAATATGCAGGTAAAAGAGAGCTTGCAAGAATCTGAATGTTTACGGCCGAGGTGGTGCCACTCAGGCTTATCTCATACTCAAAAGAGAAGGCTTCAGCGTTTGCGCAAGCAAGAATCGATGGACCAGCAGGAAAAGATGATGCCAATGAAGAAGGTGCACGCTATTAGGCGGGTATGGAGTCCCAAGAAGATTGTTTTAGCATTACCTAGAGCTAGTCAAGATTTATGGCCGATAAATAGCATTTATCGCATATAGCATAAAAAATGGCCGATGTATTATGTTAACCATCGTCCTCAAATGTTTTTTATGCTTTGAGTGCTTTTGCCTCATGACCTTCACCAAAAGGCAGGGGGCATGTGTTGAGTACCAAAATGGGTAGGTCAGTGTTAATGGTAGTTTCTCTGCATGTTTGGTATAGAATTGTGTTCTTCAGGTAGTGTGCAACATGTTGAAGGGTTTTGAGCCTATTCCATTGAAGACACAAAGAAGACCTTGAAACTGCATCAAGATGGAACCAAATCAGGAGTTTCAATACATCAAGTTGTAGCCCTCATCAAGACGATCAAAACAGACATATGGATGACCTAATTCGGAGTCCAAACGGGGATGACCTCTGGAAGGTTGCCTGCCTGGGCAATACCAGACTATCCGGTAGCATACGCCGGATAGTCCGGTGTAACATGGATTTCTCCTCAAGAAGTCCAGACATTCCGGTCCTATTCACCAGATAGTTCGGTAGAACCCTATTTTATCCAAAAAGGAGATTCCCTTGAGTCTAGGTCTGTGTAGAACGTGTTTTGACTAGTAAAAGGGGTAAGGCCATCCGTCCTTATAAATATAAAGGGCCATGGCCGATTTAGGCAGCAGAATCGAACCAAATACATCTACTTTTATCTTTTTATCTTTTATCTCTGTGCACTGCCTTTTCAATCTATCTTTTTGTTCTCCCTGCATCTCGACAGTGGCTTGGAAGAGTTCTAGGTGGCCTGCTGATCTTAGAGCAACCTTATGATGTGTTTTCCTCTATGGGGTCCCTCCTAGGAGATTGGATCTAGGTTTACCCGAGCTCCCAAGAGCTCACCGGACAGTCCGGCGCACGCCACGGACAGTTCGGTGTCCACCAGTCAACCCAAAGTGTAAGTTCATGGCATAGAGGGCTTCGGCATTTGTGATATTTGGCTAGGACAGGTACCAACAGATAGTATATAAAAATTCCGTTTTTAGAGCATATTCCTTGGTGCGTGTTTCATTGAGTGGAAACATAGTGAGTGTAGACTTGGGCTGCCAGAACCTATAGAAGACCTGAACTCGGTAGTTGTAGCACTTGAAACAATGAACAAAATGCTGAAGTGGACTAGTTCCAGCCCCTCCTCTAGCACTCTATTAAGTATTAGCTACTAGTGTAGGACCAAAGACTGCGACTAGAGAGGGTGGATAGGAGCACTTAAAACCTCAAATTTAAACCCCGACTCGGAACTGACGCTAAGACAAAGCACTAGCTACCGTCTACTGAACATGTACGTATGTTGACGGCAGTTAAGCACACCAAACCTTATACTGCAAGCGACAATATCGGTGTAGCCTTTTTCCGAGATGAGTATCAAGGGCTAGGTTTAAACTATTATTAATCAAAGATTAATCAACTACTAGATAGCTCTAATAGATCTAATAAACCAAGGATAAAAGAGGTAACTAGCCACAAACTAGGTCTATATCTAAACTATAGCATCAACTAGATTAGAGATGAGCTAATATGGAATAAGCGAGATTAAGATACGGCGAAGGGATTAGCAAGAGATATGAGACAAACTTCTTATAAACTAAGAACCACCCTGAGTCTAGATCTAGCGTGAAATATAGGATAAACATGATCATGAATGTCATAGATTTGCTCGAACCTTTCTCCCGACCAAGTGTCACTTAGAATGAGATATTCGACGAACTAGCAAGCCTAAACCATCTCTAAACATGAGTAGATTCAATCAACCAATCAATGTAAAAAGGTCTACTAAAAGACATGTGGATTAATCAACCAAGCCCGGTTACATGTAGAGATGATGCATTGCAAAAACATGGATTAAAGTATGTATAAACAAAGAACTCATAGCAAAGAGACTATTTCATTGATCGAACTCAGGGTTTATCATAGTGAAACAAGAAGAACGGAAAGTTTACTCGAGATTCATCGTGAACTTGAAGCACATATTTGTCGACTTCGATGAGACAAACAACATATCCAAAGATGAACTTGAGGCTCCCCAGGAAACCCTTGGGTCGGCCGACCAGACCTCCCTGGGTCGTAGACGGGAACAGTGACGTGGCAGGCGTCTTGTGTGCAATGGGAGCGGATTGTTACAGTCTGCTTCCCCGGCAAACAACGCCTGACCATGTCTCCAGGGACCGTCCACAGGCCACGGCGGGCGCAGTTTCCACCATGACGGGACGAAGCAAATCTGACAAGGCAACCCTAAAGTTTGCCTTCCCAGCTCAGGGTGGCAAGGCTATGCCGTGAGGCCTCCATGCCTTGCCGGTTGCTGCCTTGCTCTATAATCAGGGCGTGGGATGGCAGAGAAGCTCTCCTGGCCTAGCGCCGGCTGTCTAGGCTACGGTGTTCAAACTACTGCTTCACGTCTTCGGCGAGTCAAAAGCCCAAGCAAGAAGCTCTATTTATAGCCCTGCATGGAGTCTAGGGCTTCAGAAGCTACTGCAAATGGGGGGCACGAGACCCTTGTAGCCCCTAGAAAGCAGTCAAAAGGACTGCCTCGGGGTGACCTTTCGTCCCACCCAAGGGTCATTCGCTGGTCGCCTAGAAAGTAACAACTCAAAGGAGTAAGTTACTAGGGGCATCCGATAACCTACGTCATCTGCCTCGATGGGACCGATTGGGTAGAAAAGGTGGAAGCAGGCCTTCTACCGGGCAAAAGGTGAGCCCCTATCTGGCTTGGCCGACCGCTCAACAAGGCTGCCAATGCAGCAACAGGACAAGACCCGCGCAGTAATGGCATGGGTGGACCGCCCCTAGCTAGGGGTTAGCCGAGGCTTAGGACTTCCATGCCCTGACAAACTGGGGTAACAGTAAGAGACAAGCGAGACCGAAATGAAGAAACTATGCGAAGAAATTAAAGTGTGCAAAAATATTCATAACACTTCATCAAAGTCTATGGAAAGCAAAGAGAAAAAAATACTACTCCTCTCCACTTCTGTCGGAGTCTGCCTCATCTGCTTCGGCGTCGGTAGGCACACGTGAGCTGAGACATGCCGCGACGATCTACTCCGCGGTGTACTTGCACTCTTTCACCGCCGACCTCATGCGACTCTGGTCAGGCCCAGATGCCATCAGCCGGGAGACGTCGAGGTCAGGCGTGTGGCTCTTCACTAGTACAAGGGCGTCAAGTGCGCACTGGTAGCTGACCTCTCTGCCCCCCGCTTCAATGGCTTCTTCAACCAAGGCCTTCCACCTGCTTATGGCGCAGTGCCACACCCAAAAAAGCTTGGGGCAGACCCCCAAGGAGTTGCGAGTGGTGGTAGGAGGTTCTGGAGGCCTTGGGAAGAGCATGGCATGGATTGTGTCGCACATCTCCCTATAGGCCCACCAGCCACTGTAGCAAACAACAATACACAACGACAGGTGGTCCTTGTGCACCGCCTTGGCCTGCTCAAGCCCGGTCTCGACCTCTGTCACCCTCGTGGGAACCTTGAAGAGGGAGTCCCGCTCCTCAATGGTCTTCAAGGCGGCCTCCTCCCGGATGCTGATGATGATCTCACGCTGGGAGAGCTCCTCCTGCAGTCGCTCCAGCGCTGCCTTGGCCGTGAGGTACTCCTGTTGCTTCTCCTCTGAAGGTTGCAGCAGCGGTGCACCGCGAGCAGCTTCGCTCAAGATGCAACTTCTCCCGCTCGTCTTGCTTTTGGACCCTATCGAGCAGGGCCTCTTCGCGCCTGGAGACCGCCAGCAGATCCTTGGCCAACCTATTCTTGTCAGCCTGGATCTGCGCAACCCTTGTGTCGCAGGTCGCTAGCTCGGCAAGCAGCGCCTGGCGTTGTAGCTCCAAGTCCTCCTCGCGCTTCCTCAGGGACTCAAGCGTCCCAGTAGCCGCAGTGTCCCGCTCCGTGGTGGCCACCTGGGCCTACTCCCGGGCGGCGTCTCGCTCCTCAGCGGCCGCTCGGGCCTGCTCCCGAGTGGCGTCCCGCTCCACAGTCGTCACCCTGGGCCTGCTCCCGAGCAGCGTCCTGATCCGCGGCCACCGCTTGGGCCTGTTCCTAGGCGGCGTCCTAATCCTGCGGCTTGCTCCCGGGCGGCGTCCATGTCCTCTGCGGCTGCCCGGGCCTGCTCCTGGACGACGTTACATTCCTCTGCGGCCGGCCGGGCCTGCTCCTAGGCAGCGTCGCGTTCCTTTGTGGCCGCCGGGACTTGGTCTCGGGCCGCATCGTGTTCCTCAACGGCCGCCCGGGCCTGCTCCCGGGCCGCGTCACACTCGACGGTGGCCGCCCGGGCCTGCTCCTGAGCAGCCGCAACTTCTTCTGCCGTCACCCGGGCCTGCTCCCGGGCGGCGCCCACCTCTTCCATCGCCGTCCGGGCCTGCTCTCGGGCAGGCGTCTCGATCCTCTATGGCCATACTGGCATGCTCCCATGCAGAGGCGGCCGCTGCGATCATCGTCGGGGCTTCGCCTCGGGTGACGTCCCCATCCCCGGTTGACGTCGGGGCATGCCCTTGGCCGGCGGTTGGCCTGACCATAGGGGTAGCTGGGACGGCTTCAGGAAGGTTGCCCACGTCGGTGTCACCGCCAACCTCATCATGGGCGGTCCTACCTCTGCCCCGGGCAGAGTTGAGCAAGGCTCGGGCGTGAATTCCTCTCTTCCTTCATGATCCTAGCCCTCTCTAGGGCGGCGTCGCGCTCACCTGTCACAAGACCCCATATCAACTCATGTTCCCGGTGGGACACGAACCCGGCGTATTGAGCTGAGTCTCGGTCAGCCTCTGCTTTAAGGAGTGAAGCTCGCGTGGCGTCGCCCTGTCTGGACACACACTAGACCTAACCTAATGCCGAGGTTAAATCACTCGAACGTTCAGAAAGCACGTCGCGAGGGAATCACATAGATCTTCAGTGGTTTGCGCTGCCCTCAAGGCCTCGTCCCGCTCCTCCTTCACCTTCTACGCTACAGCAATGGCGGCAGAAAACTCGCTGGCGGTGACTCGAGACCCTGCCACCTCCGCCTCTATGACTACCGCAGCGGCGCGGGCTTCGGCCTCCACTGCCTCAACCTCTGCGAGCTAGGCCTCAAGCTTCCTCCACTCAGAGGTGAGGCAGCCTACCAAGGCCCACAGGCTCTAGTGGCAGTGGGAGAGACCGCCCTTCACCTGAGAAAGGGTCACGGGGGAAGCTCCGAGCTGGCCCAGCCGATGTTGACGTACTCCACATCCCTAGGCGTCGATGATTCCATGACCGCATCCCAAGCCGTGGAATGAGCCTCAGCCGCAAGCGCGGCTGCCTCCGCCGCTTGCAGTCCCAAGCGGCGGTGCTTGCCTCTGTGGCATTGATCCCCACAGGAATGACCTCCTGGCCTGAACTTGGGGTCCCTAAAACCCCTTGCTGAGGCTTGACCTGCTCCACCTCCTCGGGGGACTCTCTCCCGTGGCCACCCCCTGGGGTTGCCCCAGCCGCTTGCTCAACAGCTGCGGTTGGTGGCATCCCGGGGGCGACTCTAGAGGGAGAGTCCAAAACGATGACTGGCTCAGGGGCCAGCTTGAGGTCGCCTCTATTGCCTCGGCCCCCTCCCATCTCCTCGATGTCGTCGTCGGGGTCAACCCCAGGCTCAGAGATGTCAACCCTTCCCTCAGGGTCGGGGTCCGTGATGCCTCACGGTGTGCCGGCGTGTGCCGTCTCTAGCCTCTCTGCGCCGAATCCCCACGCAGAGCTCGCGATGGCCCCCCTTGGGGGAATAACAAGTAGGGGGAGGTGACGCTCCTCCTCTCTGGCGCTGTCACCAGACTCACCCATCCGCAGGGAGGGTTCAGCCCTCCTGCTACCAAAGACCCAAATGATGAAAAGAGTTAGTAAACTCACCACTAAAGCAACGAGAAGGGAAGGGGCAACCTTATGCGTCTGGTCGTCTGCTTCTTGAATGACCTCTTAAACGGGTTCTCATCCCCGGTGCTCGTCGGTCCCGCGGTGGTAGCCTCCACGCTTGGAGATCGCCCTCGCTTGCACCCAGGGGATCGGGGCTTGGACTCCGCCGGCGTCATAGCGGCCCCGGTGGCGGCTCTCGGCGCCCGGGGCCGAGGCCCTCGGCTCGTCGCGAACGACGAGTGCCCTGGACCTCGCCTGCCGGGGTGCGCCCACGCCGAACTCCCTGAGAATAGCAAGCGGCCTGAGGCGGACTCTAGCCCCTAAGGGTTGGTGCGCAGAGTCATGGCCCTAGGGGCGGCATCGCGCGCGAACCCCCACACCGGTGCGACGTCGACAAGGAGCTCCATGAGCGTGACGCTCGCCTTGGACATGCACGCCCTGACGATCTCAATGACCACATCCCGGTTGAGCGTCATTGGGCTGGTGCGCAGCAGGTTGCCGAGCTCTCCGGTGTAATGCCAGAGGCCGCCTGCGTGTGCCTGCTGGGGTGCCAACCTTTGCGCCGTAAAATGCGCCACCAGAGCCATCGTGTGGAGGTTTGCCCTCTATAGCGCAGCTTTCTGCACCAGCATCGGCTCCCAAGCCACATCAATTTTCGGCAGGGACTCCCAGTCAGGCGGCTGGTGTACCATCCTGGGAATCCTTAGCTGGGGGTTCTCCTCCGTCTTGAGGTAGAACCACGAGGCCCTCTAGTTCTCCCAATGGCCGGTGAAGTCAGAAAGGATATACTCCGACCGAGCATTGCGGTGCAACTGGAACTGGCAGAGTCGTAGATGTTCGATGAGCTGCCGGAGGGCCGCATCACGAAGAAGTGGCACCATAGCTCCACGGATGGCCATACCTGCAAAAAAGCTTCACACAGGTAGGTGAAGGTCGCCACCATAAGAACAGAGTTAGGGGTAAGGTCCCCCAGCCGGATCTTGTAGAAGTCCAGCACATCCTTGGCGAAGTGACTCAGCGGGAACTTAACCCCTGCCTTCACGTGCGCAAGGAAGACGATGTATTCCCTCTTGTCCTCCGCGGGCAGCCGCGACAGAAGCCGCCCCGTCTTCACCTTACCGCCATTCTCCCTGGCGGTGGAGCCAAGCAGCTCAACGATTTTCGCCCATGTTGGCTGGGGGGGGGAGAGCAGCGACGACTCCAGTTGGGCTGATGTCACCCGCGACATGCTGACGGTAGCGTGGTGTGGGTGAGGGAGGAAGAAGAAAAGCAAGAAGAACGAGCGATTGGGCAAGTTTCTTAATGCGCTCGATGATGCAGAACGGGCTCGGGAGCTTGTACGCAGAGGGGGAAAGAGATTAGGGAGGTATGGCGGAGTAGATTTATACACAATCTGTTATCGTGTCCTTTCTCTCTCCGCCTCTCCCCCTCTTTCTCTTCCCGACGCCTTAATGGAGGCGGTTACCAAGATTCCCGCGGTATATCCTTAATGGGCGCATGGGGGAGTTGAAACGACGCGCAGTCCACGGGCTGGGTGCGGTTGATGATGGCACGTGTCGGCCGCGCCCGTAATACCAGGAGTCGGCGTTCCAACTTCCCCGAATATGAAGCGAGCACGGCTGCGGGGGGATTTGGGTCCACCACGCAGTATAACTGCGCAGTGCACCTGGGGGCCTCTGTTAGCGCCATGGTGGACCTATACCCCCAAGGCGTGCCCTAGGCGCCTCCTCGCTTTGGAAAAATACCCGGAGGAAGACAAGCGTCAACTCATCTCTACCAGGAGGGCCCACAAGACCGCAGATCGTGTATGCGAGCCTCCGGGGCTGGTGCGGGAACCACCCCCGGAGTGGGCAGACGTCATGACAGCCCGGGGTTAAACCTCGGGCTCCCCTGGGGCTAAGGGTCCACCGAGACGAATTTATTAAGCCTAATTAATCTAGGATTAAGGAATGGTTACTGTCGCATCACATTTGTTAATCATAGATTAATTAGGCTTAATAAATTCGTCTCGCCGTTTAGTCCTCGTTTGTGTAATTAGTTTTATAATTAGACTATGTTTAATATTTCTAACTAGCGTCCAAACATCCGATGTGACTGGGATCCAAACGGGGCCTTAAGGGGGTATTTGGATCCCCTTGGCTAAAGTTTAGTCTCGTCACATCGTATGTTTAGACGCCAGTTAGAAGTAGTAAATATAGTCTAATTATAAAACTAATTACACAGATGAGTATTAAACGACGAGATGAATTTATTAAGCCTAATGAATCTATAATTAGCAAATGTGATGCTACAGTAATCATTCGTTAATCATAGATTAATTAGACTTAATAAATTTTTCTCGCCAGTCTAGTCCGCGTCTGTGTAATTAGTTTTACAATTAGACTACATTTGATACTTTTAACTAGTATCCACATATCCGACTGTGACGTGGACTAAAGTTTAGCTCCGGATCTAAACACGTCCTGCTTTGAAGCTTCTCAGGCTGAAACCAGCGGCCTCCCCCATCCTCCATCCTCCATCACTATTCTAATTATCTCTCTCTTTATATACAGTGTCCTCTCTATCTACGATGCAAAACATACCGTAACAGGGTTGCATTTAATTTTAGGATGCATTCAGAGCAACCGTTAGTTTGAGGCTCGCCTCACCGTGGTCTTGTAGGCAAAAAATTCCACTGAGCCTTGTCAAATCAGCAGATAAAAAAATCACATGGCAGCTACTTCTGTAGTGAGCGGCAGGGTGCATGCAGGGCAGCGGCACAGCTCGTCAACATGCACGCGTGCTAGTTGCATTGCATCCAGGAGAGTGATGCATGTGTGTACAGTGAGTGCAGCAGACTGCATGCACGGCAGCGGCACATGCAGCTCGTTATTTATTGCTGCAGGCCCAGGAGAAAAGGAGGGGCAGGTTCTAGCCTGCGTGCGATGCAGCTCCTCACGTTTCACGGACATGGCGCATGCATGCAGAAGCGATGAGCCTATTCGGTGTGTGCACATGCAACAATTAATGCTCTATGCAGTCTATTACTACTAACCTCGGTCCAGTCGTCTCTGGTCACCTTAGCTTTGTCCGCTCACCTAAGATCAGAGAAAGTATGCGCCAAATCGTGGGACATGTATTTCATTTGCTGGTTTTTTTTATCACTTTAGTAGAAATAGAAAAAACATGTGACATTTATTGCATTCTAAAAACCTTGCCATAAAAACATGCAATATTTTATTATTATTTGGGCTCGACCCGTTGTATCATTTTAGTAGAAACAGAGAAAACACGTGATCTAAGGCATAGAAACCGTATCCGACGTGGCCACGCTCAGAGACCGCGAAAATGGCGCGCTATAGTTCTAATGGTTGCAAGTGGCGCGGCCACGGGTTGCCCGCGCCGCGTCCGCGTGCGCCACACGATTGGTTGCGAGCATGTGCGGCAGCCCGTGTACAGCCGCAAGACGCCGTGGGCATAGACGGCAGCCCACAAAGAGCCGCAAGCCATGATCAGCCCATCGGCTAGAACAGCGGAGTCGGAAACACGTCTGCCGCCGCCGCCGCCGCCGCTTGAACTCAACAAATCTGTCTTTGCTTGATAGTTATTCATGGTCCTAACTTCCTCCATCTCTCGCTTTTATATTTCAACTCAACTATTTGCATTGCTAGATTGGAGTTCAGAAGTAAGGGTTTGCTAACAATTGGTAGTCCAAGCCCTACGAATCACTCGAGTTTCGCTCTCTCCTTTTTTGCTTGGAGATGTCTCAGAGGATCAGTGCTAATGGCTGTTGTGATTTGAGGTCAGATTTGTAAAACGGAAGCAGTCTGCAGAAGGGCGTTTGCAACATGCTCGATGAAATGCTCGTGAGCGAGTGGGGGGTCACCTAGCCGTGCCCTCGATGGGTCACCTAGCCGTGCCCTCGATGTTACCAATTTACCATCCGTCAGGTCTGTCACCCTTTGTCTGAGAGTGTGATACTGTGATTCTCGAAGTTTTTGCACAGTTTGGGCAGGTTGACGCAGTCCATATATTTGGCGGATCGGATCATGTGTTTGCTCAAGTTGTGTTCCATTGGCACGTATGCTTTTCTGGAGTTGCATGGCCGGAACATTTACAATGGGTGTTGTCAAATGGTCATCAATTGGGGTCCATTTCTTGAGTACCCAGAAACACCGGAAGTTTAAATTGTACATTCTTTTGTCTGAAACTGTACATTTTTTTTAAAAAAAAAAGAGACATTCACAAGTGGGACTGGCGGATATACATATATACAAATATCAGCCAAGAAATTCTAATAAAATCAGTGCGATCTTTCAACAAAGCCATATATATTTCATTTACATAGACTTGACAAAATCGTCAACAACAATAATTATAGTATTATACATCAATAGATAAGACCACTTTCATTCCACCAAGTGTTTGTGTAGCGTACATCGTATGTGGGTGGTTTTTCCTCGGCTCCTAGGAGTTCCTAGGTGACTCGAGGCTTGGTTGGAGTCACCACAGTTTCCTTCAATTCCCTTCTTTCCTCTCCACAAAATCCTTTTTTTGAGCAACCGGTTACTAACAGGTCATCGGATGAGTTTCAATTTTATATAGAAACTGGCAAACACCGCATCACCGAGTACAAAAGTATGGAGCCCCGGGTGCAATGGTCGAGAGCCCTGGGAGCACTTTAGTACATGGTCGACTAAAGATATGATGCTAATGTTTGTGCATTAGAAGCAGGTTATTACACCACCCGGTACCAAAACTATTGGCACTGTGTGATGTAAAGACCCAGTACTAATATACAAACATAAGCACCGCATGTGGAAACTCGCGCGCCCATTCGTTTTCGTGCCAGATTATCTGCTCTACGCCGAATGCAGAAGAGCCCTTCATTCGTACTTTGTTCCATTGATGATGATTTGATCAATCAAAAAATGTTTTTTTTTTCAAATTCATTTTTCCCAAAAGTACCATAAGGCCAGGTGTCTGATATTTATTCCTTCAACGGATCATGTTTATCTTTCACACGGAGCCCATAATAGCTTTAATGGATGAGGACGTCGGTACATAAATGAATTTCGGCTAGTACGGGTGGAGCAGTCTCGTGCATTCTGGGTAAGTTTTATTTTTATGGGGGGTCCAAAATGCTACGTTATATTTTTATTTTGCATAGTAACATCACATCACTGTAATAGTTTTGGAGTTCGAAATATATATAGTATGATGGGTAGGCCGTTATCATGTCACTACAATGGGTATGTAGGTCGTTGCAAATAGTCTAACATAAGCGCAAAGCAACCAAAGTGCAAAAAGAATAAACCGGCACCTTCGCTACCGCATTATATATGGCTTTTTCATTTTTCCATTGCAACGCAAGATCATTTTCTAGTTAATAATATAGGAACTTTATGTCCGGCGTGAATTGAATTAAATCCTATTGTTACATCTGTTGGCTGCCGCTAGCCTGCTATGGTTGAGAGATTTAAAAGATCCTAAACTCAGAAAATAATCGTTTTTTCAAGAGTACCGTAAAAGTCTGGAAAAATACCATTATCAAATCCGCTATGGCCAGCTGTCTGCTATTTATTTCGTTGACGTATCTTGTTTATCCTTTCACACGGAGCCCATAACGGCTTTAATGGAAGAAGACGCCGGTACATAAATGAATGTCTGCTATTACGGTTGGAGCTGTCTCATGCCACGTTTTATTTTCGTTGTGTCCAAAATACCACGTTATATTTTTGAGATATAGTTTGAACTAAGGCTATTCCTAGTGTGGAATTTTTGTCTACGTAACATGTATCCTAAATTTTATCTAAATGAACTCTTTCTTCATCTCTCATGAATGTCTCTATTTTTCTCTCCATCATACCATATCACTGAATATGCTAATGTATTATATTATTTAATATTCCCTCCATCCAAATTTCATAGGTGTATAAGAGCTGGAAAAGTTTCTAAAATTGTTAGGCGCCTAACGTTTTCTGAGACTGGAGCGTGGAGCAAAGCTTCTCGTTTTTTTTGTTTGAAATAAAGAGCAGGAGTACTGCTAATTCATTTAAGAAGGAGAAGCAAGCAAATCAATTTGACAAGGTACTTATTACATAAAAGAAAGAAAACTCAACTCAAAAGAAACAAAACAAAGCGTACTGATTAACATAAACTAGGCTGGCCACACGCTACCTTCCTCAAGGCCATCTCGTCTTTAGCTAACGAGAACACCACTAAAGCAGTTGAAATCTTGCCTTAAAAAATGTGCCTATTCCTCTCCTTCCAGATGTTCCAAGCGACATACATGACGATTCCGGATATGATCTTTCGCTGCTCCTTAGGTTTATTCAACAGAGTAGCCGCCCACCACTCCTCAATGCTAGAACAGTTTGCAGAAGGTAGCGTGATCAGGTTATTTGTCCATGACCTCGCTGCCTCCCAAACTTGAAGCGCAAAGGGGCATTTCAGGCAAAGGTGCACCGCCGTTTCTTGTTGCTGATCACAGAGGACACACACCGGGTTACACGGCCAATGTCGCAAGGCTAACTTGTCCGCCGTGAGGATCTTTGCCTGGATTAGAAGCCACATGAAAAATTTATGTTTCCCCTCAGCATGAGCCTTCCAAACTGCATTTGCCTTGAAGGAGCACACAGATCCTCTAAATTGTGCCAAATAAGCTGATTTGGAGGTGTATAAACCATCTGCTGTCCACTTCCACCTTATTCTGTTAGACTGGTCCGAAAGCTGTACCCCCTCAAGAAGATCCCAAAGTGCGATGAATTCATTCAGCTGCTGCTCAGTGTCCATTCTCCACAAGCCCCTTGTCCAATTTAAGTCTATCAACTCCTCATGAACTTTCTTGTTTTTCCTCCAAGCCAGAGGGTAAAGAGAGGGAGCCACATCCATCGGTGCCTTGCCAAAGATCCAAGAATCATGCCAGAAACTTGTTGAAAGCCCATTGCCAACGGTGATCTCCGTAGAAGCCCTGAACAAAGCAGCGTCAGTGCTGTCACAAGGTGGTGGGGTCCCGACCCACGGCCTGAGATGATCTGTCCATTGATACCAAAGCCAACGAAGCCTCAGAGCGCGACTGAATCTCTCAAGATCAAGAATACCCAAGCCCCCCAAATTCTTCGGCCTGCCAGCTTTGGTCCATTTGACTAAACAATGTCCCCCATGTGCATTTTCAGAACCTTTCCAAAGAAAAGAACGCCTGATTTTGTCAATTTTCTTGATCACCCATTTTTTTAGTGGAAAAATTGTGAGAAAATGAACTGGAATGGATGTCAGGACCGAATTAACCAGCGTTAATCTCCCAGCTTTGTCCAACAGCCTTCCTTTCCAAGTAGAGAGTTTAGCAGCTAGCTTGTCCAGTACCGGTTGAAAATCCACCCGACGGAGAGCACGACAACTAAGTGGCAGTCCAAGGTATTTGCAAGGAAAGGCTTTAACTTGACAAGGAAAGTGCTGCATAATGTCATCAACATCCAAGGACTCACAGCAGATTGGATAAACGGCGCATTTGCTCAAGTTTGTAGTGAGACCCGACGCCTCACTGAAAGCAGCAAGGATACTTTGCACAACAGACACCTCTTCTTTAACCGGTTTAATAAAAATTGCAGCATCAACGGCGTAGAGGCTGACCCTGAGCCTCGCAGACCTGTGTCGTACAGGTGACAAGAAACCCCCCTCGGAAGCAAGCGTGAACAGCCTCTGTAAAGGATCTATAGCAAGAATGAAAAGGAGCGGGGACAAGGGGTCGCCCTGCCGCAGGCCTCTGCCATGCTGGAACCTGTTACCACACACCCCATTGATCAACACAGCAGAAGTGGCAGTCTTGAGAAGGATTGAAATCCATGCTCTCCAACGGAAGCCAAAACCCATATGCTGCAAAACCTCAAGCAAGTAGTCCCATCTCACTGAATCAAACGCCTTTGCAATGTCGAGTTTTATAAAAAGGGTTGGAGACTTGTCCCTTTTTAGATCTCTGACCAAGTTCTGGGTAAACAAGAAATTGTCATGTATGCTCCTCTTCCTAATAAACGCACTCTGACTCCTAGACACAAGGCTAACAAGATGAGGTGCCAACCTAGAAGCCAGAACTTTAGAAAAAATCTTGGCAACACTGTGAGACAAACTGATGGGCCTGAAGTCTGAAAAAGAGCTCGCTTCAGCAGTTTTCGGCAGTAGGCAAATGTGGGCCGAGTTCAACAGCTTGAAATGTTGATCATGCAATTGATGAAAGTAATTGAAAACCAACATGACATCCCCTTTCACAATGGGCCAAGCCTTGCGGAAAAAAAGCCCAATGAAGCCGTCTGGGCCTGGAGCTTTCTCTGCATGGATCTCATTTATAGCAGCTAGGACCTCTTCTTCCTCAAAAGGGGCCTCAAGCATATCATCGTCCAGAGTATTCAACCCAATTAAATCCCAGTTAAGAGTACTAGCTCTTGGAGAGGGGCTGCCAAGCAGCGCCCTGAAATGGCACAAGGCAAGACTATTTTTGTCCTGAGAGAAAACGGATCCCGATGGCGAAACAAAATGCTGAATGAAACTTCTTCGTCTCCTGCCATTTATCCTTAGGAAGAATAATTTGGAGCTAGCATGAGCCGCACTGATCATTGTTAGTCTAAGCTTCTCGTTTTCTAAACGTGTATTTAATGTGCATGCGGCTCACGCGGGTTAATTGGGCAAGTGCTGCAATCATGCATGCCCATGCAGCGCGCGGCCCGGCTAGGAACGAAGCGCCCATGCATGCACATTCAGTAAATGAAGGGGCATGCCCAGCTCATATTAAATATCCCTTGGTCTTGTGATAGCTGCTTATACGCATGTGAAACTTGGATGGAGGGAGTAAGGATGAAACATAAATGATACCCATTACAAATGACTAGTAGTTATGCACGTGCGACACGCACGTATGAACAGAAAAATGAAATCAAATCTATTTATGTGATCTTGTTACTTTGAAACAATACTTTAACTCTATGCCAAGCATCGCTTCAAACACCCAATGCCCATCTCTTAATATTGAAATTATGAGATGATACAACAATTACTAATATAGTTAGTAATACAATTACCGCCGACAAATTGTCAATGCACGGTTCCACCTAGCTGTAGTATTTAATCACAATAAATATGATTGGACATATATAGTTCGATTAAATGAAACCCTTTTTCTTTGAATGCAAGTTTCAACAAGTTTTAAAGTCTTTGAAACAATATACATGTCGTTCCATCCCTTAAAATTCCTCATAATATATTATCATGTCATTATTTTCTGAAATATGTATTATTTAATCTACATTATAAAAGAATAAGTTTTCGCAATACCATTTTTCACTTAACGAAAACATTTGTACCTCTCACATCGACTCCACTGCACATTTTAGAAAAAAATTGGAAAGGGTCTAAAAGACTAAAATTGTTAGAAGAAAAATGTTTGCACCATTTGGTTTCTCATATCATTTTGAACTCATACCCACTACAGAGTTTCCATGTCTTAAAATTAATGAAAAAAGAAGTACATTCCATGTCTTGGAATCAATAAAAAGTATGTGCACCAACAGACGGGTCTTTTTTTATTCATTATTTTTTCCCTTTTCCTCCTTTCTCGCCGGCCGATCAGTTCTTTTTACGTTTTGTATTCACCACGTGCCTCTATGCTAGTGAGAATAAAACCCAACCTAGTTTGAGAATCCTGGCTTCATGTCTCTCACTGACTCACTCTCTCCCCTTTGGGTCGTGTATCCAACAAAGTAGTAAACTCCCAAGTCCCAAGCTAGAAGGGTAGGCAGCGTTGGTCACCATGGTGAACTGGGTACGCGTAGCGAAGCAACAATTAGTGCACCGCCTGGCGAAGAGGGCCGGACTGCGTCGGCACACCGTCGTCGTCGACGACGCCGGCACCGTCATCAGTATTTGGGTGCCCAAGGACAAGCTGCCTGCCGCCAACGACGAGAGAGAGATCAGAAGGAACAAGGAAGCGAAGCGGGACGGCGGCAGGCTCTCCGTCGTGCTCCTGCACGGCTTCGCCGGCGACGGGATTCTGACGTGGGTGCTTCAGGTTGTAGCCTTTGATGGGATAGCCATGATCCCTAGCTCCTTGCCGCTGCATACACACTATATGTTTTGCACTTCAATAATAATCGAATAGCATCTGTGCACTATACGCTACTAATCATGCAGGTCGGTGCACTGGCGAAGAACTACGACGTGTACGTCCCGGATCTCCTCTTCTTCGGTGGCTCAACGTCGCCGGCGGGCGGCGACAAGTCCCCCGGGTTCCAGGCGGAGTGTGTGGCGGCCGCGCTGCGGAGGCTCGGCGTGGAGCGGTGCGCCGCCGTCGGGTTCAGCTACGGCGGCTTCGTGGCGTTTAGGATGGCGGAGGCGCACCCGGGCCTGGTCGTGTCGGTCGTCGCCACGGGCTCGCTCGTGCACATGACCCGCTCCACCCGCGACTCCATGCTGCGGAGGCTCGGCGCCGTGTCGCTGGCCGAGTTCCTCCTCCCCGACGATGTTGCCGGCCTCAGGTCGCTCTTCGCCGCGGGCACCTATAGAAAGTGGTGGTTCCCTAATCGCGTCCTTGAAGACTACCTTAAGCTGGAAAGTTGAGTCGCGTCTCGATTTTATAAATCTACACTCTATTATTAAAGAAAGCAAGTTTTCTAGAAATCTTTTTTACCAATGATGACCTTACTGCTAGTCCTACAGAGCAGGTTGGAAAAAGTTGAAAAATGTCTGAAACGGTAAAACTGATAAAAATAAAAAGTTTCTATTATTTAGTATTTTATTTTCTCAACTCATTTAATACTCATATCCACGTGGTATTTTTCTTGTTTTGAAATTAACGAGAAAGGAAAGATATCAATAAACCATGTTTTTTCTTCTATTTTTTTTTTTTTTTTTTTTCCTCTTTCCCTGATTGCTCGGCAAGTCATCTCATGTCACATGCGTGTTTCACATATATTTACGCTAGTATATAAAATAGACAACTATTGCATGCATTCTTTTGTTGTTTCAGATGATTTATAACCGTAAGGAGAGGGCGCAACTGCTGCAAGGCTTGGTGATCAGCGATGAAGACGCAGTTGTTGGTCCTTCCTTTCCACAGGTGTGCACGTGCATACGTATTACTCAACGTCTTTTATCGTGTCCTTATCAAATAAACGTCTTTACCGTGTTATTAGTGTTGGGGTACACTTTCACTCGAACGTTAGCTTAGTGCTCAGTTATTGATAAGCTCGGACGACGGTCATGTGCTTTCTTTCGAGATATCAAACATTTGAAAACGGAGCTTGTCTTCCCCTGAAAGTCTTGCATTTTACACTGTAACCGCTTGGATTGCAGGATATACTTTTGCTCTGGGGCGAGAACGATAGCATCTTCAGAATGGACGTCGCAAAGAGCCTCAAAGAGTGAGTACTTGAGTTGCCACCCGCCACCGCCTTTGTTTAACTTTTAACACGTCGTGGGGCATGTATCGTCTTAATAAAAGAATATAAGAATATATAGGCACTTCCACATTTCAAATTGTAGGTGTATGACGTATTGGACGTTAATTTTGACCACTCGTCTTATAAAAAAAATTATAATTATAGTTTTTTATGATTTAGTTTATCATATTATATATTTTAAGCATGTATTTTGATATTTTTAATTCCTATGTTAAATTAAATAAATTTTAATAAACCTATATTTATATAATCCATAAAGTGTATAGCTTTACTTTGGAACTGAATTTGAGAGCCGGCGGTTGATACATTATATAACATGTACGTAGACACGTACTATATTATATTGGGCTATAATCTCCGATATAGTCCGCTATAGCTTTGTAGTAAAGAAAACACACACACTGTAGTTGTTCTAGTAAAAAAAAACTATGCTCTATAGCTTCATTGAGCTCGTAATACTTGCTATGTCCCCCTATAATACCCGATTTGCACTTTTTGAGAAGCATGCCACTAAACCACGCAGCCTATTATTTAAAACAGTGGTAAAAAATCAAAGTTAAACTAACCGATAGATCCACGCACGCAGGCAGCTAGGTGAGAAGGCGAAGCTAAGAAGCATAGGACAGGCGGGGCACTTGGTTATGCTGGAGCGGCCGTGCGTCTTCAACCGCTATCTCAGGGTGTTCCTACAGCAGCGTACTCACGGTGACGACGGCATCTAACTGAAGCTATCCTTCAGTGCTGGTGTACGCAGCTGCCTCGCGCCAAGACGTTTTGAGTCTCCTGGACAAGCTACCATTGCAACCAAAGAATTGTTATCCATCGGTCATAGTCTTAGCCATTAGATATTGATCCAGCAGGTCATATTTGTATAATTATTGTTTCACTAGGTCTATGCTACTTGTGCGTTGCTACGGGGGAGTCACATGATATCTGTGCCTTTCTATGTAGAACGTCAACAATATTACATAGTATTATGTATACAGTTCTAGATTTTTCAAGAGTGCAAAATCGATCCAACCTCTGGTCATGATCGAGCATTTAGAGCGCAGTGGCCGCTAATACCATGCAGGGGCAAATTCCGGCTATGAAAATAGACTACGAGTTGGTGCAGCAGGTGTTCCTAAATTTTGCAAATTGCTAGCACCCAGCAAAGACACGAACTACAATTTAACAAACCTGGAGGCTGAGAAATAGCGATGTTGTGGACAAAACAGGCATTTTAATAATTAAATAGCCACCCATTTCAGCTTCTTCTTTTATCTTCAATTACCCAATAATACAGCATTAGTGGCATGCATACCAAGCAGTGCTGTTGTACTGCCCAAATCTCTAATAAAATTGGATCGAACCTAAGAAACTTATGTTCTTACAATCATATCTCTCCCAAATAAATGTAAAAGGAATTAAGGATACGTTTTGCATGCCAAGATGTATGCCCAACAGTCCTGTGCATTCAGACATAAACTGAAAAAAATAACACATTAATGCAAACAGAGAATGCTAGATTGTATTGTAATGCAATGTATTAGGAAACGAAAAAACATACTAATGGAATCAAAGAATGCTTTTAAACAGAGAATACCAACTCAGGCTCCGTTCGTTTCACCAGCCAAAGATCAATATTGCTGGTGTCAGCAGAGTGTGCATCCGTACTGTGTACAGTACACTATTTTTCTACTCTGTGTACAGTGCGCAAACAGTGTTTTCCACACCCGTTTTCACTCTCTGGTGACACCAGTCATTACTCAGAACTCAAAAAACTGAATGGCTTGTACTACTGTCATGTTGCTGAAATTAAGAAACAAATGGGGGCAGCAACTGCTAAACAAAAGAGAGCAACACAACACATCTGCTATCTGGAGCCTGCTCCTGCCGCTAGCCGACTACTGTACGACGTAGAGACGCTGGAACAAAGAAAAGCATATGGAAACACAGGCTACAACAAACCATTGAACACGTGAAGATAAGTCTCTAGTAATGGAGTTAATTGAATATCAGACCAATCAGTCAGGTAAAGCAACATTTGGTACTCATTTTAATGGAGTTTCACTATTTCCAGAATATCTATATTGCAGTGACACCATAGGTTAGCAAAACTGACCAAAACCTGGTTGTACATCATCGCAGAAATCATTGTGATGGCAGATTAATTTTTTAGGACCGTTATGTTCCCTTAATTGGTACAGGACTTAACAATTGATGATGTTCAACACTGAACTTCAATGGATCAAGGGAGTAAACATACTGCTAGAAGAGAACAAATCTCATATCTTTGTAGATGCAGCAAGTCGATTTCATTGTTTGTAGTAGGTAACAAAACCTTTGTTTTTAATTCAACTTTGTAATTGCAGTGAGACGGGTAAGCTATGCAATATATTATTTGAGTAGAAGGGAGCAACATGACATAGAGATTTTGTAGAGCTCAGACTTGATAGGGCCTATATTTCACTTTATTATTCGCCTACAAGGTCAGATAGGGTACTCTGTGAGGGACTATATGTACTACAAGAAGCGATGTGGCAGGGATGGAGCAAGTCTACATGTCATCAAAACACAAGAGCAAGCACGAGAAACGATACAAAACAATGATATGGAGAAGAGAGTATGAATAATAAAAGGATCGACTGACAGATATGCGAGTGAGCACAAGTCCCATAAAGCGCCCTAAGGAACGTGAAATTAATAGGGAACCATGTGGAGGAAGATATTAATGAGTACAAAGTATGGCTCGAAGAGATGCAAGAGGTTTATCCTGACATTCGTAAGTTTGTTGCCCCTTTGCACCTACATTTAATCCATAGTACTAACAAAATGATGAATCTTAGAATTTAAAGATGACTACAGACAGGCCACAATCAAAATATACAAGCAATGACTAATGACTCAGACCAAGCTTCCTTGTATTAGTTATTTTATACTTTCCACTTCATATAAGGAGATTGAATCGATATTGAAAACTCCTATGGGACTAACGATTTAGTACCTCTTTATTGTTTCCAATTTTCCAATTTAGATGTTCCTATAAAAGATGCTCGTACCATTCTAGAGGATGAGGCATAGGGCAGCAGCTCATCTCTAACAGAGTGGCCTTCTAATGCTCGACGCCATAAGGAGAAAGAAAATGGTATGCTCGGTGCCATATATAAGTAGGTTCTCTTATTCTTTTTAATATGTATGTCGATCTGATTCTTAATGCAAAAATAGGAGTTTGTAGGAAGACCATAAAATCATGGTCGGGGAACACTAAAAGGTCTAACTGGAAAGTGGATCTTAGAAACTACAAATTCAATTCTCAACTATGCTTGGTGGCCCCATTGGAATAAACCACCACACCTTTGTGGATGAAGTTTACCATGTTCACAAGGAAGAGTTGTGAACATGGTAAACTTCATCCACAAAGATGCAGTGGTTTATTCCAATGGGAGCACCAAGCTGACCACCAAGCATATAGCTGAGAATTGAATTTCTAGGTGCCCTCATCCTTGTGAACATGGTAACTTTATCCACAAAGGTGCAGTAATTTATTCCAATGGGACTACCAAGCGTAGCTGAGAGTTGAATTTGTAGTTTCTAAAATCCACTATTTATTCTCTTATATGCTCCAATTAGACCTTTTAGTGTTCTCCGACCATGCTTTTAGGGCCTTGCCTACAAACTCATATTTTTGCATTAAGAATCAGATCAACATACATATTCAAAAAGAATAGGCAAAACCTACTTATTTATTTACCGAGCATACCATTTTGTTTCTCCTTATGGCGTCAAGCATTATAAGGCCACCCTATTAGAGATGGATTGTTGTCCTATGCCTCATCCTCTGGAATGGTACAAGCATCTTTTTTACGGTCATCTAAAATTAGAACAACAAAAAAGGACTAAATCATTAGTTAAAAGAGTTTTCAATATCGATTCAATCTTAGTGTATGAACTAGAAGGAATAAAATAACTAATACCAGAAAGCTTGTTCTGAGTCATGAGTCATTACTTGTATATTTTGATTGTGGTATGTATGTAGTCATCCTTATATTCTGAGATTCATCATTTTGTTAGTACTTTGGACACGGCATATATATCATATATGTAGCTGTAAAGGGGCAACAAAACTTACCAATGTCAAGATAAGCCTCTTGCATCTCTTCAAGCCATACCTTGTACTCATAGATATCTTTCTTCACATATGGTTCTTAATTCATTTCTACTTCCCTAAGGGTGGCGTTTTATGAGAGTTGTGCTCACCTAAATATCTGTCAGTCAATTCTTTGTCATTATTATTGATACTCTCTTCTGTCTCATTCTTTTGTATCGTTTCTTGTACTTATTCTTCTGTTTCAATCACCTATAGACTTGCTGCACCCTGCCACATCCTTCTTGTACAGCATATAGTCCATCACAGAGTACCTCATCTAGCCTTGCAAGCGAAGTTATAAAATGAAGTATAGACCCTATGAAGTCTGAGCTCTACAAAATATTAATGTTGTGGTGTCCCCTTGCACTCAAATAATATATTCCATAGCTCACCCGTCTGACTGCAATTACAAATTTGAATTACAAATAGAGATTTTGTTACCTACTGCGGTAATAGAAATAGACAATAAATAATGAAATAGAAATAGTAACAACTATGTGCCGTCAAAAGTTATATTCAATGAAGATGCTAATAATAGCAGTGCAGAAGATGCTTAATTCTGCGAAATTATATCTACTGAGAAATCAAATGAAGAACATGGTAAACACTCTACTTAGAATACTGCATCATAAATAAAGAAATCAGACATTCATGATATATTCCAAAACACACTTATTTGTAACCAATACAACAGATTCGTTAATATAAGACACATTTAGTAATTGTCCTGTGTTGCCAAGGGGGTTAAAAAAGCAAGTGGTGGCATTCTGAACAGGGGCTTGATATTGTTGTTGAGGGTAAAAGCATATTGATGTAAGAAAATAGATATGACTGGAAGTTGAAAGGAATGAAGACAATTGCCTAGCTTGCTCTAAGGATGAATGTTACGGAATGAACAGAATTGCGCGATTATTATTGTCTGTTCATATATCGACTACCATACTGCAACATAGATGATTGCGACTGAGCCAATGGGTTAATAATATTCTTGATAAGCAAAAAAACCTGCAAAAGTTGTAATATGTTCTAACAATGTTTATTGCAGCAATGTAAAGGCTATTCACAAGCATTGGTCAAATAAATTACACCTTATCTGAATGTAAATTTTCTATCCTTGAAGCTATTAAAAAAACTTCACCTAGCCCTTGCCGTATACAATCTGAGCAGAATAGACATTTCATAAACATCTATATTAATTGTCAAACAAGCCTCACCAAGCGTTAACTGTACAACCTAAATTTAGAAACCATGTGTACCTCAACCTAATTTAAGAAAAATGCCTTAGCCTGACCTATTTATGAATACATGACTACAACAAAAACAGATGATAGAAAAAAGTTGATGCCTGTATGCAAAAGGACCACAAACATCTACATGGTCGAAATGTAAGCACCGTCAATACTGCCGAAAAAACAAAGGTCGATCAGTTCGTCATCACAGGTTGAAGTATATGCAGATAACTTACCCACCCGGCGGTATATTGAGTGATAGGTGTTCAAGGGCGCCATCATGATGAACCTCCTGGAGTCCATCCTCTGCGGCAGCCATAGCATGATCTATTGTAGATGGCAAAATATGAGGGGAAAAGAAGGCAAATGGAATAGATCACGAGATTGTAGCTAGGGAGAAAACCGTATCTATTTATGGGGCGATGTAGAACCATGCATCTCGCGCGTTTTGATGGGGAAAATATTTGGGGGAATTAGTGGAGGGAAGAAGACGCATGGTTACGGCGTACCTGCATCGTGCTAGAGTAGGTGGAGATGGATCCTCGTGATGCGTGTCGGCGTGCGAATCATGCGGTGTCACACCTATTTTAGAAAGAGGACCGAATGTACACCATACGTGTGTCATGGATTATTTTTACACATACAGTCGACTTCATGCATTATATAAACGCATTAACATAGAAAACTTATAGGTCACACAAAGGTTTTTATGTCTGAGTTTAGCAAAGCGGCTTCTGTCCTGTTGAAGATCTTCATCTTCATAGGAAGGTTGACCATATGTTTGGGAATAACAAGGGCGAGCACATGGTGTCCTCAGATAGAATTCATAAACACAGTTGAATACCAATTTAGTATTATAGCCGACGTTAATTATCATGCACCGGAGGATCCAAGTCGCTCTTGACCTTGAGCACGACTGACATGTTATTTTTAAATATTTTCAAGAGATTGTGCATCTTTACCCATAGGTCATGATTTCACAGTTGCCGGGGTTTCCAAGACCTATGTGCTAGGATTATTTCAACTAATAAAATATGTGCACAAGATATTTCAGAAAAACATCTATGCTGGATTTAATTCACACTATATTTGAATAAAAAGTGTAGTTAAACTAGTCATATTTTATTTTTAAATATTTCATAAAACATGCATCATTTAACATTCACTTTAGAGAAAAAAACATGTGAGCATCTAATCAAAGTATAACAGGTGTCAATTTAAACTAAATAAGTTACTAAATAAAAAGAATAAGTATACAAAACCCTCAACCTTTGCCCAGCGGTCTACTTCACCCATGAACTTCAAAACAGGATATTTAACCCCTTAGGGCGAATTTGGCAGCCCAAAACCCCGCCGGGTTTCTGGCCTTTTCTCCGGGGAGAAAGCCCACACAGAGAATTTCCACGGGCCATCCGTCCATAGCATTTGGCAGCCCACTAGCGCGGAGAGTTCACCCAGGGAGAGCCCATTTTCCACGCGGAAACAACCCCGGCCTCGGGAGGCCGGGCGCTTTTCCCCGTCCTCGTCCTTGCCCGACACGCCGAGTCGTGAGGCTGCTGCTTGCGAGGCCGTCGCTGCCGCCGCCAGGGCGACCTCCCGAGCCGACGTTAGAGTCCGGCCGCTCCGCCTCGCCTTCCCCTCGCCGAAGGTACTCCCCCTCCTCGTCTCAACGCTGCTCCCCCTCCTCGTCTCCACTGCGGTAGATCTGATCTAATTTGTCTATCTCTCTCCTTGCTCCCCAAATCTTTAGGGTTCCAGAGCTAGAGACGGTGGCAAGGGCTTGAGGCACGTAGGAGACGACGACCGCACTACCTCCGGTTCCAGTCACATTGTGGCGTCGGCATCTCCTACCCCACTGCACAGCACCGGCATTCCTTCTCTGCTCCTGTATTTTCTCCTCTCACACTGGCAGGTACTCTTCCCCCAGCATCTTCTCACTTCCTCTCCTTGCATCCCCAGCAAGCCAAGTTAGTAGATCCACCCGACCTTGCTGTAAATCATTCTTCTCCTCTTCTGTTCTTGTTCCTCATGTCCCGCAGGCAAGGTAGACATAGGGCAAAGGCCCCTCCCGAACTTCCCTAGGTTGGGCTTCCAAACAATCAACGGAGCAAGGGGGAGCTGTGCCCAGGGAAACGAACAGCCACTGAAATCCCCGTGCAAGCGTCCTTACCCAGGGCCAAATTGGCACTTGCTCCCAAACTAGCCCTTAAAGTTTGCAAAACTGAAGGAAACACCCCCTGGGCAGTTTTGAAGGTGGTTTGCTACAGTGGTATGCTAGGGCCCACATGTCAGTCCCCTATCCTCTTCTTCTTTCCCGTTCTACTCCGCAAGGCTACGGGCGAGGTTCCGCGCAGTGGCGCACGGCGAGTAGCGGAGCCAGAAGGAGGCAAACGAGCTGACAGCGCCCCGTGGAAGGGCGCTGCGGCCGGGTGGTGCGCCAGGGCGCATGGCGAAGGACGATGCGACCACCGCGCAGAGGCAGCGCGTGGGCCTCGGTGATGAGAATGCCGCGCTGCGGCGTGTGTTGGAGCGTGTGGGTGAGGAGGCCGGCGCGATGGCGTAGGCCGCGCGCGCTGAGACCACCGAGCTGCAGGAGGCCGTCGCAGAGAGGGAGCGCGCCCTGGAGGCCCTATGCCAGGCGCTGCCGCCGCCGCCGCGCCTCCACCTCACTCGCGGCTGGGCGCCAAAGTGCCCCACCTCCCGTGTGGCTACCGCGGCCCCTGCCCCGCCTGCCACCCACTCACTGCGCCTCCTCCCACATCGCGCGTCGGCCAATCTCCGTGCCACTCATAGTCATCCATGGCCGCCGCAGCCGCCGCTGACTTGAGCTCCGCAAGGTTGCTCAACGGCCCAAGATCACTCGTCCTGAGTCCAGAAACGCCATGGCACCCAGCTTGCCCTCTCCGCGATGGGGCCTCTAGGGCACACTCCCTCTCCGCGACAGCCTCCAGCAGCCCGGCGCTCTCCTTGCATGCAGCCTCCTCGACCGCGCACTCCAGCGCGCGCCGCAGCGCAGCGTTCTCATCGCCAAGGCCCATGCTTTGCCTATGCGTCGTCCTCCGCTGCGCAGGCGCGAGCCACCAGCACCCTTTCCCTGGCGCGCTACCCAGCAGCAGCGCCCTTCCATGCGGCCGTCAGCTCGTCCGGCTCCGCTCTTCGCCCTGTGCCACCGCGTGGAGCCTCGCTCCGCAACCTTGCGGTGCAGAACGGGAGAGAAGAAGAGGAGAGGGGACTGACATGTGGACCCTAGCGTACCACCGTAGCAAACCATCTCAAAACAGCCTCGGTGAGTGTTTTATCCGGTTTTACAAACTTTAGGAGGTTAAATATCTGGTTGTGAAGTTTAAGGGGTGAAGTAGACCACTTGACAAAGGTTGGGGGTTATGTATGCTTTTTTTTTCTTAAATAAATCACATTAAAATTGCTATTAATCTTATTAACATTTTATTTAGAAAAGATCGGAGGCTAAACCTAGGTTGCTTTTAATTAGAAAGCAAATTGAATAAACATTGAACAACTTAGCATTAATTTAAATATATAAAACATGTTACATGGAAAAACATTTTTACTTACGTGCCGAGAAAGATACTACAAAGCTAACATAGATTTAATGAACTAAACCGGACGTGAAACGAATTAGATATACCGGACAACATGTTTGATGGGCATGAACGAGATAACCATATAACTTAGGGCCGGGACACAAGATCTGCAAGACTCAATGATTAGTTCTTGCGATTTAGCCAAAGGTTAGGGTTGGATCTTGAAACGGCTTAGCTCCGATTTGATCGCGGGAAATAGATACGTATAGTGGGGTTCTGCACAAGATTGCCAAGACACACAAACATGAGATTGATTATAGAAAACATGGATTTCCTTGCAAAGCCTGCATCTTCTCCACGGGATGCATCTGGTGGCAAGGTGGGACTTACCGTGCACACGAATAACGGGAGGTTGGGAGAGAAGCTCCAGCTTGATGGCTTGATGGAGAGGTTATTACTGGACGGCACACGACGGACGCGCGCTGGTGACGGCCAGGCCTGCGCGGCAGTACGCGAGGCGAGATTGCCTGTGGGGGCTTCACGCCGCCGGGCGATCGACGGCCGTGATGGCAACGGCTTGGAGCTCGGGCAGCGGTAGTACGGTGCACTTGAACCATGGCGGCGGCGTGGCTGGGCAGTGCGCATCGACGACGGCGTCAGCGCTGTATGGCGAGGCGGCGGCAGCTGCGCAAGGGTCCGAGGCCTCGTATTTTATAGGGGAGCGAGAGTGGTTCGGCTGCACGGTGCGCACGCCGTTGATCTGTTCAGCGCTGGAGACCGAACGCACGTACCGCTGTTTAGCATAGAGCTTATCCATGCAGAGGACGGACGTGCTACGATCTGGACACGGTGCAGCATTAGGCCATTTAGGCGAATGAATTAATGGACCAGATGAGTCATGATGCTCCATGGTGCCAGTAGCGCAATGTTGATGACACGATGGCCAAATGAGGAGTAGATAGAAAGATAAAGAAATAGACTTCATTGATATAATGTAAATCAAGGCCTTGCTAGTTTGCATTGCTTGGAAGTTTGTCTCACGTGCATGTACAACATGAGCCCCATGGAGAAAAAATGACCCGTCCGGTGTGCAAAAGAACAAGTAGAAAAAACAAAATAGTAAAGTAACAGAATTTTTGTTCAATCTGGAAACGATGGATGGACAGAGATTGACCAATAAATTATTTTGTACATAAATATGTAAATGTTAGAAAAAATCAATAAGCAGAGAAATTCATTGTACTAATTTAAACTAAACGAGTCACATTCCAATTTGAAGATTTGGGGTGTGACATGCGGCCATGCGGGGGAGCGAATCGTGCACTCGTGCAGGCGGGCGACGGCAGGAGGGGGCTAATGCACAGTTCGTGAGGCAGGATCGAACACTACGGCAGGAGGGGGCTAATGCACAGTTCGTGAGGCAGGATCGAACACAGAGAGGCTTCGTTGAACTGGCTGCTGGGCCCTTCTACGTTCGACAGGAATTACAATTTCGTTTCTCAATTTGCTCCCAAATGTAGGCTATGATCATCTCGTATTTCATTGTACACTTTTTCCTCAATTTCAATTTTGGCTAGGCTTTGACTGGCTGCTGGGCCCTTCTACGTTCGACAGGAATTACAATTTCGTTTTCAATTGATCCCAAATGTTAGCCTATTGATCATCTCGTATTTCATTGTACACTTTTTCCTTCAATCAAATTTGGTTTTGCATTAAAATTCGTATTACTTAACCAACATTATAACTCCAATTGGCCTATCTTAATGTTGGTCCATAATATATTAATATTACTTCATATAAAATATATCCCTTAACCAACATTTTATATATAATATTCTATAAAATATATCCCTTAACCTATCTTAACTGCATGTGCATCATTACCTAGCATTATATATCTTACGCCCAGTTTGGGCAAAGCTCCGCTCCCAGTTTCTGCGAAGCGATTCTGAGGAGCTCTTCCAAGGCATTTGCGGAAAATTGCTCCCCGAGAGAAATATGTGAAGTTATCTATCTACACTATTAAAGAGCAAGAGTGAATTTTCTCAAAATCCTTTTTACCTAAGATGGTCCTGTTGTACCCCTCATGTTGGCCCTACTGTGCAGGCTAAAAGGGGTTAGAAAGGGGCGGAAAACCATAGAACGAAATTGTTTTCACCATTTTGGACTTATTTTTTCATCTGGCTATGTGTCATAGCCACCCACTATACCCACCCTGCCTTTGTTACCATTTTGGAAACTCTCCCGTGATTGCATCGCCTTTCTTTCTATCTCGCATCAAAACCCCGCCTCTCGCCCTTGCCCGTCCCCTCTCTCCCTCCCTGCGCTGCCTCTTCCCACGCCTCCATCCTCAAGAGTTGAGACGCCGCCCAACCCCATCCTCGCTTAGCCACCGCGGGCATCCCGGAGGAGCAAGCGAGCCCACTGCTATGCCTTCACTACCCTCCTCTCTCTCTCCCTAGCGTCGTTGCCCCTCAAGCCTTCCCTCGCGTCGTCACCCTGCGTCCTGAAGGTTGAACCGACGCCTAAGAGGAGGTGAATTAAGATTCTAAAGCTAAGACTCTCTAAAAACTACAACTACCTACAAAACCTTTGTAAGATAAAAATCACTATGTGCACTAAGGTTTTTTAAGTGCAGCTAACTCTACCATGACTTAGTCTTGCAACCTAGTTTTACCTAGAAACTAACCTATCAAGCTTGTCTAGGAAAGTAAGCACGCAATTGAAAGGATGTAAATACAGAAGCCAAAGAGATGGGTACAGTGAATGCAAACTCTCGTTGACGATGACGACGATGGGACAAGTTGGAGACACGAAGATTTTTCTAAGGTGTCAGGAAGACTCGCAAGCCTCCCCTAGTCCTCGTTTGGTACACCTCATAAGGCTTTGCTCTCACAGAGTCCTCGCAAGGACTTTGGCCTCAATCCTCACAAGGAAGAAGGTTGGCAAAGTGACCCACACAACGCCTTGCTCTCGCATAGACCATGCAAAGACTACATCCTCTCCTTCACCGGGGTAGAGGATAGCTCGGTCGCTTGCGAAATGGTCAAGCAACCCGCTCGGATAACTTCAGATATCCCCAATACACACCCACACCTGAGGCCTTCTCTCGCATAGTCCTCACAAGGACTATGCCCTCACCCTCAGCAAGGGTCGAGGATCGTCAGGACAATTGGGGTCTTCCACGTGCCTTCTCATGGATGCTCTCTGTCGTCCCCACTAGGTGAGATTTTGGCTAAAATGCCAAGGGCCTCCCTCACTCTCACAAGTAAGGTGGCGGCCACTCCACACCTCGAAGGATCTTGCAAGACTACAAGTTGCACACTTACAAAGACAACATGCTCGCAGGCATGGACGTCACTACACTCGGTCGCACCAAGAGTTAAGCGCTAACAAGTCCTAAGCAAGGTAGCTCCCAATCTCTAGCTATTGCTGGGATGTGTCTATTTGCTATCTTGATGGATTGGATCTCAAATATGTGTCTCGACACTAGAATGAACTCAGGAGTCACCAACCATATTGTAGAGGCTGCTAAGAGGGTATTTATAGCCCAAACCTCAAAACTAGCAGTTGGGGCTAGGGGTGAGCTGAGCGCATATTGCGACCATCGGACCGTCTGGTGGTAGCACCGGCCTGTCTGATGAATACAACACCAAAACATGTGGTGCGTGCACCCAACCAGCCATTGGACTCGATCGTTGTATCTTTAGTTTGACCTTTGTGAGTATCAGACCGTCCGGTGTAACCATCGAACCGTTCGATGCGTGTTAACACCCGCGGTCTTGAGTTTTGCAGGGTCTTCTGTCTAGAACGTCCGGTGATTCGCCGAACTGTCCTGTGGTGGACCACCGTACCAGTCCGATGCATTTAGTGCTTGGATACGGTCTCTCCTTCTCCACTACTTGGAATGCCCGATGGTTCCATCGGACCATCCGATGGTGGACCATCAGACTATTCGATACATGCAGTTTGTATCGGGTCTTGATTCTTTAACTCGAGGCTTCTTCTTTTTCTGAACCATCCGATGGGGCTCCACTGAAGCACCCAATAGTGCAAAAAAAAAAAACGGCCTGCTAACCGATTAGCAGGACCACAGTGTCGTGCATCACGCTTGCGTCTTGTTAGAGTTTTGGGTCTTCTCTTGCACACTGGAACTTATACAAATAGACTTGCACACTTATTAGTCACAAATGTCATATGTTGTCACCTCAACCACCAAAACACACTAGAGAACTAAGCACGCGAGGCTTAGGGTCCATTTTCCTTACATGCCTAGCCTCGATCTGGCTTCGTGCCCATCGCCCACCGCCTGCCGCCGTCCGCCTGGCTCATGCTCCTGGCTCCCCTCTGGCCAGACATCGGACCCTACTGCCTCCATCAGCATCCTGCCCCACTGCCGGCCACTAGTTACCATCGCGGCGACCTACTGCCTCCATCAGCATCCTGCCCCACTGCCGGCCACTAGTTACCATCGCGGCGATGGCTTGGAGGACGCAAGGAGCGAAGACGGCACCACCGACCTCCATGCTCTGCCATGCCAAGGGGAGCGCTTTATGGCCGGGCCACCGGGGCAGTTCCTTCACGGACGAGGACCTCATTCATAGGACACGGATCTCGGCCTCTCTTCACGAGCAGGAAGAACAATGGTGACTGGTGATGTTGACCTGCTAGGCTGTTAGCTAGACCATTTCTAGCAGATTGTCTATCTACTTTTATCTATCACTATTCCAACCACCTCTCTATCTATTTACAGTAGTATAACGGTGTCGTTTTGTACCGTAAAAAATCTTTTTACACGATCCCATGGATATGGTCTTACGAACGTATCCTTTGCCGTGCTTCCACCCTCAGGTTAACCGCAGATCATTGTGATTTGTTTGAGAAAAAAGAGTAGGATGACTCTGACCCTTTTTCTTCTTCAGTGGAGTAAGGGGCCGGGAAAGGGGGTGCTACCATCCGCACCCCTGTCAGGCCTATCGGCGGCCATGCACAGGCTGTGTGGCCATGGCAGGCGTCAGCCCCCAGAGCCTTGAAGGCCAGGCAGGAGGAAGGCGACAGGCCCCAGCGGCGAAGCCCCCCTGCACCGGCGCCTATGAAGGCAGGCAGCCCAAGCGGCTTGACCCACTACAAGCAGTCCTCGGATTCAGTTTCTAGAAGGTGATTAGTTCGGATTTCTAAAAGCTTCCAAAATTGAATTGGCTTTAGACAATTAGGAAAATATCTAGAAAATTTTGAGAAATTCTCATATATTCTAATTGACGGCCAAGGGTAGTCTAAAAACTTTATGTAGCAATCAATCAATATGTCACCAACAGGAATGCACCACTCATCAATGTAAATGCATTTATTCATATTGCATTCATATTGGTTGCGTCACGTGTGTTTGTCAAGGAAAATTTTCGGATGAGGTTATATTAGGCATGAATTAGAATACTTTGAGAATCTTCCATGTTTTTGTTTACTGTTTTCCACTTCTCTAGAGCTAATTGTAATTTATAGAATCATCTCTAGAGATACTTTCACAATCTCCAAATATTTTATTTGGATTTCTCGTGTCCCAATCTATATATATGTAGGATTCTTCTAGAAGGTTGAAGAAAATTTGTAGGTTACTGCTTGGTTTGAGGCCAAAGTTGGGTAGGCTAAATTTTGACTATGTTTGACTATATTTGAATTTAAAAAAAATATTTGGTAAGGATAAGAAATTTTCTGTTTGTAGGCTTTATTTGGGCCTACCCTCCTACGTGTCCATATTTATATAGATGTTAATAAATGTAGACATATAAACAAAAACCACAGTATAGAATAGTGCGTGAATCTCTTATAATTTGAAACTGGATTGACTATTTACCATAGTTTTTAAAATAAAAAAGATGATATGTCTAAAACCATGCATACTCATGTCGTAGAGGTAACTGTTCTACTGTTGGAGTTTGAGGACAAAACTCGGGCGACAGTTAAAATAGATATTTTCCATTATTCTATCCAATCCAACCGCTGGGCTATTGTATATGGAAACAAAAACTGGGCCCTGACAATAAAAAGCTGGGCCACAATCATCACAGCTTCCTCTAAAGTTTCCATTTGTTTTCGAATGCGACAGCACAGCAGCACCAGGTAATGTTCAGAAGCATCTGAAATTGAAACCTCCTGAAAACAACACACGGAAGCAAGTTGTTTCAAGAGGGGCCCCAACTTTGAGCTTGAAGTTTTCTCCGCAGTGTTCCGCAGAAACCACTGATTAGCCTCCTTTAATTTGTCAATCAATCAACAATTTCCACACTCTTAAACCTGACATCGATTTGTGATCAATTCAGAGAAATGGACCACTAAGTACTAACCAACCAACATCCTGAGCCAAAGCCACACTCTGGCCAATATTGCTGCCGAGTGCCGACGGCACCAATTCCACTCGGGTGGCCAAGTCTTCGAGTCTTGAATACCACCACGAGTAGAAGTAGAAACGTAGAATAGTAGAAACGTAGAATAATAGTAGTACACAATTTGCTGTACTCTACTGTGCGTCGTTGCGTTGCTTCTGGAGCCTGGCCCGGCGCTCCTGCGACAGCATCTGGGCGAAGCGGACGAGCTCCTCCTCGTTGGTGCCCCTGTTGACGTCCGGCTCGTTCTTGCCGGTCTCGACGTTCACCTTGCACGCCGGCTTCTTGAGCAGCGCCTCGCCGACGGCGACGAGGCGCCGGAGATTGTCGTCGGTGGACACGTCGACGGACGCGGCGTCGCCGGTGAGCTCGTCGTCCTGGATCCGCAGGTAGCGCCTCTCGCAGTGCAGCGCCTGGAAGAGCACGGAGGCGTGGATGTCGACGAGGTCCGCGCTGGCCTGGCTGAAGCTGTCGATGAGCGGCGACGCGGAGGCGCCCCGGTTGTAGAGCCACCCCAGGATGCCCCACCGGCCGGACTGCGCCGCGTCGAACGCCTCCTCCACCTTGGCGGAGCCGGTGCCCAGCGACAGCACCATGAACTTGCCGTAGTCGGCGGTGGGGAGGAAGTCCGGGTTGCCCAGGAGGGTCTCCTTGATCACGTGCGTCATCGCCAGCAGCGTCTGCGTGCGTGCGTGCATGCAACGACGTTTCGTCAGTTTGCTCGCATGCAGGCCATTGATTGACAAGATCGGTCTCGTCGGCAGCATCATCACGATATATCGGCCACTCACCGGATTGTTCGCGGCGACGCCTCCGTCGATGAGGTTGAATGCCCGGCGGGGCCTCCCGCCGTCGCTGTACTCGGTCTGGAACTGGTGCCCTGGGAGGTAGGTGGGCGCGGCGGAGGTGCTGATGCACACGTCCGAGAGCAGGGCGTCCTTGGAGGCGTCGCCCATGGCGTCGTTCGTGGTGAAGACGGTGGGGTGGAGGAGCTTGATGTCGAAGGTGGGGATGACGACGTTCGTGAGCGCCTGGCTGACGCGCGTCTCGCCGAGGAGCTCGCGGACGACGGACCGGAGGTACCTGCCGTCGTACTTGGGGCCCCACACGCTCCTGAGCAGCCCCAGCGCGCCGCCGCGGACGGCGGGGAAGATGCTGGGGCAGTGCCGCAGGTAGAAGCCGTTGACGTCCCTGGCCGCGAACAGCGGGCGGCCCTCGGCGTCGGGCGCCGTGAGCATGGCCGCCACCAGGCCCCCCGTGCTCGTCCCGGCCACCACGTCGAAGTAGTCGGCGATGCGCGCGCCCGGCCCGTCCAGCTTCTGCAGCTGCGCCTCGAGGAAGCCGAGGATGGTGCCCGGGATGAGCCCGCGCACGCCGCCGCCGTCGATGCTCAGCACCGTCACGATGCTCCCGAACGCTGAAGGTGGGGACTTGGGCGTGCACAGCGTCGACGGGCGGCGGCTGAGCGCACGCCGCGCCGCCGGGGCCGGCTGCGGCGTCAGCGTCAGGGCAGGCGCGCTGGTGCTGCCGGGTTCTGCTGCCGGAGTGTACACGGGCGCCATTGCCGTAACCACAGAGTATACTAAACAAAGACCCGATCGTGCGATCCCTCAGCCTGCAGCGCGCGCGGGTATATTTATATGCAGTTTGTTGACCGTCGGCTGAGTAGCTGAGCGTGAGTGCTCACGCACGCGCAGCCGCGGAGCACGGCGGCGCGCACAGATGGAGCGCGTCGCTCGTTCGCCACAGTGCCCACGCAGTACGACCTCCCTCGCTCGCCAACTGCTCCATGCTTGTATAGATTTATGAGATTTCTGCTCATCACGAGCTACTGCTATAATTACATGTACACAGATAGTCAGATACGGCACCTTCGATGCATGTGCTCAGCATTTGATTCATGTCCCAGCCATCCTTGACATCACTGAGCTGTGCTTCTATCGATTGGAGGTGATAACCGTACTTGGTGCAGCTGGTTCTATATTATGACTCAGCAGGGCCGTTCTCAACTTCCGTTTCACTTCTCAATACATGGGGTGTCATGTCATCGACCTGGATGATTTGACAAGCCAATAATAATAAAGATAAAAGATCAAATAAGTTTGATCTTGAAGAAACCAAGTCTATGCTATTTTCAAGGCATGGTGTGTCTTACATGTCTATGGAACTGTAAAAGATAAATCTATGCATTCCCATATGTTGTTTTAATTATGATTTTATTTACTTCTTGCTTACTTAAGCATCTTGTAAACACAAATATGATACATGTTCCCTATTTAAGTTGAAGGGGAGTTGGCTTACTCGTTATTATTTAATACGGCTAGTGGTAGGTAATGGATAAACACAAGACGTATAGAGAAATTCAGGCCCTCGGAGCATTACATCTTATGTCCTGTGCAACGTGGGTTGTATTGCGTGAAGGTAAGAGAGTAAGCTCTAGCGAGTACCCACTTAAGTCGGTCCCTGTTTTGCCGGTCCCTGTTTTGCCGGGGCCTTGATCTCCATTGCCAGGGCTTGTTCTCCATTTTAGGTTGATGTCAACAGGCTGTGGATACAGACGTGTAAAAACTGTTTACGCACTGTAGACAGAGTGGAGTTTGAAATGTAAACAATAGGAATAGATAAGTTGGTGACACCTAAGGCCTTGCCTTCAGAGAGGTGGACTCTATCTACCAACTAAGGGTGGCAGCGACTTCCTATGCACACCTCCCCTGTGGCCTGCACGTCACATAGCACTTGTGCTTGTGCACATGCTTTTGCACTGTCGCCGAGCATCACCGAAGGCACTGTTGGGCCACCCTCGCAATTACTGTGGGCCGGCCCACCTCCGCCGGCTTCCCCACCGCCGCCGGCCAACCCCAACCCCGAACCCGAACCCCAGCAACCCTGAATCCTAACCTGGAACCCGACGGCCGCCTCGTCGTCATCGTCATCAGCGAAGGTGGCTTCTTGTGGTGGCGCCGCCGCCGCGTGGACTGGGCCGCGCCCAGTTTCGGCCCACGACGCTCCCTCGCCCGCGCGTCGCCCCCTTCGGTGATGCGATGGCGACAAATAGTCCTCCCATTGTGCACGTACAATGGGAGATGTGGCTACTTACTAGTGGACTGATGCTTGCGGTTGTTGCTTGATCGGGGTCACGCAGCGGAGGCAGTTAGCGCTATCAGGCACAGCGATGTGTGGGAGTTTTGCACTGCCCATGCATCAGGGCCAGGGGCCTGAGTCGGGGTCTCGAGGGTTCGCATTTTCAGAAAAATAAAATTTCACCCCATCCAAGGAGCATGGAACTTTAATAATTTCAAGAATTTTTGTCTAAATTTAAACTCAAAAGATCCAAATACTTCCACTATCATTAATACATGACAGTTTTTAAATGTAATTTGGACTAAAACATCATATATTAATGACCGAAGGGTGTAGCTCCATAACAAGTCTACGAGTAATGACACACTATGAGGCAAGGGTGAGCCTACAAAGCGCCTAGATGTTGCTGATGACAGCCGGGAGAAGCAATTTGAGGAAAGTCATTGAATTGTAATTGTTTTAGGGTTAGAAGACAATTTGTATGGATCAGAAGGCCAAAGAATGCCTTTGTGTTAGTTTGGCATGGTTCTCTAAAATTTTATATGGAAATATATTTTTTCTCCTCACCGAAAACTAAGAAAGTTCAGAAATCCAAGACCAAAAATGTAATCCCTGGTCTCCACTATCGCGTCCATGGGCGAGCACAGAGCAAAGTTCATGATTAAAGTCACACGATGCGGACCATGAGCAAAGTCCCGTCGCAAGACAACAAGCCCCACACTTACTAGTCTCCATGTGCACAAGTACGAATGATAAGATATTCACAAATCTCACTACAACACTTGTTCGCAACCAATGGCTATGCACTAAGCAAGGCCTAAGTAAGAGGTCGCAAGCACTAGCTATGCCTAAGTATGCATTGTATGCTCACTAGATAAATTGGGCTCTCAAGAATGTGTCTCAATAGTCAATATCAGAACAAACTTCAGGAGTTATCCAACCATAGGGTGGAAGGGGGTCTAAATATCCTAAATCTCAAAACTAGCCATTGGGAGAAAGCTGTAACTCGTAGACTATTCTCACCGGATGGTCCAGTGTGCGCACCGAACCTTCCAGTGTGTACGCCTCTAGATTCTCTGATGCTTACACCTAAACTAACGATTGGAGTCCACCGTTGGAACTTCATTTATTGATCATTGATGAGCACCCGACCATCCAATTTGTGTTATCGCCTGACGTCTTCGATACTCGGCCTATAACGTCCTGTGTGAACCCTAGACCGTCTGGTGTGTACAACATCGGACCGTCTGATACGTGCATTTTGCACACGGTCTCTCCTTCTCCTCTGCCGTTTCCGTCCAGTGAGTAACCACCGGACAATCCGATGAGAACAAGATCGCTACATAATGAAGATCAATACCTAGTGCAAATTACACGCACGGTGCGCATAAATTGCACTGTGTCTTGATCTTCATTATGTAGCGATCTTCTTATCGGATAGTCCGATGTGCATCACCGGACCGTCGGGTGCATGACAAATCATCACTGGACCGTCCGGTGCATGAAAAATTCTGACTCACTGACCGGTCAACGGGGCCGCCATGTCAGGACTTCATGAATTTGATCATTAATGTCTTTGGTCTTCTCTTGAGCTCTTTCATCACTTCTTTGATGTGTTTGTTCCCCAAGTCCATCACTTGCATCCCTGGAACTTAAACAAATACACTTGCACATACATTAGTTCCGAATGGTCCTATGTTGTCGATTCAACCACCAAAATCACATTAGGCGATGAATCATGAGTCTTAAGGCCCATTTTCCTTACACATGTGGCAGCACCAGGGCTTTATCCTCACAGTGAAGGATATTACCCCTAGACTCAACAAATATTTGCTCTAGATTTTGTAAGTGCAATCACTTTGATGGTTTTGGTTTTTATTGATAATTCAATTAATTGTTCTAATGAATATGTTTGGGATCTTAACAAGTAATGAAGATCACATAAAGTGCAAAAGAATGGAAGAAGACCCTCAATTTATTCGAGCTCAAATGTTCAAAGACTCCCTCAGTCCCTCAAGAACGCAAGATTTAGCTTTTATAGTTTCTTCCTTGAGTTACAAAATGTTGTATATCAAGAGAGATCCATAATGTTACACTTTTGGTGGTACTAAATCTCAAAAGAATAAAAAATCAAAATCCTCGGCAGGGGCCGGCACGGAACGCAACATGCCAACCCCTCTACAGGGACCGGTGCGAGGCAGGACCTTTTTCACCCTCAGTGAGGGTTGACGTGAGGCTGAACTCACCGACCCTTAGCAAGGGGTCTACATGCAAGATTACCTTCTAAGGAATTGGCAACCAAGCCATTTAATGCCGGTTGGCTCCTTGGAAACAGCATGGCACATGCCCGTGTGCCTCAACTCTCATCGGCACATATCCCAAACCCAGAAGGCACCCGCAGCCTGACACGTCGTGATCCCGCATCCCTAGAGATACACATGTTAGTGACTGGTGCACCTTGCAGGATGTTTCGCCCCCTTGCCCCCGCCCCCACCCCCGCATTCTCACAAGCACCGCCACCTGCGAACTTGTAACACGCTGGGGATGCATACCCCCTGAATGCAATAACAAGATCAGCACCACACTGGAGGTAGGGCAATCTATCGCTAGAACCAGTATAGATTGAGGCTCCTAGTGTCACCATTCGGAGAGGCTCCACCCGCTCTACCCCACCAAACCTACAAATTCATTTGTCGGATTCCAAAACTCCGACAATTACCTTATTTTCCTAGGGTTAGAAAAAGCTTTCCTAGAACGAAGCCGCTTATATCTCTTTTCTAATTGCATTTACAAGATAAGGGTGCCTAGCTAATTGAATCTGGAGGATTTGTTTACTTTTTGCAGCTTCAATCCCCAACAACTGCTATTTTAAAGTTTTTGCACACACCTTCTCAATGGCAAGGCCTCTTAACCGCCTCATCTTTTTTGTTGTAAGTTGGTGGTCAGACATCCTAGATCTACAAGACTACAACCAAACGAGAAGAATGAAGCTTATTGTGAGGCTCAGTGTATTCAACTCCACCCTACTGTTGTTCCTTGGAGTACCAAGTTTGTCAGCAATGACGCTCATGCTAATGCTTCTTCCCTCTCACAGCACTGAGCCACCAATAGGTGAGTGCGTTATTATTCCTTGCTCGCATAATTCTTTATGTGTATGTAAGGCAATAGTTTTTGTTTGTTCATTTTTTAATTGTCTCCATATATATACTATCGAGATCTTGATTATTTTGACAGACAAAATTCTTCCACTCTTGCACATAATAGTCATTCCGTGTCATTTTCTCATTTCTTTGCTATGAAAATTAAGAGCTTTGCTATCTCTTAGCTTCTATTTGTGTTCTTTGATTGTTTCCATGATACTCTTAAAATCTGATTATACGGGCACACACATATATATCTATTGTATTTATTGGAGATCTTGCATTATGCTATATATGTATATATATTGTATTTATTCGTTACATTCATATCTACTTATTATTTCTAGATGTTTATCGATCACAAAATCAACCTAATATGCCAAAAAAGCGAGTCACTCAATGTGGCCATAGTACGATGAACTTTTTTTTAGATAAAGAAACAAGCCTGACTTCTGCACTCGATCATAGATGAGGCTTCAAGCCAAATGATTACAACTCACACTAAATGAAATGATAAATCAAAAACCAATCTGAAATACAAAAAGCCATCCAAATGAGAAAAATAGCTCCATAGGAAGACTCTAAAATTCCGCATGCCTCCACAACCTTTTCTTTCTTATCATCAAAATATATATATATGATGAACTATAGGCCAAAAGATGTCTTGCAGATAGAAAATTGTTCCTCAGTTTTTCATATCAATGCTTGTACTGGAAATTATCATACTACGAGGGTATTTTGGGTAAAGAGAAGTAAAATTAAAAGGCCTAATTTCATTTGCAAATGCTAGCCTAGCTAAAAGAATACTCTCTTCCATATAATCTTAAAAACAGAAAGATATTTTATTATCTTTGCCCCACTACCAAAATGTGTTAAATACGAATCATTGTATAAATGTTTCTAGTATACTAGCTAGCCCCAATTGCGGTGGCACATATCTCATATATGCTGTAATACTTGCTAAATAATCTTAGACAAAGAAATATGCTTCTTAGTTGTTGTTTGGCCAAATACATCTAACTGGCATGTAATTAATAGCTGTGCTCTGCTAATGGTAATATATAGTTACCATCTGTCACAATACCAAACAAGTTTACTCCCTCCAGTCTCCAAATAAGTTGTTACGTGATTGTCAATGGCTCACTTCCCAATAATCTATCTTAGAAATATAAATGTTACTAGCTAGCGGCTAGATGTCTCTAGCGATATATGATATGACTCACAGTTTTGTCACACCAGCCAAATAGTCTTAGCAGAAATTTTATTGTACAAACATTATTACTGGATGGGCCCCACTCTCAATGCCATATGTGTAACTTTACTAAGTAATCCATATTCCCTTATGCATCGACCAATCCCCCACTAGTCTTTGTCTCCTGTCTCTAGAGTCTAGTCTCACCCTCCATTGCTGTAACCTTGCCTGGTGTTGCTCGTTGCTCAGGCGACCTCAGCAGCATTCCGGCGTCCCTGTGGCAGGTAATCCTCCTTCCTGCACGTCCCTGTGTCCTCCTCCTCCTCCTCCTCCTCCTCCTCCTTGTCCTACACGTCGTCGTGATTAGGTTTTGCATGTTGAATCCACTATCTGCGGGGAATCTAGGGCTTGAGTGTGCACTGTGCAGTTCTTCCATCGATTTGGACTTCTGCAGGGGAGTGGGGAGCGCGTGCAGATCCACAGCACTGTGGCATCGTGTCTTGAGTTTTCCACAAGCCCGCTAGGCGCTAGAAAACATAGTTGGCTGCTAACACTGAAATTGCCATCTGCCGCTATGAGCAGATTGCAGTTTTAGCGCTCTCTCTCTCTCTCTCTCTCTCTCTCTCTCTCTCTCTCTCTCTCTCTCTCTCTCTCTCTCTGTGTGTGTGTGTGTGTGTGTGTGCCCGCGCGCGCCTAAATCAGAGCGCAAAATTCATCAGGATCTGTTATGTTGGATCGAGGAAAAGCCTCTCCCTATTTCCGATCCAAAGGTTGTGCCCGTTGTTTGGCTAATCGTCCCTAATCCTCACAGTTGGGGTCACCCTAACGGTGCTTTGTGGGCCTACATTTGGATGTTTGTTGTGAGAACACTAGCTCGATGGTGCACAAAAACCTGCTGTGATGGTTTTTGCTTCACTGACCTATTCATGATTATGTACTCTTTTGTGCTAAATGCATCGTGTGACAATAAAAAGTACATGCGAAATATGTCCTATAGTTTCATCTAGCTCTTGTTTAATCTACCGATTTTATTATCTTTTTTCACTTCAAGTCAAAGTTTGCAAACTTCTCATATGTTTACTATAATATGGATATATCATATAATGCTGAGTCCAGCAGATCGTATATCTCATCGTCTATATTCAAACTTCACTGTCTAGACAGTGTAGCTATAGCATCATTGTCTACTGAAGACGGCCATTTGTACCATCTATTGGACTTGATCTAACTAGCTAGAAAGCATATGCCAGAAGTCTATTGCAAGTGATACGGGCTCAAGGCTCTCTCTCTCTCTTTTTTGAGGAAAACAAGGCTCATGTTTCACAATACTTTCTTCAAATGGATATATGAATGTTGAGCTATGCTGCAACATGGTACTTGCATTTGGCATATTATATTCTATTAACCTGTATATTGTTTCTACAATTTCCCTTGTGTTAGTGGTAGTTTTTTTTTCTTGTATTCTTGAGTTTTTGATCCCATTCCATTTGTTTCTACTGTAGCTTCTGCCTCACCTCCTGATATGGCGCTCGTTCCTGTTGTCGATGCTGATGCTGCCCTGGTTGAAGTCGCAGTACAGAAACCTGACACTTTCTGGACATTATGTGATAAGTGTGGTTTGAAACTTGAATATGAAATTAAATATCTAAACCTCTCAATCCTCTGTCCCTTGTGCTCTGAACCCTTTATGGCAAATGGTATACCACTGAAATATTCAAACAACGGAGCATCGTCAACTATGAAGTCTGTCCGTCGTGCTCCTAAAAGGAAAAGGAATATCGGTGTTGCTTACAAGGACGAGGTGGTATCAAAGAATTTGGAGGTTCATCAACCTACAGTTATTGTTAGTGTGCCTGAGAGTTTTCAACCAATAGGAGGCGATGCAGCCGTCATGCAATCAGGAGATAAAACAAAAGACCAAGAGCTGATTAAGCCACCTGGTGCTGACTACAAGGTGTGTAATCGTCATTTCTGCAATATATTTTCTTTAGGCTTTCTCCAATTCCATAATTTCTTCTGTTTAAAGTGTCAAGATATCCTTGCTTTTATATATTTGATATTATGACACTAGTAAATGAGACTTGAGCCTCATCACCAAATGCCTTAGCTTACATTAAGAACAATCATGTTAAGCCTTTTTTGTTTTTGTGCCATTTAGGACATTACAGTGTGAGAAATTAACCAGGTGCGCAATATATTAATTTTGTTTATAAGGTTATTAAGATATCTTACAGTTTAAATAACTGGCTTACACACAATAGCCAATTAGATGTTTGCTACATTCTTCAAAAGATGCAGTTTCTTTAAGTAGATAAATCCTCACCAATCCTTAGAAAAATGTTTATATATGTCTTATGTTATGAAACTGATGCATGGATAATGTTTGTACTTTCCAAAGATATTTTTGTTAACCATAATTTGTGGTTAGGTGGTACTTTATGGTTTACCAACAGCCGCTATTAACTAGATCTGCTATACTATATTTGTATCCAGGATGCACAAGATGAATGTGGTATGGAAATGCCCCTGGTGCCTCAAGAAATACGAAAGGAAGCTTCTCCTGAAGATGTTGTTGAAGAACTTCAAACGATAGAAGACTTGACCAGTCAAGAATTTCTCAAAGCCTACAATATCCTTAGGCGTGATGATTTCCAGTTCAGATCACTTAAGGCACTTCCAATGGAGTTGAAGAAGGAATGGCTACTAGAGGAAATGAAAGGCAATTGAAGTTTTTCCTACTGTTCAGCTAATGAGCAGCATATCGTCAATTAGACTCTTTCTAAGTTTCTATGTCGTTTTTATACTGTTCATCAACTTACTCTTCGATTTTATAATCAGTTATTCTCAGTGTAATTGTAGTCTTCCTTTGAGGCTACCATTTAAAATATTTTGTGGACCGAATTTGTTGTGCTGTTATTGTGTGCACATTGTCTTCATACATATATCTTGGGATGTGGCTGACCATTCGTTAGGTTATTGAGTCCTCCTAGAGGTGCAGCCGATTATGTTTAGTCATGGGGCATGGCCTATTTGGCTGATTGTTTTGCAATTCGAAATAATTATTACATGCATGTAGATTTCATGAATGGTATGAAGTATGAACTATACCAAATGTGATGTTATTCTTTTCTTTTTAATGTATAGAGAAGCTATATAAGTAATTTCCTGTATACCTTATTCCTTTGCTAGTTTCAGGAATATGCAACTATTCTTTGCAATTTTCTTTCTAAAGACCATGTGGAAAAGGCAAATCAAACTAAAGGCTATAGTGGTAGCCACTATCGTTGATCATTACCATGTGTTTCATGGGGACGAGTATAATAGTTGTTTTCCCACTGCAGCACACAAGCAACTGCTTTATGTTTTCTGTCCCTAGCTAATAATATAATGAAGGTAGATATTGTATATGTTGGCAATATTTTTTATTAAACTTCATTTATTTCGAAATAAAACCCACCATTTTTTAACTTTTGGCATCTTCTATGAAACAATAATGTGTAAGGTTCATCGAAGTGTTGGCTAAAGCTAGCTTAAATGTTTGCACCCCTTAAAAGATGGAGGAAGTACTATTATGTAGTATAAAAATCTATCTCATCAAGAGAATCATTATATATATACGCACAAACTAAGAGCTAGTGCTCCCAGCAAGAGGACGCGAACATATATATGCAGTCATCATGCATCATGCATGGTTCGAGTTCAGAAAACGATATATATGTACTCGCCGTTTTATTGTGATTTTTTTGTGCGTGTAGATTTGATATTTTTATTACAAACCATGTGGTACATTCATGAGCGCCGCTGCAAGTGTCTTTTTTTTATTCATGTGTTCATTCCTAGTCAGCACGGCTGCTGAAGTGGCTAATGAAGTAGTAGAAGCCGGCAACCTAGTTGGAGCAGCAACCATTTCTGCAACAGTCTGGGTCCGATGTGCAGGCTCTCTTTTGAGGGCAGCAAAAGCAGTAGATTTGGTCGGCGAGTACTGTAAATAAACCACCATGGGAGAAAAAAGTTAGATAAAAACACCGTACTAATGATCATCATTCGTCATCACCCCGACCATCCATATGCTTGCTTAAAAAAACAAATTGTTAACATGAAACAATACATTCATGTATAGTCTATCTGGTAATTAATTAACAGGAAAAAAAATATTGTAGAGTGAGAGAGAGAGGTGGGTACATGCAGAAGCAAAGCGATAATGCATGCACTGAAGGTGTACCTTGCGGTGCTGCCACGAAGATCAGCGTGGCCATAGCCCAGATGAAGAGCGCAAGGATCGTCCTCTTGCCGGCTGTAGCCATGTCGTCACCGCTAGCTCTCGGAATGATGGCCACCACCGGCGTGAGAGAGCTAGCGTATATATACTAGGCGCGCGATGATAATAGGTCAAACGGGTTACTGCATCTGCATATATTATTTACTTGTTGGTCGATCGAACTAATGCCAATCAGACAGGCTTCCCTATTGGAATTGCCAACACACAGCCGGCCAGAAGTTCCTTGATAGATCCCCAGCGGTAGATAGCCATTGGTCTTGGTTTGGTTTTTGCTATATATCTTGATCAGCCACAGACAAAAGTGGGCGCCAACCTCGCCATGAAAAATATATAAAAGCCTACAAGACATCACAAAGATGACGAATTCTGTTAGGGATCAACAGGCAATAATCTAATGAAGATAAAAAACAATGCACAGAGACATAATGATTTAACATGAAAAACCCTCCAAAACGAAAGAAAAATCCACGAGCACCAGCTCAGTCACAACTTTCACTATTTTTATGTAGTGTTTACAGAACGTTGTATGTTTCTCCGCAACTTAGAAGAAAATTATATATCAAAACCTAAATTATACCAAGCCTCCGGCGACGGGCCCCGTTTCGCTCGCCAACTTGCCACCTCATAGATTTTGGATCATAGTTCAACAAATTCCCCCACAGACAAAAACCAAGAGGAATAGCCTAGCCTGAATCCATCATAACATGACGTCAAGTCAGCTAAATTACGTCATCATGGAGTCGTGAGAATTTGAAATCATGTTACATTAGTGTTAGCGGGAAGCTTGACATGGCTATGGGTGTGTGTGTTTAGCTCGATGAGTATGTGCATGTGTTGAGTGTGCGTGCTGGAATGTGCAGTGCGCGAGCTGCAGAGAAGCTGCGCGGCGTGGCGCACCGGTGGGGCAGCGTCAGGTCGGATTGAGCTCGCGCCAGCAGAAACGCTGCATCGCGCGATTGGTGTTAGTTGGGGGTGGTGGCGGGAATATCGCCTGGCCGTTGGACGCCCAGGCGCGTCGTGCGGGCAAGCGCGTCACGCGGGCATGAGCAGCGCGTGGGTGTGGCCATGGCAAGGAAGCTGGACGTGGAGGAGAGCTCTGCCGCGCTATAAGTACCATCACCCTCTGCTGTAATTGGTGCTCTGTTGAATCGAATAAAGGGCCAAGATACAGGCCGTCCGTCGGCTGCGGCGTTCATCGCCCAAAGAGTACTGTTCATCTTCTTCCTCCGTCCGCCGGCGTATGTGAGCGTGTGAGCACGAGTGAAGAGCGGGAACGAGCTGCTGAGAGCTCCAACAATTGGCATCAGAGCCAAGGATGGCGACTCCGATGAAGGAAGGCTTGAAGATGTTCGATGTCGTGGGCTCGTCACAGACCGCCGGGGCAGATAATGTCGTCGCCAACACGAACTTCGTCGAGCTGTCGCTGCTAACCAAGGCGGGCGCTGATTATGCAGGTGTCGATGGAAGTGATGGAACTCTGGGATGCGGTGGAGAAGGAGTGCAAGGAACGCGCGCGGGACTGGCGGGCGCTGGTGGCGATCTTGCGCGCGGTGCCGTTGGAGATGAAGGCCGGGCTTGCCGTGAAGAAGTCAGCGAAAGAGGCGTGGGACGCGGTGAAGGGGATGAGGGTCGGCGATGATCGGGTGAAGGCCGCGTCCATGCAGTGGCTGTGGAAGGAATACGAGAACGTCGCGTTTCGCGATGGCGAGCCGGTGGGCGACTTCGCGCTGCGGATCAACGGCCTCGTCGCGAGCCTACGGGAGATAGGTGAGACGCTGGAGGATCACCGCATCGTCCCCAAGCGGCTCAAGCAAGTCGCCGTGGCAATTGAGATGCTCACCGACCTCAACACGGCGACGATTGAGGAGCTCGTCGGCCGGCTGCGCATGGCGGAGGATGCGGACGACGAGGATGTGAAGGAGGTCACGGCAGAGGCTGGGCGGCTGTACCTCACTGAGGAACAGTGGGAGGCACGGCGCAGGCAGCAAAACAAGGAGAGGGCGCGCAATGGCGATTTAAGGCGCGGCGGAAACGGCAGAGATGCGAGGCGTGGCAGCAATGGCGGAGATGGGCGGTGCAGCGGTGGCAACAAGGGCGACGGCGACAGCGACATCGACGATGACACGAGCAGCGTCGCCTCAGGGTCAAGCCGGCGTGGGTGGAGCCGCAGCCGTGGCTGGTGTTTCGAGTGCGGCGAACGCGGTCACATTGCCAAGTTTTGCCGCGAGAACAAGGAGGAGGAGACGGCACTGCGCGAATGCCCGGCACTGCTGTGAAGATGAAGGGCTGCGCCATGTCTAGCTTAGGGGGGTATATGTTAGCAATAAGCTTGACATGGCTATGGGTGTGTGTGTGTGTGTGTTTAGCTCGATGAGTGTGTGCATGTGTCGAGTGCACGTGCTGGAACGCACAGTGCGCTAGCTGCAGAGAAGCTGCGCGGCGTGGCGCACCGGTGGGCGCGTCGGGTCAGATCGAGCACGCGCGAGCAGAAACGCTGCATCGGGCACTTTGGTGTCAGTTGGGGGTGGTGGTGGGAATATCGCCTGGCCGTTGGACGCGCAGGCGCGTGCGGGTGAGCGCGTTGCGCGGGCACGAGCAACCCGTGGGCGCGGCCATGGTGAGGAAGCCGGACGTGGAGGAGAGCTCCGCCGCGCTATAAGTACCATCACCCTCTGCTGTAATTGGTGCTCTGTTGAATCGAATAAAGGGCCATGATATAGGCCGTCCGTCGGCCGCGGCGTTCGTCGCCCAAAGAGTGTACTGTTCATCCTCTTCCTCCGTCCGCCGGCATATGTGAGCGCGTGAGCGTGAGTGAAGAGCGGGAACGAGCTGCTGAGAGCTCCAACAGTTAGTCCATTCTCTAGTTTTTTAGCTATGTTTGTATCCAGGATCACAACTTCTACATGAAGAGAGGCTTTCACTCTATTCACAACTAATAACATTTCTTTTTTGAACAAGGATTTACAGTCCTCTAGTGTTTGGTTTGCTCCTTCAAAAACTTTTGAGTTGCTGGATAACCAAATGCTCCAGCACATGAGTATAATGATTTCCATGAAAAGGGGTTCTCCAATTTGCCTTCTTAGATCACAGAAAAGCTGATCGCTGTCTCCTCTGTCATCAATGATAATATCTAATTCCTTCCAATATTTTTTTGGCGAAAGAGCATATGATATAAAGAGATGTTGCACATTTTCTTCTATATTGTCTTGGCAAAAAAACACATTCTGTAGATGGAAGCTCCATGTTTCTTCTTTTGAGCAAATTTCTTGTATCTAATCTGTCGTTGAGCAGAAGCCAAAAAAGACTTTATGCTTGAGTTAACAACTACTCATCAACAGATCCGTGTCCTTTAAGTTGCTTACTAGCCAATCAACCCGTGCGTTGAACTGATTTTGTAGGATATAGACTTTTAAAAGACAATATAGTTATTATATTTTATTATCATGGTGCAGTAGATGAAGATTTATGCTATATAAGAATAGCACCATATAGCAATGATTATAGTATATTATGTATCAAATTGTTGGACACATGTGGCATTTTTTATATTTAAGTCTCACCTGGATAGGATGGGATTGTCTTAGGAAAACACAGTATTGAAAAAACACAGTGATAATACGTTTAGAATGAAGGATTCCATATAGCTGGAATTAACAAAAATGAAAATAATAAAAGCGCATCAATATTAGTGCTTAATAGTTCATTGATTAACGATATTTTTAAGCCACTTGCAAATACTCCTAGTACTGTGCATATCTTTTCCTTGTTGTCATCTGGGGAGGGAGAGTTGATTCATCATTGGCCTTGTTCCACAAATACTCAACATTTTTGTTGTAAAGGCTAGTAAGAAGAGAGAAAATACATGATATATTTATCTATTGACCAGGTATTTATACCTTGATCTCTTTCATTGCATTGCCTTTTTTTGTGTTTGTTCTGTAATTTAATCTTTTCCTTTTGAACACCTGTGTTGTTTGTGTTATACTCTAACCCATCTAGAGGCACGCTGTTGTCTTCATCAGTTTCCTCTTCAGGATTTTTGCTTTCATGTTCCTGCAAAGATTTGAAATATATATAATAATATGAGATAATATACATGAAGTATGATATGATTTCTTATCAAATTGATCAAAATATGTTGCTGTCGCTGCTAGCTCCACACGCTGAGGAAAGCAAGGTTGAGGGTTTTATAATATATTAAAATGCAGGGCTGCCGATGATCTTGTCTACCCAGAAAAAGATGTTAAAAGCAAATGATTCTTCTATGAATTGGGAGGCTGCAATAATGTTTTGTATCATCGCTGCGGTGCTCACCGTGTTTGCTGTCAAGGACGTCACCGTGTTTGATGTCACGCATGATTACGTCGCCCTTTTCGCCGTGTTTGATGCCCCAGCCGACGCTTACCTAGATAGATTAGATCCTGATGCTTTCATAGATAAATTAGGTCTTGTGGTAGGGCATAATTTAGAGTTATTGCTGTCACGGTTGGCGGGGCTGTTACGTAGGTTGCCGAGGTAGGGTAGAATCTCAGTTACAAGGTAATGGTATAGTTGGGTAATTTTGAACCAGCTATTAGGCCTGGTTTAAGATATCTATCCAATGACTACAATGATTATATGCCATGAAGAAATTGATGGTCGGATGTTTTTCTTTTTTTTTTTTTGAGAATTTTTAGGATTTCTTTTTTTTTTCTAGCACATCACACTAGAATTAACGTGGAGCCTCCAAAAAAAAGTCTTCAATTAGTAATAGAAAGATATGCTTTGATTGGTACAGAATCTGCTGATCCTCAAATGTATGTCCAAATATCCTTTTCCTCATATGCTGATAAATCCTGCAATTAAGTGAGAAGAAATTGTGGTTGATCGTAGGCCTGGGGTGAGAGAGGCAGATGGAAAAGACTGCTGATGTTGTCTGTTAGTTTGGCTTTGGCCACTGTGATATGTTGCATCTTGGCAAGGAGAAAAGCTTTGTGTAACTCAACTTTCAAACCTGATTGTTCCACAAATCCTCCCATAATAGGACTGTCTCCTGGATTAACAATAGGTCTTACCAAATTCTTATACGAATTTAAAAGCTTTAACATATCCCTCCACTAATATGAGGCTTTACTAGAGGCTTTGAGTTTCAAACCGTTGGGATAATATTGCTTCCAGATGTGATGAACCCATGGCAGATCTATTTTATTGAAGAATTTGTGAAGATTCTTGAGTAACGAAGCTTCATTTTGGGCTTACCGATCAAGAACACCCAGACCTCCTTCCTTAGGCAAGCAAACCATATGCCAGGCAGCTTTGTGAGGCTTTTTGGAGTGTATATCAGCACCTCTCTGCCTTGTCCATGCAAAGAATTACTACTATGGTCATCAACACGGCTGGTCCGCTAGCCTACTTTGGCGTACCATGTGCCATTGAATCTCTTCAGGCTATCTAGTACCCATGATTGTATTGGTCTGCTGGTTTGTCCACAAGTTATTGAGCCATGAGTTTTTTTGTCCAGCCCCAGATGCTGTTGGACGCGCTCCTTCCTTAACTCTTGTGCATAGTTGCTTTGGTTATCCCCTTCCATGTAGGAGAGGGTTGCTGCATGGGCGCTAGATCCTTGTGATACCCGGCTAGTGAGCCTGAAATGCCCATCGCTACCCTATGTTGCCTCCTAGCTAGCCTACCCCACAGGGATACCATTGCACGCTCTTCATTGCAGGGGTTTTATGTGATTGGTCCTGAGAGCCAATGCACTGGCCCATTGCTCCTGGTGATGAGTGGTTGTCAACGAAGTCAAGCCCTCCGATGGACTGAGGCCCTCCAATGTACTGGAGGTAGAAGATGAAGTCTGGATGGACATGGGCAAAAGACCTTCAATGGACTGAAGGCAATGCTCATCGTCGATTGGCTACATGAGTCCAGTACACGGAGGGGCGAAGATGGATGGCTGCAGTGTAAGTCCTCCGATGGACCGTGAGGCAACTCCGTTGGACCAGAGAAGCCGGGCGTGATTGTAGTGCTCCAACCTAGACATGTGGCACAGAGGCATGTGAGGGAGTCTTTGGCGACTTTGGCTCAAAACCACCACCCCAACTGGATTCCAGCCGATTCGGTGAGTTGGGCCTCAAACTCGCCAAATTAGAGGAGATGGGCCAAGCCCAACCCACAAATAAGAAAGCCTAAAGTTTCCTGGTTTCTGATTTCAAAACCACGGGCAGTGAATTGGACTACTGGCCATGTGGAGATCATCCAGTGAAGACTTGCAAGAGAACAAGACCAACGCTCCATCGTGGTCATCTTGTATCTTTTCACTTGAGCCCCCTCCGGGCATTTTAGATGCAGGGGTCTTATTGTAAAACTGCGTCGTTATGCCTAGGGCTATAAATATGTTGTGAGGTGGTCATTAGCACATCTCTTGGTCAGCCACAAACCCTAGGTCTCTCTAACTCTAGCAGCCAAGAGCCTAAGTGAGCAATAGAAGGGATTAGACTAGGATTTGAGTGCCCTAGTACTAATCTTTTTGGATTAGTGGGAGGATGATGGGAGATAGGCTATAGGGATCTTTGTAAAGACATGTTTTCCCAATCAATCCAAGGAATGTTCCTCGTTTAATCCATGTCTTGAGCTTGCAGCGTGCCTCCCTCTTTGTTTCAGTTGGTTTTCTTCGAGTTCCTCACTTGGCTTTGGTGGTTTTGTGTTTGCCTAAGTGATGAGAACTCGTGTTCTTTTGGGTTTTTTGTGGAGCTATGACATGGGAGATTGATCCCTGTTGATCGGTGCAGGTGCATCCCATGAGCTCTTCCCGTGAGGTTGGTTCCACGTTCTTGGCCAAAAATTTGCCCATTTTCATGAGATCTGAAATTCCTGCGAAACCTTTGGTCCTTTCCAATAGATCTTTTCAAGATGGCTTTGGAATAGTGTTGTGATAGCCTGTGTCAAATCTTGTGAAGATGGGTGAAGGTTTGTTCAAGTTTGCATCGGTTTTTGGTGGATTCGCGTGCTATTTCTTCACCCTATCTCGAGCTGATTTTGGTGCACAGACCAGACGATCCAACCGTTGGTACGGTTTGCACACATTTCGGGTCCATTCATTAGCTCGGGGCGGAGATTACGAAGCTCAGCCACTTTGCCAAGATCAGATAGTCCGAGGGTTTGTACAGACTATGTGTGGTCTGTTGCACTTGCGACTATTTTCGTTCGCGGTTTGGATTGGTATGGTCCATTGTTTTGTGAATGGTTCAGACAATCCGATTAACCATACCTTTGATTGGTCCAATCCTAAGACATCGGACCGTCCGATCTTCGTTTTCTCTGGTGCCTTGTTTCGGCTTGTTCCCGCGTTGTTTCTACCGAACGGATGTAGACTTCAGACCGTCCGGTCTATAAAGTCTGTTTTCTTGGGTGCTTTTCTTTGTCCTCATTTTGGTGTTTCTCACAGGATGCCCATACTCTGTGCTTACTGATCTCAATTACACACACCTAGGTGTGGTTAGTGGCTGGTGAGTAGCTGGAGCGAGTGTCGGTTGCTTCTGTGTTTTGTGCTAGATACGTATCCGTTCAGTCGACGGTATCTGGTATGTTCTCTAAGTCGTTTCAAATTGGGGTTCGAATTTGAGTTTTTAAGTGCTTCTATTCACCCCTCTCTAGTCGCAGCTATCGGTCCTACAAGTCCCTCCATTCGCTCGCTAATGCTTGTTATCCACAAGCAACAGTGGCTTCATGTGTGCCAACCTAGGGCTCGGATCTCTCTCCATTTTGGTTTCATAGGAGAATGCTTTTTTGCTACCAGTTTGGTCACTGCCACTAGTACCTACAGGGAGATGCATTGCTCCCATTGTCATGGTCGTTGGTCTGTTCTCGGGATCATCTATCATCATTGTTGTGTTGGTTGTTTGCCGGTTCGGGTGGATGCTTTTCCCTCGAAATATTGGTTGTGTTGCCTCAGATATATGACTGGCTCAATGTGGCCGTTCACTTTGCCTTTTGTGTGTTCCGGATGGAGGAGGCTTTGTCGTCTTCATTAAAGAGTGCTTTTTATCTTTGTCTGTGGTTTGACTTAAAATAAGGTTAATAATAGAACTCATTATGAGCTATATGATGTTGTCATACCATATGTAGCCAACTAAAAACCTATTCATACAATATCTCTCTCTGAGTAGAAACTGTACATTTAATACTTGACCCACCTCTTTCTCTCACAAAGGGTTTTGAAATTCGTGAGCAGTCCCACTTTGAGCTGGCTATAGGAGAGCAGCCCGCTTTTCTTTTCTCTCAATTTCTCTTTCTTCCATATCACCTTAAATCGTGAATATCTTTTGCAGCCCGCCTACATCACCTTGTTATATCTTAGATCATCTCCCTAGGTAAATGCTGTAGTCTGCTCAGCCTTTAGGTGGTGATACGGGCTCAGGTTCAGCCTCCTGCCAAAGCATGCCCATCTCATGCACTCCGTCGAGGACGTCAACCTTAGCTTCATTGTGCTTTATCCTCTCAAATGTAGTATGCATAGTCGCTTCTTTTAGACCTTGGAGTTGTGTGACATCTTGTTGTTTCATTTTCAGTTGTTGTAAAACTATTATTTTTCTAAATATAAAAAGATATGCTCGGCGTCTTCTACGTTTAGTTGGGAGGATAAGGTAGGATGGAGCCATTCCATTCTAGTTTTGATAGTGTTTAGTTGGAAAGTTATAGAATGGATTCGCCTTACTGAGGAATATTCTCTGAGATTCGGGACGGACTCACTCCAGAAGAAGGTTGAAATGTAACCACCCCACTAGGGATGTGAGAATGATAGTGGGCCAGAGTGTTAAAACTGGAATGGAGCAATTCCAATCTTGGAATGCGGAGCGGAACTATTTCATCTCAAGAATCTGGGACAGAGACATTCCGGCCTAGCCTTTTTCAAACCAAACACACCTAAAAAAGTAGGAATGCAACGAGGAGAGTTGTTACCTGGTTAGCATGACGGCGGACCTATGTAAAGGCCAGTGAGGACCCAGGCCCTCGCTCAAATGTTGATGTACAATGCTAATTTGTAACTTCTTAACATGTAAACTTGCTTATCTTTTAGGTTATATAGAGTATGCCCTCACTCACATTTGTTTATGGGTCCGCCCCTAACGATAGCATCAAATTAAATGGTTGCACCTTCAAACTGCATAAGAAATTTCACATGAAAAATATGTGATGCATAGAGAGCTATCATCTATCGTGTGTTTTCAAGGTGGAACAAAAGAATAAACATAAAGAAAATTCAGTGTGCGAATATGAATACGTATGGTACTTATTATTGTGCCCCATATATATCGCTAGAATTGCGTCCTGTTACACACTAGTTGTTACAAACTTACAGTACTTCATTATTCTGGAGCAACAATTATACTATATGGTTTTCTAGCACACATAGTATTACATACGTGCATGGCGGGCCGTCGCTGCCATTTATGCATCCATCCATATTTCCTAGCTAATCAGGCTGCTGGAGTTGAACACGTCGTACATGTAGGATTAGTTAGTTTGGTCTGTCGCAGCAACCGTCTCTGCAGCAATTGGCGTCGAATGTGCACCAGATCTTAGCGGCGCAGCAAAAGCATACGGCGTCCGGACGGGCGCCGAGTACCGGAACTGGAAAGCCAGCGCGTGCGAAAGAAACAGAGATTGATTAGTCCTCTGCATTCTGTTTTAATAAAAATATAAGTTAAATGAAAACATGCACAATAAGCACTTATACATATCGATCTATTTTATCAGCAGAATTAATTAATCCTCGATAGAGAAAGAGGCATGCATATAAATATACAGTAGCAATATTTTTATAAGAAAAATATATATAATTTTGGCCATCTTTGTCAACGCTAGGAATGCAGGTGCCCGCAACTGCATAAATACTGCCCCATCCGTTCCAAATTTTAAAGGTTATAGATTTATGCAATATTCAATGTGCACAGTTTGTATATGCCTCTATTTATTTCAAACGAACCGAGAGGAGAAGCAGATGCCTATGAAAGGGGAGAGTACAAAGAACAAGGCCAAAAATTGCATAGATTCATCTACATTCATACGAACTTAGATGAAACAAAATAAGAAACAAAACTCCTTATATAATTTAAAACAGATGGAGTAGTACACTACTAGCAGGGTTAACGTTTCCATTTTGTAGTAATTTCCCGTATGGCGTCGAAAACGAAATTTCACGAATTTTGAATTTTCTGAATGGAAATCAAATTCAAATTTGAACCAAACAAATTTCGTTTTCTCGGGTCGGAATTCCGGTGTTTTTCGGTGGGATCCGTTGTTTTCCGACCGGAAAATGTTGTTTTCCGACCAAAAATGTTGTAAAATGGTTAAAAAGTTGAACACTCTGGTAGAACTCTATTTGTAGTTTTGCATAATACATTCCATTGAAATTATTCATAAAAATGCATACAAACCTACGTATGCCGCATGAAATAACACATAAAACATATAAAAACCGAATTTATCACAATAATATAAGTTCACAGTTAAAATCCATAAACCATAATACAAGTTTATAGTACACAAATTGCACAGTCCATATGAAAGTTTTAATAAACAATGTCCATATATATCATGTAATGTTTTATTACAATTGACATGTACTTCTGTTATTAAAAGTAATGTACAGACTTGATATTGATCTGTTTAAAATTTATACTTCTATTTCATATGGATCTATATATAAATATGGTGTGGAATTCATATGTGAGATTATGATTTAATCAACTTGAATGGATAATTTATGGACAAATTTAAGTATAAACACCAATAAACAAGTCACCATCATGTACTTTCATTAATATTGTCATGCATGAACTTGGATTTCGATTACTAAGAGTTTATATGGACTTTTCAAAGTTTGGTCTTATGGATCTATATAAATGTATTGGGCGATTCATATGGAATACTTATAGTTTATGGAACTTGAATGAATAATTTGTTTTCAAATTATGTTTACATATATATTATGTCCTTTCCAATAGTTATATATATACAAAATAATAAATAGTGCTGAATTTTCTATTTTTACATGGCCAAAAAAAAATTCGGTCGGAAAGCACCGAAATCCGGTCGGAAAATCCAGAAAAAAAAATTTTAATCTTTGAATTCCAAGTATGAGACCGAAAACGAAATAATTTCCGAAATTTCGTGAAATTCGTTCGAAGTATTAAACCCTGCATACTAGTCGGTACCGGTACAATGTAAAGAAAATCCACGTACGTACGTACCATGGCCGGCCATGACAAACACGAGGACCACAACCCAAATGAAGATGGCAAGGATGGTCTTCTTGGCAGCCATGTACGTGGAATGGTGGAGACGCAGATTTTATTTGAGGGAAATCTAGCGTGTGCCTGAGCTTTCAGCTGTAGCTCATTCGGCAACAATGCATCTACGTATATATACATATAGGCAACCAGGCAGTAGGAGTATATATAGTGCCAATATGCCATGCGGCTAAACTAGGTCAAGCAGGTTACTACACGTTTCTTCGGTAGAACCAAGGCGAGTCAGGTTTCCTTGTTGATAGGGTCCAATCCAATTAAAAAATGCCGGCCGGACAGAGAGCCACTTGCTACATCCCCAGACTCCAATGGCTTCTTCCTTAATATATATATATATATATTGTGCATGAAGAAGAGCTGTTCAGAGACGACACCGAAGCATTCGTCATCACTTCTCGAATAACTCCGTGGGAGGTATGCATGTACATTTGGACAGGCCAGCCCCCTTTGTTTCGATTTGGCCCTATTTCACTGTGGCCCGGACTAAGTCTTCCAAAATTCAGCCACGAAGAGTATAGTACATTTCAATCCTTCACCCTGCCCACCCACACCTCCTCAAATATTGTAGTCCTCTGTATTTTTTCCACTGTAACCATAAAACCACATATCTAACCTTCCAAATTTCACAACACCATACAAAATCATACTTCTAACTGTTTTTAGCAGCGGTTTTACATGAAATGGCAGTGGGTCCACATGTTAGGCAAAAGGTTGCAGTGTCATGTGGCCTTGGGCCCCACATATCAATCTCTTTCCTCATATGATTGTTCTCTCCTTTATCCTCGCTTGCAGCATTGTTGTATCCCGTGCATTCATGTGCCTCAACAACGGAGACAAGGGTTTTTTGCCTGACGATGGTGGTGCAAGCCGAGTTACACCTCCACCTCCGATCGCCTGCTCGAGCAACTTAGACATGCGAGCTGGGCCACAAGGAGAGAGGGGGCACAATGAGCGAAAGGTTGAGAACATATGGAGCACGTATTTCATTAAATAAAAAAGAATTATAACAACCAGCAACGACGAGGATACAAAAGGGTTTACATCAACCAAACAACAAATTGAAGAAACAAAAAGGTGAGAAAATGGCACCACCATACGGCTAAAGAGGCGCAACTAGCTCTACAACCAGCCCAAACTATAAAAAAAAAAAAGACATCGTCTCTCAGTACACGAGGATCACTAGAGGCATGATCCCACAGCACGACCAAGGCATGACGACGAAAGGCACCACAATCAGGAACAGCTCTGGGAGGCAGAGAGCAAGGCGTCGGTGTGAAGAGGAGAGGGATAATGGGAGGGGAGAAGGTGACTGTGGGAGTGTGAACCCTGTATTTTTTTTACTTAATTATTACAGTGGTACAGGAGGCGCCGGTGCAAGGTACACAAGAGAAGCTGGGTCATCGGGAGATGTTGGCACCAACGATATTCTTCATCCTAATTTCTCAAATATCATCTCACTATGTACGTCATATTAATTACAATACAAAATAATGATAAACAATATCACACAATACCGCTGCGGTGTCTCGGGGAGTCAGCCCAATGTCGGTTTTCCTCCGGACAGTAGAGCAGCATGCAGGAGCTTTATTTCGGACAGACGCGCCGGAAAGTCAACTCCCGGGCTGCGTACCAGCAAGCTCGGCCCACAAATCGTTGTTTCGTTTAAGGCTGCCGCGCCGGCACGTGTTCGAATTTTCATTTTATTTTTGCCCTTCTGTCGTGGTCCTCTCTGAGTGGTACAGTACGTAAGCGACAAGTACGTCAGATGCTCGTTCTGATACTACAGTGCACCGCAATGTACGTCCAGTAGCTGGTGAACGATCGTTTTTAGAATGAGCCGCACCGTACGTGTCGATTGGCACTGCTTGGCTATGCTACGTACGAGTATTTATACGTACGGAGTACTCGTTTTCCAAGGTAAACGTTCTCACTTGGTGGCGGGTTCGTCAACAGGGAGGGCTTTAATATTATTTTAATTTGGCTTCTTTCCGGCCCACAAGAGCAGGCGGGCCGAGAGGTCAACGGGGGAGTGGGCTGTATATAGACCTGGGCGTGTCAGCGCTCAGCAGCAGGCTTGAAGCCGCAGGCAGAGGCCCACAACTTGGTGTGCACTAGCTTTCTTTCTTTCTTTTTTTTTTTTGTTCGTGTCGCTTTTCGGAATTTCAAATCCCTTCCCACTCAAACAATCAAGGCAATGCCGGGCGCAACACCTTTATTCAGCATTCGTCTGTAGTACTGTACTTGTTGTAGGTTCTGTTGTCCGGATGGCCACCATCGTGAGAATCACACAGAATAATAATAATAAATAAATCCCATGAAATCTTCAATTTTTTCCATATATATTAACTACTCCACTCAATTACTTTCGCCATGAAGCTAGCTTTCGCCTTGGGTTGGGTGCAAATTGTGGATCTCACCTTTTTTTTGTTTATATACTCTAGCCAACAACAACAAAAAATGCAGCCGAATAAGCACTTACTCTCAAGCCATATCTGTCTTTCAGTTCTGACCATTATTAAGGCATTAACCATGTACCGTGCATGAAATTCCGTCGGCCAAAAACCGACAATTATAGGCCACTCTTGACGAAACTAAATCAATTTCATCGGGAGACCAACGAATTTAATTTACCCGAAAGAAGTAAATAAAAATGTTGAAAAAGAAGAAAATTAACAGAAAAAGTTCTTCGATCCTAACTAACCAATGAATTTTCGACGCGTGCACGACTGGCAAATTCAGTTCGTCGTTATAGATGTCACAGGCGCGTCACGAACTCGCCACGCATGCAATGCAACGCTGATGGTGCGCTGCAAGCCCGACCACATGTTCCGGCCTTAAATAAGAATCTCGACGACGCACCACGCAGCTGAGAAAAGGCCAAGAGGGCCACTTATACGTCCACCGAACCCCTCCGGCCTCCGTATGGCTCCGCAACTAATACGTTCTTCTGTGACATCATCCTGTCATGCTGACCGTTTCTTCCTACCCTCTTCAGTCACGAATATATATATTTTGTTCAAAAATGTTATATTATGTAAACATGTAATTAAAGATAAAAGTAATGCTCTAATTATATTTAGTGGTAGAACAAACCACAGCAAAAATACATGATATATTAACAAAGCACACAGCTTGATGGCTACTTTTCATACATCAGGCAATTAAACGAGACTAAAATTCCATGACAATAACAATACTTATAGAAAAGAGTGACCCTTTGTACTAATCAGCCTATCTCCACCTGTCATGGTATCACCACCGCCGTCGCTGCCACTTCCGCGAATAGGAATTAAGGAGGAGAATCGTTAGAAACCCTCTCTCTTACTTTCAGCGTCAGTGTCAAAATTTCCCGATCACCGGCAAAGCAAAGGCATCGTAAAATGGAGAGGAAGCACTAGCAGCAGCGGACCGAGAAGAAGGCCATGCGTTCACGCTAGCGATCGTAGCCGCCCGTCACCACCATTTGGTTGAAATAAAGTGGTGTGGATTGTGTTGAAACCTGGTCCAATCCAAATCCAAATTGCTGCAGATATGATTATGAAGAACTTTTATATGCATGCGGTTATAGATAATCTGAGTCAAATTTACGTGCGGATGTAGAGAAGGTTATGGTATAAAAAAATCCGATGAATATAGATTATCCGACGTTTCAACACGGGTTATCTGACGCTTATAATAGGATTATCTGATTACTTTTAAAATATATTTCTTGTCTACTGTTTATAAAAATTATCATCAATATTATCTATCATTAAGCTACTTAGGCAAACTATGCTGCGTAAAATTAGTTTATGAATTATTGGTTGGCATAAAAAAAACATATCTGACTTTTCAAGTCAGGTTCCGCTTTAACACACATCTAACTCTATATCATTATTAACATTTAAAATATCCGAAACCATATATGTAACAATGTAATTTCAGCTTCGCTCCGAATCTAACAAAAGAAATACAATTAACATAGGGAGAAAATATTATCTCCGCCCTGATCCCCCCCCTAACCACAAATGGCAAGCAGCAACAACCACTTTACCGAATGCGGAGCAAGCACTGACGGTGAGCGAGGCCAAGAAGTAAGGCTTTCCTGCCACTTGGACGCCATCTCAGCGTCCCAATCTGTCGGCATCTCCAGGTGGAAAAAACACACCGCCGGTCAGCCCGCCGGCCGGATGCAGAGCACCACGAGCTGATCGGCCATCGCGTCCATGTCAGTATATAGAATGTCACGGTGACGGTGGCCCATCGTGCCGGCGGGCGTCGTCCTCCCCTGACCGCGACGTCCCGGAGCTTTTGGCGCGTCTGCCTCCCATCCTACTCCTAGAGAGCCCTTTAGGGCATGATTGGTTGGTTGTAGGCAGCCGAATCAGGTTCACAGGGATGCAACAGCACATTGATTGGATTACATGCAGCAGGTCAGAGCCTGTCTCCGGCGGTGCAAAAAGAGCCCTCGGGCCTGGCTCCCGGGATACAGAAAAAATTTCCGGGCAGCCTGGCCGGCTGGGTGCGAGAGCATGCACGTAGCAGAACGCGAAAAGCTTGGCTTGTGCATGCGGAAAGGAGTTTAGGTTGACAACCAAACACTGTTTCTTAGTAGCCTGACTTTAGACCATCATGCAACCAAACATCTACCCATTGCACGCGTTCAGCCTGGCCGCAGAGGGCCTGTATCCCAAATACGAGCCTGGTTGGCTGTTTCACGAAACCAATCGGGCCCTTACGTGCCGCCGCGAAACAGGGGGCAGTGGCTGCTGGCGAGCCAGGTTAGCCACACGAGATGGCTCGAGCCGTTATTCTTCGGGCGGGCCGTATGTTTTGGCGAATTGAACAGACACAGGCCAGGTGCATGTACCCTTCCCTGTAGTCTCTCCTGCATCAGAGGTGGATCTTCCGAAAGAGCCTCACTGCTGTTTTTCTAAAGCTATCTTACCATTACTAATTAGATATTATCTTTTGAGCGTCCATGTTAATCCTCACTAAATTTACCAAAAATAAATAAATCTTAAAAATTCTTACAAAAATCAGAAACATCTGACTATCAATTGACAGATTGGAATATTAATAGCCATTAAATATGTTTTCTAAGTAATAACCCATCTCTGTTATTATGAAAAAAAATTTAGTTCAATTCTCAATGAAAACGAATTTTTTTATGGCAGATTTTTCCATTTGTTTTTTAAGTAATTACTCACCTCTGCCATCGTGAAAGGTTTCGAGTTCAACTCTCAACGAAAGCAAATTTATTTTTTTTTCAGATTTTTCAATTTTCAAATTTATTCTTAGTTTTTTGCCATTTTTTCCCATTTACAAATTTACACTGCTAAATAATCCCGTAATTTTTTTCATAAAGATGCTAGAAATTTTTCTATGAAACAGATATTTTGTGCCTAATCTTGCTATTACTAATTAGGACTCCTTTTGGAGGCTCCTTATTAATCCTCACAAGATGAGCTAAATAAAAAATAAAATCATAGAAATTCTCACAATAATCAGAAACACCTATCATCAATTGCAGATTGAAATCTTAATAGCCATTAGATCTGTTTTCTATGTAATTAACATCCCGTAGTCCATCATATAGCTCTAATAATAGATCTATTTTCTAAGAAAAATATAAATTTTAAGAATTCTCACAAAAATCGAAAACATCCCGTCATACATCGTATAGATCTAATAATAGTAATCATTAGATCTATTATAGTTTCTAAAAAATTACCCGCCATGAAATTATGAAAGATGGAATAAAATAATCCCCTAAATTTATATAAAAGTTGACCATCATGCAATTATGAAACATGAATTAAATAATCCCTTCAATTTGCAAAAAATTATCTACCATGCCATTATGAAATATGAATTAAAATAACCCCTTAAATTTTCATATAAATTATTCAACATGCCATTATAAAAGATGAATTAAAATAAGCCCTAAATTACCCAATATGCCATCATAAAATATAAATTAAAATAATTTATAAATTTGCATATGCATTATCCACAATGATATTACAAAAGATGAATTAAAAGAATCAGCTCTAATATTCTTACAGACTAAATTTATATCCCAAAACTCTAACCCATACGAGAGCACAAGTTGATGGACTAGTAATTTTAAAATACATTACTTTGCACCTAGTATGGCATAAATATTACTATGTACTACAGAAATCACAACAATTTTTGCGCGGCAGGTGAATGTATGCTGGTCCGGTGCATGCCCTCGATCCCTACTGGCTATTGCATTGGAGACAGATGGTTGGAAAATGCCTTAATTGTTTCTTAAAATGAAATGTATTTCAAACAAATAAAAAATGAAAGTATCACCTCCATATAAAGGTTGAATAATTCTCAATTTGAGTGTTAATAATTTAATATAACTTTTGAATACTAAATAATAGAAAAGAGCGAGTTCGAAAGAGTTCACATTGGCACCACTGTATAGGTCAAAAAAATATTAGAAAGGGTTGAAAGGAGCCCAAAAGGCAAAAACGATACAAGAAAATGTTTTTACTCTTTTGTATTTTATTTTCTCACCCCGTGTTGTACTCCATACCCACAGGTACTCTCCTTGTCTTGGAATTAATAAAAAAGGAATGACATCAATTAAAAGGCCATTAATTCTTTTTTTTCTTTCCATTCCCTTCTCCTTTGATTGCCTGGCCGGGCGGACAGATCCTTCCTTTCTCTCGACATCTTCCGCTCTTCACGCGATCCATTGAACCCCGTCAAGTATACCGACTGAGACACGATTCATCGCGTGTGTGCCACACATGCGTCTATACTAGTGTATAGTAAATGTGCCTATACTTTTAAAATACAAATATACTTTACATAGATGGAGGAGGGAGGGAGGGATTACATACGATATTTGGTTTAGCAATGTTGGTTTAATGTAACAAAACAAACATTTTTTTCTGATTAGGGGTTAAATAATAGAGATTAAATTGCAAAGTGGTTGCTCTCAACCATTGGCTACCAGCATCAAGGTTAGGGGCAAGGCATCTTGGGCAAAGGTTTGGGTTAAGGTTGGGGATTTGAAGGGCCTTTCAGCTTAGAAGGACAATCAGGAGCAATGCAATGGGCAGACGGCACAGAGGGCGTGGAAACCTAACGTAAATTGGAGCAAGAGGAAGGAAATTAAGAGACGAGGGACGAATTTAGAGTATTTTATCGGGTCAGGCTGCGGCGACAAATCTCTTGTAAAACATTGATACAACTCCGATGATATTCTAGCCTAGATTCGTCCTCGAAGAGATGTATGGCATGGACTGCGGAGGAAGAGAAAAGGGTGAGCTGAGAAGACGACCACAACCTGGTTTCCTAGCCGTTGACTGCCAAAAACTGTAATAGACACCGGCCCCAAATCTACACTATAAAAGAGCAAGTTTTCGCAAAAACATTTTTCACTCAACAAAAATATCTATACCCCTCACTTTGGCCCCATTTGACAGGTTGAAAAAGATTGGAAATGGCCCAAAACTGATAGAAGAAAAATGTTTTCACCATTTAATCCTTTATTTTCTCACCTCATTTTGTACTCATACCCACTACATAGTTTTCATGTCTTAAAATTAATGAAAAAGAAATGACAATCAAGTGGGTCATCTTTTTTAATTCCTTCTTCATTCATTGCCGGCAGGTCAGTTCTTTCCTTTCCTTCAACGTTTTGGATTTACCAAGTGCATATTTAGGGATGGCAATGGGGTGGGTTCAGGGTGAGTGGAGCAGTCACGTGCCCGCCCCCGAAACCCAAACACGAAACCCGCCTTACCCCCGAACCTCATGGCGGGTGGAAACCCGCCCCCACCCCCTGAACCCGATGGATCCCCCAAACCTGGTGGGGGACCCGACACCCGACGAGACTGACTGGCTGCCGTTGTTGATCATAGTTGCTGAGACGTGGTGTGGATAGGGTTGCCATCTAGCGGGGATGGCAGTCGCACGCTACCATCCAACCCCGCCACGTCGGGAGGGGCGGGGATGGCACCCACGGGCGGCCGACTGATGGCGGACGGGCGGAGGCGTGGGGCTGGCGACCACGAGTGGCCAGTCAATGCCGAAGGCACGAGGCGGGCGGCCGACCGACGCTGGAGGAGCTAGGATGCCGACGGCAGGCGGCCGGCCGATGGCGGAGGCATAGGGATGGCGACCGACAGCGGAGGCGTGGAGCTTGGAGGCGGAGGCGCCGGGCGCAAAGTGGGCAGGCAGCGGCGGACGCTGGAGGGCGGAGGCAGAACGGGCGGGACCACAGGGCCAGGGGAGTCTGATCGCGGAGGCGGCTATGCGGGCGGAGCGGCAGCTAGGGTAGAGGTATGTTGGATTAGGAGTTATATACGGGTTTTAAGATGGCTAGGCCTTGTTGGGCTTTTGGTACATGGGCTTTTTACATAGTTCGAGGCCTGTGGGGACCCCACGGGTGGGATTCTAAACCCGCCCCCACTCCGTCATATTTCGGGTTCCCGAACCCGAAGATCCACAGGGCAGAAATCAGACCCGCCCCTGCCGAGTTCAAAACCCGTAGGGATCCATCCCAAATCCACCCCACTGCCATCCCTATGCATGTTGCAAGCACCTCAACGGCTAGTTAGACTAACATGGCAGCAATGATTGAATGAATATACGTGAGATGGCCCGGGCCGTGTGATTCCTCCGCTTTCTGTGAGCATTACAGGGCTAGCTAGGTGAGATGGCTGGAGCCGTAATTGCAGCGCCTACGAAAGGAATAAATAAAGGAAGAGGGTAGACAATAGAAAAAAAACTTTATTTAGCACCATCCGAACAACCTTTTTGGATGACAATACGTACGTAGCGTAGGTCGTCTCACTCGGCTCGGCTGTCGTCTGTCTGTCAACTAACGAGCGAGCAAGAAAAATCTAAGATGACGAAGCATTTTTGTCAAAGGGGAACAGCGCACGCACGCGATCCACCTAGCATGCATGCATGGAGCACTGCACAGTCGTGCATGCATGATGAGCAACAGTTTTTTTATGATAAAGGTACGTAGCACACGAGCATATATATGCGTGGTGCAGTGCGGCCGATACGAACACGAGATTAGTACTCCGTATATCACATCTCACACCTCTGACGGATCCACTACGGGTGAGCTCGCGACGGTATTTATGCACACGATAATGACACGCGCCGTGTACCTAGTGGTGTAGACTATAGTAATAGTACCAGTCTCTGCTTTGGATGGGCGATGACTGATGAGCAGTAGCAATAGGATGGATGGGATGACAACTGAAGGCACGGAGGTGGCAAGAAACGTAAGACTGAGCGTAGCAGATCATATAAACAGTTGTGTACAGTATAAAATATGATATTGTAGCGATACCGTTTAAAAAACAGAGGCAGACGACTTGCTGGACTCAGCCTTAGAGGAGGAGAGGAGGTCTCTGCATCTGCATGCGAGAGGAGGAGGAGGAGAAGAGGGAGGGCGCCGCGCAGCTAGGGTCGGAGGTCCATTGATGGCGGCCCAGACCAGAGCAGACCAGACCTGACCCGGTGACCCCCTGTGGCCTGGCCTCGAGCAGTCGCCCAACTCAGCTGAGTTGGTAAAAGGCAAAAGGTAGACGACGACGGCGAACAGTTGACTCGCGCGGGCGCGCGGCGCCGTAACCGGCCAGTAAGGCCCGACCCATCGACGACCGATCGATCGGTCGATCTACCATGCATGACAGCACGAGGCAGTGAAGAAATTTGCTGCAGCTCCTGCGGTTGCCCCACGTAGAGAAGAGCAGCTAGGCCGCCACCAGGTTCAGGTTCAACGGGGCACTCATGCATGCATTGGATGGGCACTGAATGTCTGAATCTGAGGCCGGAGGGACGCATCACGCATGCATGGACGCTCCACTCCCACCTCCACCGCCGGGCCGCGCGGCGTCGTCGCGCCGATGATGAGCCTGCGCCTGAGCCGGGGCCGACAGCTCCTGACGCTAGCTGCTGCTGCTGCCGCCACTGCACACGCACCGCCACTACTGTCAGAGGAAGAAGAAGCAGAGCAGAGCAGAGCAGAGCAGTGTGGGGGACGGAGGACAGGCGCCGGAGCGGCGCGGCAAAACAACAAGCGGAAACGGTGGACGAAATAAAGGGCTCCTTTAATTTGTAGTGGGAGTGGGACGACGCACGGAGCAGACCCCCATAGAATAGGAGCCTTCCAAACGTAAGACGCCACACAAGCGGAGATAAAAGGGTAGGTGAAGAAGGGGGAGGCCCACACGCTCCAGCCCTAAAGTGGACTGCGCCACGGCACAGCACAGATCGGCGGGTGGCCTCCACTCCACATCGTCAACCTGGCCTGGCTTCTCAACCTCCTGGGCTGCTGCTGCTGCAGATAATCATTTCCTGAATTCCTGTTGCGCGCGTGTCAATTTAAAAAAAGGAAAGCCCCTTTTTCAGAGGCGCACAGTAAGTAATGGACAAGTTAGGTCCCCAGAGAGAGATGAGAGAGGAGATGAGCTGAAAGCCTGAACATTTTTCAGATTTCTTATCATATTAGACGAGATGAGGGCCGAGGGCCTACTGTGCGTGGCTGGCCACCCCTACTGTGCTGGAGATGTGGCCGTGCCGTTCCGTTCCAGAAAGCACTCAGGCAGGCAAGCGAAAGGCACCGGCTGGTGACGAGATGGAACCCCCGAGCGAGAGTGCGAGACTCCATCAGCGGCGGCCGGGCCACCGGTCCACCACCACGCCGCGTGGCCGTGGACGACGGGGAGGACGGCGATGGAGGCGGCAAGGCAAAAGAGGAGCCACCCACCCACTCGCCTCACCATGGACACTAACGCTAGACCGAAAGGTCGTCGATGGGCGACGGCCCAGGAAGGATAACATACATATGTCAAAACAGGGGCGGCGTGTCCTAACGCCCCGGCCGGTCGGGGATCACTCGCTCGCTCGCTCAATCAATCAGTCAATCCTTGGGGGCCGACGGGCGTGTCATGGGCAGCCTAAGCCAAAGCGTTTCTTAATCGAGGAGCCGTGATCCGGAGCGGATTTACCATACTTGGGATCAGACCGATGTTCGACGGCGAGCAGACAGCGGAGGTAATGGAGGCGGCCCTGCTGACCTGACAGCTGACACACCACCCACCCCCAACGTTTTCAACGAACGCCATGACACGATCGGCGATCCGTGGAGCGCTGGAGGTGGAGCTTTCCGACGAGACGGGCAGGGCAGCAATGATGAGCCATCGTCCAAAACTAAGGTCAGCTACCTAGCTGCGTGCCCGGGGAGGATCTGAGCCCGGCGGCCGGCCGGTTCACAGGGGAAAGAAAAGCTCTGCTCCCAGGCAGCAGCTGCTGCTGCTGCTGATGGCTCGAGCAGCTCTAGAGGGCCGCGGCCCCTTTCCAAGGACGGACGCCTTGTGTGTGTGTGTGCAGTGGACTGCGGTAGAGCAGCAGCAGCAGCATCAGTGAAGATCTTTTTCCTGTGCCTCTGGTAATGGCTGACGGAGTCCTCTGTGCCAATGATAATGGGTGGCAGAAAGGCTAGTGCTTTTCGCGTCAGGATACCAGGGCGAGGAAAAGATGTGGAAGAAACCGGGTGGGGACTGATTTTTGCCAGGAAGAAAAGGATGCCCCCCACACCTTTTTTTTGTGCTCCCAGTAGTAGTAGTGAGCGCGCGGCAGCCGGCTGGATTTCTAGAATGCACTGGCTGGTCTTACAATGTGGGAGGCTCGTTGCAGATGCTGGCTGGAAAATCAACCCGAGCTTATGGAGTTGCAGGCAGCACCTGTTGCTAGGCAATTACTAGTATGAATTACTGATTTCCAGTAGGCAGACCAATGGAGCTACATATGTTTGGTAATTGGTACACATGTACCTTAGCAAACAAATTTCAAGGGGGGGCGTTATCGCGCCATGGGTCACGCGTGACCCGTCATCCCCGCCGCCGCCGCTCGCCACCACCTTCTTGCCCCCACCGCTGGCACCTCCTCCGACTTTATTGGCTCCCGCCAGCGCTAACCTTCACATCGTCCTCGCCACCCTTGCACTCCCGGCTCCGGCAGCTCCCATCGCCCACCACCACTAACCTCGCCAGCATGGCCTGTCTCCGGCCTCCTCGCCCCTGCCACCTCCACCGCCCACCGGCCGTCCTCCACCGCCCGGCACTGCCTCCGCTCCGGCGGCTGCCTCCCCAACCCCCTCTGCTACCTCCGGTGGCACATAAGGCCCTCCACCCTCGGCAACCTCGGGACCCAAACGCAGCGGCAAGGGGTCGCATGTTCCCCTTATCGCGCGGGGGTTTGCGGCTTAGAGTTTCTGTGTTGGATGTTTAAGTTCATTTGGCTTAGTGTTTCTTGTTAAACAGAAACCGGAAGTTGTAATTCAAGTCTTTACTACCGTAAGATTTTTGATTCTTGAGTTAATATATCTTCCTTTAAAAAAAATGTAAGCAGATACAGTATCTCCCATACGGCACAGCATCGGAGCTCAGACGGCTCGCGGAACCTTTACGATGACTTGCGACTGATGCCGGCAAACATGAGCGAATGCGCACCATATGTACCGCTTTATATATATGTATGTATCTCCTTTCATAAGAGCTGTACAGTTCACTTGATTTATCAATAGATACAGATGCTATTTCTACTTGACCTACGCGCAGTGGTCCATCAGAGCACCGAAAAGTTGATAAGCACAGCCACTTTTCTTTTGTCATGAAACGGAAAAGAAAATCATGCCAGAGCAGAAAGAAAACAAAACATGGACGAAGCTTATCTTTGGAGCATCGTAGTACTATCGATGATTGGTATATTGAAAGTAGTAGAAAATTCTACATCGCAAAAAAAAAAAAAAAAAAACTCTGCCCAACAGCATAGTAGAGGTGTTCAGCTAGTATTTGCTTGAAACACTGATAAATAAATACTTTGGGTACCTCAGGCAGAAAAAAAAAGTTGTGTCTAGTGCCAAAACGATTACTCTCAACAACACGGGCAATGTTCAGTATACTTGTACAACGGGGATAATAATTCTGGAATATTTCTGCGGCCGCCTAAAAAATAGTCCAAAATTTAGTATTTAAACTATGCCTGTACTGTACTACCTCTGTCCCAAAAAGCAGTCCAAAAAGACATGTATGTGGACACTTTCAGAGATGGAGGGAGTAATTATTGTACACATACTACGCTAGACTCGTTTTTTAATATTAGCATAGTCTTCTACTCGATAGATGTACATTCCTAAATCATGCAAACAATTTGTTTAGATTCAACAAATAGAAAATTATATGCCTTGGTGAAGACTAAAAACAACAATTTGGCAAAATTCTGCTGAAAATTTCATGAATCAATTATGTTAGTGGTGACAGAAGAAAATCCGAAACCGGAAACGAGGGATGAAACTAGGACACAAGAAATTCGAAATGAATAGTTGGTATTCGATCAGCATCCATGTCCGGAGATTCAAAATTAGACATAGATGAAATGTGCATCAATATCTGAACTATCCGTACCTGAATCTGATCAAGAGAGAAAAATAATTATCTATTTGTATCCGCACATATGCGTCACCGTTTCATCCCTACGGGAAACCCTCCAGTCCACTATTTAATTGGTAATAACTAGCACTATCCAGTAAAAATAAGACCGTAGCTTTTAAACATATAGAAAAGCTTCACCAAGAATGACTTCAGCATAGCAAAGATTTACGACGGAACTTAAAGCTAAATATAAAGTAGAGTTATGAACGAGACATAGTGACCGCAAATAACTTTCAAACCAGTGTTAAATAAAATCCAGTTGCGTGATGCACCAGCATTCATATGTGGTTTCTTAACAAAAAGCAAGAATATACCACTAAGAATTCCAGACGCTGATAAAGTGGATGTCCTAACATGCTCACCAATGAATTTGCGATACAATATGCGCAGCATGAGCCAATTTAAAAAGCTACTTTCTCAGTTAGAATCTGAGGGCAACCCAAATGATCTTTTAGGGAGCTCCAAATCACACCCACGACATCACCTGTCCACCAAGACACCCCCCCCCTCCCCCTCATCTCTTACCTATAAATGAGAGGTAAAAGCCACCAAACCAGTAGGCAACTAAGACAAAGTGGCGTACCCTTCTCTGTACCAAGCTTTCCTCTTCCTCCTCTCCTCTTCCACCCAAACAGACTGGATTTCATCAAGATCATCCTGAAACTGGAGCCAACAAGCACACAGAGGAAGAAGAGCAAGAAGACCGGCTCCCAGCCGATACAAGGTAGGAGCGAGCAGCGCTAGGGCAGTGTCATCGTATCACAGGGTGTTGATATGGTGACAGTGAGAGAAGAGACTCGCAAGGGGCCATGGTCAGAGCAGGAGGACCTGCAACTGGTATGCACTGTCCGTCTGTTCGGTGAACGTCGTTGGGATTTCATTGCCAAAGTATCAGGTTTGAGGGGTGGGGATCCAAAATTTAGGTAGCTAAATTGAAGCTATCCGCGCTAAGTCGCAACACCAAGATCAACTTCCCTCTAACAGACTCTATTCCTGCTTCCCCTCCCCCAACCTCTTTATCTCCATGCAGGACTCAACAGGACAGGCAAGAGCTGCCGCCTGCGCTGGGTCAACTACCTCCACCCTGGCCTCAAGCGTGGTCGCATGTCTCCCCATGAAGAGCGCCTCATCCTTGAGCTCCATGCTCGGTGGGGAAACAGGTTTGATCACCAAAAGATGGTCCATAGAAAATTAAGGATAGTTTTCTCTAATACTATGAGTTGACATGTTCGATAACTTCTCCTAAACAGGTGGTCCAGGATAGCGCGCCGCTTGCCAGGGCGCACTGACAACGAGATCAAGAACTACTGGAGGACGCACATGAGGAAGAAAGCACAGGAGAGGAAGAGGAACTTGTCCCCATCGTCATCCTCATCTTCCCTGACTTACCAGTCCTGCTACCCTGACACTCCATCAACCATTGGAGTTGAGGGACAGGAGCTCCATGGTGGCAGTGGCTGCATCACAAGCATCCTGAAGGGCACCCCTCCAGACATGGATGGCTACCCCATGGACCAGATATGGATGGAAATTGAGGCGCCAGAAGCGCCCACGGAGATGGGCTTTGCTGGAGGGGATGAGAATGCATGCAACAACACCCTTGCCACGCCTCTGCCACCACCTACTGCCTGGGAGTACTACCCAGAGGCCTGCTGGAAGATGGATGACGAGATCAAGATGGCACCACAATTCAGCTACAGTGACGGAGTCCACACCTGTTTCTGAAGCCATATTGGGTCAGATTACTAAGTTGCATACCTACCTAGCAGAAGTGAAGTGCTTTTGTAGAAACAAGTTTTAGCATGGATCTGGCTCTATGCATGATTTCTATGTATTAGTCTGGGTGTGCAACACAAGATCGTCTCACTTTGTCCTTGATGTTATGGAATACAAGGACAAAGGTACTCTGTACTCACAGTATAATTAGCTATCTCCTGTGAGCCTTTTCTGTTGGTCAAGAATAAATGTTATATGGTCTTAACTTGAATGATTTTACAGTTTCAGTCCAGAAAAGCAATTAGTAAGGTGAATATTAAGCTCATCCAGTTTGAAAATATAGTTTAATTTTAACCAATCCATATAATCCACAGAAGATTGTGTCCACAAGTGGATCAGCTAGTTGATGGCCTCAAGCAAAAACTACTAACCCAAAAATAAGCCCATTGGCTCAACAAAATTAGTGCTCAGATAGAGTTCTCTACCTTTATCAAAAATCATATTATTCCATTGTACCAAATTGGCAACTTGCAAGTCATGGGATTAAAAAGAGAAGACCCAACATAGCTCTCAGGAGCCACAAGGGACCACAGTCTGTCCCAACAGGAAAAAGTCCTTTTTTTTTCTTTGGGGGGTGTAAAAGATGAACTCCAATTTAAAAGAATTTGAAACCTAATCCTAAAGTCAGAAGAATTCCTGTAAAATCTTAATCATTCATACATATGCTCATATTTTTATTTACAATGTCTTCGCATTTCCAGTCCTATAATATAATACAAGTTATACGGTCAAAACCGGATAAAATTAATTTCAGAGTGTATATTAATAGAGAAAAATAGCAATTTTCCATTAAATTTAAAACGAAATAACAAATACTAGAACCACCCTTTGGTCAGAATAAGTGTCGACCTGAAATCAGGTAGAAACCATTTAATGATTCAAATCACAATGCCGACCTGACAACCTGCTATTTCATATCCTCCCCAAAAAAAGAAAACTGTTTCCTGCTGGAATGTTAGTTTTATCGAGAATGGGGGGTTGTTGTACTCCCGACCTATGGCTAACGCTACTCGCCTTACCGTCACTGCGCTAGCGCACCTTCTCAGCGACTATAAATACAAAGCACTGAGTTTTGGTTTAACCAAACATATATACTCGTACAGCGCCTACACAGTACTGAGTTTTGGTTTAACCAAACGTATATACCCGTGGACCAACTGTTCATCAAAGCGTTCAAGGGTCACCCAGAGAAGTGCATCTCAGACCTTATATTCAAAATACGCACAGGTTTCGATATAAGCACGCCAAATCTAGCCCATAGAAAAATTTCGGAACACACCAGGAACAGCAGCAGCAAGGAAACTCTGCCTGTTTCTTTCATGGAAAGCACCGTTTGCACACCGGATCACTGGCTTATATGCCCTTTCCAGCTATGAAACAATCAATTTGCAAGGTGATGACAAGTGAAGGAAAAATGTGAGTGGGCTGCCTTTCATTCTCTTTTTGTTTCTTTAGAAAAAATTGGCACTATAAGTCAATAAGAAGGTTTTGCACGTCAGTAGTTAGCCTTGCAGGTCAAGCATGCAGGGAAAAATTAACTTCAGTGCGATAAGGGGATTAAGTGGTGGCGATAAGTGGCATGCATTGAGAATTGTGTAGCTATCTACTTTAGTGATACTGATTTGCAAAAAAAAAATAACAATACTTCATCTTTTAATTGAACAAAGGTTAGTGCTCAGCCACCTGGACCCAACCATACAGCCACAGGGTGCCTTCAGGAAAAACAATGCTTAACCGAGGTAACATTGATTGGGATAGGAAGAAAAGTGGGATTTTCCCTTTTTTTTTCCCCTTTCTGTTTCACTTTGTATACCCTCCCCGGCTCCCCCAACCACACGCACCCCCAGCAAAAAAACAAATTACATGCTTCATTCATAGACTCTAGCAGTATCAATTGAGCTGTTACTGGCAAAAACAAGGTCGCACTTCCGAGAACAAATAAATCCAAGAACTAAAATGAGATGATACACCAGTCACCACTGATGTTAGTTGTTTACACGAGACACAAAATACATGGCATCCAACAATCCATTTCTGGCAGACCCACTTATCAGATGGAAAGATGTTCCCAGCAGCAAGGCCAAAAACATCTCGACTCCATATCTTTGTTTTTTGAATAAAAGGTACATGAGATGTGCGAAACAATAAACTTTTATTTTGCTGAAGAATAACTACTCTGTGGTTCATGCTAAATACTTATTTGGCATTATGCATATGCAGGGTATTGGGTGCTTGCTCTTAACCACTCAATTTGAACAGTATAAAATCAAGTCTGAGCTCCAAATATACCTCAGATATTAACTAGCAAACATTGTTTCTGGTATATGCCAAGGATAGACATAAGGTATAGTTTGACAACCTTATTTCCCTTAGGGAATAGAGGGAAATGGAGGGGAAATTAGTTCATTTTCTCCTCAATTCTCTCCATTCCCTAGGAAAAATGAGGTTGCCAAACTGGTCCTAAAACGGTTACATTCCACTTAAAATTTGCAAATACCAAGTCACCTAGTGCTAAAGGAAAAAGAAAAAGAAAAAGAACGAGGTGATTATCAGATTATGTGTGGCCCTGATCAGTGATCACATATGTGTATCAACCTAATATTTCGTTATCAACTTGCTTGTCACCCAAGGAGTGCCAGTAGCATGTCAGCAAAAAAACTAAATCAGATGGGAGTAGAGCAGGTGTGCAGGGCAAACAGTCAAAGATAGCTTCAGGACATACACAGGTGAGTAGGTGACAGGATAGCACTGCCGATCCCTTGATGTTAAAATTGTGGGGAAAAAACAGAGAACAACAGCCTTCAAGTTGAAACCAAAGAACACTTTATTAATTATTGCAGACAAAAATCAATAATGAGTCATAACCAACAACCTAACTGCCAGAACCACATTAGATGACAGTGATTTTCTGAAAATAGGCAACATTCATCTCAGTAAATAACTACTAAGCCCAATCGTTCTGCAGTACATTAAGATAACTATGTAGACAACAATACTGAAACTATGCATTGACATTCGATTATTGCCAAAGAAAAGAAACAACAAATAGTCGGACAGGCATGCTACCAATTCAGTTTTCAAACCTGACAGACTAAAGGAGTACAAAAGGTGAACAACACTAGAATGCTTCAAAAGGAAGCCTCTACCATTGCCCAAATTAAGCAACAGTAATTAACAATATCTCTGAACAGGTGTATTGGTACCAGAACATTTGGTTTCATCTTTCATGGATATTGTAACCAATTTCACAAGCACTCAGTGGTAGCCACCCCTTCTATCTTGGTCCCCAGTACCTAATAATGTTTGGTAAGCATATGAGCTAACAGTAAATAGTATGGTTTATCATGGTTTTAACAAAAAAAAAATGGATACTTGATTTATTAGAATCTTAATGTAATGTTAGTATTAGGCCACAAATCAACATTTTTTCACATATGCAGATCTCATACAGAGCATTTGCAATGCCATGGTAACCCTTCCATAACAAGAAAATTAGTTGATAATAATTTATGAACATATATAAGTAAGAAATCATCATACTAACTAAGTTACTAACCACACCCCCTAACCATTAAAAATAAGCTTTATTACATGTAGCTTCACATTTGTGACTTAAATTAATGCCAGCAGAAGCACCTGCCAACATAAAGGCTTTGTCATCTCCAAAACCCTAATCATGGAGATTTGACAATTTTGCTATTAATAATCACAGTTATTAAATTCCCAGGTCTGTGTTTTTAACCTGCCGTGTTCCATCCCCTGCAGAATGCAACTAGAAATGAGTACATGTGCATTTCTTACGTTACTGTGTTGGTATATTGGCAACACAAACCTCAACTCAAGTACAACTAGATTTGAATACCAGCATACTGACATGCTTTTGCATCTGCTATACCTACTTCAGCACTGAATTGCATAATACTCCGTATTAAATATATGCTTCTTTTCAGATAGAAGTGTATCTGTTTGTATTGGCCACATAGTATCTGTCCATATCAAGGTCTAATGTTTACTATGACTGTTGAGATGCAGGTAGAGGAATATTAAACCTTATAGAACTGACCTAGGGAACAACGGATCCATAAAAGACGGCCTCTGCAGGACCAGTCATGTAAACATGATTGTCATCCTCCCTCCACTCAATTTCCAAGGGTCCACCAGGCAAATCAACTACGCATTTCTGTATCATGATTAAAAGATAAAAGAGTAAGGTATAACCTGAACTATAGTAAATATGAGTGAAATGCTAAAAAAATAAATAAACAGAAAGGAAAGGAACACAAACCCGCTCAGCTCGGCCCTCAAGAACAGCTGCAACAACAACTGCACAGGCACCAGTACCACAGGCAAGAGTTGCTCCTACAATCAAACCATAAAGTTCGTTTTTCAAATCCACTTCAAATGACAAATGCATAGATACAAAGGAGATATCACTGGACAATCATACCTGCACCACGCTCCCAAACTCGCATTTTGAGGTGTGAGCGAGACAAAACCTGTACAAATTCTGCAAAAAATGGAAAGTTACTTGCATGAAATCGAAAATACCAAGGACATATGCACAGAAGCATAAGAAACTAAGAGTTACCTGTGTTGGTGCGAGCAGGAAACATTTCATGGTGCTCAAATTTAGGCCCGATTTCACTAAGTTTTAAGTCATCAACCTGCAAGACCTGCTGGACTCCAGTCAATACAAAAATCTATGGTTATAATATATAGTTATGTGGACAGCTTGATTAGAGTGATGAAAGCAATATTCATGACATACATAGTTCAACTAGCATAGAACTATCTTCACTTGTGTTCTAATTAACAACAGTCAGGGGCTCAGCGTTGCTGCTTGGTAGGTTAACAAATGGACCTCAACATAGATAATAGCAGAACCACATTGAAGTATCTTAACAGAACCTCTGTTTATCTCCAAAAGTATACAATACTAATACTATCATGCATTTTTCACACGTAAAAACAACAGGTTGCAGTGATCATGAACGAAATGGATCACAGAGGTCACTGCTTCAAAAAATCAGTAAGTCTCAGATCTGAAATTTTGATATGCAAAATGTGACAATGAAGCATATTAGACCAACAACCCATGATTCAATTGTTTCAACAGAGAATGATAACCCCATAGATGGATCCATAAAATGTGTATTCGACTTGCTAATCAAAAATTAAACTTTGAACTTTCAAAAGAAAGAAAGCTAGAATGAATAGAATATGAATTTACGAGTTGATTACCTTTAGCTCATTTGCACCAAATGTGACACAGTGAGGGTTGCCCATGCTAACACATGTTACATGCCATGTTAAGCCCTCAACTGCCAATTCAGCTTGGACAACAGCTTTGTTCTTGGTAGCTAGCAGTTTTGTGGGGATGTCTGGTCCAGAAAGGATGGGCTCGCCCATATCAACCTTTACCTGAAAACAGGATGTGTATAAAATTCTGTCTGATGTAAGAGTGGAATAATGGTTTTGAACTTGAAAAGGGAGAAGTAAAAATAGGAAGCAAATGCATTCGATGCTACCAAAGCCAAGAAGGCATAAGATAAGATTTGAATAGCCTAAAAGGGTCCAAGAAAAGAGCAATATCTGGATAATATATAATGTTAAAACCAGTAGTTGAGAATTCACACTCAGCAGCCTTCACTAGGGCCATGTGGCATATTGTACTGAATTTAGTTTTGACTTGCTACAACCAAGTTAGGCAAGCTTTTTTGGCTATTGATTTGTTCACAGCATTCTGTGCTGCATAACAGTTTGACATTGTCCTGCCTGTAGTACACATGTATTATTCCAACGAAATAACCATCCTTTGGAGAATAAATTGGCTGCCACAAAAAGTTAAACTTCCTACAGTGGCAAAAAAGTGTTCTTTGGTACAAACAGAGCATTCACCTAGCTATTTAATTATAGAGGTATAAAATTTCATGTTGATAACTGACAGCAGAAGAGTGCAAGATGAAAAAGAGTCACAAATGAAGGAACAAACCAAACCAGATAACTAGCAATCAAAGAGAAGACAAGTTATATTTGCTCATCCCCAAGCAAAATCAATAGCAAAGCATGGTTATAGTCTTATAGAACTTAGATTAGCATTATTTATATTTCAAAATGCAAAGACAACATTTACCTGCCCATCATTTTGTATCTCAGGAATGATCAGTCCAGCACCAGTATGTATTGTAAAGCTGAAATGTTAAAGAACTAATTTCAGGGGCCACAACAAAGAATAGCGCATCTGCAATTTTTATCGTATTTCTAGCATTCTTGTGTTTCAATCATTAAATATATTGATATTGGACTCAGATTCAACAACAACTTGCTGATCCCAAGCCTGGGTAAAGGAGGAGGGTTATGACAAAAATTATGTAAGCCTGGGCAAGCCCAAGAAAGAACACATCCACTCTTATGATGATGAAACTCTAAACAAGCACAAAAGAAAAATTATGCTGAGATTCACCTCAAAACAATATTAGGCACAGATCAACGTGAGATCTCGAGTACAATTTTTGTGTATTTCATTTTACTTGTTTCAACAATGATGCTGCAACGCCTTACCTACTGGTCCCCTGTCGATTTTCAAGCTCGGCTATAAACCGAGCAAAGCAACGTACTCCATTACCACACATCTGAAAACCAAAAGAAATAATGGATCAACATAGTTTATGAAAGCAATTCAGATTAACAAACTGCATTAACGAATTTCTGATCATTCACAACATAGAGAAAAAAAACAGAGAGGATTCTTCACTCTAGATGATAGATGGTAGAGCAAAAAAAGGGAATATGTATACCTGATCATATACTAAATATCTAATTAGGATTGAAAAATTAATGTCACTTTAAATGTTTCACAGCCAATCAAGACCAAAAAAATTACAAATCAGAATTTATTAAAAACATAGACCCAGTCCATGTTAGGGAGTGAGACATGTATGGCATGCCGACAACAGTTCAGGTATGCTTGCAAAATAGTGGATATAGTAAAGATACACTAGTTTGACCCATTCTGGAAAATACTGTTAGGGCGCCTCCAATGGCTATCTATTTCACTGGCTAGATGTGCTCTCTCTTCTATATGGACAGAAAAAGTGGTGAAAATGAGAATAGCTAGCGACGATCAAATAGACGGGAGATTTCACGCATTCCAATAAACTGAGAGTATTACATGTGGGACCAAGTTATAATGGTGGGATAACTTACTATTTCTATTGTTTCCTCACCTCCACATCAGCTGGCTATTTGCCACAACCATTGTGGACGCCCTTAATGATTAGATTGGTAGATATCCCAGTCTACATTGACTGCTGACTAGGAAAATCATAAGGGCTTAAGCTAGCTAGTCGATTTGATGGCTAAAGTTTGATTCTGCCAGCATTTAAAGAACCTCACAGCTACACATTTTTTCCTTTGACATTAAAAGCTCGCAGGTATAGATATCTGCACCGCTTTGGAGCAGCAACTGGTAAGTGGCTGACATTGCACTATGCTTAGCTTATCTCAATTTGGTGGCAGAATAAGAATCACCACAGCACTGATGAAACATTTGAACCTGCGCTACAGACTTCAGTGTCGTGATGAAATGTGGGGAGAGAAGCACACCTCCGGCTCGCTTCCGTCAGAGTTGAAGATCCTCATGGTGTAGTCGGCGCCATTGACCCCCGGCATGACGAAGATGACGCCATCGGCGCCAATGCCGAAGTTCCTGTCGCACAGCTTGGCGGCCTCCTCCGGCGTCACCTTCGGCACCGAGGAATCCCGGTTGTCCACCTACGATCGAAACAGGAATAAGCAGGCGGAACAGAAAGCACCGGATATACCAGAGCACTTCAAACAGCATGGACTGCAGTTCCACGAATCCGCAACGGCGCGTCACCCCCAAAAGAAACGCCACACGACGCGAAATCGCTGGAGGGAGTTGGAGAACTGAGGCACGCGCACCATGATGAAGTCGTTGCCGAGACCCTGGTACTTGACGAAGTGGAGGGCGCGCTCGGACTCGCGACGCTCGAGGAACGAGGCGGCGGACCTGGGGGCGGACACGGCCATCGAGGCGACGGCGCGGCGCGGGGCGGCGGGATCCGCGCGGTGCGGGAAGCGCACGCGAACACGGGATGGGGCGATGGGTGTGGGGACGGCGACGGTGGCGGCGGCGAAGGAGGCGGCGGCGGCGGGCGACATGGCCACAAGAGCGCGAGGGGTTCGGGGGAGTAGGGGAGGGAGGAGGCCCGTGTCGCGGTCACTGTCGGGTAATGAAGCGGACCCTTTCGCTCAATGCAGGTGGGTCCATTTGGACAGTGTGGCCCACCGTCGTAAGACTGACCTCATATAGAAGTAGTGCTAGCAGTACCATTTGCAATGGAATTGGAGGAATACGTATGATGGTAAAACTTCGTTTAACAATGTGGGAGTAGAAAGCAACTTGCAGACTCGAATGATATGAATAATGGTCGATTTTGTGGATTCGTTATTCATATTAGTATTTCCCATGCTAATGAAAATGCTTTTTGAGTCGGCACTGTTTGATCCATTCATTCCAAACCAAATATGAGATAGTTGTTTGTAATGTACGTAAGTAGATATTACAAAAATGAGAGCTTGAGAGAACATTAGTTCTTTTTTTTCGACGAGAAAGAACCAACGGTTAGCGAAAAAACTACTGCAACTAACTTTGTCCGTTTATACTTGATATAGAAAAGCAGCTTCAACTCTTATTGGGCAAAGAAATTTCATGAAAAAATATTCAGATTTACTCCTCTTTAGTCGTTTGGTATTTGTCTATCCATCAGTTAAATTGTTTTTTATGTTTTGTATCTGTTTTTTTGCTAAATTACTATATTTATATACACAAATTACTAATATTGTTGGACTGTAATTTTGTGTATTGTGTTATGTAATTTTGATACGTAACTGATGGATTGAATTTCATCGGTCACATATGTGGTAGTATAAAATGTGGCTGATATATTGAATCCATTCAGTCATCATAGAGAGCCATTCGATAACATCGGATGGTTGTAAAATATGACTGATGGAAAGTTAAATATCAGTTACCTGATGAGGAGATACACCCAAAAATATTATATTCCTTCGTGTTTCACATGAGTTTCATAACTATAGCATTAGTTCAATAACCCATGGTAGACTGAGAAAGAATGTGAGGTTGAGGTTTACTAGATGAAATTCATCAACTCGACATGTAGACCTAACAAGATCATTTGAGATGAAGCTCCACGCTGAAACTATAAGATCGAAACGCTCATAAAATCAGCCAGGCTGACCGGTTTTAAATGTGTCATTCTAGTTTGTGCCATCCCAAAACTTAGGTATTATGGCTACCTATTCTATGCCAGTCACATGGAGACCCCAACACAAATAGCTTAACTGCAAAAACCTATTTGCCTCTACAACTGTCTTTCCGAAACTGACCTTTCTACGTTCCCCAACACCCACCTATAGGGGTTTTCTTTGGAACCCATGATTATTTATCCATGTAAAATTAATTTATTTTTTAGTGAAGTCATTTTATCCTATCTCAAAACCACACAACATAGACGCCTAATGTTTATAAACGGGACAAATTGCCCCGTTATCTGTTCAAAGTGGTTTTGTCATCATGTAAGTGAGAAGTTGGCAAAGGTGGGGCCACATGTCTGTAAAAACCATACAAAACCACTTCGAATAGGTCAATAGGGTAATTTGTCCAATTTATAGAGTTAGGGTGTCTAGGTTGTCTGGTTTTTCAGTTCAAGGGTTTTTTCCAAACTCAAAAACAAGTATGTTATTTCTGTGAAATTTATGCATTTTGAAAAAACATAACATCTTATTCACCTAGGCAACCCAAAGGATGCTCTTTCAAAATTAGGAGTCCATTGCTATTTTCGCGAGCAAAAACATTTGGTCTTTTGGTGATATACTTAAAAAGTCTAGAATCTATTTACAAAGTTGTCTGACCACTAAGGTACCTCTTTGAGGTAGAAACCTTGCAAAGAGTCTTGATTCCCCATGGGTAACCATTGGCAATCAGAGAGTTGTCGCATGGTCGGGTTTTGGAGTTAACGTTTTATTGTTGGACTGCATCTCAGTACATCATGGGCTAGAGTGTTTGGTGTTGAATTATTGAACTACTATCATTTCCATTCAGTGTTTATTTCTACTTTTTAGAACCTTGAGGGCTAGTTTGGCAATCCCAATTTTCCAAAGGATTTGGAGGAATGGAGGGAAATTAGTTTATTTTTCCCTCCATTCCTCCAAATCCCCCTAATCCCTTAGGGAAATGGGGTTGCCAAACTATCCCTAACTTAGGTTTTGTTTGGCACTGTTCTAGGTTTCAACTCCAACGTGGAGTTGAGAAGTTTATAATATAATTTTTATAAAATAATTTTAATCTATACTAAGAATAAAATGGCATATACATATATCTTCTAAAAAGTCACGACTCTAGCTATATGGTTTTCTGGAGCTCCTATTGACTTGCTACACTAACTCCATAAAATTTTCTAAGCTAGAGCAGTCTCAAACAAGATCAGCTGGCTTGGTCTGCCTGCTACTTGGTTTTGGCATATGCTTTTTGGCTTGACCTAGTCATGCATCCCACATCATGTACATAAATAACAATAAATTTTTTAATACAATATAATGTTGTTTAAATAAATAAATAATAATTTGATTGACTGTATTTTAATATAACTTATAACCCTATTGATGATGCATGTTATGTTTTATCTCATAAGGTAGCAAGTTTTACCTAGCTGATGATGTATGTCATATTTTGTTAATGTAGAAAGCTATGCTCTATTAGTGCAGCATTTTGTGCTTTGTTAGTTTGTTGTGGATGTAGCAAGTTATGTTTTATAGTCATGTTCTTTTGATGTAGTCAGTCATATTTTGTTAATGTAGCAAGCTATAGTCGAACCTGGAAGAAAGCTGAGTTATGTATATCACGTTAGTGTATCAAAATTATGTTTTATAAATTAGTAAGTTATGTTTCGTTAACACTAGTTTCTGATCCAACAAGAACGAGTTGAGTAGTTCCTCAAATTATTTACACTAGTCAGATTCATTTCTAAAAATGCAATAACTTTCTTCTAAAGCGTCCATTGATACAATATCTCTAAATAATTTGTTTTAATGTCTCTACATAATTTCTACTAATTAGAAATAATCGCATGTTCCATAGATAAGTTGATATTATTTATCTATATAATTTTAATTAACATAACTTGCTACTTGAAATTCTTACATAGAAACATTGTAACATGAAAAATATGCAATAATACATACATAACTTGTTACTTGAATTTTTTACATAAATTAATTCATTGTAAATTGTAATATAAAAATTAATTAATGATACATACATAACTTGCTATCAGACGTTAGGTTTAACTTGCTACATTGCCTCTAGATAAGTTGATATATTGTTTGTATGTAACATGCTACATCCAATCTTTTCTAGAGACAATATACCAAATTATGTAAAAGCTATGTGGCAAATTGGTCACATTCCATACATAAATTCATATATTTATCTCTACTTAAGTTGATATATTTTCTTTGTAAATTGGTTTGTTTTCTCTATATACATTTGATACATAAATTGCCTTTTATTTTTTCCATATAAATTGATGCATTTGTTGCTATAAACATGGTATCAAGCTACCTCTATTCATACAACAAAACTTAACAATTATATAAGTAGCAAGTTTAATTGTGATCTTATCATAATAACTTGATATATAACTTTTAACTATTCTGTGTATAACTTGCTATTTGATATTAAAGTATTCAAAACATATATAATATAAATCTCATTTCGTAGATCTTATTGTATGAAACATGATGATATAAACTGAATTTTAAAACAGATATTATATGAGATAATTACGAGCTATGTGTTTTTCTTCGTTTACAACGTCGCTCGCTGATGTCATCCAAAAGCCACGTTTTCGCTGGTTGATGTATTTTGGTTGTTTGCAATTGCTGCTTTGATTTTTTTTATTGGACGTATGCTTAGGCTATCCTCAATAGGGTTGGCCAAAAGGTTAGTTATAGTACAAATCTACGTTGTATCGTTACCTGTAGACAGAGAATGAAGTAGTTGGAATAGTGGATAGGCAAGCCGGTTTAGCCAAGCGTTGGAGTTGGTTTAAAATGGTTGCCTATACACTGTTTGACACTGTAGCGCTATTGTACACAGAGAGAGTGGTAGTTGGAATAGTTGATGAATAGAGATATGCAATGGATATAGACATCCCATTGGGGATGGTCTAACTAGACTGGTTGATGAAGCGAGACAATTCCCCCTTAGGCTATCTCCTAGTGGGTGGAGTAAATGGACTGCCTATAATACTAGTTTGATATTATTTGATATTATAGCACTACTGTAAACAGAGAGAATGATAGTTAGAATAGTGGAGGAACAGAGATAGACAATGCATATGGACATTGCCGTTGGAGACTGTCTTAGACTGAGTCCAACCATTCCCTTATCCCATCCTTTATCCACTAGTTCTAAAACTAATCCCTAACTCATGACTATATGGTTATATAAACATTAAATGCCCAACTATTCCAACTACCTTTTCTGTCTACAATAATAGTACAGTATCAAATAGTGTTATAGACAGTCTTTTCACACAACCATATACTCCCCCTTTGCCCCGTTGGGGATGGTCTAAATACCCATATCTATGCAGTACCGAAAACTGTTCACAAAGGGTCGCGGAAAACCGGTGGGGTCGCGTATTAAACGTCCTTCAATGCGGGCCGAAAAAATCCATTCGAAGTGCGCGGACAGAAAAGCACGTAGACAGACGAATGGGGCAGACGGCGGACGAGAGGTCAGAGGTCGCGGGAGCTATGGATGCTCACCGCGACGAGGAGGCCGCGGGCTCGCCGCTCCTCGCGCTCGCGGCACCCACGCCAGAGGCGTGCGGAAGCCGACGGAGCCACGCCGCCGACGCGCGCATCCTCTCCGCTTCCTTCCTCTTCGTCTTCTCCGCGTACAGCGCCGCACAGAACCTCGAGAGCACAGTCAACACGGTACACATTCTTGGCGGCCTCTGCTTCCTGGTTTTCTCTGTCCATCTCTCGTTCGACGTTCCGCTTCTCACTCTCATCCGTACGTTTCTCGCCGAGCAGGACGGCGACCTGGGCACGGTCTCGCTGGGGATCCTGTACACCTCCTCCACGCTCTTCTCGGTGGTCGCGCCGCCGGTGGTGACGCGTCTGGGACCCAAGTGCGCGCTCGTCTTCGGCACCAGCGGCTACGTGCTCTTCATCCTCGCCAACCTCGTCCCGACATGGTGCGTGCCGTGCGTCCGTCTTGGTTCGGGACTTCGGGTTGACTGGTGCCTGTTCGATAAAATACCCGGCTTTGACAAGTTCAGCCGTTCAGGAATGAATGCTGGTTGATTCAGCATTCTCCTTGGCTGGGGTTCTTGTTCGGTAGAGGATGTGCACAATTCAGATGAGCGAAATGTTTTGTCCCGATGATTGAGTCATGGAGGTAGTTTACGTGCTAGATTCACGGCTCACCTCATTTTCCATGCTCTGCAGCCTCCCTCTGTCTAATAGCTAATTTGGGAGCAAACCCAGGAAGCAGATTCTTTTGGATGTTAAATATGAGTTCCAATTCAGAGTTGGAACTACCGGGCAAGCAAAAACTAAGAAATTTCTGACTGGCACGCATTAAGGAGTGTCCAATTGGTACGCCACCGAACAATCTACCATGGAGCTCCAGTTTCTTTCATACACTCTGCTCCTCCTGTACCGACGTCGGTACCTTTTGGCTTTTGGCCCCAGCTGGCGGGTGTGTCGGTTGCGCAAAATGTTCTAGAGAAGGTTTTAGTGCACGCAAGATACTGCCTTTCTTGTAACATTAACTTGGATAGCAATTGTCAGGTATACAATGGTGCCTGCTTCATTGTACCTTGGTTTTTCTGCGTCCATCATTTGGGTTGGGCAGGTAACTGCGCTGTTTTTCAATGAGCTATTTACTCTCCATGTGAGCACATCCGTCTCACATACAGATGTTCGTGCTGCAGGGTACATATCTAACGTTGGTTGCCCTTAGTCATGCAAGAGATAATAATTTGCCTGAGGGTCCAACTCTGGGGAAATTTAGTGGAGAGTTTTGGGCAGTTATTGCTAGCACGCAGGTACAGTTCTCCGAGAGCTATTCTTAGTTGAAATACACCACGAGAGATTCAAGTATTTGTTCTTCACAACTCAAATTCAGCGTGTATTTCTTTCTGGACTCGTCCTATACAGTATAACAGCTTTTCTTACTAGTATTGCATCTGAATTTAGGTCCTTGGAAATTTGCTCTCGCTTGCTCTACTGAGAAATGGAAAGGTTAGTCTCTTACTGGACATTTCCAAAGTGCCATTTTTTGTATAGAAATACTATGAGAAGAATGCCAGTTTCTTTACATTCAGTACTAGTATGCTAGTAGAGTTGAGGTTCATGAGTGTTATGGATTTGTGGCCTAACCATTTGTGCTGTACTGGAATTGAGCTGATTTAAACATTTCATTCAATTTGCCCAATACTTACCTATTCAATACAGACCGCTAAATATTACATTTTAAAACACTCTTCCCATGCACAGATACCCAAATAACATAGAATTAAAGTAATTTCTACTTGAATATGGCCATGCTTATTCAATTAGACAAACATTCTACTCCATCTAATTAAGGCAAGCACGATACAGTCGTCCTAAAAAGCACCTGAAATTGTTCTTTCCTTCTTGATAGATATTGTGAGACAAAAGGGAATGATAATCATGCAAATGGATCTGTGCTTTAGGTTTCTTTTCTGAATCTTAACTTCCATTTGTCACTTGAGCTGCTTTTGTATGATACACATTTACATGTACATTTTCATTTTTCTGATCCTTTGATTCATATGGATTCAGGGTGGGGAAAGTGTCACGGGAAAAAATATGTTATTTGTTGTATTTCTTGGCTGCATGATAGTGGGCATTGTACTGATGTGTTTTCTGTCCAAAAGAGAGGAGAAAGGAGTTAATGATCCAGTGCATTCCTCAATTGGAGCGATGTTGAATTATGTTATTGCCCCTCTGAAGGACCGGAAGATGCTTCTTATTATCCCTCTTATGGTATATACAGGTCTGCAGCATGCATTTGTCTGGTAAGTAACCAGCTTTGGTATCAACATACAATGTTGTTCTCTTTCTTACTGTTCTATTCTTAAAAGGAAAATACTATGAATTCTTCTGAAGGGCCATATTCACAAAGAGTGTTGTAACACCTGTCCTTGGCATATCTGGAGTTGGTGGAGCTATGGCAATCTATGGAGCAGCTGATGCAGTTGTAAGTGAAATAACAATGACCTGACTACGGAACTAGTCATTTAATCCTTCCTCCCCTACACCAAAATGTTAAAAAATATCCTGAATTCCTCTTACCATTTTGTGCTGTACTGGATACTTCTGTTTTCACTTGCAGAAGCTCCTGCTGGAGCTATCATAACGTAGGAAGAAATTGTTGAAGTGCATTGGTGATTAATCACACGTCCATTAACCCGTGCTCTCGTACGGGTTAGAGTTTTAGAAGATATAGATCTAATCATTAGTAATATTAGAGGTGATTATTTCAATTTATCTTTCGTAATGGCATTGTGGATAATTTATATTCAAATTTTGAAAAATATTTAATTTATTTTTCATGATGGCATATTGGTTAATTTATATTCTGATTTAGGGCTTATTTTAATTCATTTTTTATAATACCATGGTGAGTAATTTATATGCAAATTTAGGGGTTATTTAATTAATATTTTATAATAGGCATCGTGAGTAATTTTTATGCAAATTTATAGGGTTATTTTAATTCATATTTCATAATGCCATTGTGGGATAATTTTTATATAAATTTAAGGGGTTATTTTATTTCATCTTTCATAATGGCATGATGAATAATTTTTTAGAAAATATAATAGATCTAATGACTATTATCATTAAAGCTACATCACGGACGACCCGATATTTCTGATTCTTATGAAAATTTTTCTATGATTTATCTTTTTTTTCTTAGTGCATCTGGTGAGGATTAATGTGAAAGCTCTAAAATGAGTCTCTACTTTGTAATAGTAAGATAAGATTAGCGACTGTTACATAATCTTATTCTCGAGCTATCTAAAACCCAAGCCTTTATTTGCATTATAAACCAACAAAGAAATCAATCTGCATGTTTTTAGCTAACCTTTGGAGCATGACTTTCATTTCAGTGTGCATTGGTTACTGGATGTTTGACCTCGGGACTTTATTCGGCTATTTTCATAGTGTCGGCTGGAGCTATTGTCCAGGCTGTAGTCCTATTCTGTTTGCTTGTCTTTTACAGGTCTGACATCTTTAAAATGTTGTGGTGCAGTTGTGCTTGCCACACGCCCACACCTATTGTGGTGCACTCATCTTTATCTTGCTGCAGCCCAATTGTTGGAGTACTTGGCGCAGTGGCTCCGCTACTCGTAGGCGCCTTATGGGGTGTTGGTGATGGGATGTTGAATACAGAGCTAAACGTGGTTCTCGGACTGCTGTTCGAAGATTCCAAGGTAATCTATTCTAGACATACCGCATGATGACGATGCCATGATATCATTTACTGGCAGCTGGCTTACAATTTTGGCGCAGTGACCCAGCCAATGCCAACACTTGGAACATAACGATTTGATATTTCACTGCCTCTTCTGGTGCAGGAGGCTGCCTTTGCACAGTTCAAGATCTGGGAATGCGGCGCCGTTGCCGTCATCTTCTTCCTGAGCCCACACATCACGCTACATGCCATGCTCATCCTGATGACCACGGCCCTCTTGATCTCTTTTGGTGCATTCCTGTTCCTCACCATTGTCATCGAGAAGTCACTGACAGTAGTCCGATCGTGAGGCAGGTCTGTTATACTGTCCAACCAAGCCAGTGTGCCCCGACCTTGCATTTTCGTCAGTGGTACCACCACCAGCAGCAGCAGCTCTTGCTACCTCATAATGTGTTCACCTGTGATTTGGAAAGGAAATGCCCCAGCCCCACCCGTCAAGTAAAGTCACAGTGCTCAAGTGAAGTCGTAGCTTTGAGTTGGGCAATCTTTATAATGTAGTGGTATAGACCAATACAAGGGGTTTACACCACAGAAATGTTTGTATTTTCAAAGGGAAGACAGAACAGAACCGACAGTTGTATATGTCCACCAGGATGCAGATTATGAGTCCCCCCGGCATCCGTGGTTGCCCTTTCCCCCCTAAGGAAACCTTCATGACTCATGGCATTAGCGAAGAATGCCATGAACATGAACATTTTAATGAGATTTGGAGAAACATGACTGAAACAGAGAAGGATGGTGAACTTCCTCGAGGGCGTCACACGTGGCCTCCAGGTAGCAGATCTAGGCAAAAAGGCTATTGATGTCACCTCAATATAATCATAGTATCATCTCCATTAATTAACACTGATAAATAGTATTAGTTAGTGAGAATTTACAGTGATTGGGAAGGTGGTATCACTATTTTTTACTTTTTAAAGGCTTTTATGTCTTTTGTGTAATTAAAAAATAAAAAAAATAAGGGTATCGGTCCTACCATTTTTGGTACGGTCTGGTACCAGTACCATGATACCGTCTATTTTTAAACCGTTAATATTTTTTCTGATAGATCGTTTCTATTTTTTTTCCGACCACCGTAAAATTTGCAGGTCAAACAATTCAAATCGTGCAAACTTCTGCCCCCCCCCCCCCCGGTCAGCGTGCGCGACAGAAAAAAAAACGAATTTCTAATCCCGGCCGGCAGCCTCCCGTTCCCCAAATCACAAGCACGCGAGCGGGAGCAGGACGAACGACGACACGGGCAGACCTGAGACAGCACGCCACCACTTCCACTTCAACTTCCTCCCCCCAAATTCGCCCCAATTCAACGCCCCCCATGGCGCGCGCCGAAGCCGCGGCGGGCGGCGACGTGGAGGAGGCCGCGCCGCTGGTCCGCGGCTCCGGCGCGCGCCCCGCGGCGGCTCCGGCACCCCGCGACGTGCACGTGCTGAGCGCGGCCTTCCTCTTCGTCTTCCTCGCCTACCACGCCGCGCAGAACCTCCAGAGCACCGTCAACACGGTACGCGCCCGCCCTGCCCGCCGCCCCACCAACCGCTTCCCTCGCGCGTGGCCTCATCCGTGGCGGCCGTGATCCGCGGCCTGCTGTATCTGCTGTCGCAGGACGAGAACCTGGGGTCGATCTCGCTGGGCGTGCTCTACACGTCCTTCACGGCGTTCTCGGCGGTGGGCTCCGCGGTGGTGCGCTGGATGGGGTCCAGGCGCGCGCTCGTCGTCGGCACCTCCGGATACCTCCTCTTCATCGCCGCCAACCTCGCCCCCTCCTGGTAAGCACGCACGCACTCCTCTCCGGCCATCTCTCCCCATTCCCTCTGTGTTCCCTCTGCAACTGCAAATCTGCAATGCAGCGGCCGTAGCAGCGATTGCGCGGTTCACTTCCTCGTCCTGGGAATCTGGGCGGTGCTTGCGTAGTTGTGTTGCATCAGAGAATAGAGTTCCGTGAGTCTCTCGTGCCGTCGTGCGGTAGCTGAATGCTACGACGGTCTGCGGGAAGCAGCAGCAGTGTGCCGATGGTAATCGGGAGTGGGGAGCGGGGCGTGCGCAACACACGGCCTGTTTGGTTACTGAAAATATATAGCAGTAGTATAGTATTTTACTAGTTTATGGATAATCACAGTTTATGAAAATACCATAATAGGATCTCTTACTATGAGATACTATTTGATTTTTTCACTCCGATCCACATTCTTTCACTGCTGTTTTTGGTTGCTTTTGTCTATCATAATAGTATCACGATTTGTTATTGCATCCATATAATTGGTAGTTTAAAGAAATATTATAGTTCCAGCTACGGTACATAAAACAAGGCATAGAGAAGCACAAATAATAGCATTTTTAAATCACACTTCAAAGTTGAAACAATAGTGCTTCCAAAAATCCAAACATGACTTGAAGTGCTGCCAAAACGGCAGCAGGTGCCTATCGCCGCCCGTTTATCGGATATTTCAGGACTCTGGGCATCCGGCGGCCGGCAGAGGTGGTTGATGAGCTCTGCGATTCCATTTGACGCCTCAACAGACAATTCGATTCCATTTGACGCCTCACCAGACAAACAAAATCCCCAGCCACTCTGCTGCCGGCCTGCAAATCTTGGTACCAGCCGGCTGCTGCAGGCTAACATTGATCCAGCGACGGATCAAGTCATGTTTTTGTTTGGATAGCATGAATATTATATTTTTTCTCTAGTTTCTGTTGGAAGTGGATTGAGGGGTAATCCTCCTTCAATCCCCCTCAAACCAAAAGGCCTTAAGTGGATTGTTTGGACCGTATATAATGTAAAGCAATTGCCAAATTCCTACGGGATGCAAACACATCTATCCCTCCTTTCCTCCAAAATTCGTGATGTTTTATGAAAACCATCAGCACATCTAATTAACTTTCCTATGCTTTGAAACCCCTAGAGAATTCTATCCTACATTTTCCTACTCTTGCATTCGAAATGAGCTTTCCAAATGAGCTCTCGAAAGGTTTTTAGAGGAGAGGAGGGGGATTTTGTACTTTGTACTCTTCTCTAAGACCCTCTCCAATGGTGCCGAAACAAGAAGTCTAAATATTCTAGTTTTAGGATCTTGCAAAAACTACGCCCTCCGGTCGATATTACTTATCGCTTCTGACAACCAAATAGAGCCAGGTGCAAGTCACTTTGTCTGTGGAAAATAAGAAAACCCCTTTGTTATTTATTGCGAAAATTGTACATCAACCCCATGTATTATTTCAATTTGTTTCATGGGACCTTGTGGACATTCCTTCAAGTCATCTTGTCAGTTATGTTTATGTCTAATAACGGGTCCCTTCCGATCCATTGTGTCATGGAACCTAGCTCTAACCAGTCTGGTCGTTAACTCGTGGCTAGTCAGACCCTTCCGTTGTTGGCTCCTGAAATTGAGTGCTGTAAGGCAAATTACAGGTGAGATCATCAGATCGGAGATTCATAAGATCATCTCCAACGATGTTTTAGAATAACTCTCAATAATCTGCTTTATGATTTTTTTTTTCAAAAACTACCGGGATAAAAGACACCCTCTGTATATTCCAATATTTTCAAAATCAAGTGAAAGCTATTAAAAACCGAGTTAATGGGCTCAAAATTGATGACAAAAGGTAGGGTTTTGTGTGGGCAAGCCAAAAAACCGGGTGTTCATTTTGGGAACATTTGGAGTGCTCAATTTGTTGGTCGCACACAAAATCTAGCTTGGCAATGAGTTTTAGACAACTAAAAATACTCTAGCAGCGGAAGAAGAACATGAGTGGGGCAGTTCTCAAATGGAAGTTTCATTTTCATTAAATAACATGTCATATCAACTTTTTTTAACGTGTCAAGGTAATCATGAAGAGTAATAGAAAAAGTTTCATAGGAGATTGAGAGTTTTATCTGAATATAAAAGCTGATATGTCACCATTGAAAACTGGAAATGAGGAAACTCTTCACTAAAAATGGACTGGGTGCGAGTCCTAGGACGCCGGTGACAAAATATATGGACGTATAATTGGCTCATGACGTGTTCGGTGCGGTTGGAGTAGAGTAGTCGCGTCGGCAGCTGGTATAGTTGGTGCTTCTGAAGATCTGATCCCCAATAATCAGATGCGTCACCTGAGTGACAAATGGAATCCGTATTCCGTCATAGCTAGTAGTTAGCGTGGTATTATCCGAACAGCAGCTTGGTATTATGCACTGCACATTGTAGCCTTCAAGGTACATGGGTGCGAAGTGTGCGATTAGCTACGAGCCCACAAGACGGCAGCTAGATACAGAGCAAATGCCGATGATATATATGTAGGTTAATACATGATAATATCTATCATGTCGTAACAATGCTATCAAATCATACGAAGATAGCAATGAGAGTTAATTAACCACAACAGGCCGGAGCGGCTTGAGAATGCAACCATTTTATCCCCTTTGGAAAGTTTTGTTTGGGAGAGAGAACCTCAAGGGCCACGTGCCCACGTGTGCTCCTTCTACGTGACACTGACTCCAATAAATTATCTATCTATTCTGCTTTTTTATTTACTATTTTAATTATTTTTTATCTATAAACTATAAACAATGTTGCTATAATGTTATTTTGTAGTATACACACACCGGACTAGGTCTGAGTATATTTATTAATCACAGCAAGCGGCAGAAATCGACCAAGGGCACACGGACAAAAGAGCATAGGAAGCTCTGAGTCGGCCGTTAGCGTGATAGCGTCAGCTATAAAGACACTAATTTGGCGAGTCGCTGCCGGTCGGGCCCCACCTGCCTGCCCGCTCCTCGTCCTCTCCGCTCTCCCTTTCTCTCTCGCCGGCCGCATCCTTTCCCTTCAGACGCGCGCGAGCGCCGTCCCCAATGGCGGCAGCTGCTTCTCTAGCTCCGGACTATAAAACCTTCTAGAACCTTCGTACCCTGCCGTCCACTCCACCCCACTACCCCACCGCGCTCCTGTACCCGGCTATCCCGCGGCCATGGACGCCCACCGCGACGAGGAGGCCGCCGCGTCGCCGCTCCTCGCGGGGCCGGAGCCGGGCGGCGCCAGGCGGAGCCACGTCGCCGACGCGCACGTGCTCTCCGCCGCCTTCCTCTTCGTCTTCTCCGCCTACAGCGCCGCCCAGAACCTCGAGACCTCGGTCAACACCGTAAGCGGCGCGAGACCCCCGCTCCTCTCCTCAATTTCCCCGTTCGCTCCGATTCGCCCGTGCCCGATCTGTGGTTCTCAGTCCTGGACGCGGGGGTCGTCGCGCTGCAGGACGGCGACCTGGGCACCGTCTCGATGGGGATCGTCTACACCTCCTTCACGCTCTTCTCGGTGGCCGCCTCGCCCGTCGTCACGCGGGTCGGCCCCAGGCGCGCGCTCGTCGTCGGCACCAGCGGATACGCGCTCTTCATCCTCGCCAACCTCGTCCCCACATGGTGCGTGCGCCTTGCCCGCGGCTCGCGACCCTACTACCCGCGCTGAGGTTCTGGTTTCGAATCGGACGCGTCCTGCCTGTCTGATAAAATTCGTGGCCAAGCGGGCGTTCCTTTGATCCGTGCTTTAGCTCGATGCTTAAAGCATAAGCTGGGGGCACTCCTGGTGATGTGCCACACGGTCTATTAGCGAAGCGGTTTGTGTGTTTCTTTGATATACATAAGTTGTTTGGACATGGACGTCTTTTTCGTCCCAGCTAATGTGCTTCCTAATCTAGTGGACGTTTCAGTTCAGTAAAATGCTACTGAAACTGTAGCACATTCAACATGACGTCGTTTCAACTTGCATGGCAAACTCTCTTCAGGTACACGATGGTGCCAGCGTCACTCTACCTTGGTTTTACTGCATCAATTATTTGGGTTGGGCAGGTAACAGACAGCTTAGCTTTTCTGTGAAATGTTTAGTCCCTATTCTTCCCCATCTCACACACCTATACATTGCACTGCAGGGTACATACCTTACATCAGCTGCCCTCAGTCACGCAAGAGAAAATAATTTGCCGGAGGGTCCAACTTTAGGGGGCTTCAATGGGGAGTTTTGGGGAGTGTTTGCTAGCACACAGGTACAGTTGAGCACCTCTTGATTGAAACGTGCTTAGAGATATTCTAGTATTTATTCTACAAGCCTAAACTGATGTGTCTATTTCTCTCTGGAAATTTCTCATCTACAGTGCAGTTGTTTCTGACGTAAACTACATTTGAACTATGTAGGTCATTGGAAATTTGATCTCCCTTGCTCTACTGAGGGATGGAACGGTTAGCATCACATTATAATATTCCAAACTGCATATTCTTTTTACTTTTGGCATTATGTTATTGATAATGGTAATAAGTAGCTGATGCTAAATAATATTCATGACTTATACTGTAGTACCATTATTTATTCTTTCCTTTGATATTCTATTATTGTCATTTGTTACATGTGACATGTCATCTTGTTTGATCCTCTGGTTTTCATATCACTTCAGGATGGTGAAAGTGTCACTGGAAAAAATTTGCTGTTTGCCGTGTTTCTTGGCTGCATGATTGTGGGCATTGTATTAATGTGTTTACTTTCAAAAAGAGATGAGAAAGGAGACAACGCTCCAACATATTCCTCATTTGGAGCTATGTTGAAATACATTGTTGCCCCTCTTAAGGACCGAAGAATGCTCCTGACCATCCCTCTTATAGCATATTCAGGTTTACAACAGGCATTTGTATGGTAAGAAAGTAGCCGTCGTCATTCGACATCCATGGTTGTTCCTTTCTTAAGTAAGCATTTTTCTAAGGCGGTTGTGGATTTTTCTGAAGGGCGGTATTCACAAAGAGTATTGTAACACCTGTTCTTCGGCATCAGTGGCTGTTGGTGGAGCCATGGCAATTTATGGTGCAGCCGATGTAGTTGTAAGTGAAATGAAAATGACAGCTGTCAGAATATGACTTACTTTATCCTTCTTTTGCCCAGAAAATGTTGACAGATATCCTCCATTCGTTGTACCATTTTTATTCTATATTCATTTCGCCCGGTTGTTTCCATTGCTTTATGCAATAATCGCCAAAGTGTTTACATTCAAAAAGATAATAATCACCAAAGCGCACCAGCCACACTAGCAACCACACTGTCTTGTTTTCCAGTTATCTGCAACCTAGAAAGAAAAGCCACTGACACTTATGCCACAGTATATCTTGTTCTACATTCAAAGCTACTAAAAAGAAAAGCTGTACTGCATGTTTTACCTGATTCTTGGAACTTGGCTGGCATTGCAGTGTTCATTGGTTGCTGGACGTCTGACCTCCGGACTTCATTCAGCAGCACTTATTGTGTCAGTCGGAGCTATTCTTCAGGCAGTAGTCCTATTCTGGTTGCTTCTCTTTTACAGGTTTGATATCTGTAACTTATATTCTTCATTCAGTTGTGCCTGTGATTGCTACTGCAATTAATCATCTTTATCCTGCTCGCAGTCCAATGACTGGACTGCTTGGTGCAGCGATACCACTATTCATAGGCTGCCCTGTGGGGTATTGGTGACGGTGTCTTGAATACGCAGTTAAGTGCACTACTTGGGCTGCTGTTTGAAGATGTCAAGGTAATCTTATTTTAGTAAATTTGAAAATCTTTATTTGGCAGCCACTTGTCTCCAATGAGCACTCAATTTGGCAACATGGCAAATGCAGGAGGCTGCCTTTGCGCAGCTGAAGGTCTGGCAATCCGGCGCAATCGCAGTCATCTTCTTCCTGAGCCCAAGCATCACCCTGCAAGCCATGCTCATTCTGATGACCGCAGCCCTCTTCATCTCCTTCGGCTCATTCCTGTTCCTTACCCTCGTCATTGAGAAGTCATCGGCCACAGTTATTAGATCTTGAGGCCATTCCATTTCCAATGTCCAAACTGCTGCCAATGTGACTTCGTCAGTATTACCAGTGGCCTATGCAGCCCCATGCATGTTGTATTCACCAATGACTCAACGAGATGAACGGGAAGTGCACCATCAGGTGCGATCTGTGGCCAGCACCATCAGCCCGTACATGATTTGTTTCAGCCATTTGCTGAAGCGAAGTTGTAGCCCGTACATGATTTGTTTCAGCCATTTGCTGAAGCGAAGTTGTAGCAGGCCCGTGAAATGGGGGCGCCGTCCATCGAGCTGGCTTCTAGCTTGCTGGTACTGTTATTCTCATTTTGCTTCTCTGCAGTATGTTGTAGGTAAAAGGGAAAAAAGTTTTACGTTGTAAGATAGTTCTTTCATTTTGGGCTACAAGATTCCTTGTAAACCTCACATCCGATGGGAGTGAATGCCTTTTTATGTTCAACGGAGTCATGATCGTGAAGTTCTCATGTTCCAAAAATTTGAAAGATGCTACATAGATTTTTTGTGGACTTGTATGCAGGCTTAGAAAAAGAATGCTTGACATAGTTGATGGCACACATACGTAAAAATCTAAAATGCCGGGCTGTGTGTGGCTGAGTCAGAGTAATATACTCCTCTGTTTTAACGCACTTATACGACACAGTTTGGTTTTATGCACCAGGTTTGATTGTTTGTCCTTGTTAATAGATTTTGCGCAAACATATAAAATATAGGAGTAAGCATTGTACCGTTAATGGTAAAACAAGCTACAACAAAATAAACAATATTTTTGAATAAGCCAAGTAGTCAAACACCATGTCTGTAAATAAATGGTGTCAATAGTGTCGAAAATTGGAGATAGCACCGTATATGTTGTTACTCATAAAAGTGGTTATTTGCAATGTATTCTATTTGGCCATGGTGTGATTTCTCATCTACTCTTGGGACATCCGAACAATTTATAAAACACATAGTTCAACACACTCCGCCGGATCTACATCGTACGGTGACCAAAAAATCAGTCACACCATGAGAAACAAATCTGATTATAAAATTGGAATGTGTGGGCATCTCTCTGCAATTATCAGCGCCCTCCTCTCTCAGTGGAGGGCAATGCTATAATTCGCCATGGTGTGTCCTCAACCGCCAACGATCGAAACAGAGACGCGGTTGCTGGTTGGGTTCATCTGGAGTTTTGGTTGCACCGTACCGTGGCAGATCGAGTGGCTCCAGGTGCACAGCGCGATAACGATGGTCCAAGGCAGTGCGCGCGGGGAAGGAGGTCGTCGAGTGCCAACAAAGTCGTACCGCTAGTACCTTGTATGCCCTACAGGCTACAGCGGAGGACCAAAGAGCACAGTATCTAAAGCCCAGACGCACGGGGAAAACGCAATCCATGGACACCACACGGATCAACGCGTCTAGTCCTAAATCCCCTGTGCACGCACGCATCACGCATGTTCCACGATGGAAATGGAGGCTACTACATATCCTGGTGCACTCCATCACTTGTGGTGCACCCGCGCCCACGACCACACACAGTCACACACTGTCTAGCAGCTGCTTGCTTCTCGCTGACACAGTGACACCCACCTGCTCAGCTCAATCATCATACCACCCACTGCCCATGGCCACCGCAGCCGCCGCCGGCGCTCGGCTGCTGCTGGCACTAGCGGCGGCGGTGCTCTGCTCCTCGGTGGCGGCCGGCGGCGGAGGGCCCGCCGCGGAGCAGGAGCTCACCGCCACCCCGCGCCTCCGCCAGGTGGCGGCGGTCCCCGCGATGTACGTGTTCGGCGACTCGCTCGTGGACGCCGGCAACAACGACTTCCTGCCGGCGCCGCCGGCGCCCAGGGCCGTGACGCCCAACGGCGTCGACCTCCCGCCCGCCGTCTCGCCGCGGACCGGGCGATTCACCAACGCCTACAACCTCGCCGACATCATCGGTAACTACAATGCACACTCATACTCCCGCTAGCGAGCTAGGACGATCTTGCTTAGCTGCACGCCGGTCACCGGACGGAGCGCCAGTGCGCCACCGGCCGCCTCAGCCCGGTCCCCAGGTCGTCGCCGGTGGCCGGTCACTGCCGCCGCCGCCGCCGCGCGCCTCGATCCCCTCGACCTCCGCCGCATCATCGGAGTGCATGCGGCCAGCGCCTCTCCTGTGTCCGCGCCCGCAATGCACCGCGCGTGAACGCTCTCGAACGATCGAACGCTGCCCAATAGCCTACCTACTAAGCCGTAGGAGAAACAAAAAAGCAAACAGTGGTAGAAATGCTGTACTGTACGTGTGGTAGGTAGGAGATGAACAAGAAGGCGAGGTTTCCTGTTCGTCCTCTCCCTGTAGCAATAACCAAGCGCAGGAAATGGCAGGTGAGGTATCGATATCTTTGCACTGAGGTGTGGGCCGTGGAGCGGGGACGAGGCTCCGCTGCCGCCCATGTGAGCAACTGACAGGTGGTCCGGGCCCACTTGGCAGTGGCCCAACGTCAGCGAGACCTACGCGCCAGCGGGTCTGGTTCCGTGGAGTGGAGCGCACACACATACGTACATCAAATCGTATATCTTCTTGTATTTCTCTTTCAAAACGAATTTAATTAATTGATTTCTTCCTGTATTTTCGTCGTGTATTCCTGAATTTAATTAATTATGCAACTGGTGTACCAAGTGCGTGCATTGATGCCACTTCTTATATACGTATACGTATATACGTGCAGCGCAACATGTGGGGTTCAAGGAGAGCCCGCCGGCTTACCTCTCCCTGACGCCACTGTCAGGCTCCAGCCTCGACCTCCTCCAAGGCCGCGTCGGCGCCAACTACGCCTCCGGCGGCTCCGGCATCCTCGACGCCACCGTACGTAATTAAGCAAATCAACCACCTATACTAGCACAAGTGTTCCATGTATTAAAAAAAAAAAATCCTTTGGATCGGATGCAGGGGAACGGGACGATCACCCTGCGGGAGCAGGTGCGGCTGTTCGCGGAGACGAAGGCGGCGATGCTCCGGGCCGCCGGCCTGGTGGGCCGCGCGAGGCTGGGCGGCCTGCTGGCGCGCTCGCTCTTCGTCGTCAGCACCGGCGGCAACGACTTCACCGCCTTCGTCCGCGGCGTCCCCCTCAGCCAGGCGCCGGAGTTCACCGCCGCCATGGTCGCCGACTACCTCAGCTACATCAACGTGCGTATTTATGTCGTCTACACAGCATCGAGCTCGCCAGTTTTGTCCTGTCCTGTCCTGTAATTATTCCTCGTGCAGGAGCTGTACGTGCTTGGAGCGCGGAGGCTGGTGCTGCTCGACGTGCTGCCCGTCGGGTGCCTGCCGAGCCAGCGGGCCACCACGGCCGACGGGGAGTGCAACGGCGACGGCAACTACCTGGCCGAGCTCTTCAACTCCCTCCTCCGGGCAGAGATGGCCAAGGCCTCCGTCGCCATGCCCGGGTTGAACTACTCCATCGCCAGCCTCTACAATGTGCTCTCCGACATGATCGCCGACCCAGCCATGGCTGGTAAGACCAAGATCTGACACAGAAATCTAAACAACACTATTTATAATTAATATGCAAGCATGCATGCTTAGATCTTGGAGAACAATCACCTAATTAACAGGACTGCGCGAGGTGAAGACGGGGTGCTGCGGCGGCGGCAGGTTCAACGGCGAGGTGGACTGCGCGGCGGCGGCGGGCGCGGACCTCTGCACGGACCGCGACGACTACCTGTTCTGGGACAAGGTGCACGGGACGCAGGCCGCCTACCGCCGGGCCGTGCTCGCTTTCTTCTACGGCCCAACGAGGGTCGCGGAGCCCGTCAACCTGGACCACCTGCTACGGGAGCAGAATTCCGCCACGGCCACGGCCGCTTACTCGTCCATGTAATGGCGCCGTTTTTTTTAACGGATTCAGTATAATGCACACGTGGCGATAGATATTAAGAGTATGGGAAATGCTAAAAGTGATGACTAGGCTATCTAAGGGCTACTTGATATTAATCAACACCCTAGAACTACTAATAAGGGGCGAGCAGCGAAGGATGGTTGAAAATTGTGATTAGCATCGTCTTGGAAGTCTCATTGTCATGAAGATCATATAACAATGATTGTCAGATTTTTTATTGACAATAATCATGATTATTAGTGTCTTTGGAAATCTTGTAGTAATGAAGATCATATAAAAATGATTATCAGGTTTCTTACTTAGAATGTGGGCCAAACCCGCGAGGACTATGACCATAAGGGGAAATTTTCTACCAACATTGTTGAATATTTCGGTACTACAAAAATAATATTTTTCCTTCATAGAAAACACACCTCATGGTTCAAATGACATACAAACATTTTCGAAAATCATGGTTGACATATTTGGAAACCATGTAGTCCAGAAGATCATATATTGATAATAATAACTATGTTTTTTATTTAAAGAGACACAACCCAAGTGTTGTCCTAAGGGGGATTTTTCATTCAAATGTAATAGAAATGTTGAATTTTTACTAATATAAAATAACTTAGTTCTTACAAGAAAACATGCCTCATGGTTCCAAAACGTAACCAATATCTTTAGAAACTATACAGTCTAGAACATTATATACGAATGAGTACTAAGATTCTTGATCAAAATGTGGGTCACATACACTAGGATTATATTCATGGCGAGCGAATTTTCTTTCAAACTCGTAGAAATCTTCAATGTTTTACTACCACAAATAAACAACTTTGTTCTTTAGAGAAAACATGTCTTATGGTTTGGAAATCAGGACTGGCACCTTTTTAAAGCATGTAGTTTAGGAGATCATATATTGATAATAACCATGTTTTTTATTTGAAAAGTGTGTCACACACACCCACACACCCCAAGAATATTATCCTATGTTGAAATTTTACTACTATCAAATAACTTAGTTTGCTGAGAAAACATGCTTCATGGTTCCAAAATCGCAACCAACATCTTTAGAAACCATGCAGTCCAGAAGATTATATAAAACAAGTATGAAGATTCTTTTTCAAAATGTGGGTCACACACACACTAGGATTATGTTCATCACGAACAAACTTTCTTTGAAATTTGTAGAAATATTGAACGTTTTACAACTGCAAATAAATAATTTTGTTCTTTAGAGAAAACATGCCTCATGGTTTAGAAATCAAGGCTGATGTCTTTGGAAATCATGTAGTCAAGAATATCATATATTGAAAACAACTACGATTTTTATTTGAAGAGTGTGTCACACACACAAACACCAAGGATTATGCGCTAAGAGGGATTTTGTCTGAATGTTATTGAAATGTTGAATATTAACTACTATGAAATAACTTAGTTCTTATGAGGAAACAAGACTCATGGTTTAAAAATCATAACCAACATTTTTTAAAACCATGCGGTCCAGAAGATTATATAAGGACAAGTACTGAGTTTTTTGTTGGAAATGTGGGTCACACACACTAGGATTATGTTCAATGAACATATATGTTTTACTACCACAAATAAATAATTTAGTTTTTTTTAGAGAAAACATATCTCATGGTTTGGAATCATGGCTGAAACCTTTAGAAATCATGTAGTCCAGAAGATCATAAATTGATAATAACTATACTACTTATTTAAAGAGTGTGCCCCCCAAGGATTATGGCTGGCCCCTAAGGGGAATTTTTGTTTTTTTAATGATATAGAAATGTTGAATTTTTATTACTATAAAATAACTTAGTTCTTATGAGAAAAATGTCTCATGGTTCAAAAATCATAACAACCATCTTTGAAAACCATGTAGTCCAGAAGATTACATAAGAACGAGCACTAAGTTTCTTGTTGGAAATATCACACACACACACACACACTATGATTATGTTCATGATGAGCAAATTTTGTTTCAAAATTGTAGAAATCTTAAGATGGTTAACTAAGGGACGAGCAGCAAAGAACAAGAAAAATATTCTTCAAATGATTGTACTCATGCACATCATATGAAAATGATTATCATGTTTCTTATTGAGAATGTGGGTCACACATGCGAGGACTATGACCAAAAGGGGAAATTTTCCACCAACATTGTTGAAGTGTTCAATATTTTGGTACTACAAAAATAATATTTTTCTTAATAGAAAACATGCCTCATGATTCAAATGTCATTCTAACATCTTCTAAAATCATGGCTACCATAATTAGAAATCATGTAGTCTAGAAGAACATATATTGTCAATAACTATATTTTTTTATTTAAATAGTGTGTCACACACACATCCCAAGGATTATACCTTAAGCAGGATTCTTTCATAATGTTATATGAACTTTGAACTTTTAATACTATAAATAACTTACTTACTCTGTTTCAATTATATGTCGTTTGACTTTTTCGACACCAAGATTGACATTCTTGTCTTATTACAAATTTGTGAAAGTATGCAAAAATTCAAGTCAAACTTAAAGCATAGTATATGGTAAACAAAATCATAAAAAGTATATGATAATTGTGAAATTTTTGAATAAGACGAGTTGGTTAAACTTGGTGTGAAAAAAAATCAAACGAACAATAATTTGGAACCGAGGGAGTAATTCTTATTAGAAACCATGTAGTCCATAAGATTATATAAGGACCAGTACTTAGTTTCTTGTTGGACATGCGGGTCAGACAAAATATGATTATACTCATAATGAGCAATTATTTTAAAGTTGTAGTAATCTTTAATGTTCTACTACTATAAATAAACAATTTTGTTCTTTAGAGAAAATATGCCCCATGGTTTAGAAATCATGGCTGGCATTTTTAGAAATATGTAGTCTAGAAGATCATATATTAATAATAACTATGTTTTTATTTGAAGAGTGTCATACACACTAAGGATTATGTGCTAAGTGTAACTTTTTAATGTTATATGAATGCTGAATTTTTACTACCATAATATAACTTAGTTCTTATAAAAAACACGTCTCATGGTTCAAAACTCATAACCAACATTTTTGAAAATCATGCGGTCCAGAAGATTATATAAGAATGAGTACTAAGTTTTTTGTTAGAAATGTGTGTCACACAAACTAGGATTATGTTCACAACAAGCGAACTTTCTTTCAAAGTCGTAAAAATCTTGAATGTTTTACTGCTACAAATAAACAATTTTGTTCTTTAGAAAAACATGCCTCGAGGTTTAGAAACCATGGTTGGCATCTTTAGAAATCATGTAGTCCAGAAGATCATAGATTGATAATAACTATGTTTTTTATTTTAAGAGTGTGTCACACACACACACCAAAGATTATGTGGTAACGACATTTTTTTATGTTATAGAAATATTGAGTTTTTACTACTATAAAATAACTTAATTTTGATGAGAAAACATGCCTCATGATTTAGAAAATGTAACTTGGAAGCCATGCAATTTATAAGATTATATAAGAGTGAGTACTGAGTTTCTTGTTAAAAATGTGGGTCACACACAATAGGATTATGCTTATAATGAGCAAATTTTCTTTCAGAATTGTAAAAATCATGAATTTTTTACTACTATAAATAAATATTTAAGTTCATTAGAGAAAATATGTTTCATGGTTTATAAATTGTGGCTAATATATTTGGAAATCGTGTAGTCCAAAAAATCATATATTGATAATAAGTATCTTTTTTTACTTGAAGAGTGTGTCTAAAGGATTTTGCGCTAAAGGAGATTTTTTATTTGAATTTAATTTTTATGACAAAACATGACTCATGGTTCAAAATCATAATTAGTATATTTGGAATCGATGCAGTCCAAAAGGTTATATAAGGATGAGTACTAGTTTCTTGTTGGAAATACTGGTCACATACACTATGATCATGCTCATAACGAGCAAATTTTCTTTGAATGTTGTAGAAATCTTGAATGATTTACCACTTCAAATAAACAATTTTGTTCTGTAGAAAAAACTATTTAGATATAATGTATTAAATCTTTAGAAATCATGTAGTCCAGAAGATCATATATAGATAATAACTAGGTTTTCTATAAGAAAAGTGTATCACACACACACACCTGATTATGCGCTAAGGGTTATTTTTTGATCGAATGTTACATGAGTGTTAAATTTTTAGTACTATAAGATAACTTAGTTCTTATGAAAAATCTTGCCTCATGGCTCAAATTGTAACCAATATCTTTGGAAACGATACAGTCTAGAAGATTATATAAATATGAGTACTAAGTTTCTCGTTGGAAATGTGGATCACGCACACTGGTATTATTTTCATAACAAGAAAATTTTCTTTGAGAGTTGTAGAAATCTTGAATGCTTTATCTTTTACAGATAAACAATTTTGTTTTGTAAAAAATATATGCCACAAGATTTGGAAAACATAGCTGACATCTTTAGAAATTATGTAATCAGAAAATCATACTCCATCCATTCTTTTTTATTTGACGCGGTTGATTTTTTTTAAAACTTTAAACCTTCGTCTTATTCAAAAATTTTATACAAACATATAAAAAAGCAAGTTATACTTAAAATATACCTAATCATAAAACAAGTAACAAGAAAATAAAAAAGTCAACAGCGTCAAATAAAAAAGAACAGAGGGAGTATATTGATTGTAACTACGTTTTTCATTTGAAGAGTGTGTCACAGGATGTGTACTGAGTTTTTTTTTCAAATATGGGTCACACACACTAGGATTATGCTCATAACAATCATATTTTCTTTTAAAGTTTTAGAAACCTTGATTGTTTTACTATAAAAACAATTTTGTTTTTAAAGAAAATATGCCTCAGGGTTTATAAATCAACGTTGTCATGTTTCGAAATCATGTAGCTCTGATGATCATATATTTCCGAGTTTATAGGTCATTTGACTTCTTTGACACTAAGTTTGACTTGCTCAGCTCTTTTTAAAAAAAATCATAGTTATCATTTATTTTCATTGTGATTTAGTTTAGCATATAATATACTTTAACTATCAATTGAATTTTACTATGTTTTAGTAAATATTTTGATTAAGACGAGTTGGTCAAACTTGGCGTCAAAAAAGTCAAACCAAATTGGGACGGAGGGAGTATGTTTTTTATTTGAAGAGTGTGTCACACAAGCAATGGATTATGCACTATGAGTTATGTTTTGTTCGAATGTTATATAAACGTTGAATTTTGTCTACTATAAAATAACATAGCTCTTATGAGAAAACTTCATGGTTCAAAAATCGTAACCAACATCTTTGTAAACCATATAGTCTAGAAAATTAAGTAAGGATGAATACTGAGTTTCTTGTTAGAAATGTGGGTCACATTCAATAAAATTATGTTCATAACGAGTAAATGTTCATACAATAAAATGATTTACCACTGCAAATAAAGAATGATGTTCATTAGAGAAACTCTTAAGATTTAGAAATCACGTCTTACATTTTTAGAAATCACGTAGTCCAGAAGATCATATATTGATAATAACAATGTTTACTCCCTCCATCCTAAAATATAGGTCATTTGACTTTTGGACACCAAACTTGACTCATTCGTCTTATTCACTAAATACCATAGTTATCATTTATTTTCATTGTGACTTAGTTTAGCATATACGGAGTAATATACTTTAACTATGACTTGAAATTTTCCATATTTTTGTAATTTTTTTGAATAAGACGAGCTGGTCAAACTTGGTGTCAAAAAAGTCAAATGATCTATAATGGAGATGAATGCAGTAATATGAAGAGTGTGTCACACACACCGGATTATGCACTAAGGGTTATTTTTTGTTAGAAAGTTATATGATTGTTGAAATTTTTTACTACTATAAGTTAACTTAATTTTTATGAGAAAACATGTCTCATAGGTTAAAAGTCGTAACCAACATCTTTGGAAACCATGTAGTCCAGAAGATTATATAAAGATGAGTTTTGAGTTTCTCGTTAGAAATGTGGATCACGCACACTAGGATCATGGTTCTTACGGTGGTAAGGCAGGATATGGCGATCCACTACCTTCTGGATGCCTAGGTGATCTTAAGGCGAGGCAAGGCGACGCCTTATCAATATGTAAAGCTGGAAAATGGCAGCAACATGAAGGGAGAAAAAGAAAAAAAAAGAGGAAAAGGAAGAGGAAAGGAGAAAAAAAATGAGATGAGGGGGGAAGAAGAAGGCCCGGCCTGGCCCAGCCTCTTCACATCCTTTAACTTTATCCATCCACCATCAACTGCATCGTACATTTGTGAACATATATAGTATAAGATAACTTATTTCTTATGAGAAAAATGCCTCGTGATTCAAAAATCATAGCAAATATCTTTGTAAACCATGCAATCCAGAAGATGATATAATGATGGGTACTGAGTTTCTCGTTGAAAATTTGGGTTACACATACTAGGATTATGTTCATAACGAGAAAATTTTCTTTCAAAGTTCTAGAAACCAGAATATTTTACTACTACAAATAAACAATTTTGTTCCTTAGACAAAACTTACCTCATGCTGATATATTTTGAAATCATGTAACTGGAAATATTGTATATTAATAATAACTATGTTTCTTATTTAAATTGTGTATCATACACAAAACAATGGTTATGCCCTAAGGGTTATTTTTTTGATCTAATGTTACAGAAACATTGAATTTTTTACTTTAAAATAACTTAGTTCTTATGAGAAAGCATGCCTCATGTTAAAAATTTTAATCAATTGAAAATCATACAGTCCAAAAAATTATATAAGGATGAGTACCAAATTTTTTACAACTGAGTACCTTGTTTTTGGTACGTGCAGCACACATATAGTGATCCGTATCTCGGTCTGCATAAAGTGGAAGACACCGAGGGAAAGTAAGGCTGATTCCAGCATGAGGGAGCAAAGTACAGGACCATTTCAAACTCCACTCTATGGTAGAGTGTTAGCTATAGTGCAGATTATATCCTTCGGTGTATTCTTCGTCCTCCTGCTGAACAACCTAAGGAGTTAGCTGGCCAGACAATCAGAGAAAGAGAAAGGAAAGGAAAATAAAAGAGAAAGCGAATGAATTAATGGTAGGTTGATTGACACCCTTTTTTGTTTTAATTCTAAGACAAAAAAAAAGTACCCGACGGGTATGGGTACAAGACGAGATGTGAGAAAATAAAAGATTAAAGTACTATCATTTTGATCTATTCCAACTACTCCCTCTGGCCGAATTTATAAGTCATTTGACGTTTTTAATACCAAGTTTGACTTGCCCGTCTTATTAAAAAACCATAATTATCATTTATTTTTTTGTAATTTAGTTTTCTATATAATATACTTTAACTATGAATAGAAATCTTCTACATTTTTACAAATATTTTGAGTAAAACAAGTTGGTCAAACTTAGTGTTAAAAAAGTCAAACGAGTGATCGACCTATAAATTAGGATGGAGAGAGTATTTCTATTCCTTTCCAACTTGAATAGTGGAGCCAATGTGAGGAGTGTTGAAGTTTCTGTAGGTTTAAAAATGGTATTACAAAAACTCATTTATAGTGTAGAAATGTGGGTCACACACACTAGGATTATGTTCATAACGATCATATTTTTTTTAAAGTTTTAGAAATCTTGAATGTTTTAGACTACACATAAACAATTTTGTTCTTTAGAGAAAACATGGCTAATATATTTAGAAACCATCTACTCCAGAATATAATATCATATATTGATAATAACTATGTCTCTTATCGTATATATCTAAATAGAAGAACCCACTACCCTATTTCTTTTTACATGCGTGAGCGTGAAGCCATGTCATCTCAAAAGTCTGCTAAGTTGGATGCCACATCACCATCCACTAAATCTTCTATTTATCCTGTGGGTATTTAGTTACATCGCCAAACATGTTCACTTACATCCTAATATCGAGTGCCCTTCTACGACGCTTCTCTCGCCCCCATTCTTTTTACAATGATGCACGTAGACACAGTATCGTTTCCGGCCCGGCACACACCCATGGATCACGTTGTTATTTTTCTATCAGGCTAGCATACACTAAAATCCAAAGGCGTGTCCCTCTTCCAACAATCTCGTGTATGTACACTAGCCACCTAAACACATGCATGCATGCATCCGCTTTATTTGCCACCTTTGGTTTCATAGAAACAGCTAGCATGAGCTCCACTTTATGCCCACTGAGAATTAGTTAAGCACATTATAATAAGGTGTATGAACGGCTGACAATTGCTAGTCTTTTTATAATCTGCTGCAGAGTTGATTGCTTCTCACTACACACATAGCGATCTGGCTACCTCTATCATATAACTGTCGTCCCCGCTGCGCACCTCCAACAAAAAAAATGCTCAGTGTGTACCAACAATATATATTTCCTGGGCGCCAAGAGGGCCGGCCAAGTCCATTGCTTGCTGCCCAATCTAGCTTTATTTAGTTCTTCCCAGATTAACAATTGATGTAGCTTTAGCTCCAAATATAAAGTGGCAGGATCACACAGAAGTATGAATGATAGATAGCTTTGAGGCCTTCAGTGGATGCAGTCATCATGGGTTATTCTCATCTGATTTCCCTTTCCAACCTCGCTGAGCACATGCATGGCGCCTACCGATGTTCGTCACTTGGCTAATGTTGAAAATTCCATTCCTTAACCGCGTGTTTGGTGCGGCCCCGGCCCTTAATAATCAGTTTTATGAGCAAGGGAATCTCTGAACATAGTCAAATCACGTACGTAGCAGATAACCAACGAGTCCGATCCCATTTCATTCCTGAAACGTCTTGCATGTATATTTGCGACGTGCATGGCGCGTAAGAATCTTTCCCGCCATCTATAAGTATCACTAGTACGTACGGATTGCAGAACAGTTGACACACACCAACCAGCAAGCACACACAGAGAGAGAATTGGTCCCATTATATTCAGAGCCTAATAAGCAGCTGAAGATGCCGGCGACGCTGCTCCCGCTGCTCCTCGTCGCTGCGCTCGTCTCGGTCTCGCCGCCATGGCTGCCGGCGGCGGACGCGGCGTACTGCGGCCAGGAATGGCAGCGGTGTGGCTCGCTGCAGATCCCCTACCCGTTCGGCATGGGCGGCTGCTACCTCGACACGGGGGACGGCTGCACGACCACCGTCGACGGCGGGCGGCTAGAGCTGCTCCACATAAACCTGACCGCCGGGAAGCTGCGCGTCCGCAGCCGCGTGAGCTCGGCGTGCTACAACGCCACGTCAGGGTACATGGACGACTGGAGGACCTGGCCGTACAACTCGACGGCGTTCCGCGTCTCCGACGCCGACAACGTGCTCACCGTGGTCGGCTGCGACACGCTGGGCTACATCGGGTCGCAGGAAGGCGCCGTCGAGAACCGGTACGTGATGGGGTGCAACGCCTCGTGCCCCGGGGCGCGGGGCGCGTGCGCGGCGGCGGCTCGGACGGCTGCTGCTGGACGACGATCCAGAAAGGGATCAGGTCATACGACTTCGGCTTCACCGGCAGCAACGAGGACAGATCAGACGGCTTCAGCCCCTGCGGCTACGCCTTCTCTGAGAATTAATTATTGCCCAGAGTTGATTTCCTCAAATTTGAACCACTTTAGAGAAAAGGCGATCAATACCGGTTGGAAACCCTTTTAGTGACAGATTTCCAAACAATACTATGGAATCAGTACTAGTAATATCTCCCAGGCTTTAGTACTGGTTGTAGGAATTGGTATGCAATGTCCATAAAAAGCTGAAAAATATGTTTGTTTATGTTGGGGTCGAACCAATATCATCGCACGTGGTCCATGCAACCACTACAATACACGGTCACATCTAATCTGACCGTGGAAGAGGCTTCTCCTTTATTGTAAGTACGTGGAAGGCATTAACACGGGTTGGTAATGCTTTAATACTAGTTCATAACACCAACCGGTATTATCAATCGGTACCAATGTATTTCTAGGGGCCACGATCTTTCCAACTCGTACTAAAGATACCATCAGTAGCCGGTTGCAATTTTTATCGGTACCAATAATTTATTATTCCATTTAATTTGCACATTTTGCTTGGCTTGGTATGCCATGAGTCCGTGATTGTGAGATATACTGATGAAATACATCATACTATAGTTTTCGATAAAATGATAGAGTAAATTTTTTATTTTAATCTTCCACTTGTATCAAAAAATTTAGCCCAATTTTGCTTGTGGACACAGAACTCCAAAACCAGACACAACAAAAATTTAGTCTTTTTGCTCACTTCATAGCTGATTTTCTATTTTTTTTGGAATATAAAAAATCTAATTTAAGCTAGAAATTAAAATTATTTTTAAATGAGAAAAATACGAAACTAGTATCAAAATTCTAAATATATAAACAATTTGTTGGTGCTCAATGTGGAATGAGTTGCACATTATTTTGTCACGTTATAATTATTTTGTTACAAGCTATAAAAAAGATATAATATTTTTTAATAGAAATTGCTACTAGTTTGATATTTTTATTTTTAAAATGAATTAGATATAACTTGTGGAATGATTGAAGTTTTGAAAAAAAAATAAACCGTGCCATACATTTGTGATCTAAGTGAGTATGTTTCAGAATGAAGTGAGTAAAGTTTATATATTATTTGTACCTATATAAGTAGGCCCCTTGAATATCGCACACTTTGAAAGGTTTACCGTTTACGTGATGCAAAAGTCTGACAAGAACGTTTGCTTTTTCCATTCCGAGTCTGCAGAGTTTGACGAGTGCAAGGAGATGCCCTGCCCTGCCAAGACTAGATGTTGGAGCGCCAAAGGAGTAACCAAATGCGTGCATAAATGCCCCGTTGGTCGACGGAATCGTTATTATAATGATGATGAATGCGAGATAGATCTTCCCGCGGCTGCAATCGGTATCCAATCTTTCATTTCATTTCTCTGCCACTACTCTTCGTCTATTATTTATTAGACACAAATTCATTTGATTCTTGTATATGCACTAGCATGAGAAGCCTCAGCGCTCTTTACCAATGCAATGGAATCAACAGTTAGCATTGGCACTCCCTAAGATCATCATTACTCTACTACCTTATTAATAAAAAAAGTGTCAGTCTACCCAATAACCATGTATTTTGGAGGGATCAAACCCACTCAATTTTTGGACCCTTGGATGTTGAGATGGAGGACCAGGGTCTACTCTCCCACTCCCACTCTATTCTCTACCCCACGGCCCACCTCAGCGCGCATATTCTTCCTCCTCGCTGCCACCCACACACCAAACGACTCGCCGCCGGCCCCCGCCTCTACTGCCGGACCGTCCGCCTTCTACAGCTCCCGTCGGATCCGCCACCCGCCACTCATCTTGGCTCCTCCGCCACCACCTTCCTCCCCAGCCGCCTCCGCCACCGCTCACCGAGGTGGATCGACGCCCCCGCTACTAGTACTGGCCCAACCCAACCGCCCTCCTCCACCCCTACGATGGGCGGCACCCCCGCCGCACGCCTCGCCGCCCGCCAGCACCGTCGGGCCAACCACCTCCCCAACACCCTCTTTGAAGCCCGAGATCATAGATAACCCCTACCCCAAAACTCTGAATCATAACCTCAACGGAGTTGGGAAAGAAGTTGAGGTGGCGTTCTTGAATTGGTCAAAAAAAATATTGGATCCTCTAAAACACTCTCCTGATGTATAGCTTTGCTTCTAGATTATACGTCTATATACACTGTAGTTGTGTAACTGTAAATCTGTAATTAACCATGCAAGAATCTCTCCCACGCACACGTACTGCAGGTATCAGCGTTGGCTTGGTTGCCCTCTCCGTGGTGCTGTCCTGCACCTAAGCGATCCAAGAGAAGAAGCGTCTGGCCACCATCAAGCAGCGCTACTTCAAGGAGCACGGCGGCCTGCTGCTGTTCGAGGAGCTGAGGTCGCAGGCGCGGCAGGGGCGAGGGCAGCAGGTGCGCTCCTTCACGCTCTTCATCAAGACGGAGGTGGAGGAGGCGACCGGTAGGTTCGATGAGCGGCACGTGCTGGGCAAGGGCGGCAACGGCAACGTGTACCGCGGCGCGCTCCGGGACGGCCGGGAGGTGGAGATCAAGCGGTGCCGCGTCGCCGCCGACGAGCGGCAGCGGCGGGAGTTCGGCAAGGAGGTGCTCATCCTGTCGCAGGTGAACCACCGCAACATCGTCAAGCTCTACGGCTGCTGCCTCGAGGTGGAGGTGCCCATGCTCGTGTACCAGTTCATCCCCAACGGCACCCTCTCCGACCTCCTCCACGGCCACGGCCGCTCCCCGCCGCCGTTCGCCGTGCGGCTCAAGATCGCGCAGGAGGCCGCGGAGGCGCTGGCGTACCTGCACTGCATGGCGTCGCCGCCCATCATCCACGGTGACGTCAAGCCCGCCAACATCCTGCTGGACGAGGCGTACGCCGCCAAGGTGTCGGACTTCGGCGCGTCCGTGCTGGCGCCGACGGACGAGGCGCACCTGGTGACGCTGGTGCAGGGCACCTGCGGGTACCTGGACCCGGAGTACATGCAGAAGTGCCGCCTCACGGACAGGAGCGACGTCTACAGCTTCGACGTCGTGCTCCTGAAGCTGCTCACGCGCCGGAGGGCGCTGGTCCTGGCCGCCGCGCACGACGAAGAGCGCAGCCTCGCCGCGCACTTCCTGGCGGCGACGAGAGACGGCGGGCTCGACCGGCTGCTGGACGACGGGATCAGGGAAGAGGTGACGGCGGAGGTGCTCGAGATGTTCGCCGCGCTGGCGAAACGGTGCCTGGAGATGTCCGGCGAGAAGCGGCCCTCCATGCGCGAGGTCGCGGAAGAGCTCGACAGGATAAGGAAGCTGTGCCCGCGTGATGCCAAGCTGCATGAGGAAATTGTGTAGAACGTAGAATGGATCGTCGGAGTAGTTAGTTACCTAATTAATTACAAGTGTTACCTTGATAGAAACCTTGTAATAATAATGGTAGTTTAGTTAGGTCACCAAACTTAGTGTAGCACTCAACAAAGTTAGATGACCGAGGAGCTGCATCTCAGCATCTGCATAAAAGGTTACGACTAGTTGCGCTGTTAGGAATACTGCAGGTTTGACAAAGCTAAGGAAGCATGTTGATACATATGACAAATGACACGCAATTTGGAGATGTGACATGCAAATAACATACAAGTGTATATAGAATTTAAGAAAATGCAATTGATGTGGAACAGATAAAAGGGCCATCTTACTATTATTTGAAAATGGACGATAAAGTCTTAAATTTGTTTAGGCCGGTGTCATCGGATCTTCTATACTGTGATGCCCTAGGCATCTCCCAAGCATTATTATGCGCATATTTTGCCTAATTACTTTTCATAAGCATCATTGCATCTTATACTAAGGTGCATCTAAGTAATCATGGTGAAAGTAGCTAAGTGATGCATTCAGTTTCATAAAAATGATGCTATAATGAGAGCATAACTTAAAACCTAGAGAAATTTAGGTAGAACTTCTTATACCAAACTTGAAGGCCTTAAGGTGGTAAACAACTTTGTCAATTAGAGCTCGGATGGAAGATGGGCTTAACTAAGTGCAAAGGGGCTTTTGGTGTTATCCAACAAACATACTCCAAATCTGGCTATTTAGAATTCTTCTTTTTTCTATAACCTAGAGTCCTTTTCATGTAAAGGTCCAATTGGGAAAGTTTTAGGTTATGAAATCCTGAACAACTTTGTCAAAAAGACTTTTGGGATAAAATGGCTAGAAATAGGACTTTTGTTTTTTCTAAGGAAAATAGTTTTCAGTCCAAACTGAGGGCTGACAGTTAAACTCGAATTTAAATCAAACTTGCAGCCGGAATTTGAAATTGATGCTTTTTACAAAGTTGTAGGGTTCAAAAAGTACAACATTTCTTTCAATTGTGTCTTTTTCAAATTCGACCCCTAAGGTGTTCAAAAAGAGCAATTTCTAAAACATGTCTCAGCAGTCAAACAGTTTTTCCTTTTTCCCGATTTTATTTTTCCTCCGTGTCACTGACAGGTGGGCCCCACTCGGCAGACCCACCCGCCACGCGGCGCCGGCGTCCGGCGCTACTGGCCACGCGCCGCTGCCACCGCGGGCACGCGCGGCCAGCGCGCCACGCCGCGGCCACGCGCCGTGGCCGCGCGCGGACAGCGCGCGCGGCGTGCCACCAAGGCGAGGGCGAGGCCCCGACCTTTTCCCCCAACTCCATTCGCGCGCCCACCCTTCCGCTCAGCCTCTGCCCGCCTCGTTCCCGTCGTCCGCCATTGACGGCGAGCTTCGAGCTCGAGCTCGCCCCGCCCCCTCCGTCGCCCCCCGTGCCTCCCCACCTACCCCGCGACCTTCGCCTCACTCCCGCGCACCTCACGCCTTAAACCTCGTCGCCGTTCCCCGCCCGGACGCCGAGGTTCGACCTCGCCTCGACGTCGCGCCGCGCCGGTTCACCCTCGGTTCACCTCCGCCGCCCGCCTCGTCCACGCCGTCTCCGCCGTCACCGCCTCCCCAAGGTAGAAGCCCCGTACGGGGAACACCTTCCCCAACTCGTGTCGCGGCCGCGGCGAGCCCCGGCTCGCCGGCGCGCGCGCGCCCTCCCGCGCGGCCGCGGCCGACGCGAGGAAGAAGAAGGGGGCCGGGCAAATTTCAGATCCGGCCCCTGCTTTTTCCCTTATTTGCGAATCAGTCCACCGCGCTGTACGCTGAGTCTTGTAGATCTTGCGTACTAGTCCCTGGGGTTTTGAAATAATCACAATCTAGCCCCTGGTTCTGTTGAATTTCATTTTAAATTGTTTATTTCGACAGAAATCTTTGAAAAATCCTAGAAAACTCAATAAAAATCAGAAAAATACCAAACCAGTTGCATTGTGCTCCTAATAAATAGATCTACAGAATGGATATGATGGTTGAGTAGGAAAAGACAGTTTTGCCCCTGTTTCTGAGCAAGCATGAAAAACCTTGATAAATAGGAAATATGGGTAAAATGAACTTCAAAAATTGTGAAATTTGGACAGAGGCCTTATTATTCTGTATAGGTCCTATATAAAAATTGTTGGCCCTAGCACTTGCTGTTGAATTACTATTTTGCCCTTGTCTTGCTCTAAGCACATATTAATCTTAAGAAAAAGATTAATTTGGTGAATAATGTTTCAAATATGACTTTAAGGTTGATATGAGCTATAGTTATGGAATGACATGTTAGAATTGGAGATGATACATGTAAGGTTTTGACTCTAATTAGAAACTGGTAGAAATAATGCATATTTATGCAAGGTTCAGTCGCTTCACAGGAAGCGATGCTACCTCGCCACGCACACCCCACGTTGTTTTATGTGACAAGCTAAGCTGTCGTAGATGATGGCTTGTACGATTTCTTAGTACGAAACAACTTTCGCCCCAATATGCATAACTCTATACCATGAATCATAAGTTCACTGATTTACTGCATTACGCTTACTTCATAAAGCAAGCATTGCACTAATACATGCTCCAATTGCATCATGTTATGCATATAGATTCCGCGAACGAAGAACCACCACCGGACCAACCGATCGTGACGGAGCCAGAAGAGGAACTGCACCCAGAGCCAGAGGACCAACAGCAAGAACCCGACTACGCTCCGGAGGCAGCTACTGACTCTAACGAGGAAGGTAGGCAGGACCATACTCTACCCAGCAAATAAATTATACTTGATGATTACGCATATGCATTAAGAGTTGCTTGTAACCAATTGCATTAGACTTCCTGGCCGCCCTGGCCCTAGCACCTATTCATAGAGTTCGTAGGACGAGTATGCCTAGAAATTGCTAGGTACGAGTAGACACGAGTGTGTGTACTCGTCGCGTAGGTGTTTTCAAAATCAAAAGCTTACAGTTATATCACTTGTATTTGTTGCTCATGAAGAAAATGGAGACCGGGCGGAGATTTTATTTCAGTACTGACTATTCATGATGTCGCATCCGGACTCCGCCCGAGTCGCATAAGGCCCGTTCGCTGTTCGCCTATTGGTCGGCATAACATTGCTAGAATGCTTAACCGGGAAATGGGACCGGTGAAGTCTTACCTGGGTTTGTCCGAAGTTTTCGAGGCTCCGCTCATCCACTTGCTGGAGGCCGATGGGCCCGGGGGCGCTTGTACTCGAGGGAGGGCTGACCCAGAGAACTGTGGTATCGCTCCTGAGAGGGCACAACCCGGGGGTTAGGTGAGGGCGCTTTGAATCTTGGGACAAGACAGGTGGAGATGGGGGCCTATATGTGGGAACGCGATGGCTAGTAAGCATATACCCCTGGCATGATAGTTATTCCCGGGAATTAAAAATCGATTCGAATCGCTGATGCCCACCAGGTGTGGGAATGCCAATGCCTTTGACGTTCAACGTAGTAATTACTTAAACTCTCAGATGCTTAATGCTCATGATTTTTGGAATACTACATGTTTGAACTGAGTTGTTACATTACGGAGATTTACCTTTATGTTGGCAATCATACAGACAATGAAACTTGTTGTTTATGTTAATTAAGTTGCTGTTAAAAACTAAAAGCTAAGGATCCACTTGCTAGTAAGCTGCTTCGCGTCAGCCGTAAGCCAAATCCATTAAGACCTACTGAGTAATTAGTACTCAGGGTTTGCCCCCACATTTTGAGCGCAGGTATGGAATTCATGGTGTGCACCTGTGTCGGAGGCGGGGCATGCCCTCATTTAGGATGAGGCGATTGAGTGGTAAGAGGACAACATCGGTGGGCTCGATGTTGTACCTCCAATGCAAAACTTTTGGTGATAACTTGGTGATCTAAACTTATACTTTCCGCTGCGAGAGACTTTCAAACTTGCTATCTTATAACTTTATGGTGGACTTGTATTTTATGTAAAAACTGGTTTGTAACTAAGTTTAACTTTCTACTATGCAACTGCCTGCGATGATGTATCTGTTGTGGCTCCATCGTGAGTCAGATGTGTATGATGTCGGTTCCTCTGGGAAAAGGTAATATCGGGAGTTGAATGACTCTCGACGGACGACCGGGTTTAGTTCGGTCTAATTGCACTGCAAGCCAGAGGTGGCAGGTGTGCTTAGCCCGGATTAAATCGGCGGTTCCGCCACAGCTGGTATCAGAGCCGATCATACACAGACAACAGACATATCATCCAGTTTTGATTTACAAACCTATTTTCGAAAACCCTTTCGAAGTATTTGAAAAATGAGAGTATCGATATGCCCATATTAAGGATGTTAGTGAAATACCAGGTGACATCTCTAACATCCTGACCTAGATAGAACTCATATGCATATTCGGCGCTTTGGGAAGCAACATTTCGGCCATAGCTATCCCCAGTACTGGCGGAGCGCTATTGGGATTTGCGGACTGTTGCGAACCCTGCATTCATGCTGATAGGGCAGAACTCTTTAAGGGGGGTGGTCACGCCATTGGAGTGTTTCGTGATCACTTTTCCTTCGACCAAAATTATAGCTAGATCTTGTTGGCCACCGTTTCTCTCCCCAGCAATTCCCCAGTACTGGAGGAAGACTGGGTGTGTTGGGAGAAATGGCGCCACTACGTCGTCCACCGGACGTAGCTTAAAGAAATTCGTGGATACCATTTTTAGAGTTGGAATGGTAATGTATGATGATGGTAATGATGATGGTATGAGCATGCATTTTTCTGCAGGTACACTAACCACGTGCGAAATTAAGAACGAGTAGAGAACGACTAGTTGCATTAGAGAGTGCCGTGCATATATGTCACCGGATATTCGCTAGATATATAAATTATGCTTAAGGTGTGTGATGTGAGATCGAGTAGGACGAGTCATGCATCATGTTTATTCTTATTTGTTCATACTTGGGGGTTTATCGCTAAAAGACAAATAAAAAAAAATGAAAGTCCAATGACGTTTTCCGCACCCATCACCCACTTAACCGTTAAAATTATATGCAACTTATGCCTATCTCTGATTTAAGTTCTTATTTAAAAACAGATGGCCAGGACCAAGCAAACCGCCCGCAAAGCCACCAGTGCGAGGGGACTCTGCATACAGGAGGGAAGGGCTGCTCCCCTCCCACCAGTGACCCACACCCCTCCTCAGCTTGAGAATGGGATGGTTCACACCCGTTGCCGTGAGGAGAACGGCCTTGCGCAGATCCTTTGTCGGGCTCTGCGTGAGATGAGGCGCAGGCCGTGCCCTTTCTTCTCAGTGCAGACAGTGCACGCGGAGGGACACTGCATGGCCAGTGTCGTCCTTCCTTCGAGCCACACCGCGGTCCGGCAGACGATCACCGTCTACGGGGCCAATGAGGAGGACGCTTACGACAAGGTCACCCTAGCAGCCATCACCTCACTCAGCTCCTCGGGTGCAGCAGGGATGTCAGTGCTGCGCTACCTCCCCACCGACGGCTACGACGACGAGTGGCTCCGTCGTCACAACATGCTGGAGGAGCGGATTGACACCAGGCCCTATGCTGCGACCATGCAGTTTGCTCACAGCGTACACGGGATGTACCTCCGTGCCGAGAACCGTGTCTCCCACTACCGCGACCAGCACATGTATGCTCAGGACCGTATTGAGGAGCTGGAGGCAGAGTTGGCCGAGGCACAGCAGCGCCTGGCGCAGTACGAGCCGGACCCTTCAGTTGCCCCTGTGGTGGAGGATGAGGGCAGCATGGTGTCTGACGCGCGTAACGGGCGTTAGAGAGTTTGGCAATGGCATTGTGTGGTAAAGCTTTTTGTAGGTGGTGCACGTTGTGAGCGATGTTTTGTACTATATCGCTCCGTGCAGTTTACCATGACTGTACTAAACAGTGGTGAGGTCGAGAGAACTCACTTATGTACGTCATGTAACCTAATGTAGAACCTTAAGTTAGTGTTCCGATGTGATGGATGAGATGGCCCATGTGTGTACTAGTAAACCCTTAGTTTTTAAGACTTTATAAGTATGGTTGAAGTAACTGTTGAGTGCGCATGGATGATGTGAATGATGCGATGTCATTAAGCTTGGCCTTGAGAGATAAAGTCTAACTGTTTTATTACAAGTTTACTTGTACTCACAAATTGCCTATAGCCCTATGATCTTGCTGTCACCGTATTTCTGCACAAGGGCTATTGGGCTGAACCCGTATGATTCCATTTTGCAGATGGTGAACACTCGCACCGGTCAGTCATCGGGGCAGTCAGCGCAAGGCGCTCCACCCCCGCCGGAGCTGGCCACCTTGGTGGTCCAACAAGCTGAGTTGATCCGTTTACTAGCAGAAGACCGTCAGGCCCGTGGGCAACAACAGCCGCGGGAGTACCGACCACGTGGCATTACCTACCAGGACTTCGAGGGGCTGCGACCCCCGGTTTTCACCAATTGCCCCGAGCCACTGGCGGCAGATGACTGGCTTCGTACCGTCCAGTCCAAGTTCACCCTTCTGCCAGGCATCAATGAGCAAGAAAAGGCTCGATTTGCTGCTCAGCTTCTTCATGGGCCTGCGGGAGCGTGGTACGCCACTTTCCTCGCCATGCAGGAGGAGGGCCATGAGCCCACATGGGAGGAGTTCCGTCAAGCTTTCCGGGCTCACTACATCCCGGCAAGTTTGATGGAGCAAAAGCGTCGCGAGTTCCGAGACCTCAAGCAGGGCAACCGGACCGTGATGCAATATGTGCAGACCTTTATCCACCTCTCTCAGTATGCTCCGAGAGATGTTGCTACTGAGCCGGAGCGGGCCGAGAGACTCCTAGAGGGCCTTGACCCTAACCTCCGGACTCACTTGGCACGGCGCTACCAGAGCTTCACTGAACTGGTAGACACTGCTCTCGACATGGAGAATCGTCTCCGTGCCGCTAACGAGGATCAGAAGCGCAAAAGGCTAGCCAACACCTCAGCGACTGGCCCTTCACAGAAGCAGAAGACCGCATACAAGCTTCCACAACAAAATTATCAGCAGGCTCGCTATGTGGTCCGACCCAACGAACCAAGGTGGATCCATCGGGCGGCACCGCAGCAACAGTACCCCATTTATCGAGCACCCGCACAGTTGCCAGCTCCCCGTGCTTCCATTGTTCCGGGGCCGGGCGCTCCTTGTTACAACTGCGGCAAGATCGGCCATTTCACTAAGGACTGCAGAGCGCCTCGCAGGATCCAAGGTCCTGTTCCTGCGGGTGGAAACCAACAGAACAAGCCGAAGGGATTCGTACCCAAGACAGGTCGAGTGCACTATGTGCACATGGAGCAGATCCCTGCAGGAGAGCCTGTTCTCGCCGGTACGTTCATGGTCAACGGTCAGCCGACCGTCGTGTTATTTGATTCAGGAGCTACTCATACTTTCATTAGTCAGTCATATACATCTAAGCACAGGGTAGAGACTTCATATATAAAAGAGAAATATCAAATCACCGCGCCTGGGAACCCTATAAATACAAATCTGATAGTAAAAGGGTTAAGGCTGAGTATAGGAAAGGAAGATTTCATAATCAATCCTGTGGTGCTGCCGCACCGGGGGATTGATATCATCTTAGGGATGAATTGGATGACAGAAAACAATGCAGTCCTGGATATTGGCAGCAGGACAGTGCAGTTAAGGTCTAGTGTCAGCGGCAAGATTCTACGAATACACATGCCAAATCAAAAACACATGACCCCCACGGTCAATGCGACTGAACTACAAGAGGTTAAAAAGATACCGGTAGTGTGTGAATTCCCGGACGTGTTTCGGGAAGAACTTCCGGGACTACCACCTAAACGGGATGTAGAATTTGCCATTGAGCTCGTTCCAGGTACGGCACCTGTGTCAAAAAGACCATACAGGATGCCACCTGATGATTTGAAGGAATTGAAAACCCAGCTACAAGAACAATTAGACAAAGGGTTCATTAGACCTAGTTCATCACCGTGGGGTTGTCCAGCTCTCTTTGTTGAGAAAAAGGATCATGGTGGGAAAAGATTGTGTGTTGACTATCGGCCACTGAATGCAGTGACCGTCAAAAACAAATACCCACTGCCACACATTGACATTCTATTTGATCAGTTAGCTGGGGCTAAGGTCTTTTCTAAAATTGACCTAAGGTCTGGCTACTATCAGATTAAGATTAAAGAAGAGGATATACCCAAGACAGCATTCTCTACCAGATACGGTTTGTATGAGTACTTGGTCATGTCATTTGGACTAACCAACGCACCGGCTTTCTTCATGTATATGATGAACTCGGTGTTCATGAATGAACTTGATAAGTTCGTGGTGGTATTCATAGATGACATACTAATCTACTCCAAAAATGAGAAAGAACATGAAGAACATTTAAGAATCGTGCTCACTCGGCTCAGAGAGCATAAGCTTTATGCCAAGTTTAGCAAGTGTGCATTCTGGCTAAAAGAAGTGAGTTTCTTGGGTCATGTGCTATCTGAAAAGGGAGTCGCAGTTGATCCTAACAAAGTAGATGATGTGCTAAATTGGAAACAACCAGAGACCGTGACTGAAATCCGGAGTTTTCTTGGTTTAGCGGGCTACTACCGCCGCTTTATCAAAGATTTCTCCAAAATTGCAAAACCCATGACCTCATTGACCAAGAAAAATGCCAAGTTCATTTGGAATCCGAATTGTGAAGAAGCTTTCCAAACGTTGAAGAAATTGTTAACCTCAGCACCAGTGCTAGCTCAACCAGATATTACCAAGCCTTTCGAGGTGTACTGTGATGCCTCCGGTAATGGGCTTGGCTGTGTCTTGATGCAAGAAGGAAGAGTAATTGCTTATGCCTCCCGCCAACTGAGGAAACATGAAGCCAACTATCCAACACATGACCTTGAGTTGGCTGCAGTCGTTCATGCACTAAAAATTTGGAGACACTATCTGTTAGGCAACACATGTCACATCTACACTGACCATAAGAGTCTCAAATATATTTTCACACAACCCGAAATCAACATGAGGCAGAGGCGATGGTTAGAGCTGATAAAAGATTATGATCTGGAGATACACTACCACCCAGGCAAGGCCAATGTGGTAGCAGATGCACTAAGCCGAAAAGCTCATTGCAATGTAATAGAAGTCCGACCTACAGCAAGAGTAATCTGCTGTGAAATGAGTGACATTGAAACACCTCCAGGACAGCCTGCAGAACTCTATAGTATCATTATTGAGCCCACAATCAAGGCACAAGTCATAGAAGCTCAGAAGCAAGATAAGGGTATGGCACATATCCGTGAAGGTATTAGTGAAGAGAAGAAAGCGTGTTTCACACTTGATGACCAAGGCGTCCTGTGGTTCAAGAATCGTCTAGTGGTACCCAAGGACATGGAGTTGAGGAAGAAGATACTGGACGAAGCGCACACTTCAATACTCACGATACATCCAGGCAGCAATAAGATGTACCAAGACTTGAAGCAAAAGTTTTGGTGGACCCGTATGAAACGAGAAATCGCCAAGTATGTGTCTGAGTGCGACGTGTGCAAGAAAGTAAAAGCTGATCACTTAAAGGCCGCTGGAATGCTTCAACCACTGGAGGTTCCAGCGTGGAAATGGGAGGATATACACATGGATTTCATTGTGGGGTTGCCTCGAACTAAAAAGGGGTATGATTCGGTATGGGTAATAATAGACAGATTTACAAAGTCAGCCCATTTCCTTCCGGTAAAAACGATATACCATGCCAAGACCTATGCTGAGATTTATTTAGCTCGTATCCTTCCTTTGCATGGAGTCCCTAAGACCATCACTTCGGATAGAGGGTCACAGTTTGTCTCCCGTTTCTGGGAGCAATTGCATACCGCTTTAGGGACCACTTTGATTCACAGTTCGGCATACCACCCTCAAACCAGTGGTCAAGTAGAAAGAGTGAATCAAATTCTAGAAGATATGTTAAGGGCTTGTGCACTGACATATTCCACTAAGTGGGATGAATGCCTTCCCCTGGCAGAGTTCGCTTATAACAACAGCTACCAAAAGAGCTTAGAAATGGCTCCTTTCGAAGCTCTTTATGGTAGGAGATGCAGAACACCACTAAACTGGTCCGAACCAGGAGAACGTGTTACCTTTGGCCCTGATTTAGTGGTAGAAGCTGAAGAACAAGTAAAACTCATACACCACCATCTCAAAAGAGCACAGTCCAGACAGAAAAGTTACTCGGATAAAAGGAGGAGGCCATTAGTCTTTGATAAGGGGGATCATGTGTATCTCAAAGTATCTCCGATGAAAGGGGTACAACGGTTTGGGATGAAAGGAAAGTTAGCACCAAGGTACGTCGGTCCATTCAAGATCATTGAAAAGTGCGGAGCCGTCGCTTATCGGATAGAACTACCACCACATCTGGCTGCAGTTCATGATGTGTTTCATGTCTCACAACTAAAGAAGTGCTTAAGAGTACCGGAGAAAATGGTAGATACCTCTCAAATTCAGATTGAACCAGATCTCACATAAGAAGAAGCCACATGGGAGCAAGAAGAATACCTACACACTAAGTACCCTGGTTTTCTGCCATCCACCTCAAATCGGTACGTTACAACAGCTTAGCTTCTGGGTCTAAACTCAATACGTGCACCCAATACTAACTACAACCAGTTTAACCACCCACGACACTTCAAAAATCTCGGGACGAGATTTCTTTAAGGGGGGTGGGTTGTGATGCCCTAGGCATCTCCCAAGCATTATTATGCGCATATTTTGCCTAATTACTTTTCATAAGCATCATTGCATCTTATACTAAGGTGCATCTAAGTAATCATGGTGAAAGTAGCTAAGTGATGCATTCAGTTTCATAAAAATGATGCTATAATGAGAGCATAACTTAAAACCTAGAGAAATTTAGGTAGAACTTCTTATACCAAACTTGAAGGCCTTAAGGTGGTAAACAACTTTGTCAATTAGAGCTCGGATGGAAGATGGGCTTAACTAAGTGCAAAGGGGCTTTTGGTGTTATCCAACAAACATACTCCAAATCTGGCTATTTAGAATTCTTCTTTTTTCTATAACCTAGAATCCTTTTCATGTAAAGGTCCAATTGGGAAAGTTTTAGGTTATGAAATCCTGAACAACTTTGTCAAAAAGACTTTTGGGAGAAAATGGCTAGAAATAGGACTTTTGTTTTTTCTAAGGAAAATAGTTTTCAGTCCAAACTGAGGGCTGACAGTTAAACTCGAATTTAAATCAAACTTGGAGCCGGAATTTGAAATTGATTCTTTTGACAAAGTTATAGGGTTCAAAAAGTACAACATTTCTTTCAATTGGGTCTTTTTCAAATTCGACCCCTAAGGTGTTCAAAAAGAGCAATTTCTAAAACATGTCTCAGCAGTCAAACAGTTTTTCCTTTTTCCCGATTTTATTTTTCCTCCGTGTCACTGACAGGTGGGCCCCACTCGGCAGACCCACCCGCCACGCGGCGCCGGCGTCCGGCGCTACTGGCCACGCGCCGCTGCCACCGCGGGCACGCGCGGCCAGCGCGCCACGCCGCGGCCACGCGCCGTGGCCGCGCGCGGACAGCGCGCGCGGCGTGCCACCAAGGCGAGGGCGAGGCCCCGACCTTTTCCCCCAACTCCATTCGCGCGCCCACCCTTCCGCTCAGCCTCTGCCCGCCTCGTTCCCGTCGTCCGCCATTGACGGCGAGCTTCGAGCTCGAGCTCGCCCCGCCCCCTCCGTCGCCCCCCGTGCCTCCCCACCTACCCCGCGACCTTCGCCTCACTCCCGCGCACCTCACGCCCTAAACCTCGTCGCCGTTCCCCGCCCGGACGCCGAGGTTCGACCTCGCCTCGACGTCGCGCCGCGCCGGTTCACCCTCGGTTCACCTCCGCCGCCCGCCTCGTCCACGCCGTCTCCGCCGTCACCGCCTCCCCAAGGTAGAAGCCCCGTACGGGGAACACCTTCCCCAACTCGTGTCGCGGCCGCGGCGAGCCCCGGCTCGCCGGCGCGCGCGCGCCCTCCCGCGCGGCCGCGGCCGACGCGAGGAAGAAGAAGGGGGCCGGGCAAATTTCAGATCCGGCCCCTGCTTTTTCCCTTATTTGCGAATCAGTCCACCGCGCTGTACGCTGAGTCTTGTAGATCTTGCGTACTAGTCCCTGGGGTTTTGAAATAATCACAATCTAGCCCCTGGTTCTGTTGAATTTCATTTTAAATTGTTTATTTCGACAGAAATCTTTGAAAAATCCTAGAAAAATCAATAAAAATCAGAAAAATACCAAACCAGTTGCATTGTGCTCCTAATAAATAGATCTACAGAATGGATATGATGGTTGAGTAGGAAAAGACAGTTTTGCCCCTGTTTCTGAGCAAGCATGAAAAACCTTGATAAATAGGAAATATGGGTAAAATGAACTTCAAAAATTGTGAAATTTGGACAGAGGCCTTATTATTCTGTATAGGTTCTGTATAAAAATTGTTGGCCCTAGCACTTGCTGTTGAATTACTATTTTGCCCTTGTCTTGCTCTAAGCACATATTAATCTTAAGAAAAAGATTAATTTGGTGAATAATGTTTCAAATATGACTTTAAGGTTGATATGAGCTATAGTTATGGAATGACATGTTAGAATTGGAGATGATACATGTAAGGTTTTGACTCTAATTAGAAACTGGTAGAAATAATGCATATTTATGCAAGGTTCAGTCGCTTCACAGGAAGCGATGCTACCTCGCCACGCACACCCCACGTTGTTTTATGTGACAAGCTAAGCTGTCGTAGATGATGGCTTGTACGATTTCTTAGTACGAAACAACTTTCGCCCCAATATGCATAACTCTATACCATGAATCATAAGTTCACTGATTTACTGCATTACGCTTACTTCATAAAGCAAGCATTGCACTAATACATGCTCCAATTGCATCATGTTATGCATATAGATTCCGCGAACGAAGAACCACCACCGGACCAACCGATCGTGACGGAGCCAGAAGAGGAACTGCACCCAGAGCCAGAGGACCAACAGCAAGAACCCGACTACGCTCCGGAGGCAGCTACTGACTCTAACGAGGAAGGTAGGCAGGACCATACTCTACCCAGCAAATAAATTATACTTGATGATTACGCATATGCATTAGGAGTTGCTTGTAACCAATTGCATTAGACTTCCTGGCCGCCCTGGCCCTAGCACCTATTCATAGAGTTCGTAGGACGAGTATGCCTAGAAATTGCTAGGTACGAGTAGACACGAGTGTGTGTACTCGTCGCGTAGGTGTTTTCAAAATCAAAAGCTTACAGTTATATCACTTGTATTTGTTGCTCATGAAGAAAATGGAGACCGGGCGGAGATTTTATTTCAGTACTGACTATTCATGATGTCGCATCCGGACTCCGCCCGAGTCGCATAAGGCCCGTTCGCTGTTCGCCTATTGGTCGGCATAACATTGCTAGAATGCTTAACCGGGAAATGGGACCGGTGAAGTCTTACCTGGGTTTGTCCGAAGTTTTCGAGGCTCCGCTCATCCACTTGCTGGAGGCCGATGGGCCCGGGGGCGCTTGTACTCGAGGGAGGGCTGACCCAGAGAACTGTGGTATCGCTCCTGAGAGGGCACAACCCGGGGGTTAGGTGAGGGCGCTTTGAATCTTGGGACAAGACAGGTGGAGATGGGGGCCTATATGTGGGAACGCGATGGCTAGTAAGCATATACCCCTGGCATGATAGTTATTCCCGGGAATTAAAAATCGATTCGAATCGCTGATGCCCACCAGGTGTGGGAATGCCAATGCCTTTGACGTTCAACGTAGTAATTACTTAAACTCTCAGATGCTTAATGCTCATGATTTTTGGAATACTACATGTTTGAACTGAGTTGTTACATTACGGAGATTTACCTTTATGTTGGCAATCATACAGACAATGAAACTTGTTGTTTATGTTAATTAAGTTGCTGTTAAAAACTAAAAGCTAAGGATCCACTTGCTAGTAAGCTGCTTCGCGTCAGCCGTAAGCCAAATCCATTAAGACCTACTGAGTAATTAGTACTCAGGGTTTGCCCCCACATTTTGAGCGCAGGTATGGAATTCATGGTGTGCACCTGTGTCGGAGGCGGGGCATGCCCTCATTTAGGATGAGGCGATTGAGTGGTAAGAGGACAACATCGGTGGGCTCGATGTTGTACCTCCAATGCAAAACTTTTGGTGATAACTTGGTGATCTAAACTTATACTTTCCGCTGCTGCGAGAGACTTTCAAACTTGCTATCTTATAACTTTATGCTGGACTTGTATTTTATGTAAAAACTGGTTTGTAACTAAGTTTAACTTTCTACTATGCAACTGCCTGCGATGATGTATCTGTTGTGGCTCCATCGTGAGTCAGATGTGTATGATGTCGGTTCCTCTGGGAAAAGGTAATATCGGGAGTTGAATGACTCTCGACGGACGACCGGGTTTAGTTCGGTCTAATTGCACTGCAAGCCAGAGGTGGCAGGTGTGCTTAGCCCGGATTAAATCGGCGGTTACGCCACATATACCGACGTCTATATTTCAAACTCCACCTTTTTTTATAAGTGTGCAAATAATGCTTTGCACATCTATATCCACCCCTTGGTGACACCCTGAGCTGATGAAAAGTATCACAAGGCCACTTTTCCGCCTTCTAACATCCATAAAAAATATTGTCAAAGCATATCCATAAAATATTGCTAATACCACTTTAAGTCTAGAATTAAGGCATCATGTGCCTTGCATGGGGCAAAATGCTTGGGCAATCCATTTTGCCTATCACCGTACCCTCTCTGGTTCATGCTCATGCACGTTTGCATTTTTGCAACACAATTAGGATTTGGAGTATATATAGTAAGGCTCCAATTAACCGGTTGTGTCCTTACAAGTTAAAATACATACAGAGAATGAAAGACGCATCTCTTTCATACTGCGTGTTATTTACAGGTTACAGAGAGAGAAAGACGCGCCTTTTCAGATTACGCTTCTCAAACACAGACGCGCACTCCGTATCAAGATTCAAGAGTAACTGAAACAAAACCCATCATTCTTCTCCGACGAGCAGCAACTAGCAAAGCAGTTGGTTGTCTTTCGACCAGTCTCGATCGAGGCCTCCTCACCGGACGGTTAGTAGTACTCGTCGTGACGGCGGCCGATGGCGAGCGCCTTGACGAAGCACGCGGAGGCGCCGACGGCGAGCCCCGCGAAGGCGGGCGGCACGAGCAGGTCGACCCCGGACCGCACCGCCATCCGCGTCGGCACGCAGGCGTGCTCCCCGCCGCCGTCGAGCGGCACGCGCACCGTCCCCGCCGCGCACGCCCCGCCGCCGCCGCCCGCCAGCGACCACACGAAGGCCGCCTCCGGCGCGAACGACGCCACGGAGACCGCGAGCGCCAGCGCGCCCGCCCACGCCGCCGCGTGCCGCGCCGCCGCCGCCCACTCGTGCCGCGGCCGCCGCTCCCCAAGCAGCGCCTCCACCAGCGGATGCATCGGTCGCTTGCGTGCCTCGGTCGTCGTCGTCGCCTGTGCGTGTCTCCTGGCCGCGGAGGATGCACCTGCTCACGGCGGCGGCGGTGGGATATATATGGCTGCGGCGGGAGGATGGACCGATGGAGGTGAAGTGGGTGGCGGCGCGCGTCGTGGTCGTGGGGAGGGAGGGGAGGTTTCGTGGAGTAGAGTACGTGTGGAGTAGTAGTTGAGCTAAAGCGGGAAGAGAGGTTTTGAACCCTGCGTGCGGCTTATTTGGAGACCGGTTGCTGCCCAGCCCGTTGAATTTCGAGGGCTTTGGTTGGGACATGAGGGTGACTTGCTGTTTTAGGTGGGTACAATGACCGTAATGACCTTTAATCTGTTTATTTAAAGTGGAAGATTTATTGTTTTGGGTTTTTTCTATACCTCATCGTGCTGTTACAGCGGCAGCGCCTGAGAATAAGGAATTTCTTGGGTCGCTTTGCGTGGATAATTAAGTGCAAACGGTGTTCGTCTCTGTTGCCGTCAACAAGATTAGTAGATTACTGAGATTATTCTCTGTGTCCAAACCTCGGTCAACAACATAGGAATAGGACGATGGATTTGATGTATTAGGGAAGAAGGTGACTCAGATGCAGGGTCGGCTCTCCTGCAGGTTCAAGAGAAAAAAAAGTGTTAAACAAGCCAACTAGCCAAGCAATAATATCATTTAGTTCTTATAAGAAACCATGCCTCCTAGTTCACAAAAAGTAACCAACATTTTGTGAAACCATGTAGTTAGACCAGAAGATTACATAAGGACATATATTGAGTTTCTTTTTGGAGACGGTGGCACCAGGATTATGTTCATAATGAGCAAATTTAAATTTAAGGTTGTAGAAATATTGAATATTTTACTACTACAAACAAACAATTTTGTTCTATAGAATACATGCCTCATGGTATAGAAATCATGGCTGACATTTTTGGAAATCATGTTGTCCAGAAGATCAATATTAAGAGTAACTGTGTTTCTTATTTGAGGAGTGTGTCACACACACTCTCACTATCACACACACAAAGATGATGCTCATAGGGGAAATTTTTTTGTTCAAATGTTATGGAAATGTTGAATTTTTACTAGTATAAATCATTTAATTTTTATGAGAAAATTCATCTCATGGTTTAAAAATCATAACAACATCTTTGGAAACCATGCAGTCCAGAAGATCGTATAAGTATGAGCATACTGAGTTTCATGTTAGGAATGTGGATCACACACCAAGACTATGTTTAGAATGAAGGATTTTCATTAAATGTTTTAGAAATCTCGAATGTTTTACTACTACAAATATTCAGTTTTGTTCTTTAGAGAAAACATGCCTCATGGTTTAGACATTATGGTTGACATCTTTGGAAATCATGTAGTCCAGAAGATCAATACCAATAATAACTATGTTTCTTTGCCACACATACAAACAAGGATTATGCCCATAAGGGGATTTTTATGTTCCAATGTTATAGAAATATTGATCTTTTACTACTATAAAAGCATTTAGTTCTTATGAGAAAATGTGTCCCATGGTTCAAAAATTGTAACCAAAATCTTTAGAAACCATGTAGTCCAGAAGATTATATAAGGACTAGATTGGTATTTTCTACATTCAAGATGAATAGGAGTGATGGATTTGTGTATTTGGGAAGGAGCTGACTCAGATGCAGGGTCAGCTCTCCTATACGGTCATGGGAAAAAAAAAGATAGTTAAACAAGGCAAGCAATAATATCATTTAGTTTTTATGAGAAACCACATCTCATGGTTCAAAAAGCATAACCAACATCTTTGGAAACCATGCAGTCCAAAAGATAATATAAAGACATGTATTTAGTTTCTTTTTGGAGATGGTGGCACCAGGATTATGTCCATAACAAGCAAATATATATTTAAAGTTGTAGAAATCCTGAATACTTTATTACTACAAACAAACAATTTTGTTCTATAGAATACATGTCTCATGGTTTAGAAGTCATGGCTGACATTTTTTGGAAATCATGTAGTCCAGAAGATCAATATTAAGAGTAACTATGTTTCTTATATGAGGAGTGTGTCACACACACTCTCACTATCACACACTCAAGGATTATGCTCATAAGGGAAAAAAAATTTGTTCAATCGTTATGGAAATGTTGAATTTTCACTAGTATAAAATCATTTGTTTTTTATGAAAAAACCCATCTCATGGTTTAAAAATCATAACAAACATTTTTGGAAACCATGTAGTCCAGAAGATCATATAAGTATGAGATTGAGTTTCTTATTAGGAATGTGGGTCACACACTGGGTCTATGTTTAGAATGAACGGATTTTCATTAAATGTTGCAGAAATCTCGAATGTTTTACTACTACAAATATTTAGTTTCGTTCTTGAGAGGAAACATGCCTCATGGTTTAGACATTATGGTTGACATCTTTGGTAATCATGTAGTCCAGAAGATCAATACCAATAATAACTATGTTTCTTATTTGAGAAGTATGCCACACTTACAAACAAGGATTATGCCCATAAGAGCGATTTTTATGTTCCAATGTTACAGAAATGTTGATCTTTTACTAATATAAAATCATTTAGTTCTTGTGACAAAATATGTCCCATGGTTCAAAAATCGTAACTAATCTTTAGAAACCATGTAGTCCAAAAGATTATATAAGGAGTTTATTGGTATATTCTACATTGAAGAGCGATGGATTTGATGTATTTTGGAAGGAAATAACTTTTATGCTAGTGTCGGCCCTCCCGTATGTTCGAGAGAGAGAAAAGACAGTTAAACAAAACAAGCAATAATATCATTTAGTTCTCAGGAGAAACCACATCTCATTGTTCAAAAATCGTAAACAACATTTTTGGAAACCGTGTAGTCTAGAGGATTATATAAGGACATGTATTAAGTTTCTTTTTTGGAGACATGGCACCAGGATTAGTCCATAACAAGCAAATTTAAATTTAAGGTCTTGTATAAATCTTAAGTACTCCCTCCGACCCAATTTATAGGTCGTTTGACTTTTTTGACATTAAATTTTGCTCTTATTTTATTCAAAAACTTTCATGATTATCATTTATTTAATTGTGATTTAGTTTAGCATACAATATATTTTAACTATGATTTTTTAAAAATTTCCATATTTCCATAACTTTTTTGAGTAAGACGAATTGGTCAAAGTTGGTGTGAAAAAGTTAAACGACCTATAAATTGGGATGAGAAAGTATTTTACTATTATAAATAAACAATTTTGTTCTATAGAAGACATGCCTTATGTTTTAGATATCATGGCTGATATTTTTGGAAATCATGTTGTCCAGAAGATCAATATTAAGAGTGACTATGTTTCTTACTTCAGGAATGTCACACACTCTCTCTCACTATCACACACACAAGGATTATGCTCATAAGAGATTTTTTTTCAAATGTTATAGAAATATTGAATTTTTACTAGTATAAAATCATTTACTGTAGTTTTTATGAGAAAACTCATCTCTTGGTTTGAAACTCATAACCAACATCTTTGGAAGCAATGCAGACCAGTAGATCATATATGTATGAGCATTGAGTTTCTTGTTAGAAATGTGGGTCACATACTAGGACTATGTTCAGAATGAACAAATTTTCATTAAATGTTCTAGAAATCTTGAATGTTTGCCTACTGCAAATATTCAATTTTGTTCTTAGAGAAAATATGTCTCATGGTTTAGAAAGCTAGGGTTGACACATTTGAAAACCATGTAGTCCAGAAGATCAATATTAATAGCAACCATGTTTCTTATTTGAGAAGTGTGTCACACACAAAAAACAAGGATTATGCTCATAAGGGGGATTTTTTTGGTTCCAATATTATAGAAATGTTGATTCTTTTTACTACTATAAAGTCATTTAGTTCTTATGAGAAATCGCCTCATGGTTCAAAAATCATAACTAACATCTTTAGAAACCATGTTGTCCAGAAAAATATATAAGGGTGAGTGCTCAATTTGTTGTTGGAAATGTGGGTCACACAAACTAGGATTGTGTTCATAATGAGCACGTTTTCATTTAACGTTTATAGAAATCTTGAATATTTTACTGCTAGAACTAGTTCTTTAGGGAAAACATGCCTCGTGATTTAGATATCATGTACTCCAGAAGATCAATACTAATAGTAACTATGTTTTTTATTTGGGTAGTGTGTCACACACACACAATTATACACAGAAGAGAGGTATCATCTTCAAATGTTGCAGAAACGTTGAATGATATTACGTATAAAATAGTTGTTTTTATAGAAAACATGCCTCATTGTTTAAAAATCATGGACACCATATTTGAAAACCATGCAATCAAGAAGATTGTATAAGGATGACATTGAGCAACTAGTTTCCTATTGGAAATATGGGCCTCTCTCTTTCACAGAAACAACATAGACATTTAATCTATCTATAACACATAAAGTCACCATTGTGATTCAAAATTATGATTGTCATATATAGAAATAGGTTTATTATTCAAAACGTGGGTCTATCACAATCAAAGATTATGTACATAAGGGGTAATTTTCTTCCAACACTACATAAATATTGAATGTTTCACTACTATATAAACAATCTTTTTCTTTAGACCAAACATGGCTCATGGTCTCTAACGTATTTGGAAATCATACAATCTAGAAGATAAAATGATTATTGAGTTTTTTTTATTTGAAGTTAAGTCACACAACATGCATATAAATAATGAATGAGTTAAATGCTTATATATAGCAGGCCCACAAACTTGTCATGTTGTGCCAAATAGGTCCACGAACTCCTAAAATGCATTTCTGGCACATTAAACTTGATATTTAGTTCATCCCAGGTCCAAACCACCACCTGGAGCGCACTTTAGCTGACGTGGCAAGGGGTGCCACTGACCGGTATTTTTGGTGGGAGAATTGCTGCCACAAGCAAATGAACTTTTATTTGTGACTGGTGAAGGCAACCCGCCACTATTCTGGTGCCCTGATTGCAACATCAGGAGCGTGATTCGCCTTGTATCCGGTCAGCAGAAGAGCCAAGGCCGAGTCATTTACTGTTGTCCAAGCCATCATGTGAGTTGGGGTTTGAGGATGAAATGAAAACTAGTTCATTTTGGTACTTGTTCAAGACTGATTTGAAGTTGATTTGGTCATTGATTCAGAGAAAGGGCAAAGGATGTCCTTTTTGGCACTGGGAAGAAGACTATACAGAAAGATTGAGGAAGTCGATGAGAGAGGGCAAGCTAGACAAGCAAGATAGTGTGTGGCCAAATGAAATTTGGTTCCTTCAAGGGGTTATGTGCTTATTTCTCAACCCATCGGACCAATCAATGCCACGGTGTCCTTGCCACATCGGCTAAAGTGCGCTGCGGAGGTTGGACCTAGGATGAACCAAATATCAAATTTAGTGTTAGAAATGCATTTTAGGAGTTCATAGACCTATTTGGCACAACATGACAAGTTCATGGGTCCTGCCATGCATTTAACTCATAATGAATGTTTCACTAATATAAATAATGTATACTCTCTCTGATAAAGGAAAATGATACTAATAAAAATTCAATTCATAGTTAAAGTATATTATAAGTTAACTAAATCATATTGAAAATAAATAATAGTTATGAATTTTTTAAATAAGATGAGTGAGTCAAACTTAGTGTAAAAAACAAATGACTTATATTTTGCAACAGTGGGAGTAAGAAATGTTTTATTTGTCCCTGTCCTATCTAATTACATCTGGTACCGTGCTTGCAAAGAAAGCGGTGGGGTGTGTTGCCGTGAGATGATGAACGTTCAGATAATCAAGGGTTCAAGACCGATTGATGCTTGACCATCGTACCCCATGATCTGGTCCACTAAACACAAGTGTATTGGCTGATGCCTGCCTGCCTATACCGTACCTTCCAGCACGTCTCCCGTGTTGCAGTATCCCGTACGTACATGTATACACGTGTATTGGCTGAAGGCCTGCAGCAGAAATTATTAAAAAAAAACAAAGGAACGCGATCAAGCGGAAATCGACCGCCAGGAAGACTCGAAGAAGGCGAAGGCGATGGCGGCGGCGTTGGCGATGGTGCTGCGAGGCTCGTGTTCTGCCGCCTCCCCTTCGGCCGCCTCTCCCGGCGACTCTCCGGCATCTGGGATCGTCGTCTCCCGCCGTCTCCATCGCGGGCACGGGTCGCCTCATGCACACGGTCAATGCTTCTCCCCTGGTCACACAACTAGACAATATGTTTTGTTGCACTACTCCTTGAGACGTGTTATTAGGGTTTCCAAGATTGTGTGCGGTGTGCCCGCCCTGCTAGGGTAGATCCATGTGTAGTATACTCTTTGTTTTCACAACTTTCATCCTCCGTCTTATTCAAATAAATTTGTGATTTATCATTTTTCTTGTTGTGAGTTGTTTTACTACTGAAACATAGTTTGAATATGAGTTTTACATGTTTTAATAAAAATTTTGAATAAGACGAATGTAAATGGAAGTAATACTAACTGTCATGAGAGAGGTCAATCACCGTGGCGAACAAAACTAAAGGGCGCCGTTTTAGTTAGTCTGGAGTTGTGTCATCGATGTCCTAAAAGAATTTGTGCAAGCGTGGTCAATGCAAAAACATGAGAGTTGCAACGAAAACTGGATGGGCGTGAAAATAAAGCATGCATGCTGCATCCCAAATGGGTTGCATGAAAAAGTATCGTTTCTGGTTTTGTGAATTACAGTACCATCATTCTCGATTATTTGTTACCCATTATTTCATTCTTTTTTAATTAAAATACGACAAATAAAAAAGAACGGATGGAGTAGTCAATTACTCATGAGAGGTCATTATGCTTGAATTTTAGTGAGAATGTAAGTAAAAAGAAGAATCGCAGTAGTACCATATATATAATCACATAATGAAAGGTTGTGCTCGTTAATTACTATTTTTTCTACTCGAGTCACAGAAATCGTGTAAGCAGAACTTCGATTCAATTGGATAATGTCATTGTAGAGTATGTTGTCTGTTCCCTCTGTTTATAGATAAACGGAATATATTGATCCAAGCATTTTTGTTGCAGGGTCGTCGTCGTCTCTTCAGCAAACCTAGAGTTCGCCCTCAACAGCAGCTCAAGTGGTGGATGGACCAGTAAGTTCATGTCTCCAATAAAACTCGATCTATGAATTTCCTGGTTTTTATATTATCATTTGAATCCGGATCATTTTGTAATTCATAGTGCCCGTCTCAGTTTCCTTGTTGAGATGTCAATAACATAGATCGATAGCTTGACTGGGTGAAGTTTAGGACAGGAGCACAGCATACAAACAGAAGGGTCTATAATAAACCCTACAAATAAACATGGGTTGCATAGAAATCTTGAAGTTCTTAATTAACAATTCCTTTCTTTTAATTTTATATAGGTTTCAGTTCAGGGTTCTGCTACATACGTGTGGCTATTGTATTTGCTTGGCATCTTAATAATCTCTGATAATTATATGTATAAATCAAACCGTACAATAACACCAAGTTCCATCTATGTAGGTTCAAGGGCAAGGGCAGTGAGACGCCTCTGGGTGATACTCGAGCCTCACCGTATGATGTTGCTGTATGTGTTTCTTCTTCTGTGGCTAGAGGAGCCTCAAAAATTTACTGCGCGCCAATATAATTTGTGACATGTTTATGGGCATGCGACCTTCGTAATCTATCTGGTATATGTAAGCATGTTCATCTCGTGCCTAGTTAATGATTGCACCTTTTTTTATGTGAGCATATGAGATGCTCTTTTATCTGAGGTTGTTCCGAACATGAATCCGTAGCCTTTGTAGGTGTTTGTGCAAACAGAGGAAGATGATATCTTTTTGACACGAGAACGCATCTGGAAAATGTCCATGTTCGTCTCATAGCATCTATGAAACTGTAAAGCGTCGGATTTTCAGTCTCTTCAGAATGTATTCTGGGCGAGTAGAACTTTTAATGTTTGAAAGGTAGCCAGTTTGTATTAGTATGCTTTTAATGTTTGAAAGTGGGGCAGGTGCCCTGCCAATTGACATTACAAGGATGAGAACTTTAAAAAAAAACAGATTATCAATCCGGCACTGGGACATAAACAAAACTTTCGTTACAAAAGCAGCAGAACTGGGGGGAAATATGCAAGCTAGGAAACGAGACACCTGTAATAAAAAAGAACTGCTCAGTTTTTCATAGATCATGATAAAAGGGTTCCCAAGCTTGAGATTCAGGAGCTCAAGTTGCAGATTCAATTTGACCTTGCAGCGACCGTGGTTCATGAGGGATACTACTCATGCAACATCTACTACAAATTAATCTAGATATAGCAGCATAACGACCAAAAAGTCAGGAATAAAACACGACCAACTTCTGCCCTTCACATGTCTGTAGTTCCCAGGGGTAACGCTAAGTGTGCACATCCAAAAGCCCAAACTAGATGACAGTCAACTAAAAGGCAAGACGTGCGTGAATTGAAACCATGATCACCACTCATCAGTGGTCAATGTCAGAGGGAGAGGGTGGCGCTGCAGGGAGGACTGGCGTGGGCTTCATACCTTGTCTGCTGCAGATCCCTGTCCAAAGCAAACACTCTTAGTTTTCTAATTTCTCCAGAGCACCACACTAGATTTTTTTTTTATATTTTAACTGACCTTGAATCCTTGCTGCGATCTGCCTGGCAGACGGGAAATTCCCTCATCCAGCTGTTTTGCCCTCTCTTTAAGAGCACGGAGTCAGCTTGCTATCTGAGAGTTGATCGTCCACAGCGTAATCATAGGTCCTGTAAGTGTAACAGCCATATATATTCCAAGACCAACAATCACCCACCACATATTTTCCAAAAGCTTCATTCTGTCCTCCAGAGCTTTAATTTCAATGTCCAGATTATGAATTGTTTCCATATATTCCTAATATGCAACAGAATTTATGTCAAAGCAAAGGAATTCAGATATTGAATGCTAAATATAAAGGCTCTTATTTACCATGTTATTTACTAGTAATATGCTATTCTGAAAGTTATGCTAGTTTGTGAATGTCGTCGTTAGACAACAGTCAACAGTGAGCCTTGCATTATACCATCCCCGTCATCAGTGCATAATTAAAAAAAATAAAGCAGGTAAGTTGGACAAAAATCCTGCAATATCATGTACTCCTTCCCAGCAGTAAACGGAGTTTATAAGAAGTTTTCATCTAATGTTAATTCAACATAATGAGACTGCTCTTACACAGGAAATACATAAGCCTGGCATCTCTTGAATGAATTAGAACATTTATACAGCGAAATAAAAAGAATCAAACCTCAATATCACAAGCAAGCTGCTCCCCAGCATCAGCAGATGAGCAAACACCTGCCACCTGGTGGAACCGCCATGGGGTTGCAGAAGAAGGTACCTGAGTCATGGGGAGATAGGCACATTAGTAAAAACACAAAATAGTTAGTGGGGGTGAGTTGTCACATGAAACAATTTAAGGAGCTTGGCCATATATATTATGAAGAGAAATGATCAACCAAACTCAATCATATGAGACTTAAATTGCAGAAATTGTGATGCGAGCAATGAAACTACATTAGAGAATGTGATGCAAGAGACTTGAGAGATAAAGAACATTGTTAGTGTGCTTAATAAGCAAAGATCAAAGTTGCCAGATAATGAAAGTTACAACATTAAAAATGAAAAGCTATTATGCAGACAATCTAAGAGCAAGCAACTGTATTGTCAATTATTGTGTGTGAAGGCAAAGGCAACTTTTTTTTCATGGTAAGGCAAAGGCAACTGGTAGAGCATGACATTATGTAAAAGGTAAACCAGATGATGTTTGCCCGGCTCCTGATGAGAAGAACGTCCTCAACACCAAAACTTCTCCTTGTAAATAAATTGGAAATTTTTACTTGGGTTTCACCACCAGTTTCTTGCATTGAGCGAGAAAAGGTGACATAATCTGGCATATAATAAATCACGCAACAAAGAGGAAAGGCCACCAAAGTGCCCCCAACCCCACCCCACCCTAAAAAAAATTCTCATTTCTCCTGCAACTCTAACTCAAACCCTATTTCCCCATTGCTCCGCTGCCCAGCAAACCCTAGTCCCCAGTTTTTTAGCACAACGCACCTATGGCCATGATGAACCCCCACGATCCCACGTCCCCACCCCTCCCAATCCCCAGCCGCTACGGCCTAGGGCCAATTTCATCTCAATTTTAACAAGACCATGCCCTGCAAACTGCAAAAGCCATATTTTGACTTCCCCTCTCCCCAGAATGGACCGTGCCTCCGTGAGCAAATTCAAAATCACACGAGGAACACACGCTAAGTACTGATGATCGATTTCGGACTCGTGCACTAATTACTGAGCCTAAAGCATGAACCTTTTTAGAAAAAAATTGCAACCCTGATCGCAGGTGATAGCTTGAGCCTTGAGGCACAGAAACCCTCACCTTGGCTCCCAGGCGCAGAAGTAGCAGGCCGAGGCCGCCCTCCTGCGGCAGCCGGCGGCCGACCGCCTGGAGCGGCGACTGTGAGGAGACCCGGGAACCCACGCCTGCAGCGGCGGGAGGACGCGGGACCGTGGCACCCAGGCGCGGGAGCAGCTCGCCCTCCTGCGGCACCCCCCGGCGGCCGACCGCCTGCAGCAGCGACTGGGAGTACGACGCCCCGGAAGCACCCGTGCCCGCGGCGGCACCGGTCGGAGGCGGGACCGTGGCTCCCAGTCCCAGGCGCGAAAGGAGCGAGGAGACGGCGTCGGCGTCCTCGCACGGCATCCTGCGGCCGCTGGCCTGCAGAAGCGAGGCCCAGGAACGACCGCCGCGGAGCGCCTTCCCCATCGCCGTCTTCATCTTCGGACCGCCGACCCCTCTTCCCTCTCCTTTCCCCTTCTTGCTTTGCTTCTTCCTCGAGAGTCGCGAGCGGAGTGGGCGTCCGAGGGTTTTTGGACAAGGAGACCAATGATTGATGGATGTAGAGCATGGAGCTTGGAATGGTGGGCCCGCATGAATGTAGGCCCATATAGGTCAGTGACTCAGTCGTGTGGCTGGTTTAAAACGAGGCACGCGTGAGGTTCAAGGAATCAAGGGTTCAAAACGCGAAAAAAAAATTGATGTCAAGAGAACGGATGAAATTCAAAAGTAAGGACTGGGAGGTTCATCTGTATCTGATATCTCGGTGTATGTCTTTTATAGTATTTTGGGCGTATTCAGAACGCGTAAAAATTTCACATGAAAAACGTAGAAGAAAAAATTACGTGTTCCCCTTAGAGGATAATATCAAAGCCCACGATTTTAAAACGTTGATATTAATAATTATTGCAAATACTCCTTCACTCTTTATTACTAGAAAAACGTTATAGAACAAAAAGAGACGTCTTCCCAACATCGTCAACCAAAAAAACTGCATTGCATCCTGAGCTAACTGAAACAGGCCAGACTTGCCGAGGCCTACCAAAAGCGTGTTAACAAACTGTCTACGGAGACCCGAATGAGAAACAGATCCTTATTCACAAGAAGAGAACATACCAAAAGCTGTTGCAACGAGGTAAAACTCATTTCAGAGGCTTGTTAAAAACTGACAGAATCACAGGCGATACCGCTGTGGGCTGAGTGGCCAGCGCGGCTACTAGCATTTCTAATAAACTGGCTTTCACCGAACAGAAAAAGCAGTCTAAGAGCTCAAGCGTCTATTCTTCCAAGAAGCCAGAAGAGACACATAAAAGTGGTTCAGTTGATCAAGCCCTGAACCAAAATTGGCTTTCATCGAGCATGAAAAGTAGTCTAAGAGCTCTGAATGATTAGGCCCAACATCTGTTTTTTAGCGCCATATTCCTCCAGTAAGATAGCTGTTGATTGTGGCCATCACTTCAGCCGATTACTTGCATTGCCTAAATTGAGAACAAACTAATATGGGTTCAAGTTTGAACATGCTAAGTGCAGGTACATGTTTGAAAACCCAGATGGAACTCCATCCCTAAACTACAGCCTGAAGATCCATTTCTCCCAGCAACAGCTCCAAAAAGTTACCGAGCACACAACTGCAAAGAGACATGGAAAGAAAATGTAAACATTAGTCTTTACCCAAATGCTATAAGAGGCACACATAAGGGTTTTCAAGAATAAATGTACAGAGCTATGGAATTTGGAACAGTAAATAAGAGACACATCAATGGGAAAAGACGGCAAAGAAATAAGATCGCACGTTTCATTCGTGTTTTATATCCCTATGTTCCAAACACCCTTCAATTCCCTACACTTCATATTTCAGTGTTTTCCAACCCCGCATCCAAATGTCAGATTTTTTTTCCCATAATTGTTTTTGCAATCTGACAGTGTTTCCAATTAACCGCCATCCTGAGTCAGTTTCTAATAACATACTGTATGTTGCTAACCCATTAATGACATAAGCTTTTTTTTTTCTCGAACAATGACATAAGCTATTTTAGAATATGTTTCATTAGTATTTGCTACTAGATCCATTCTGACGTATGCAGGCATGTAGCTTTGTCCTCTCAGAAATGTTATTGCTCACATGGCCCAGCTGTTCAGCCAGATCGTTATTCAGGAAACAAAACTAAGTGCCTCGTGTTCCTAGTTAAATTCTCGGAACACGGTCCTTGATCTTTGCTTACTTGTCAGCTATTGGCATTTGGGAAGGCATTCTCATTGCCTTTCAAGGTCCTGGTGTTTCGCTATCGCTGCATCAAACTGGGGAATTCTCCATATCAGTCATGATTGATCTCGGACCAAGTATTGCCCAGTGATGTGATGTCTGACCTCTACAGACAAGATTGAATTCCTTGCCGTGCTTCCTTCAGGCCATGCTGTCGGACATCTCATACCGCTGTCCCTTACTATTTTCCACCAATGCTGCTTTCCGCTGCAAGCAACAATTTCATTTTGAGAATTTCTGGTTGAAGCTCCCTGTCTACATGGAGACTGTCAAACAAGGTTGGAAGTGCCCAGATTTTGTCACTAATCCTTTCAACTGTGCAGATCACCTGCTCCAAAACATAGCCAAAGAACTCCAAAGCTGGCACAACTGCACAAAGTGGGACATATCAAACTGCAATTACTTGCAGCCAGCAAGATCATACTCTGACTTGGCCATGCACAAGACTCTTGCCTGCTGTCTGATGATGAAGCACAACACCACCACGAGTTGAAGTGTAAATGTCTAGCACCACTTTAGCGAACAATTGCTCGACTCCATTCTCATATCACCTACCTCCGTGACGCCAATGCAAACACAAAGTCATTCCAACTCCAGTCTAATTACCGGAAAAAGAAAAGGCACATATGTCTTGAGACTGAGAACAGAATAGTGTTTGGCCATGAGGAGAAAGCCCAGATGCTGCACTCGTACTTCTCTCATATCCTTGGAAGTGAAGCTGATGGTACTGCGTGAATTGATCTTGAAGCTCTCATGTTCCAGCCCGCCAACCTGGAACACAATCGACACAATGCCAACTGATAAGGCACCAGGGCCCGACAGATACACAACGGGGTTTTACCAATCAGCCTGGCTTATCATCAAGTTTCAGATCCTTGCAGTGATCAATGCCTTCTTCACAACAAGACGAGGAAACTCACTGGTCACCTTGATCTCAAAGTGCCCTGACCCTAAACAGCCGGCAAGTCTCCAGAGCAATGGCCAACAGCTTGGCACTGGAGTGGCACAGGATGATTAGCATCAACCAAAATGCCTTCATTAAAGGCCGTGCAATTCGCAGCAACTTCAAGTTCATGGAACAAACAATCAAGTTCCTACACCAAAGGAAGAAGACATAGCTCTTACTCAAGAATTCACATTGCAAAGGCATTTGGCATGGTAGCCTGGCTGTTCTTGATGCAAATCTTGCAGAGCTAGGGTTTCAGTCAGCATTGGCGGGATTGGACTGCACTTCTGCTCTCAAAACCGTCAACATCATACTTGATGGTGATCTGGAGGACACAATCCAGAGCTGTCACAAGATTTAGCAGGGTAATACACTCCTGCCAATGCTTTTCATACTTGTCATGGAAATTCGCCACCGGGCACTGGCTGTTAGAGCGGGTTGTTGCATATGGGGGTGAGGGAATACCGCCATTCAGCACCAGTGCTCCCTCTATGAATATGATGCCATGATCTTTATCTCTCCCTCGGTGAAATACTTGCTCGCCACAGAGGAAATCATCTCCCTCGGCCAAGCTTCCAGACTGCTTGTCAACGTGATGAAGAGTATCATTGCGCCCATCTGCTGTTCTCAACAAGACATCGAGCTTGTTGCTTTGATTTTCCAGGCACGTGTTTCAGACTTCCCAATCACATATTTGTGGCTTCCACTAACTATTGGTAGGCTACGCAAAGTGCACTTACAACCCCTAAATCTTGATTGACAAAGTCACTGCAAGCGTGGCAGCATGGAAGGCATCACTGATGAACAAAGCAGGGCTTCTAACCATGGTTAAGGTCGTCATGACTTGAACTTGCATCCATACATAATACATTGCTTTCCGTCAAGGTGCCAACCTTGGTACTGCATGAAATTGATAGGAGGAGGACACCGGGGGGGGGGGGGGGGGGTGCTTATGGGCCGGTAAGAAGGAAGCCAATGGTGGACGTGGCGCGTTGTGTACCCAACTGTTTGCCGCCGACCTGAGATTGGTGACTTGGGAGTTTTGGACCTGATCATTGAGGGCTATGCCTTGAGGCTGTGTTGGCTCTCATTCAAAAGAACTGATAGCGCGAGGCCTTGGAAGAACCTGGATCTAGACTTTAGTGCAGACCAAGCTGTCCAGGACAAGTTTGATGCTTCCATCTAGATTCAACTAGGCAATGGCAACCTCACTCTCTTCTGGAAGGACTGCTGCTTGGGTGACAAGTCACCAACTCACATTGCACAGAACCTCTGTCATCTCATATGCCCACACACAAGGAAGACAAGGGCAGTGGCTCAAGCTCTCAATAACAAGCAATGGATTACTGTCCACGCAACTGCACAATAGATTGAGCTTTGGCATCATATCCGAGCATGGTGCTGGACATCCTCACTAACTTACTCGGCATCCTCTGCTTACAGGGTGTTCGTCCAGGATCCACACATTTTGCCGGTGCCAAACCAATCTGGAAAGCTTGAGCACCACCATTGAAGGTCAAATTATTAATGTGGCAGGCAATGCTACAACAGCTGTGGACAGCATATCGTTGGTAGTGGAGAGGACTACAAAGTTGCATCACTTATCTTCTCTGTGATCAAGAGCCTAAAAAAGCTGATCGTCTGTCCACGGCCGCTCCTTTGTCAGGTAAGTCTGGTATGAGATCCTAACCCCACCCACGCCCAGGGCTTGCAGTTTAGGCCTCCACCTGCAACCAGCACCAACATGGATTGGTGGTTGCAGTTGAGAAAGGGGTTCAACAAAAAACTTCGCCATGGCATTGATTCAGCCTTCATGCTGATCACCTGATGTGTTTGGAAGGAAAGGAATGCTTGTGTTTTCAACCAGAAAGAGGCTACAGTGAAGCAGGTTGTCCAGGCAATTCGCAACAAGGGGAGCTTCTGGATTCAAGCTGGTGCCAAACATCTTGCCACCTTGGGCTCGAGTCAGTCCACCAGCTGATAGGTGATTAACATGGCCTAGCGAGTGTCCTTTCCTTGGTTGTTTCTGTTTGCTATATAATCAGCCTTGTAGGGGTCTTATTTCAGCGTATGCACTTGATGCCTATGTGTGTGTGTGTGTGCCATTGGCCCGCTATTGTAAAACCAAAAAAAAAAATGTTATCTCTTCTTAACGAAGCTGTATGCAGCTTCCCATGTATTCTCTATCTCTTGTTCAAAGACAGGAACTTTGTCAACTAGATTCAAGCAAGCCCAATAGAACGATAGAGCAAACTAGTGCTTCTAACAACCAGTGCTTCTAGCAACTAGTGCTTCTAACACAAATAGGATCCTAAGTATTGGCAAGAGTTCTGGAGAAGGGTTGAGGGTTTCAACTAAGGAGGATGATGAATTGATGATAGGCATGTTGTCACTTACAACAGGAATAACATGTCAATGACAAAAGGATCCTGGACATCAAGGTTTATGCCCATTGACCTCATTGTGCAGCAAATCCAGCTCCTCAAGGTGAGACTTTTTCTACACATAATATCAACCAACATTAGCCTCTATTAAGTGAAGCCAAACCTAATGTAGAAATAACCAATTATACCTGTTCCAAATCTGCTTCAAGCTCTGCCACCAACTTCTTGTTGGCATGGTTCTGATATTTCAAGTGAGCCAACATCAGAAACGGCACACCAACCAGGAGTGCAGCATATCTCAGCCGTTTCTTGTGCACCTTACAACGGTGATCAATGTTATCCAACCTACGAGTAATGTCCAGGGAAACAATCTCTGAATAAAATGGCTGGAAGACATGAAAAAAGGAAAACACGGTTATCAGGTAACAGAACAAAGGTATTAGTCAAGGACAACACTAGGAGTAGGACACAACCTCATAGTGACCGCCACTAGTCATGTAGTAGTACTTCTTCAATGTGTCCATCCAAGCCTTAGGAGATGCCTAAAACCAATACAGTATTCAAAATGTAATGGTAATACAGTAAAGATATAATCAGACAAAAAAAGTTCATTTTCACTATTTTACATTACTCTATTACAAAAATATGAACAAGGGAAACAATATAACTGAATCGTATGTAATCCAAGAGAAGTTCCCTAATCATCCCAAATGCGGAAGGGGGTGAGCCCCTCCTACTGGCGGTAAGTAGGTCCCCTTGGACAAACAATGACTAGTTGAGGCAAGGCAACACATGTTGTGTTCCTTGGTCCAGGCAGAGGGGTAGTGCACAAGAGCTGGTCCTGCTTCAAGCAAGAGGCACGTCTGCCTGCTGTCCTGACAACACAACATGTAGAAGTGTCCGTCCAAATATCTTGTTTCCCCCTACATGTGAAAGATCAAAGAGCTTTTGCTCTCCGGATACATGTTCATCAAAACAGCATGCTTGCAAGAGTGTTATGTGAAAGATTCACAGATCGCCCTCCAGTAGCTGAAAATAATATCAACCTACCACGGGTGGAATCAAATGTGCTTTCCCTTTCCCAACTTGTTCCTCACCAGGCCACCCCTTCCTGATCTCTCACCTCAGTTGCCCCAATCTTTTGTGTAAAAAGAAGAAGACTTTTGACAGCAGAACAGTGTTCGTCCAAACCTTTTGTTCTCCCCCTACATGTTATCAAAGCAGCATACTTGTACGAGTAATATGCGAAGGGTTCAAAGATCGGCCTCCAGTAGCTGAGGAAACCAACCTACTGAATCAAATGTGTCCCCTTTCCTTTCCCACATCGGTCTCCCATCCCCTCCTGCTCTCTCACATCAATCCCTCAATCTTTTTGTTAAAAAAAAAACTAATTTGCGTGATTTCATCCCTCCTGCGGCCTGGTCCTCATCAAAAACTGCTAATTTATAAGTATTACTTGCCTACCCTTCCTAAAGAACGGCACGAGCTCAACAGCATGGAGACGCGCAGCCTAGGCGGGGAAGAGAAACCCTCACCTCGCTCAGCAGACGACGGCCCATGCCCCCAGCGCCTCCGGCAGCTCCCAGGCGCGGGAGGAGCGGACCGGCGACGCCCTCCAGCGGCGCCCGGCGGCCGATCCCCGGCACCAGGTGGGAGGACGCGCCGGAGCCGAGGTGAAGCCCGCCGCGCAGCGCCTTCGCCATCGCCGCCATCGCCATCGCCGTGCTGCTCTCCGGGTCTCGCCTTCCTTGCGCCGCTCCCCCTCTCTCTCGAGATCCCACTGCCTCGCGCGACGGGCTCACTCGCCTTCGTTTCCCCTCCTCGCTCGCTCGCGCGCGCCAGTGGCCCGAGCGGAGAGGGTTTTGGGAAGCAGGGGAGGCCCGGCCGCGCCGCGTCCGAGGTGGGCCCGGATGGTCAGTGTCCAATGACCAGTGTCTTGTGATTCAAAACGGGGGCGACGGGTGGCGCGTGTCGTGGGCCGTGATTGCGTGAAAGGTTCCGTTCCGTTTTCTACCTGACTCGGTCTTCCACTGACATCCGGGCTGAAGTGTCAGAATAATATGACAAGTGGTTGGGCTCGCACCGTGAGGCTGAATCCAGCAGATCGTCTATCGCATCTTCTATATTAAAACTCCACTCTATTTACAGTGTAACTACATTGTACAATCTGCTTGGTTTGATCTGAGGCCGAGGCCGTCGTCCACTCCCGTCCTAAACGGTTTTTAAGTTTGTTCTAAGGTGAAGCATCGTTGGATGCGCATAGAATAAGCTTTTTATATTGTTGCAGTTTACTTTTTTTTGGTATTGTCGATCTAAACAATTTCTTAAATTTGGTCTAACTTGCGATAGATAATATATTTAGTAATTCCTTATGTTTTTTATTGGAGTCAAGTAGTACATACACCTAACACAGCAATGTCTAAAAAAACTTTGAGAAAGTAATGTCTAAATTTATACATAAAAAGGATGCGAATGCTGCGTGTTAATGTTGTGTTTGACATAATAAATAATACCTCCACCCTACGAAGAGCATCAATCTATGCGTTTGCAATTTATTTTTCCTTAAAAAATATCAATCTAACTGTTTTAAATAGTTAATAGCACCACTAAATACACTATAATTCCAATTTTATACCTGAATAAATAATCTTACCATTAACTGTACCTTTGCATTCTGACCTAGCATTGTTTACACTTGCATTCTGAATGTCTAGCCCTGAAAGAAAAGAAACCAATTTAAGCATTGTTTCTCATACTGCTATGAGGGAATCAAGCATGGAAGGACATACAGCTATACTAGCTAGACAGGACAGCAGATCAACGGTGTAGAAAACAAGAGTCAACTCACTAGTCACTACTCAGCATAGTTTAACAAATGTGTTATCTAAAAATGGTTGAACCAAAATACATCATACGGCGTCAGTTGATCATTCCCTGTCTTAGAGAACCAGTATTTTACAAGAATTGGCCGGGATTCTTCTGTAGCAACGAGACACACTGCCCAGCCTTGAGCGAGCGGCGCCATCAAACGCTGGAAGCACCTCGACATGCTCAAGGGAAGGGTGCCGTTTCGTACCTGGCCAGCCGCGGTACAGACGGAAGCAGAGCCAGCCGAAACGCAAGACTCCGTGGCTAACGATTGGGACTATCGGTCTGTCGTAATCATATTAAGCTCCGAATGTGATTTCGTTATCAGCGGGCCACATCTGTCAGTCACAGAGTGATGAATGCACGTTTGGACGTTCCAGTTGGTGAGCCCGATGCCGTGTTCTGTTCTGTTGTTTTAATTCAACAGTCTGTCGTTTCTTTCTGCTGTGTGCCGAGCTTTGCTCAATGCATCTATTCTAAGCCGAGTGATCAAAGAATTTTACCAGAAAGCATACATCAGCTGGTACCGGGCCGCCCCCAGCAATCAGCATGGTTTCATTTCATCCGACCAAATCGGATTCAAAAAAGACACTGAACTAACAACATAATCTTACTCTTTACTACAGAAATTGAGAAACACTGCAAGCGCGGACAAAAGGTTATCCAACTCTCCATTGATCATGATTTTTAAACATAGCAGTTATGCACTAATACATTGACAGAAAAACCAAGATTAGAACTAAAATGGATAAACACAACTACCTCCATCATCATTCTCCAGCCGGTCAGAAGTCCGCTAATGTACGATATTCCCATATGCATGTATCCTCCACTAGTTACTACCCCACCACTCCACCAGTAAACAACACATGTTGTATGCTATCGACGACTATTGTACCACTAAACCTGCACCTAAACAACAAATCGATCCCACCACCACCACCATGGTCACCGGTATATCTAGGCTATCTCCTGTTAACAAAACACTGCCCCCAGGCAAACCGCCTCAGCCTTTGGATGAAGGGGACAGAACACTATGTTGGTGTCATATTTAGCTCAATGCCTCGCTGCCTCGCAGACTCCATGACACCTTCTGTGTTGCTCCCGTTGGCCTTGCAGAAGTTCAGGTTCGCGTGCCACAGCTTGAAGGAGAAGGGGTAGACTGATGTTGCCTGCTGATAGAACCTCTTCACGGTCTCAGCGACATGCAGTTTATCCACGAGATTTGCGCCCTCTAGCCATACTGATTCTGGTGCGACAGGTACAGCTCGGAAGATTGCGTTGATCAGAACAGAGCCTGCCCAGACCCTGATGCCCATGGAGGCACCGTCAGAACCCATGTAGTGGTTAGCGACAAATCGACCAACTGCCAAGCCTAGGCTACAGTTTGCAGGAAGAACTTCCATTACAGTTTCAACAAAGTCTACCAGGGACTTCACATCGCCATTTTTTCTCGGAAGGAGGGATGGGCCGAAGCAAATTTCAAGGACAGAGTTTATCACAGAAGATTCTGCAGGAACAGGACCGATAGTGTCGTCTATTAGCTGCCTAAGCCTAAGCTTCTTAACATTCTGGCAAAACCTTCGTGACAACAGCTCCCTCGTGGGCAAATTCCTATGATCGGCAAGGTAACCAATGATTATGTTGAATGTAGTCCGAGTTTGATCATCTTTTGAAGGCGATGATTTCTCCAGTTCCAGTGTGTGAATTGCAGCATGTTCTCTTATGCAATGCTCATACCACTCCCCATGAGCCAATTTCATCGCTTTGTCCACAGCAACTTGTGCTTCCTGTAGGTTGTTCTCCAGTATCTTGTACAATGAGAGGTTTAATAACCGAAAGACATGTTCTTCTGATATAGATGAGCCAGAACCAACTTCAAGGGCTGAAACAAGCGATGGTGGTCCAGGCTCTCCGTTGCCGAGTTCCACACCAACAGCAGCATTACTTTGGATATCACAATCTTTTCCATATTCCTCAAACCAGCAAGTCAGTACCTTCTCAGCTAACTCAGTATCAGCAGCCAGAGCAAGCTCAGCATATTGATTCCACAGATATTGAACTCCCTGCACCTCTTTAGGCCAATTCAAGATCAACTCATCAAAGCCTTTCAGACCAGGACATGTACCATGTTTTCTAGCTAGACGAGCTGACATAAGAAGAATCTGAGGACACATAGGGTACTCCTTCATATACTTCACCAGCATATCAGCAGAAGATTTGAAGCCTTCAACAACTCCCAGACAACTAATGTGGTTAACAGAGAGAAATTGCGATAACATCAGGTAAGACGGATCCCCATTTTTAACACACTCACTAATATCTTCAGCCATCTTTTCAGCAGCGTAATCCAAAAGCTCTATAATCTGATGTCTGTTGTCTACACTGGGATCAATGGGAGCCCACACCAAGGCACGAGGCAATTTTTTCTGGAACTCTAGCTGATCAATAATTTCCTTTGGAAGCATCCTGTAAATTGAGATATATACGCACGAAATCCAAAATATGCATCTGTCAGACATGGTCAGACAAGAAATGACATCAGCTAGCAACTTGTCACCAGAATTATCAGGCATTGCAGTTGGGAGAATTCCAAAAATCCTAGAAATTGCCTTCTCTACATTTCCAGACATGCACAGAAAGTAAATCATCTGTAAGAATATGTCTAGTATGAAAGCACTTCTTTCATTTAGATCCTTGTCGGTGTCAGCTGTCATCTGGCAGAGCATGCTCAAAGCATCGTTATAAGCATCCAATCGGTCATCAAAGCGTAACCTACTATTTATATACATAAGCCACAGTTCATAGGAATAGACATTGTGTTGCACCTAGAAAGAAAAAAGTAAAAAGATTTATTGATGTTTAATACAGCATGTATCAAATGATAAAAGCATGCATCAATTGGTTGATGACTAAAAACATGAAAGGCCCTCAAATTTCATCTACCGGTTGTTCATGTGCTAAGTCCTAGCAGCAAAGTGAAAACCAGACAGACTACACTGGAATTAAAGTATATTCTGGCACTAGAGGATGGCAGGATGCAATCTATTTTAAGTTGTTTGGGCTATATGCAGCACACAAACTGTACCAACTGAACATGATTTAGTTTTTGCACTATTAAGGTAAATAATCGAAACATCAGCACAAGCAATGTAATAAAAAGAAAAAGATAAATAGACATTTGTGCCTCATGAATTTCACTATGACATTTTTTATGGCCTGAATTAAATAGCAAGAAAGCAACCGGTAAATAGTGTACCGCATCAGAAAACATGTCATCTTTTCCAAGCCCTTCATCCTTTTGATAGTAAATATGGAGATAAAACACCCAGAGGATAGCTGTACTTGGATCCGCCTCAATGGAACGCGCCAGAAATGCAAGAGCCTACAGGACGCATGTCATTTAGAGATAAGTTGCTGCCCAACACCTAACCAAAATGCAACTGTGTAGAACCAGCTAAAGCATGTTATCATTTGAAGGTTAACTATCCAAGACAAAAATTCACCTTGATCCTTTCAGGCTTGTTTACTTTTCCACAATACAAATCAAGTGCTGCCTCCAAGAAGACTTCAATATCAACAGAACCCTGTACAATGTTATTCTACAGAATGAAAAGTTACATGACAGAAAACAACATACAAGCAGATCATATATCAAAGAACTAGTAAATACGTTCATTCAAAGAAAAAAAAGGTCAATGCATCATGTTTCAGCTACTACAAAATGTATGCCAATAAAGGTTCAACACGATAAGTGGTGAAGTAAATACTTGGTCCATTGCAGAAGCAAATGTCGATTCAATGCATTTTGAACAGAACCACAAGAGTGCAGTATCATCAAGCAAGTACTAATAAAACCTAGTAAAAATATTCTATATGCCATCATGAGAATAGAAAGAGCAGGAAACTCCAAGAATAAGTTGAGTGTGGAGAACCAGAATCTGATATGTATGCCACTGCCGTGATATGATGATAATTGTGATACAGTGCATCCTACCCACCTTCCTGCTATCCAGCTTTCGAAAATTTAATAGCCATCTGTCCCTATCAAAATCAGCAATCTGACTGTCACCAGACTGTAAGGATGGTGCATCTGATGCAAGAAATCTTTGAACAGATATAGGTAAAGGAAAGGAAGCACAAAACCCCCTTTGCCAATATTGCCATAAACTACCAGCCAGCACTGACTGCGTCAAGTTCAGATCAGCTTTAATAAGATTTGAACCAACACGATATGTTGGTACAGGAAGAATATGCTGAGACAGACCATAAGGAATCCGGCCTGCAGTAATTCATTTGTATACATTAATTACCGTTGAACCTCATAATGCACAATGCATATGGAAGTCAAACAAATATGGACAATATCAAGTAGTCAACATAATAATAAATTGATAGCACAAATAACAAACCTGAAACAGAGGTCATAGCATGTTTTGTATGCTTTGATTTTCTCCAAGCATGATGCTCAACATGTTGCCAATGGCACTCTTCGTCATTGCATTTTCCTCGAAGCTCAAACATGCAAAAGGGCCAGAAGGGATCAATCACACTCTTCATGTTCTCTCCAACGCAGTCAAGTACTGTCTCTTGTACACTTTCTGTAGCTTCAGAACCTGCATCACTGGTTAGATACTCATTTTTGTACTCTGAAGGCTCCTTGCAAATCCCAGAAAATGCCCACTTAATGTGTCTAGCAGCATTTAGTGGAGCTGAAGAAGGAAAAACAGTACTATTCATAGTCGATGGCATGCATAATTCTTTGAGAGAGGAAATGTTGTCCTCAGGATCGCAGTTGCCCATTGAAGGACCACTACTAGAATTACAGAGGCCACCACCAGACTTTTCAGCACCATCATGTCCCAGCTCCATTGTAACTGCACAACAAAATAGAGTGATGTTACAAACAAGTTCACGTGTGCCATAGAAAAGTAAAATCATTTTTAAAAACGGAAATGCAGATACAGATTATTCTAGCACACTTGGATATTCAAGAGCATATGCCCAGTTGTCCTTATAGCTAGACCTGTCGATCCAGATCGACATACAAAAAAGCCTTTACATAGTAATGATTTCATTACATCCTACAATAGCTCAATTTTAACAGATTTCCATGAAAGTCAACACAATTATGAACAAAATGGTAGTATTAATGTACTAAAATTAATTAAGACCAGTTCATATTGTGTGTTTATTTTGAAGAGCCTAACCCCAGTCAGCACAAATTTAGAAGATTATGATTAGCTTATCAAATGAATGCTTGCAGGGCAAATCAGTATATCGTTACGATGCCTCAACGCGTGTACAGATCATTAAGCATAGGAGATATTAATAGAAAAACAAGTGATGACCTTCAGGAGTTGTCATAACATTCTGTTCTGCTTCTTGTAATTGATGCCCAACATGTGCAGACTGTTCGCCATGCTCAGCAGCTACTTTTCCAACAGCAAGTTCTTCAGTGCCTTCAACAGTGCTATTCAAACATGGCTTCTTCCCAAACCTTTCCACCAATCTAGACCTCAAAGAAGCTTCTAAAAGCTCATAGTCATGAGTACTGTCACCAGAAGCTTGTCTGTTCTCCTCTGCATATGCATGTATAGTTTCTTCCATTTGATTCTCCATATCCAAAGCACAATTTGATCTTGTCTGTCTAGCAGGGAACAGAAGATCATCTTCCATGTAATCTGAAGGCATGCTTTCATCATTGATAGTACTCACAAAGTTTGGATCAGCTGTGCTGCCAGCAAGTTTATCTCGATAGTGTGGCTGTGCCTCGTGCTTATCAACAGGCTGCTGAGGAGGTTCTTCAGGATGAAGCCTGTGTCTACCACCCCCATTTTCCGGCATTTGACTATTTGCATGAATGTGAGAATTGAGCTGTGATGGCATGGCAAGGTCATCTCCAGGATTCTGAATAACCAAAGACTGCACCAAAGAAGAATTCTCTGCGATTAAACCATGAACTTGTGCAGAGCAAATCTCTCTTTTTCTACGAAGAATTGCACATCTTTCATTTGCCTCAAGTAAAGCTCTCTGTGCTTTGCGATAAGCTCTAAGAGCTTCTCTTTCTTCAACTTCGCATTTTCGTCTATGCTCCTGAGCATCCTCCAATTCCTTCTCTTGTAATTCCTCCATCTCAAGTAGAGAGAATAATCTTGTGTTCTGTGCTTCTACGCCTATACGGCCACTGCAGTTCAAATAATCACCATTCTGCACACAAAAAATAAGGGAGAATTGGCACACTGCTTGGCTTATTGGCATCATGATTCAGATTATAATATTCAATATGTGTGCTCTAAGAATTTAATGTAACTAATATCTGCAGTGCTAAATGCTAAAAGAATTTGTTGACAGTATAAAACATAACCACAGAGAAAGAAACTAAAATGAGTTCAGCAGTCAAATGAAAACAATGAACAGCTGAAATTCATGCTCTTAGAAGGAAACTACAGTTCAGTGACAAGCATAGTCAGTACAAAATTCTCAGTGATTCCAAATTGCCAGCGCTTGCATCTTATAATGAATCAAGTTCAGTAGTTCATTCAAGGGACATTTTACCAGGTTCAAAAGAGCATTCACGGAGCATCAACTGATTTGACGTATTACCTAAGAACAAGAAAAATAAGTAGAGCAATGCAAGAGTGCTGAACTGACCTCGTTTCCAGGTTGCCGTTGTGGCGTTCGGCCTGACACTGCTGAAGTACCAACAGGCATTACCTGTTGCCCAGCTTGGGAAGAAGCGACAGGCCCCAAAGCGCCAGTATCTTTAGAAATGATTTGTGTACTAGTAAATGGTGGTGCTGCAAGCCCGCCATGCAACTCAACCATAGCATGATTATCAGCACCTTCTGCATCTTTGTAGTGAGGAGGTTTCTTAGTCGGCCCATCACGTTGTATTTGATCTGCAAGTCCTGGTGTGACTGTGTGGACTGTTTCATCAACATTAAGGTTCATGGTAATTCCTTTCTCAAACTGACTTGTCACTTCCGAAGATTGCGCATTGTTTTTCCCTGATGTACAACCAATAGGTCCCAATGTTACCAAGCCACTCTGAACTTGGTAGTCAGAATGCTGCTGATCAAGCTTCAACCTTTTAGTTGGCTGTCGATCATGTTCAGACAGACAATTAAAGCCGCTGTTGGAAGCTTCAAACCCTATCTTTTCGGATGGCAGCTTTGGCTGATTGGAAGAGAAATCTGTGTTCTTCGTAGTAACAGGGGTCGAAGGTCTTTTTTGACCTTTCAGTTCGTTTTCTCTAGCAGCTATTTTGTGGCGCAACATTTCTAACCTATGATCCCCCACACCATTTCCATCCTTCTGCTTAGACTTTAGAGGATTAACTTGGCGCACAGGTGCATCTTTCCTGAAGAAGGTGGTACTTGATCCCCTGCCAGCTCCTACATTTCGGTGCGTGAAAGGAAAACTGAGCACGTGCGCAGATCCTACTTTGGCAGAAAGGATTTTTTGCTGAGACACTTCCTCTCTTGTGATCCTGCTTTGCATACTATTCCCTGTTCTCTGTGTACCCTGAGAGCTGTCCTTCCTGGCTCTAACTTTATCTTGCTTCATCTTTCTAGAGTCAGCCCCACTATCATCATCTGAGAAAGTTATCACAAGGTTATCGCTTGACACAGGCTTCTGCCACGAGAGGTTCCGATTCGTGCCAGGTTTGAATCGCCCCTGGTTCACCCTCTTGATCTTCTTGTAACCTGGAGGAGCTGATTTGTGAGCCATGGCATGCGAGGCGCTCAAGGTATTACTGCCTGCCAAGTCAAAGGATAATAGGCAAGGCAACAGGATCAGCACAAGAGGCAGGATATCCTTCCACAGAAGGAAAACTGACATCAAACAAGAAGCCACAGAAGCAGCGGTTTAACGCCGATCTGAAGTCTTAACGCACCTTTACCAAGAAGAGTTGCCGGCGGCACATGAGACCCAGCCTCCGCAAACTTCCCATGGATGGACGGAGCAGTTAACCGAGCTTGCAGAGCCTGCTCGGGGCAATTTAATGAGCACGATAAGCGACAGGCGTTGCAAATCCAAGACATGGAACGGCAATTAATGCGTTGATGTGTACACACACAACACAAAAGGGTGGCAGACATGCAATCATGTATGTACGTGCATCCTAAGAAGCACATATAGCATCAGAAGGCGATAAATGCAGCGCCTACAGCGCCGACATGGCAACCAGCAACCCGAAAAGCACACATCAACAAACCTACTTGCCCGTACATCTTCAACTAGAAGCAGCACAAGAACTTAAGCCAGCTCCACCGTAACCGCGGCCGCGGAATCGGGCCGAATAAGCACCCGGTGCGGCCCTGGAAACCAGGCGGTGAGCTCATAAGCACCCGTGCCGTCCTGGGAACCCTACCGCAGCCAGATCCCGGCGCCGCTGCCGCGCCCATCCCCGCAGCAATCCGTGGAGCCGGGGACGAATCGGCGCTTCGTCAAACCATCTAAGCCAGCACACCCCCAACCCCGCCAACGCAAGCTTCGCACGCACCCTAGCCGCGGGGCGGGTCAGAGCCAAGCAACCGCGGTTCCCCTGCAGGGTACCCCCGCCCCGGCCAGCGGCGGCCGGCGGGAGCTGAAGGAGCGCGGGCAGCTAGATCCGAGCGGGGGAGCGGGTTGGGGAGCCGCGCGAGAGCTCACCTCGTCGTCGTCGGCGCCGGAGGATAGCTCGCCCTCCTCGCGCGCCCTAGCCGCCGGCGGAAGCGGCGGCGGGGGCGGAGGGCGTGGCGGGGGCGCGGCTGCGCTGGGGTTCAGAGTGCCCGGGGCCGGGGCCGGGGCCGGGGCCGACATGGGAGGAACGGAGGCGGAGGCGAGGGTTTTGGGCGAGGGCGAGGCGGCCGCGTCGCTTTCGTCCCCCTCTGTCCTCTCCGAGAAGAGGAAGGGGGGGGGGAAGCTTTCCGGAAGCAGTTGGAACTTGGAACTCGAGTTGATTTTTTTCTTTTTTCTTTTTTGGACAGACAGGCGGGCGGGCCTTGGTGGTGGGAGCGGGAGCGGGAGCACGAGCGGCGCTCCGATCCCGAGTTTCGGACGCGGGCAGCCGGCAGCGGCCCCTCGTTTTCGTGCCTCCGGCGGAGAGCGCGTTCGCGTGCCGGCGGGGATTTTTTCTTTTTCAGGCCGTCGGTCGGATGGGGTGAGGAGACCGGCCTGGACCGTCCAGATGGAATCTGCTCCTACTCAGATGGGATCAGGCTGCCGATCCATTCCCCACATGGCATGTGGACTTGGGGCTCAGATTCTCATCGAGGATCCGTGGTAGTGTGGCTTGGAGATGTGATCGATAAGATATTTTCTCGTCCGTGACGAGAAACAGGCATTCGGCTTTCGTTAGGCTGACAGGGGAGGGAACAGTCTTACGGTTAAGGCAGGCTCACTGGCAGCGTCTATTTCGGTGCCCAAAACACTGTCTATTTATGCTATCTCCAATGTCGTCCTCGTTTCTTAAATCTTACCTCACTCTGTGTTAAATCATTTCCGGTACAGAATAACACCGAAATAGTGCCAGATTTCTCAAAATGAGTAAAATCATTGAAGATAGTTTTAGGTACCTAAAACACTGTTTTACATTATTATACACGAATTTTTTTGTACTATAAATTTAAACAAAGATGAGTTTGAAATATAGATGATAGAATAGAAGAACGGGTGAGCATAGACCATCCACCTTTTATCTTATATAAGGAAGTCCATCTACCTTGAGCTGCTGGGAACTGATTAAACTGAATTGTTCACGCACAGGGTTGTTTCAGATCAGGATACAAGAGTATAGCTCGAACCACCTCGTAGAAACCACGGTGACAGAATTCTTGAGTTACAGCGTAGACAAGTTGCTTATATGGTCTTGAAATGTTGTTTCCCTCATAAGCAAAGCGGCACCAAAAAAAAACTCCCCCAGGTTACAAGGCAAGTAAAGAACAAAAATCTGGACAGATGTGTCTATGTCTTCAATTTCAGGTCCTCCTCTGCCGGCAGCGCACTTCCGCGGTGGTTGAAGATCATGAAATCCAGGTTAGCCGGGAGCGAGACGATCCTGAAATCATGGTGACAAAAGGATTGAGACCCACAACAGAACCTCTCGGTATGAAGGGTACCTACTGATCCAGTGCTTATCAAATTAGATGCCCATTGCTCATTAAAAGGCTTGGTGTATGTTCAACACCTTGTCATTGTGCAATGCAATTAAAAGCGGCCGTGGGTAAGCATTACAGGAATAAAATCTCTCTTCTGGACGAGATGCGTTCTTATTTCACGATACAACCAACCACATGATCCCCAAGTCCATTTTAGTGACTTTCAGGTATTCGGTACAATGGTACAAGTTCAGATATTTGTGGCAGAATATCATCACAACACCCTCAAAGAAAAAGAGAGCAAATGTCAAACTAAAGATTGAGGGAGTTCATTTGTTGCTAGTACTCATGGCTCATAACACCACTAAAACAGATATTTCAGGCATTTGAAATTAGTTCAAGCCAGTAGAATCACACAGCACGATGGTTTAGATAATAGTAGCATGTATCTGATAATAAGTTCTTAATTTGGTGCATGTTATCACTAATATAGTAATACCATTTTTATATAAAGATAAAATTAACAAAACTTGCAACATGAAAATCTATTCTTGATGCCATGCTATAGCCCCACATAAATAAAATATGAGATCTCCCTCTACAAACCGCCAAGTGCCAAACTGTTAAAATTAAGCATTTATATGCAATCAAGACATGTTATTATGATATATGAACCCTATGAGTGAACATATAACTGACTTTTGAATGAATTTACTCAGTTTCACATATGTTACAGTATTCAGCGTTTTTATTATTATTTCCTATTGACAAGAGCACTAATGATAATGAATAATGCAAAACTAAGTTGTGTATATTATTAAATGTAAGTAAGACTCCTAAATGTGAGGATACCCCTACACAACCAGTCTTCATCAAATAGGCATAGATTCAACTCTCTGTGATGATACAGGTAAAACAATTATCATTGACTTGATTATATATTGGAGAGTAAATTTTCATTCAGCACAATAAACTCGTGTTGTTGAGGATGCACGCATATTATGATGATAGCACAAAGTCCCACTTTTTGTACCCTGGTTTCCTTGTTCCCTATTCCATGATTTCCAATTTACAGTTTAGGAAGGAAACTAGTTCCGATTTTCTAAAATTGCAATATCTTCAAAGCCAGGTTATGACTATCATATCCATTACCATGTCACAAGCTCATGACTCGAACACAATGCTTTGCATCAGATAGGCTCACCTATTCTCCTCGGAATGTGGCAGCACCGAGAGAAACTTCGCTGGAACAGCAAGGCCTGCCCACATGCACAAGACCAGCCCAAGGAGCAACTCCATCATCACCTGCATGATCAGACGTAAATCATCGTGCAGAATTGATTGACAGAAACCAAATTACAAGGTGCCTAGATACCTAGAGCATTACAAGTCTACACACGAAGCTAGCCATGTGTTTGAGAGAGAGGGTAACTAGGTTTTGAGATAGAGAGGGAGAGAGAGAGAGAGACTCCATGTATTGAGCGCACGTACATCCATGGGCGGCCGTGTGAACTCCTCCTCCGTGATCTTGAGCACCGCGCGATCTGCAATAACACACAGAACATCAATCCGTCAAAGCTCGCCACCAACAGCATCGAGTTCGTTCTACCGGTCCACTACTGCCACGCGAAACAACCCCGCAGCCCCCCGATCCGGCCGGTTAAGAGAGCATCAGGAGCTCCAACTAGATCTAAACCGCACCCCAACCCATCAGCAGCACAAGGCAAAGTGGGGCGGGCCCGATCCGAGCGCGCAGGGGGCGCCGGAGGGGCACCGGAGAACCCAGCACGGAACGGCGGCCCGGAATAGCAAGGGGAACCGAAGGCGGCCGCGGAGAACGAAGATCCACAGCGAGGTTTAGTCGGAGCGCGGAGGCGAGGGGTAGGGGAGGAAGGACGGAGCGTACACTGGACGGTGGCGTAGGCGGCGTGGGCGAGGATGGCGCCACCGAGGACGCCCACCACGTAGCCGATTCCCATGGTGACGGGGCCGACGAGTAGCAGCCGCGCTTTCCCTCTCCTGCTCGCCGCGGCGCCGCCGGGATCTCTTGATTGCGCTTCGACGGGCAGCAGCCGAATCGACGAAAGTCACCAGCGTTGGACGCGAATTCACCTTGTCGTTCCGTCACTGACGCGTGGGGCCGACGCTTCATCCAACGAGACGTAAGGAAATCCCCACTGAGCGGACATATAATAATTCAATAATACCTAGTGGTCAAAATGGATAAATGTCTCTATAGTTTTTAAATTTTTACGGTTTTGAGATCTACTTCTACTGTTAGCAATATTAAAATGGTGTGTCTCCTTATCCGTCGATTGATTTTTGAGTTTCTATCCGTCATCAATATTAGCAATTGGATTTCCATCTGACGGTTGAGATTTTTTATAATCCCACCTCCCTCTTCTTCCTCCTCGCAACCTTGCCCGACCCGACGGCCTCGCTCGGCTTCTTCCTCGCCCGCAGGCCGCCTCCGCCACCATCGTCGGGCCGGCCAGCCTCCCACGGCCCTCCCTCCAGGGCCGGAGATGGAGGAGACCTCCCCAGCGGCCGGCCACCCCCCAACCCCCAACCTTAACCCTAACCCTAACGCCAAAGCTGATGGCAGCGTCGCTTCCCCGGTGAGCTCACACGGCAATGACAGCACGACGACGAGGCGCGGCGCGGCAAAGGTGAGTCGTCTTCTTCTTCCCCGCGGCCAGCGAGCTCCTCCCCTCCTTCTTCCCCTTCTTCTCGGCAACGAGGAGAGCATCGACTCACGGTAAACAAATCGTCAGTCGACTGACCCCGAGTAAATCTCTATTGAAATTTAGAGATATATAATTACAATATATGTGTGTATGAACTGTGCCACTTTATAGGCCTCCAATGATATTAGGCACACACACAAACATACTTATGTTCATATTTCCCAAAATGATTTGTTACATAGTGGCTCTGTGCACTGTATCCTTGTGCATGTGTTTCCATCAACATTCCTAGCACAGAGTCAAATCAAGCACATGCTCAAGTCCTCCCTCGTCTTCCTCTTCGCCACCACCTTCCCCTCCAGTGTCTTCCTCGAGCCACCCCTCTTATACTAGATATCAATCGTATGTGTAAGTGCAGCAAGCCTCCTTGGTGCTTTTGGTGTATTAAGTGACAACGCGATTAAAGATCTAACTACTTTATGAAGTCACTTGATAGGTTTCACAGGTTTATTCATAATGTCAAAGTGTAAAAGAGTAAACTATGACATACATATCTCATGATCAAGCGTGAATACTCTCATGTGTTGGGAGTCAAGCATATTGAATGAATATTGCACTCATGGTATGATTAACGGATTGTTATTGAACATCTATTGCCTCAGTGCGGGATTTCACTGGTTTTCTATTATTAATGCACTCTGAGACACTTGGCTTTCATATTGAGAAAAGTGACTTTAAATTGTATCTCTTCCATTTGGACGTCGCTACCCTATTTGGATTTCTCATGTATAATAAGTGGCTGATCATGAAGACACTCTATTGCATATTAAAGCCAATAATGATCAAGACAAATTGAATGAATGGATAATGAGCAAATGTGCTCCATCTACTTATTGAAGAGGTTTTCTAAATTGAAGTACAACCATTTAGCTCAAAGAGAATTGCTCACAAAGGAAGAAGCTCAGCTTTGCTATCCCTCTCTGGATATATTTCAAGACGGTATTATTCATCGAGACAAGACTCAAGTGGATTTCATCTAGATTTATATTTATCTTAAGTATAGGTATACCGTACTATCAAGAGAGAAGCGAAGCTCGGAAGTCTCATGTCAGCATGTGCTCATAGCTGGTTCAGAGAGTGTCGAGCCAAACACTCCTCTTGAGTTGTTTCGGTGCTGAGAGTGGGCTCACCGGATTGTCCGGTAAGCCTCACCGGACCGGTGAAGGCTGAGCCCAGAGCCTAGAGTGATCTCTCTGACCTTTTTCTTGTGCTTTCATCTCCTAATTAGGTGTATCTCTTATGGAGCTTAACACCTACACTTCTTGCTTGGTGACCCAAGGCTTTGTGCCTTAGCCTCTGGACAGGGAACCCCTCACCGGACTATCCGGTAGAGAGGTGTTTGAACTACAACGGCTAGTCTGCCTCTACCGGACTATCCGGTAGGGCTCACCGGACTGTCCGGTGATGGTCTGACACATGCCAACGGCTAGTTTTGTGAGGGTGGGTATTTATACCCTCCACTCACTTCTGGTTGGGGTTGCTGCTTCCCTCCACGTCCATATTCATACAGAGGCTCTTAGCAACAGCTCCCAACACTCTCTTTGTGAGATTGAGCTCAATTTGTGAGATTCTTGAGTTGGGAGAGGATTTGTGAGATTGTGTGAGCTATATTGTGAGCATCTAGCTTCTGAGCACAGTTGGATAGCATTTCCTGGAAGCGTTTTTGTTACTCTCGAAGGTTTTCTCCTATACGGCGAGAGCGACCCGAAGGGCACCCGGCTTGTGGGTGCCACTTTTCTTGTAGGTGATTACCCCCGCTCTTCGGAGCATTTGCAGTGAGCACCTTCATAGCCTTGGTGGTTGTGAAGGGGAGGCCGTGAGTTGAAAAAGACTCAAGCTTTTGGTGGGCGCCTCAACGGGGACGTACGGACACTTGCGGATGTGCCCGAACCTCAGGAATAAAATCCTTTGTCGTGTGTGCTGTGCCCCTGCTGGGAGACCCAAGCTTGTGATTGTGGTTGTTTTACTTTCTTGCATTACTTTATTGCTTCCGCTATCTTTTGTATTCGTGTGCAAGTTTTTTTTGTGAGTGCAGGGACAAAATGTTACTGAGATCATCATCAACATATAAACACATTACACAGCTCCACATAGCTCAATAAGTATTTACTTGCATATTTACACTTATGGGTTTCGTTTTCTGTATGACACCGCACTATCCGGTGTAGATCATCGGACTATCTGGTTATACCGGACTATCCGGTGTGAGGGCTGACGATGCGTTTTAAGTGGTGTAAATTTTTTAGCTACGCCTATTCATCCCCTCTCTGGGCGACATCTAAGTCCTTTCAGTATGCTTGGCCAAAAGGACTGAGATAATACTTAGAAAGAAGGGGGTGAATATGTGTCGTCACAGAATTAACAAAAGCCTTCTGAAATCGTGTTTGCAATTTGTTTCTCACTTAGCTTTTTGCAACCAATTAAGTGAATAGGACAAGGGAACTAACGTTACAAGAAGCAGACTTTATTCCTATTTGCAAGACTACATCAAAAACAAGCTCTACAGAGTACACTAGGAAACTACAAGCTGCTATTGCTTGAGACAAAGCTTGCACGATACTAACCCATTAATTATTATGATAATATTGTGTGGGTACCTAGAAGTACAATATCTCACAAAGAGCAACAATAAGAACACAACATTGGTTTGATACTCAAATTGCAATCAACACAAAGTAGGCACATCAGGATGCAATGTTTCCACCCGTGAGTTTTGGCCACATGTCTACCATGTACCCACATAGAGCTTGGACAAATGACTTATAACTTATAATTGACCCGTGTCATACATAAGTCATCATGTATTCTTGTGACCCAAGAATGATTTATGATTATCAATGCATGATCCCCATGCATGGATTAATCCCTCAACATTTAGCTAAGCACTTGGTTCTTTACCCTAGCTAGCTAGGTCTCTTAGAGCCAAGCCTCTTGCCCTTCTCCATTGCTTAGTACCTCATATCTAAGTTCTTGCCTAATCCTTCACTACCTTGACATTCTTAAGTCATACATAGCCATGTGCCACAATATTAACTTATTGAAATACATGTCTTTAATTTTATTCAACTTGATATTAGCTTCTATCATGATCAAATTAGCAATGCACTTTCAACCTCTTTTATGCAAAGGAAGCCATTAATAAAACCAAATCAGTTTGGTATGCTTTTGTGTATTTTCCCTTAATAATTTGCTTGCTCTTTTCATCCATTGAGATACTTCATAAGTTTAGCCTTATCATTTATCAATGATACACACACAAACTTGGCAAACCTATTTTTAATTGTCTTTTCAAATCACTAAAACTAACTAGAGGCCTATAGCTCTAATAACTTCTTCCTTTTTTGGTGATGATTACAACACAACTAAAGCTTACAAAAATGGTTAATAAATACAAGAATTTGAATCCTTTGATATAGGGGTTGTTGGGATGGAAGAAACTGAGCCCATTTCTCACTAGAATCACTTCCAAACAAGGTTCTTACTTCCTAGGGAGCGATTTAGAGCCGAAAACATCCCATTTCTTCCTTAGCACTCAAAACGACCAGAACCCAATTTTGCATATGTCCATGTGTTCCCTTTGGGTTTTATAGTAATTACAGGCTTTGTTGCCATGGTTGTACATGTGGTTAGTTGTACCTTTTTGGAATACCATCTTTTATCATGGTGCCATCATATCTTTGTTGCCATGGTTGTACATGTGGTTAGTTGTACTTTTTTGGAATACCGTCTGTTATCATGGTTGCACAAAGCCAAATAAAATATATTTTTTCGGCCGTACAAGACCCTATTTTCCTTTGTTCCGCTGCAAGTGCTCCCATTTGCGTGGGGTCCGAGGAAGGGCCGGACTCACTTTGTACATAATATTTCCCTGTATTTCCATTTGCCACCATAACTCAAGGGGAAAAAAAACACCACATATCCAAGGGCATATTAGTTTATTTCACCAGACCCCTTTCTAGAAATGAATCTAGAGAAGCAACCAAACAGTTTTTCAGCCAGACTATATACTAACAAGTTTTATATATACAAACAAATGCCTCTATATGTGTATATAGAACTTGCCCCCTATCAACCTTATTCTAACAAACCACTACCTCCGGAGTCCATACTCATACATGTGACGTTAGGCGGTGCAAGTTTATATTGATCAGCGTCAAATAAAAAAATGTGGAAGAAGCTATCCTGGTCCTTATCTCAATAATAATATGATCTTATAGGTCCAGCCAGCCCTATAAGCAGTCAGACTGCTCATTTCACAAAAGCACGGCCTGACCGATTCCTTGGTTTTGTGATTTTATCGAACGAGAAGGGAGCGAGTACAACACAAGACAAACCCACACACCATACAAGATGATAGATGGATGTATCACGGACATCACAATTCACAAGTGCATTACATGTTCACATCTCACTGGCTCACCCTACTTCGGTGTAACTGAATAAGTACAAAAAGTTTGCTCTTTCTCATCTCAAATCAAAACAATAGATCTTGTCGATTAGAAGATCTCCCAGTGATAATATACATCCCAGTTGACCGAGCCTAATGCTAATTGTTTTGTTCAGCAGCAAAGATATATGTGGAGGCCGGTTCGTTCGTCCTGTTCTGCTATCCAGGGCAGAAGGGGAAGGCAGAAAGCCCCAAGCCAAGATCTAGATTATTGCATAGTTGTTTTACAAAGGTCGACTTTACTCACAAGTCACAACAATGACCGTTTCCTGTTTCACTCAAACAATCACTTACATTCAACATCCAGTACAAAACTGATGCAACTGCAAATGGCTCAACTATACGGGTAGTGGTTTAAGCAGCCATGATGCAATCAATGGCTTGTTTGCAGATCCCAGTCATGGTCTCCTCTGGTCCATAAACCTGCAACAATTTTGTTGTGCATAATCAGGGCACCACTTATGGTGGGTGGGTGGGTGGAGCTGGTCCCAATGATTTCCTTTCAGGGAATGGCAGGTGTGGTAATTCAGGAAATGCAAGGTACCACAAGTACCACATTTATCTAATAGAAGTAGGGGTGCAAACAGTTTGGATATTTATCTGACACTGATGAGACTATTCATGTCCGAATCCAAATCCAAAGAAAAATACGAAAACAGATATGATATCAACAGTCATCCTGTATCCAATCCGTTTGCATCCCTAGAGAAGCATAGGAGATCATACCTCAATTGGAACACCCAGTTCCGCACCTAGGGTGCGCATTTTAGCAAGCCCAGTTTGGTAGTTCGGACCACCTCTCCGGACATAAATGTTCATTCTAGCGGCTTTCAATTTGGATTCCTGGAAACAGATTTATAAACAAAGAAACAAGATTTGTGAAGATGTTTCAATGGAGACAGCTGGGAGTGGTTGGGGAACTGAACATCTATCCAACTTCATGGTCCAATTTACCTTCTCTCTTAAAGCTCGAATGATGCCACTAAATGTAGCAGCAACATCAGTGAAGTTAGCGATACCTCCTCCAATGAGAAGGGCTCTCTTACGGCCATCAGGATCAGCGGTAGCACACTGCATGGATTAGAAAACATTATTCATGGCAGAAAGTAATGAACAGAACAGATGGCAGATGAAAGGTTCACTGTTCTTACATCCAGAACCACTCTAGCATACTGCAGAACCTCCTCCTCGTTGGGAGCTCCACTGTATTCTGCATAATTTCCTAGCTCCGAAGCATATCCCAAGTCTCCAACCTGGTATACAAGAGGAACGATGAGATTGTTGCGGCATACAACTCACAGATGGCATGTTTTATCGCTACATATAGTTTCTTTTTTAGAAATCCATTTCATGATAAATCTGAAGTTAACATGAGAAGGCATCAAAAGGTCCAAAGTAACTTGGAGGGTATGCAAGAAATTCATGCTTACTGTATCGGCATATATGACACTAGCACCGCCACCTGCAACCATTGTCCAAATGCGTCCTTTCGGGTTTAATACTGTGAATTTCAGAGAAGCACTTGTCTACAAGAAGAGAAATGGTTCATTACTTCAATCTGATGGAACATACAGAGCTGTAAACATAAGTTAATCCACATGCAAATGTAGGCACTAGGCAACAATGATTTACATATAGCATACTGAGGTGGAAAGGATGGAATCATTGGCTGTTCAATTTCACATGAACATACCTTCTCATCAAGTTCATGGATAAAGCTTTCTGAGGGACTGAGAACTCTTCCAAAAGGTAGAGGGAACTCAATGTTACCCCACCTGTACATGAAAAGAATGGTTGTTATGTTTGGAAATACAGTAGAAATCCTCTACCTTTCGCATAAAAAAGGGCAGGTATGATTAATATGGAGGAAACTGGAATCTGTGAGGTACATAAAAAGCCTGAATCATACTTATTGAAGTTCTTGAAAGCGGCTGTGTCATCTAGTTCTCCTCTCATATCCAGAGGATATGGTTCGCCATTTACCAAGGTGAATGGGTTCATCTCAAGGAATGAGAAATCCAAGTCTGCCAAAAGAATCAATTAGCATCATAAGTGCGATCAGAGAGTAATAGCCACAAACTATCTGCCTCTGAAAAGTAAGGGTCAGGTACCTTGGAAAACAGAAAATACACCTCTAATGAAATCACCTATTTTTGTGCGGACCTGAAAAATCCAAGCATGGATCATTAGCGAGGATCAACTGAGCACTGATGGTTAATCAAGACTCCGAAAATTACGAGCAGTAACAAGTTCAAACCTGGCGGCAACAAAATAGAGTTATAATACATAAAGTAACAGTGCGATGGCTTACCTCCAATGGCAGGGTGGCAATCAGTGGAGCACATGCTTCTGGTGTCATTTGCTTCTCTGTGGGAAGAAAGATTGTTTTAACCTTGTCCCAGTTCTCCTCAATCTCAATACCTCCACACTCTGAGAAACTAATGGTGCTGCCGAGCCTTTCTGATACAATTGAAAGGTAGTACTCTTGATCATGGGGCACAAACGGCTCAACTATGAAGGTTGTAATCAGAGCTTTGCAGCCGCCCATCTCGACCTAGATACACGAGCAAATTCATAGATATATATTATAAATAGCTTACACAACCAAGCTTGTGCTGTGAAAAGCATGGCAACATACTAGCTCTGACAGTACCTCAATGCCCAACCGCTCCTTAACAAATTGGCGAACTTGGGCAAGATCTAGGTTGAGGGCCACAAGTCCACTCTTCCCACGTTTCCCAAAGAGCATGTCCGGTTTCACAACCAACTTCATCGATGAGAGCCATGGCTCTTGGTTTGCAAGTTCAGTGAAATCTGTTGATTCTGTGACCTGAAATTAAGCAATATAAAAAATTTGAAAAAATGCAACCAAATTGACATTGAGGGATACAAAAGAAACAGGGATCATATGGAGAGAAAAAAAGATAAGCAATATAGAACGCTATATCTTGAAGCAATTCGCTAAAGAGTAACCAAGTTCAAGCTGATTTTCAAGTTTCACCATGCGCACTTTAAAGAGAAGTACACCTTCGGAAACACTGAGCATGCTGAGTTTATACAACTTAACTAGTTCATGATTTTAATGGAGATACATTTTAGTAAACCAAGTATTCTAACTTGGGCATTTCCTCATAAAAGGAAGAGGGAACTGGCCATTCCCACCCGTAAGTACTAGCCAGTTCACAAAGGAACAATGAATACTTAATGGGCCAAGCATACACCGAAGAGACAAATGGACATGGAACATGTTGAAATCCTATATTCATGTGTGCTAAGTTGCAAACATTACGATGGATGTGACGAACAACCACTCTACCCCAGATTGCAGCAAGGCTGCGGCAGCTCTTGCCACGACGTGGATGACTATCGTGAGCAATCCAATTTCATCTGATCCATAGTTCCATACACAGAGTAGCCTCTCAAATTCCAAATTACCCGATAGAAAGAGTACCATGTCAACCATAGCTGCCCAAACATATTACTACTACCCAGCAACTGCCAACGATAAGAACGAAGCACGGCTCTCAAATCAAACCAACACGAGCGAGTTCGCTGTGGAACCCGATCCTACGAGAACGCCTAGCCCGCCGCATCTAGATCCGCCCGCCGGCGCTCCCGATCCCCACCCCCACCCACCCCCAGATCACGAGGTGACCCGACCAGCAAGCGTGTGGAGATGGAACGACCTGCGCGGAGAGGATCTGGAGGTCGATTCCGGCGAGGCGCTTGAGGTGCTCCCGGAGGAGGCGCTTGGAGTCGTACTCCCGGATCTTCTTCCGCGCCATCGCCGGCGGCCGAACACCTTCTGGAAGCGGCGGCGGGTGAGCGTGCGCGGCGACGACCCGTGTGTGCTCGGGATTTGGGCCCTGGGCGGCGGGTTTATGTACCGCTGTGGGAGGTTGCTGGTTTCTTTCGGTCACTGGCTCGGTGGGCCCTCCCGGATGGTCTGGTTTCGTTCGGGGCGGACGGGATCTGGTTGGTTGGGTTGGGACCGTTGGGTTGGTGGGGGCGCTGCGCCCAACGGTGACGTCAGTGACGTGCCACGTGTACGTACCGCACTGTCGGAACATCAGCATTCTGCATGCGGTATACAGTGAAAAACAGGTTCTAACACGTTACATGAACATTGACGAAGGTAGACACGTATTGCCGTAACGAACGGGGTTAAGGTTATAGTTAAAGTTTATTATTCATTTCGTCCTAATTTATAGATAGTTTGATTTTTTAATATTAAATTAATATTATTTTTATGAATTATTATTTTTTAGCATCTTTTGTCCTATCTCTCCCTGCCTATCTACTCTCCCTTACCATTTGCTTTTTTCTCATAGTATTCCACTGTAACATTTCTATATATCTCTCTCCATATTCCACCCCTCTATTATGTAATCTCTCCTCTCTCTCCCTAGTTGGTCGTCGCACATCTACGTCCCTTGCTTCCACTCTCTTCCTCCTCGCTTAACCTCTCTCGCTATCACAACCTCGATCTTTCTTCTCTTATTCCGTGACACTTCCTTCCTCATTCCTCCTCTCACTCTCTCTCCCTTCCACCATGTCTCTCCCTATATCTACCACCTTCCTGTTTTAATTTCTCCCTCACCCTCTGTATCCCACTCTCTCATTGATTGTTTGTCTCTGCCTGTTTCTCTTCCTCTCTCTCAATATCTCTCTGTTGTAATCAGTGAGCACATGCGGTACGCACGTTGGCTACAAAAATTTCCTTCACAATCGATGGAAAACAAGAATAAATTTTTGTCACTACCGGTTTTCAACTGAACAAAACCGTAGCAAAATATATATGCGCCTAGGATCAAGTCTCGCATATAGATGACAAATTACATAAATACCACAGACACATGTCAAAGATAAAAGCGTATATAACATTTAAACATCTCATTATTACACAGTGACACGAGTCTTTAACTCAAAGTATAGCGTAGCATTGCGGAAGCGTAAAACAAAATATAACTAGGACGCCACAGGGACGTCAATCGGTGAACGAAGCGCCTAATACTCGTCGTAGTCTTGCACATAATCTTCAGCATCTCCATCAGCTGAGTAGCGGTTGGATTTTTCCCCCAACAAGGAATAAATATAAAGAAGCAAGTGTGAGTACAGCAACTCGTACTCAACAAATACAACATAAACTATGAGGCTCTAGGTTTAGCTGACGGACTGCATGACCTTTTAAATTGAACAACTTTATTTAAATCATTGTTTACTATTATTGATTCGAAGAACAATTAACCCAAAGATATTGCATAAAGAAGTAAATAAAATTTAGTTGATATAACCATCACCGTAACCAAAACCTTTGAACACCGCTAATCACTCGGAAGGGTCTGGGCCGATCATAACCGTGAGCAGGGCTGACATGTCAGTTTTACACTCTTGAGATGTCGTTCATTTTTACCCACAAGTCGTGAGCTACGCTAGGGGTTCATCACACACCTTAGGTGAGATGACTAGCAAGCACACTACAAAGCTTTTACAAAAATCACTTTGGTAAGATGTAACCACTAAGGTTTCAGGGTCGCAACGGTGGTGTCCGCCTCACAAAGGGAGAAGCACACACATCACGTAAAGCACACTCAACCTAAGGCAGAGCAGCGACCACAGAAGCTAACATCCCTTCTTGTCCCGCAAGTAAGTTACAACAAAGTAAAACAATCTAATTAACAGCTAAGTCCGTCCTATTCCGACCTTATGGTAGCACTGCTGTCCCAGGTGGTCGCTTTGTGAACCGGTCCTTAAGGAGAGAAGCCGCAAAAGCACACGAGCACACTGCTCAAGCATCCGTAAACCATATTGCTAGAAAGCAGATTATAAAAATGGACGTGAACCGCTTCATGGTCAAGCCCAGCAATTAATTGCATAGAACCATTAGTCAAAATTAATTAACCAAAAGGACACGAGTTCGCGCTTGCACCTAGCACAACATAACCAAATGCATTCCAAAAGGTGAATTATCAGGATAAAATTAGGTAAGGTAATATCATTATAGTCATACAAAATTAAATGCACATGCAGTGATTCAAAAGAATTATTGGGTGTTGTTTATGTTATAATTGCCTTCTTCAAAAAAAAATTGCTGCTGCTCGGGAGATTTCTGGAGGCAGTTCTTCAAACTCAATAGGCAGGATCAACGTCTACGCACGATTATAGTGCCATTACAAGCATCCACATAATTACACATGCAAGCAAACAAAGACGAAACGATAAGAAACAGTACACCATTACATGAAACAGAATATAAAACAGTTATAAAGTTACTCTACACGTTACTACGGACACTTGAGCGCGAAAATCACCGAAAACAGATTTAAAACGAAGGAGATATAAGGTTTTGAAGGTGGCAAGGGCTTGGTTGTAAAAAACATTCGAGCGTTAAAAACAGGGTCTGCCACTATTTTGCCGGACAGCGGATTGATTTTTAGAAATGCAAAGCAGCGGCGGCAGAGGCGACGTGGCTATTTATGGTTGGTTGGGTTCGGTGACACACCATGAGCTGCAGGGTTGTGTGCCGCAGAGGATCCGGTTTCGGTAGATCGGGATCTGGTGTGGGCAAGAACACGGGACGGCGGAGGGGAGCCACTAGACGTGCGGCATGTGGCAGGGGAGGCAGCAGGGCACGGGAGCGGCAGCGCGGTGGGAGAGGCACGCGGGGCCGGCTCGTGGAGTGTAGGGAACAGAGGCGTGCGGGTAGGCAGGTATAGCAGCAGAGGGCGGTGGGGCCCAGGTGCCAGGGAAGGGGGGGGGGGGGGGGTGCGGATGCGCATGCAGGGGATCAGGGTGGGGGCCGGCGGTGCAGAGGCGCAGGCCAGACGCGGGCTCGCTCCGTCTTGGTTGTGCAGGAGCACAGCGGCCTCGCCGCGTGGGTAGCTGGAGGTGATGAGGCTCGGCGCTGGCACGTCCGCTCAGGTGGCAGGGAGGCAGGAGCAGTCTGGGTGCCGGAGGGAGGGAAAACAGCTCACCGGAGTTGTGTGTTTTTCCGCCGGAGTTAGAGAAGAAACGCAGAGATGCAGGAGAAACCGAAGATGCTCTCGGGAAACGGAGACCACCCCGACAAAGAGCTCGACGAGACGAACGTCGTGGTACCCTCAGATTTCACCGGAGACGCCCGTGCGTGGAGAAAATCCTCGCCGAACGTTCCCCGGAGTTGGAGCATCTCCCGAACTTCTTCCTTAGATCTAGGGAGATAGGGTTTCGGGACTGAAAAAATGGAAACCGGTTTGGGAAAGAGCGTGACGAGAGGATTCCGATGAATATATATATACACACACATATATATATACATATATATATATATAGGAAAATTTCTTTCTACATGCGCATGTAGCTACACCCGCCCACGTATATGCGCACCGGTTTGGGCCGAATTGAATTCCACTTATTTTCGGAATATTCAATTTTGGAAAATAAATTAATTTCAGAAAAATCTAGAATCTTTATTCGTGTCCCGAAAAATACTCCGATGGCTCCAAAAATTCATAGAAATGTTTTGGCAGCCAATGAACTCAAATAAAATATTTAGAGCTCAAGAAAAAGATTAGAAGAACTTCGAATAAAAAGAGTTTGCTTAGGGAAAATAGGAAAAGCCTCTAGATAAATTTGGAAAATTCCTAGAAACAACTCGACGATAACTAAACGCATTTAGAACAGTTTTTCACACACAAATAAAAATATGTATGTCGGCATGAATGCTTCAACAAGATTGACCTATGATATATTTTAATCACTTGCCCAAATAAAATAAATCATGACATGCAAAGCTAGGCATAATCCTTAGAAAATTAAATAAAGCATATTAATTTTATTTAAACAGCTGAAAGTAAAATACAGGGTGTTGCAATTTTACCCATAATTAGCTGATTTGCATCTGGCTGCATATAAACTACAACAATAATTGAATGTGCACTAACTATGGTACTCCATCCGGATTTAAATATATGTCACATTTTAGTTCAATTTCAAAAAACAAGCTCATTTACGGACATCTATTGTGATAAACTATATGTGGTAAAATAAAACGGTCTGGTGGACTGAAAGTCTGAAACGAAAGTCTAAAACGAATGGCACAGGCAAAAAAAAAAACATGTGGACTGAGAAAAAGTGAACATAAGAAAACACAAGTATGGAATGCTTATATCCACGAGTCTTACTGATAGAAGAAGATCAATTCCCATCAATTCAAGTGTCAGGACCACTTTTTTTTTTAAATAGAAACACATTACATTATTTAACATGCTCCAGGCAGATCACCACTTTTTTTTTTGAAATAGAAACACATTACATTATTCAACAGGCTCCAGGCACATCACCGGAGACAGCATATTTACAAAGTCGGGTACATTGTGCCATCCACACTATGGACTCCTCCACACCTAGTCATTGTCCAAGAGCAGCTAGAGTATCAGCTACTGAATTACATTTTCTGGAACACTTAAAAATGTTACAGCAAGAAAAATCAAACAACAATGTACTTTTGATGTCCCTTAGAACTTAGAAGAGCTCCCAACTTAGATCGATCATAAGCTTCAGAGGACAACGTTGTACCTAGGATTTGAGCATCAGTTTCCAAAATAATCTGTTGCATACCAAGAGATGCCGCCAACTCAATTCGTTTCAGACAAGCCAAAGCTTCAGCATGAAAAAGCCCCTGCTATGCTTGTAAGACAGCCTATTCCACCAGCTAGGACTTAGCCATCTGGATCTTGGATAACACAGCCCCAACTGCCTTTATTATTTGCTCAAAAGGAGCCATCACAATTCACCTTGTAGAAACCATCCGGGAAGGCCGCCATTTATCATTGAGTGGATCTGGCTTTGAGCTTTGCTCCTTTATTAATTTCTGCATGCTAGAAATATGATAATAAATGATGCTGCATATCTTAGCAGCTGACCACTGTTAGCAAGACCCTACAATATGAAGGTCATGTTAGAGCAAAAACGTATGCCAATCACTGACAATAGCAACTTTAGTTTGCCAACTGAACTACTAAAGTTTGTAGTCGGGCTCATATATCATGCAAATAAGAACAGATAAGCAGCACGCTACCCATTTTTTTCCATTGGGGGACAATGAACTCACTTGCATAGATGGACAATTGAAACTTATTCAATTGAACCATGACAAAATGTGATGGCCCTTTCCAACACCAATCGAGCAGCCCCTTTGTTCCCAGCTGCAGCATACATACCAAGATACCAACCAGGATGGTCACAAGCAGGTCAGGGCAACACCTTTGTCAGAACAAAGCATATGCAGAAGATAAGTACAATGCAACAAAAATCAAAACAGAAGATGAATAAAGAGAGTTATGGGATGACCAGATGGATCTAGTGCCCTTGTGACACATGAAGGATGATTGCTCAACAATTTGTATTACTGCTAGGTGGATGGACCACCAGCCAGGCAGAGAGAGAGAGGTCACACAAAGCTAGTATAGTATAAGCAAAGCCGCAAACCTGCCAGAGAAATAATAAAAAAAAGATACAAAAGATTAAGGGAAAATGAAACAGAGGGACCAAAGAAAGGATGTCAACCAAAATACCTTATACTGTAACACAGTTGTACACAACAAACTGACTGTTCTGGGTAATTTGGAGACGATCCACTCAATCCACTGCTGAATAGGTTCCTGGAGGATAAACAGCAATCAGCCTCTAAACTATTTTATCAGGGAAAGCACAACTGTAACACAGTAGATCTATTTTCTAAAGTAGGTTTTTGAACCACTTGTGCTTACCAGCTGCCGAGAGATGATTAATTAATGCAACTTTTGTTTACCTGGACCAATAAAATATTAAGTTTCCCATTATATAGTTCAAAGAGGGGAACACATCACCATAATCTGGAGAATACCTTCAAATAAAAAATAGCATTGGTCAGCTTGGGCCAAAAGTTATGCCAATGATTATAATAAATAATCAATAACATTGATACTAAGGTGGTTTGCATTGAGCAGTATTCACTTCATCACTTGAAATTTCAAGCATGCTTATAAGTTATAAGGCGGTATGGTTCTGTTGCCAGACGGTAATATAGTGTCGTCGGGCTAAAATTCATCTGCAATGGGCGGTACCTCGATCTTCAGGGTAAAAAAATTATGGAAACAGAAGCACTTCAAGAGTGCATAACTGATTCAAATTGCATTATATCTGAGGTTGGCGAGTGAGATGGGTACCATTGCTGCAAGATACCTTCCATTTGTTCATTTAATTTAGCATGCAATGACATATCCTCCTGGAACTGTCTCCATCACTCCGACATGAGCCACGGACTCATTCCTTGCCGTTATCTGAAACCTGTTGTAGGTTGGTCATCTCCAATACCAGTTCCTACTGTTCTTGACTGTTTCTCTGATTCAGCTGCCCCACAAACGCTGAAACCTGTCAATAGATACATCTGATAAAGCTGAAGTCACAATAAAGCCGTTTTCATTGCTCATGCAATAAATAATCTGACCATTGTAGTTTGTCAAGCACATAACGTCATAACTAACTTGCAGAAATTTCAGAAAAAAGTGGAGGAGGAAATGCCTCTTGCCACCAGGCAACATGTATAACCTTGGTTGCTTTACCTTACATTTTCAAAAGCCCATAACACAAATCAAGTGATGCCTTTTGTTGTATGTTTTGAGTTTCATTTTTTGTTAAGTAGTTCAGGAGATACCAAATAATATAAAAAATGTTCTGGATTTCTGGAATGTACGGCGAAGTAGCAAGGCTAAAAGCAACACCACTCGTTCAGTTTGAGCCTCGCTCCTATCACGCATCATCTGGTAATAGCGTTCCTAAGCTTCTCCACGCCGATTTGGCAGCTGAGAAGGTACCTCTTCCCAGAACACGTACGGCTCAGACCTAAGCTTGAATCAAAGAGAAATAGGTTCATCAGTCTCTCCCAGATTTTCCTGCACCCACTGCAATGCTGCCTGCAGCACCACGCCGTGGAGATTTAAGCATCACGAGGTGATGATATCAGGATATATACCTGCATGTAGAACCAGCTGACCGTCTGGTGCAGTTGGCCGACCTGCATGGTAGCAACCAAAACACGATCACAAGTCGAAACGATCAAACAATTCAGCAGAGATAAAGATGCTGCGACATTTAAGGCGGATGTCCATTTCTGTTGATGGATCCGCGCACAACCACTGCACCACAATATAGAGGATATAGGAATATGAAGCATCCGGGTGCCTCGGTTAGGGATCGAGGGATCCGAGGTAAAAGGTCCATGACATCAATGGCTATCAAGGTAAAGGGCTCGATGGAAAAAAAAGGTTCAGCAATAAAGAAGTACAAAATTTAACTTTGGAAGACGTAACCATATAGGAGAAGCTTCCGAATCCATTGTTTTTGGGATAATAATCTTTTATTGGCCAGAGCATGGTACTGCACACAAAGAGAACATAAGAAATGCAACTTTAAAATGAGAGTTCAAAAACATATAAGTGACACTCTAGCTGTACAATACATGAGTGTAAACAAAATAACATCCAGCAAGTACATGTAATTGCTAATTTGGACCAGGTAGGGATACTAAAACCCTGATTCCATTTGCCAATTCACACAAACTATAATCGACATGAGATGGATTAGAACAAATAATATCGCTAGAATTATTTATTCTCTCATTGTGGTTATGAGTTAAGAAAAACGAACCAGACAAACTCTTAAGGCACAGCAAGAAATTTTTTTGGACCTGGGATCGCATCAGAATTGAGCGCTCCATCACTACCAATCATACTGGATCTCAAATTTCAAGCGATCCATTGCACAAAACAAGAAGAAAGAGAGGCTAGGACAGCTACACCTACATTGGATTCACCTAGAAATCTCAAGTAGACATGAGATTAGCAAAATAATCAATTTAGTAAAGCCTAACCAAAACAAAATAGAGCATGATGAGACTTGCAAAGACAATTTCAGCAGACGTGCCCTGCGGTGGCTGGGCGCTGGGCGCTGGGCAGCCTCTCCGGGCGGACGCTCAACGGCGTAGGGGCGAGGCACGTCCAGAGTGTTAAACTAAGCATGTATTACTGCAAATAATACAAGTCTTCACCTACCATAGGAAAATATCGCTCAAGCCACTCCCACTATTTATCCTACATTAGCAAGCGCCAATGAAAGCAATGTTCAGTTATCTAACCTCAAGTACTCAATATTAAAACATGCTGCATCATTTTAAATGAACCAATTTGTAAATATGATCCAACTCATTAAGTCAAATGTCATACTATTTTGCTACATACCACAGTCTGTGCCATTTCACGGACCTCAAACAATGACCGAGCATATTAACACATATTTCTTTTGCGTTCATATCTCCTCACCTAAGCCAGTTTGCTCTCCTCATTGCCATCCGAGGCTTCTAACAGGAGCCAACCCGTACGGACAATGCTCTGCACAAGGTGCCCCTCCCACCAATGCTCTCGTCAACCTGCATATAAGAATCAATTTACACCATGAAAAAACTATGAACACAAGCATAATTTATAATCAGTTCACAATTGAAATAGCACCTAGATATGAATTCCTCACCGCTTTCAACAATCCCTTCTCCACACACTGACTGGCCTGTGCGCGTTCTTCTCTTTCATACAATTCGGCAACCACTTGCACTGCCTGAGAGCCATCACCACCCGAGCGAAACAAATTCTTAGAGCAAACACGAGCAATATATAGGTGCAGTAATGAGAAACCCGTCACCTCAACATTCGGACACTAAAGTTGCATCCCCAAGCACACTGCTGCCGTTGCTGCGATGGCTGGTGGCGGGTGTGGACGGCGGGGTCTGCATTGCGGGCACTGCAGCTACTGTTCCTGTCCTCGGACGGTGGCGGTGCCGGGCACGCAGCCGGGTCGGCGGAGAGCCGCACGCCGATGAGCAGGAACCGGGTGTGGCGCATGGTCAGCTCGCTGGCCGTGTGCACGGACACGTCCGCACGTCGCAGTCCCGGCACAGGATCATCGAGTCCTTTTTGCACAACAGGAGCTCCCTTTTTCTCAAGAACGACGGTGCGTCAGCTTTAACCAGCAAACCTGTGGCTACTGCTGCGCCGATCCTGATGAGGACGGTGCTGGGCTGAGCAGGGAGAAGCAGCGGTGCTTGCCCGTGAGCTTGTTGGCGCGGTGCACGCGTCGGTCGCACGCGTCGCACAACGCGGCCTTGTCGGCGCAGCAGAACGCCTCCGGCGCCTCCGCCACTGCACATGTCACACTGCACCTTCATCCCTGCCTTTGTCTTCAGCCAGCAACCGCTCTCTCGACGGGGCACGGGACGGGAGGCGCGCACGGCTGAGCTCGGAGCTCTGCGGGTCAATGACATGGGAGGATCATCGCGCACGGCGGAGGCGAAGGGGTTTGGACGCGAGGGCTAGGTACTGGCGGCGGCGTGCGGGTCGATCTGCGTGATCCCGACATTATTTGGCAAGGAAGGCGCTAAATGAGAGGGGGAAATTGATTGCTTCCTTTTTTTTTTATTAATCACGGGAGGAAGACAAAATTAGGAATGTGGCAAATCATTGCAACAAAATCAAGGCAAGCTCCTCTGGTGTAGAAAAAAAAGATAAGGGTGGGTATGGGTTAGGGGAACGGTGAGAAAAAAAGAGACAAAGGGATGAAAACATTTTCCCTCTATTGTTTTTCATCTTTTCCTAACGTTGTGAGGGGTACACCGAGATCATCTTAGATAAAAAAGATTCTAAGGAAACTCGTTTTTTACCTGTGCAGACAGGATGAATTCCAATTTCATCGACCGAAACGGGGATCAAACTTGATACCCCCGTGTCTCGGCGCTACGGACCAACGGTGGCACGCCAGCATTCACTCTGGCCGCACTCACCTGCCCAGCGATCGCCTTCAATTCATTGTGCTAGTGAGCGTTGGAATGGCGCACGCGATATGATGTCGGGCGGACGGAATCATGGTTTGATGGGAGGTTGGGTAGGTGCTTTACTTTGAACCTACACTCCCAAATTCTTTCCACTACATATTTTTTGACCTCTTGCATTCATACTCCACAGTCCAACCTTGGCCATATAAAACCACGTATTAAAAAATTAGGATTCATCGTCACCTCATTCCTCACCCCTCACTGTTAACTGAATGGCTTAATTCATCACCACTCTCTTTCTCGAGGCTACAACTTACAAGGCTTCATTCATCTTGATAGATTCTATCAGAATTCCGTCGGTCCAATCCAGTCACCATTAGCACCACCGTCAACAAACAAAGCAAATAAAACAGAGCACGCTTTGGTCTTCCAGGCAACAAAATTAACGAGCACGCGAGGCCTAAGGCTTGGACAAAAACGAACGCTTTCTGTTCTCATTAGCAGCACAAGGCAACAACACTTTTAAACCGACCAGTTCTCAAACGCAACCCCGTTAGTACACGCTACAGCATCACATCTCACCAAAGGGGATGTTCTTCTGAACAATCGACATCCACACGTGAGGGCCCAGCGCCCTAGGGGAACAAACACTATTATCATTACATGATCCTACCGCTCACCACCGTAGATGACGGACAGCTGCCGCCGGCACGAGCGCATCCAACCTGCTAACCCCAGAACATGTTAGCCATGGAGGGGACTGAGATTGGGCATGCTCCCTGTACAAGACCACAAATACACATGCACATACCTGTTGTGAAATATCAGGACAAGAGCGAGCTCTGCAGATGTGGGAGCCACGGAAGATTATTCATCTTGGCAAGAATTAGTCCGCACAAAGTGGCCTCCCGGGCGTGGCCCCCTGCTGTGGCCCCGCTCCCTGAATGTTCCAGAGGCAGGAGGGCCCTCGGTTCGTTCTTCTATGCTCGGGTTCTGCTGGAAGTCTGTAGCTTTATTGTGGGATCCGACTGGCTGGTACTCGAGATGACTGCCACCCCTCCGCCTCTCCACATTTGTGCCATGGCTTGGCCTCCCAGCATCATAACCCCCTCTTCCCCTGTGTGACCCGCCGCCCCCGCCTCTGTGGTACCTCGCATTGTGCTGGCCCTGGCGACGCGGTGCAGGATTAACCTGCTCCTGCTCAATCTCACTTTTCTGGTTACCGTCTTCCTGAGTCGGGTTTCCCTGTTCGTTCTGTGCGACCTTCTCACTGATGCCATCACCCCTTGTCACAGGTTTGTTACTGCTGCTGTCTTGTCGGGTAGTACTATCAGATCCTTTGGAGATGTTCACCTCAAGCTTGCCTCCACAGGCATCCATTTGCCCTTCGACAGCAATATTGCCGTCTGAGATATTCTGCGGATGCAAGTTGGATTTAGGTTTCCAATGCGTTTTAGAGTGTGGAACTACCCCGCTGCTTTTGACATCAGATCTTGGCATGTTCCTGTGATCGGATGAGTTTGAATCCATAGCAATTGTTCCGGACTGATAGACAAAGTCATTCTTGCCCTCTCTATCTTTGCTCTCGCTTGAGTAGCTACCTGCTTCATTTCTTTGAGCCTTAGGATGCTGCCGTCTTTGCCTGTTAGCTGCGCTATGCTCCTTTGCAGCACCGACTGATAATGTAACTGTTTTAGCTGGAGCTGGGCAGTTCTCAGCATCAGTTGCGGCCTTGGATTTTAACTGCTTATCTTCTTGCCTGACAGGTTCAACTGGCTGATTCTGATTGACAGACTTCTGAACTTCCTTTGATTCATTAGAGTTCTCTGCTTGCTCAACAGAATTTGGTACCACCAAAGCTGACTCACCTGGGTTCCTCCTGCGCCAGGAAGGATTAGATTTACCATGTCCCTTGCTAGTTTTCTTATCCTCCCATTTCTTGGGTTCAGTTGCAGCATCTAATTTAGCACCACTGGACTTATCAATTGCTTCCTTATCATTATTCGGATTCTGCTGTTGTATCTCTTTGGACATAGGCTTAGGAACATATCTTTCCATTTCAGCCCTCTTTCTTCTTGTAACGTTCTCCCCATCATTGGAGATCTTCCCAGCTGGTTGAGTGGGGTCAGCTACTGCCTCATTCACTATGGCTCCATCAGGCTGCTCATTCTGCACTGGTGGCTTAACTGGTGCCCACAAGACACCTTCACTCCCATGTGGCTTCTCAACAGGCCGAACAGCATGTTGATGTTTCCCGGATCTTTTTGCTTGCTGAGGGTCTTGGTCGGCTATTTTCTGTATTATGTGCTTCATCTGGTGATTTAACACGCTCCTGATTCAAAGGTGCAAATGATATTCCACCCACAGTTATACTTCCCACAGTTAAAATAGTACCTTCAGTGGGAACAATAGAGCTACTGATGATAACACCACCAGTATGTGCCTTTGGCTCACTAGACACTTTCACTGTATTCTGTTCATTAGACACCACAGGAGGCTGTTTAGAACTAGCTGGACCATCCTCCAACTTTTTCTTACTTTTCAAATGCCGGGCACCCTTTTTACTCTGGGCTGGGGGGTCATCAAGCGGTGACACAACAGTCGTTGCTGTGTCGACAAAAACCTCTGTATTTTTTTTAGCATTTCCAGTGGTTACTGAAACGGTTGGCTTCTCACCAGAATTTTTCTCCTCTGAAACAACATGCCTTTTTCTGTAGCCCTGCTTAGGCTTCGAAACATTGTCATGTGACTGTGAGACACTCTTTTGTGCAACACGCTCCATGTTGTACTGTGTGTTCCTGACTGAGGATGAGGCCACATCAGCAGCAGGACCTTTGCCACCACCTGAAGCATATGATAGTGCAGTAGGCTGAGACTGTACATGAACCCCAGTATGCTTCGGATCATTGGAAGGTGGAAGAGCGGCAATACTATCAGGTGCAGTAAGATCATGTGGTTCAGCAGTTGAAGTGGCAAGTTTAGCAGTGACATCAAATCCAGCCTTTTGCTTATCATGTGAGTCATCAGTTTCTGCTCTTGTATCATTCGATTTCTTCTGAAGTACTGATGAGCGTCTGTTCAGTTCTTCCAATTTCGCTTGAGCTTTTGCTTTTTGGTTCTTTGTCCGCTCCTCCTCCTCAGCTTTCAGCTTCTTTGCACGTTCTGCAGCCAACTCCTTCATTTTTGTACGCTGAATTGGAAAAGGTAACAAATACAACACTAGTCAGCAATCAATATCATTCAAATTCATAAGCACCATGTTAACCTCGCACTACTCGACAACAACCAAGAAAACAAAGCTTTTTCATTATGCTAGAGTTGAAACCCAAAATTCACCACTAACAAGGGAAAATAAAGAGAAAGAAATAAATAACACTAGCTGTCTTCCATCGACACTTATACAAAACTAACTGACTGCTTTGAGAATTTGATGCTGCATGCAGCATACTGGTCGTTCTACATATTGCAGAAATTTCACAGCCAATAAAAGCAGACGAATATATCTTAATTAACAAAAACTGGTCTTTATTTCATGATGATGAGACAACTGTACTGCGATATGAATTCCAACCAGGATTCAGATGCAAAGAGACAATATATGACAATCTATTAGAACTTCAAGCAATAGCAAAGCACAACATATGGCATATTTTTTCTAAATGGCTGTTTTTATGGACACGAGCTAAGTGAGGTTTATGAGTATTAAAAATTTGAACTTTCAGAGATAGTAGCCAATGCCCCTAAAGATAATTGCAACAAAGAACTTTCAGAAGATTAAAATGGTAGTCATAGAAGTAGTAAAAAACTAAAAATACCACAAATCTGCAACCATATACCTGAGACTCATACTCAACTGAAGCTGGCATATCATCTGGTACCAATAGAGGCTGCAATTGTGAAGCACTCTCAGGTTGTAGGCCATGCTGAATATTATTCCTGATATCAGCTACTAGTAGTGAATCAGTTATGGGGCTTTCTTCCCGTCCATGACCTGCAAACTTATTAGCTGGTCTGTCTTTAGGAGGACCATGGTGACTGTTTCTTGAAGAATCCCCTCTCCTATGTACACGATCATTAATTGAATCACCAGGTTTTGCCGCTTTGCTAAATTCATTTATCTGTGAGTGTGCCGGTCCAACAACTGTGCCCTCAATAGGCACATTTGGTAGTCTCTGCACCACAGGAGAAATATGGGTAACAGAAGCCGGCTGGTCCGAAGCACAAGCAATACCAGTGATGACAGCAGCAGATGAAATGCCAGTGCCCTTTTGCTGCTTCTTGAATTCCCTGGATGAAGCTGTCTCTGCGACAATACGTGTATCAACATTTCTGGCTTTGTTGTTCAAGCTCTCAATTTTCTCGATCAAAGCTGCATCCTTCTTAATGACAGGTTGCTGATCCAGTGTAACTGCCTTGTCCTCTTTGAATTTCTTGGGCAGAATGCCATCACCAGTATCTCTGTGATTGGAATGTGCATTTTCAAAAACAGATGAATAGTCTGTACCAACTGGGCCTCTCTGGTCAGTCACCGACTTTATAAGTACCCTGTTTCTTTCACTAAAAGTGTCCCTGATATCAGTCCTCATGTTCGCATCAGTCCGATTTCCATCAGGATGCGGAAGAAGTGGCGGTGCTGACTGCACATTCCTTTCAGATTCATGGGAGCCTCCTAGGCGATCAGAGTTGTCATGCAAACTCCCAGGCCGCCCTCGACGAAACACATGTACTTTATCAGATTCCAGCTGTTCCCTTGGAACCGGTTCATGTTTGCCTGGTCTGCTCTGAGAATGTCCAGAGTGGAACTTTTCATTTTGATTTGGGAATTGATTCAATATTCCAGGTTGATGAGGCCCTCCAACAAAATGAGGATCTCTCACATTGGCATTATTGAAATTCGCTCGAGGGCCATAATATCCTTCGTAAGGCACTGGACCCTGATAGACTGGTCTAACTGGAATAACAGGCTGATTCATAATATAGGAGTTAGGAGGCATATGATGATACACATCTCCATTTTTAGGGTGATATCCACCATGTCCTGAGCCCTGCCTTGTGCCTGCTTCAGAGCTAGGTGGAAACTGACCATAATAACCAAATGGTTCGACAGGGAAACTGCCATGCGGCCCTACAGGTCTGTATGGCCCGCCTGGTGCTGCTCCTCTATGCCACATTCCCTCAGGGGGGTGGCCAGGAGGTGCACGCCATGAATCAAACTGTGGAGGAGGCATACGGAAGTTTGGTGGGTATGGATGTGGTTGCAGGCCCTCATTTGGCAGACTTGTCGTGGGGACAGGGGCACCTACAGCGTGTGCATGCTGCTCTGTCTTAATGATATCAACAGGATGATTTTTGGATGGCGAAGTTACCTCACCGGTTCCTGGCACACAAGATATTTCACATTACAAGGTAAGACAATTATATGTATCCAATAGCAGTGGATGTCATTAACATATGATATAATGGTGAAATTAATTATACCAGCCGGAAGGTTCTTCACTTGTTCAGCTTGTGATGCCTCTTTACCCGAACTAGATGTTGGGCGCCCTTTGGAACTATGTCCTAGAATAAAAAAGATACGTAAGGAGAACTCTTCTTATACATAAACTAAGTAGATGAAACTGGCAGTTGTAAGCTAGAGAAGTCTCAACGGAAACAGTTTTGTTGCCCAAATAGTTAACCAATAGGAGCATTTATCTAGTATACTAGTACATGTAATGATGTAAATGGTCAAAACAGCAAAAAGATCATAATATCAAATGCTAAACATAAAAACAAAATTTCAAGAGCAAGAAACTCGAAGTAAATATGAAAAATATAGAACAGTGAATGTAGTTACCTCGTTGACTGTTTATATCAGAACCAAGTGTTGGGAAATCGCCAGTACTTAGTGTGAACCCATGACCATGGGATGAAGATCCCTACATAGTTAAACAAAATCAGATTGAAGGATGTACTTAATCCGAGTCTAGAATGAGCCACAGACATGCAACATTACCGGTCTATCAATAGTCCTTATCGATGCTTTCACATTATCTGATGCATTATCCGCAAACCGAGAAAGCTGCTGTGAACTTCCTGGTCTTGTTTCTGCACTTCGGGGACGATTTGTGGCCATTGGTAGATGAGGTGATGGAAACGTGCCCGATGCTGAAGATGGGCGAGAATTTGGACCCCAAGCATTGGGTGAGCCAATTGATTCACTTCCAGCTGTTGATGGCCTTGAGCCTCCCCCAGAGGAGGGTCGCCCATTGAAGTGGTTGGATGAAGTGGCACTTCCATCATTCTTGGTAGACAGAATCGATGAGGAACCCCATGCATTTGGGGTTGTAGATGGTGCTTTGCTGCCCCACGTGAGGGTGCCCCTACCATGGAAACAAAAAAAAAAACTCATAACATAGTAATTATAAACATTCAGATGATCCTAAACATGAAAATGTTGGATCTTATGAACAGTTGGTAAATGAAGAAGGATCAAGGATGTATGCCTACTTTGGAACAAGTTCCAGGTTGGGATCAAGACCATTGTTTTCCAACCTTCAAAAGCAATACCCAAATCAATCCATATACATTAAAGCAGTACATAGAATTGTGGATTTGCAACCAACAGCCAATAGGAAAACAGTTACCTCTGACTTGGTAAATTGATGGGTTTGGGCACCTTGCCTAGAACAGTCATACCAGATTTCCTTGCAGGAGCCGCCCATCTGTAGGAAGTCAGAAGGAAGAGTTAATTTAACAGGTTAATTGATTATGCAAGTACAAAGGCAATCAGTATAGTTGCAAAAACTACCCAGAAAAATTACAGATATAAATATTATCCAACTAAATAATGTCCAAAACAAGGGTGTTCATAATATGGACACAGCATTTAATTTGCAGGTTGGAAGAATTGTTACATGTGGGGCAGCATTTAGAAAACAATACTTACGTGCAGAAGCTTTTGAGACAAATTGCACATAGCTAACTCTGGATGGGCCAAAATCACAAAATGTGATCCCAAATCACTCAACTTGTGACCCCATAGTGCATGCAATCTCACAACAAGTTTATTTCTGTTATGTGCTCTAGTAATGCCAATCGTGTGACGTCAGTCCATATAAAAGTTTGGATATTAATGCTATACATATTCTAAAAAAGTCTTGTCTTAGAACCTAGATAGAGTAATGATTGTGATCCGAGTAAGTACAAACTAGAGCACAATATCCTTTGATAATAGGTGATGCCTGTTATTACATTAGAATTTCAGAAAGTCCATGTGCTGCACATAAAATTTAAGCGAAAAGAAGAGGTGATTCAAATACGGGGAAAAAAAGATAAGCACGTTGTCGTGAGAGAGGCAGCTCAGCGGCACAAAATCGCAACAGAAGCCCAGAATGTCCAGGGCTTTATTCACAAGACAACACATATAAATTATTGCATCAGTTATCAGCGTGTCACGTTGTCCACGCGGACTGGATTACGGGACTCGTCCAATGTCAAAAACTGACAAAACCCCCCAAATAATCCTCACAGGTAGAACGCTCAAGGCCCACATGGTGACATGAGTACCACTTTGTGACTCCAATGAGTCAATGACCCAATTGGCCAAACGACGGTTCAGTATCAAAACCCGACCATCCCAAAGCTATCATATACCATCCCAAAACCAATTGAAACAGACGCTGCACACTCTCACACACAACAGGAAATATACTACCCAAAAACAATTGAAACTGAAGCTGCACACTGTCAAACACAACGGAACAAATGCTAGATTGTCTATTTTTCTGAAAAGGGAAAAAAAAATCCAAGCGTAACAATGCGCTGGCCCTACACGTAAACCTGGAATTGCCAAAGGACAATTTTGGGGCAAATAATTGCATCGTGCAGGAGCTGAGGAGCGTGGGACGGAGATCGCGAACCTCCTGTCAGTCGTGAGCAGACTCGAGGCCATGGCCTCTCCTCTCCCCGCGAGAGGGCTCCCGCGGCAGGACACGCCCAAAGCCTCTCTCTAATTCGTGGCGGCGAATCGAGCGGAACCAGACTGCCCGGGCGCGACGGAGCTCCCGAGGCCGCGGGAGATCGAGATCTCTGGGGCCCGCTCCCTGGAGCCGCGAGGAGCGAGGGGGAATCGCCGAAACCCTAGAAGGCCGAGGCGGAGAGGCGGAGGGAGCGATCAGCGCGGGTACCGGCCCGCTCGTATCGGCTGTGGGGGCGGATGCCGGAGCGGGAGGGGGGTAACGGCGTCCTCGGCGCCCTGCCGTCCGGCGAGCGGCGGCGGCCGGGGTGGGAGGGTGACAGGTGGGGCCCGCTCGTCAGAGGCGGAGGCCAGAGGACCAGGCGACGGGGAGGGAGAAGAGAGGAGGTTGGAGAGGCGTCCGTGAGAGCGATATAAAGGGGGGCGGAGAGAGGGGACGCGTGGCGGGGCGCGAGTGGGCGCGGGGAGGGGGAGCCCCGTGCGCGCCGTGGGCCCAGGTGTCAGGGCGTGAGACGCCAGGTGGCGAAGCGGGAGCGGTGGGGGGCTCGTGGGACGGTGTGGCCGCAGGGAGCAGATGATCCGGAGATGGGTTTGCGTGGCTGGATTTGTATCGCCACGTCGGACCCCACGATTTGGACATTGCGTGCGAGCCAAGGATATTCAATAGGGGAGGCTTTGCTAATAACTCACCATGAGACTCAAAATATTTGGGAGGAAGTAAGGGACTGTTTGAAAATATTACTCCATAGATCTAGAGTTTAGTTATAGCTAAAATTTAGCTGATTAAAATTTAGTTCACTAATTAATAACAAGTAATCTCTTCGTGTCAATTTTTAGTCGTTTGTCTTTTTTACACTAGATATAACTTTCTCGTCTTTTCAAAAATATCATAATTATCATTTATTTTTATTGTGATTTAGTTGAGCATATAATATACTTTAACTATGACTTTAATTTTTCTATATTTTCGCAAAAATTTTAAATAAGCTGAGTTGGTAAAACTTGGTGTTAAAAAAGTCAAACAACTTATAAATTCAAACGAATCGAGTAACAATTAAATATGGGGTGTTTGAATATTATGGACTAATAGTTAAGTTGATCCATTAATTAACTAGGGTTGGCATTAGACCACTTTAGCTCTTTTTTTTGACTAATTGATTTATGGTTAGCTAAAATTTAGCTCGTTCATTACTTGTCTTGTTTGGAAGCAAATGGACTAAATTTCAGTAGCTAAACTTCAGTCCCTTGTATTCAAACATGCTCTATATCTCCTCAATGAGAATGAATAAAAAAAAGCCTCCTAAAACATAGTTTAGAATTTAAAAAAGTTGAAACACCTATTGATGCGCATCCAATCGCACTTGTTTATGGGCGTAGACAGTGGCGAATCGATAACACTATATTATCAGGAAAATCCCTAATTAATGAGGTCAAATATGCTTTATTATCCACTTAGCACCATGGTTTGTAAGCTTGCAAGAGGAAATTGTAAAAGGATTAAAAAACATAGAGGGCAGCTGACTTAGTAAATAGTACACATAAATCCGCCCCTAGACCTATATGTACTTACCCTTGAGCTACTTAAAGATTATCATAATATGTGGACCTAGATTATATAAGCTGGAGCGTTTTTGTTGGCCATTTATAATTATCTAATTATATAATCCAGGAGGTAACCTTAGCATTGCAATATTCCCATTTCAAGCATGTATAGTTGCACCAGCCACATTATAAATCATAGTTATCCCATCTCTAAATGCATATTTTGTCTATTAGGTCATCTTTGACCGTTGTCCTCTATATCCTCCTCAATATCATCCTTTTTCTATGTTTCTTTGTAAGACAGTGAAGATGCATGTACGGCGGGTACGTTGTGAAGAACATCTAACGTTTTAGGACCGTAACATTACTTGGAGCAAATATATCTGATGAGTTCATCAACTAATCACACAAGGAACTAGCTAGATAAAAAGGAAAGGGAAAATAAAAAGAAACTAAGGCCATCTCCAGTAATCCTATTTATTATTTTAAATTCAACTCCGTCTACAATACTAGAATAATGTTTTGAACATAACCGCTAAAGATGGCCTAACAACCGTTGGCTAGCTGCATGCTGACCGCCACTCCCTTCAATTTTTTAATACTTTTTTGCTAAAAATAAATTAGCCGACAACAAACGTTAGAGAATTGAGATAGTATCATAGTACCATGGGCCAATTACTATGGGCAACGACCGGCGTGCAAACAGCCCTGCCGTGCACGCGTGCAAACAACAAATATGGTGCGCTCGATTGCCATCTAAAGGTGCCTTGCCTTTTTCACATAAATCCCCCTCCCGCCCACGTCAAATGCGCTGCCAAACTGCCATTAATCTCCAGAAAGAACGAACGCTTGGCCCTCTCTTCCCAACCATCCGCAGCAATACAATGGAGACTTCAGCATGCTGCTGGCCAGCCTGGCCTCCGGATCCTCCGTGCATAGGGCCATCCGCAATCTGCAATCGATCTGTACCCCGTCGGGTGCTGGCTGCAACGACTCCATGGAGAATTTGAGCACCGCACCGCAACCCCTCCAGGCCCGCACATCCTCCATCATCTCCATTGTACGAGCTTATCCAAGCAGGAGTCTAAACAATCACGGCAGATTAAACTCATGTGCGTTTCTTGCCAATCTTCTCACCTGACATCAATGGTCGATGATGATGAACAACACAGTAGATGGTTCCTCAATCGCATCATCAACCGTCTGGGGAGATTACGTGCGAACGGTTGCAGACTTGCGGCCCTGCGTGATGAGGACCACCGTTGTCTGTCGCCCAGATGAACTCGTCCTCCGCGCTTGAGGTCCGGCCAGAGAGAGCTGATCCACCGACAGGTGAGAATGCATGTTGCTCGCTGCTCGGTGAGAAACGACGGCACAGGACGCAGCGCACGAACAACGGAACAAGAACAAGCGCTCCGCGGCGACATCTTTGCCGAGGATAATATGGAGCAGGAGGTTTTCTGCAAAGTGATCATGACATGATCTGTAGACGTGAGGGCTTTTTTTACAAAATACACAGTTGTGTGTTGTTTGCACGCTTGCACAGGTGCAGCGATTGCACCCCGGTCAGCACAAATTTTGCATTTTGACCCCTCCCTTAAAGAAATTTCAGAAATAACCTCTTGCCCGAAACTATTTGCATCACTTGACCCTTTTTACGGCGCCGCAGTAACACATTGCGGCGTCACAGCATGTGGCGCCACAAGTCCTGCCACGATGGCGGCCTACGCTCGGGGGCGCCCGCGTGTCCCGGCGTGGAACTCGACAGTGGCGCCATTGCATGTGGCGTCGCAGCCGACGGCTGCCATGGCTCATGGCGCCGCAGCGTCGCGGCCCATCGTTGTGAAATTTTTGGGTTAGTTTAGACTACCAGGTGAAATTGTTAATCCCATGATCGTTTAAAAATGTTTCATGGCACAATGTTCTAATTTGTCCATTAAATTTGGGTATCTTGTAGATAGACCGTTTAGTTTGTGTGTTTCATGATGGAATTGTCCGAGAGAATGAAGAGTTCGAGAATATGAGGGAGGAAGTAGAAATCTTTGATAGTCTCCCAACTTTCTTTGAATTGGTAGCTCGAACCCAGAGGTTGTTGGGGGTTTGGCTGGGGAGACAGAGGCTGTGATGCTCCTGGCATCTCAAAAGCCTTGACACGCAATTACATTAATTTTAATTAAGGATTTGGACTTAATCATGCTTAGAGGATAACAACAACTAGGCCAGAAAATCACTAAGACAAAAATTTTCAAGTTGGATATGCAAAACTCTCCGTTGTTTGGTTGAGTAGTTAGACATTCATACATTTTCATGCTAGACATCAAATACAAAAGTTTTAGTTCAAGATGTTGCCTTCAAATATGCTAATTTGATCATTTTCAAAATCAGGTGTTAAGGGGCCCAAAAGTTCAAACCAAGCTAGGTTAGCCTACACTCAGGGAATTTTGCTAAGTTTAGGGTTGACACTCTTTCCCAAATTTCATTCTGAAAGTACTTTCAATTTGACTATACAACTTCAAAATCTTCCTTTGTATGAAATAAAATTAAACTTGTTACTCTTCAAATGCACTAGGCTTTGATCTCATTGGACTTCATTTGATATCCCAAAGCTTGAAAACAAGAAAGACTCCACATGAAGTAAACTTGCTGTTTTACTAAACCTATGAATATGTTTGGCCCCTATATTTCAAAATTTGTGGTGAATTGGAAGAAAATTTATATACCAAACTTGTAAACAATTTGATGTGGAATAACTTTGGTATTTTGAGTAGTGACATGCATAAAGGTTTGAATGGTGTTTTAGGACTTTTTCTGACAGCACGTGAATCTGCCCCAAATTTTAGCTGCCTGGTAAATTCAAATGTCTGTGAAACAAAAGTCATTTTCATGCAAAACTTTGTATATGAAAGTTGTAGGGAATGAAATTGTGAACAACATTGGTATATAAAAGTTTTCATAAAAATGCACCCAAATAGGACTTTTCGAATTTCGAAGCTGCCGGACTCAGCTTGGTCAAACAGGGTCAGTTGATTCAATTCAAATTTAAACCAATATCCTTCGTAGAACTTGGTGTAGACATCTATAAGAAAGTTGTAGAGTAATAAATTTTGAACATTTCTTGTATTTTAGGTTTTGCCAAATTCGACATCTAGGTTAGTTAAAAACCGGGATTTCAAACGGAGGTTTCTGTAATCAACAGGAGATCTTTATATTTTTGGATTTTCCATTCCCTCGTGTCTCTATGACAAGCGGGCCCCACGCGGCAGACCAGCATCGGATTCCAGCTCACGGGAGCGGACCGCGCCGTCCGTGGGCCCCACATCACCCCTCAGTTTGCGAACTTAGTCCATGGACCATGGCCTACTTTGGTGCCCCGGTCCCGCCTATCATCTTCTTCGGGTCTACACACCGTCCTCACGCCACCCCTCTCCTTCCTCCTCCTCGCTCGTCCGCGCCCACGCGGCGGGCAGGAGCAGCCGCTCCCTGCCATGGCTGCCGGCCTAGCCATAAGACTGAGCCGGCCCCTTGTTCCCTCTGCTCCCTCACTCTCTACCTCTCCCACCGCGCCTTCCTGGCCTCTCCCCGGCCCTCCCCTTGCCTCGGCCTCACTCCGCTCTCCCTGCCTTGCCCGCGCGGATGCCACCATAGCAGGCAGCTCGAAGCTCAAGCTGGGCCGGCCGTTCCATGCCTCACCGCGCCACCAGAGCACCGCGCCGTTCCTCCACGACCTCCGCTCCACCTTTCCGCACCGGCCTAGGCCACCGGTTCCACCTCGACGCCGCCCACCGCGCCGCCGGAGCTCGTCGCCCTTGCTCGTCGTCACCACATCTCCCCGTGCCCTCTCCCATCGATTAAAGTAGGGGGTAAGATCCCCCAACCACTCCTCCCACTTCCCCGCTACCTCCGGTGAGCCTGCAGGGCTCCGCCCGACCGGGAGGAGCAGCGCCGCCGCCGGCCTTCCTCCCTGGCGCGAGGTAGAAGAAAGCCAGGGAGGAGACGACCACTTTTGCATTTGAGCCCTTTGGTTTTCACAGATTCACGTTTAGATCCAATGCGTTATTCATTGAGTCATGCAGATCTGACGTTTTAGCCCCCGAAAGTCAGGTTTAATAGCGTAAAAGGTCCCTAGATCTATGGATTTTCATTTAAATGATTATTAATTCAGCTGAAACTTTGGAAATTCGTAATAAATCAAATAAAAATCAGAAAAATACAAACTAAGTTGCATTTTTATCCTTGTTAAAAGATCTATCTGCTAAGTATGATGGTTGAGTAGGAAAAGACATTTTTGCCCCTGATATTGTGCATGCGTGAAAAACCTTAATAAAAAGGAAATGTGGGTTAAATGAGCTTCAAAAATTATGAAATTTGGGCAGAGGTATTGATAGCATGTGTAGGCTTTGTATAAATTCTGGTAGCCCTAGCATTGACTGATTAATTAATATTTTGCCCTTGTCTTGTATTTAAGCATATATTTAATTTAAGAAAAGGTTGCTATGGTGAAAAATGCTCCAGGTGACTTCAGGGGTTGGTATGAGCTCTAGGTTATGACCATAACTCACTGTTAGGGTAGGAGGTTGTGCATGTCATGTGTAGGCACTGATTTGAAAATAGTAGAAATAATGCATATTTAATTGAATAATAGAAAATATGATACCAGAATATTTAATAAAAGCCACAATAGATCATATCTGATACACAAGAGTATGTGGGTCTTAGCAACTGAATTGGGGTACAATGTAGTTCTTAACTACTGTTTTAAAATGCATGTGGGAGTGCTAAGTCTGCTATATGAAAAATAGATGTCTAAATAAGCTTTGGTCTTCTTATGCTAAACAAGCTTTTGTCATTTTACGAGAATGAATGATAAATCACTGAGCGCCCCTTGTTATTATATGTGGTAGACTAAGTTAACTTTAGATGGGTGGTTTGTACGATTTCTTAGTACTAAACAGATTTCACATCAACATGCATAACTCTATTCCATAAATCATGATTCACCGCATCGCATCTGCATCATAAGCAAGCATTGCACTAATACATGCTCAAATTGCACTATGTCATGCATATAGATCCCGCGAGTGAAAGACACCCGCCGGACCAACCGATCGTAGAGGAGCCCGAGGAGGAGCTGCACCAGGAGCCAGAAGACCAGCAGCAGGGGCCCGACTTCGCTCAGGAGGCAGCTACTGACCCTAGTGAGGAAGGTTGGCAGGACCATGAATTTCTCAGCTAATATTATCTTGATTGATGATTATGCATCCGCATTAGGAGTTGATTGAAAACGCTTGCATTAGACTCCTTGGCCGCCCTGGCCCTAGCACCTATACCTAGAGCTCGTAGGACGAGTTGCCTAGAATTGCTAGGTGCGAGTAGACACGAGTGAAAGGAGTCACTCGTCGCGTAGGTGATTTCAAAGATTATAAAACTTTTACTATTGGGAAAGTAATATTATGCTCATGATTTAAATGGAGACCGGACGGAGAATAATCTTATTTTTTGGTGTGCGTTGTTGTATCATTTGGCTCTGCTCGAGTCGTTTAAGGTCCGTCCGCTGTTCGCCTGCTGTTCGGCATAATATTGCTAGAGTGCTTAACCGGGAAATGGGACCGGTGAAGTCTTACCTGGGTCTGTCCGGAGTTTTCGAGGTGCCGCCCATCCACTTGCTGGAGGCCGATGGGCCCGAGGGCGCTTGTACTCGAAGGAGGGCTGACCTAGTGCGCTGTGGTAACGCTACTGAGAGGGCACAACCCGGGGGTTAGGTGAGGGCGCCTTGAATCTTGGGACAAGACAGGTGGAGATCGGGACTATATGTGGGAACGCGATGGCTAGTAAGCATATACCCCTAGCATGATAGTTATTCCCGGGAATTAAAATCGATTCGAATCGTTGATGCCTACCAGGTGTGGGAATAGTGATAATGCACACGGGCAACGTAGTAACTACTTGAATATATTATATCTGTTACTCATATTTTCAAATACTATATGTTTGTGTCGGAGCGAGCGTGCTCCTGGTCGGGTGGCGGAATGCACCCGGCCGAGATCCTAAGTACTAAGAGTAGTTAGGGGGAGCGATCGTTGTTAGCTGGTCAATGGTGGCACGATGGTGACGAGAGGGTTTAGAGTGGTTCGGGCCGCCGGAGCGTAATACCCTACGTCCACTGTCGGTGTGTTCTTGTATTTCTGTCTGTAGGAGAAGACAGTGTGGATTGTGTGCTTGTGCTTTGTGGGTTGAGTCTGTTTGGTCTGAGGAGCCCCTTTGTGTTGCGTATGCCTCCCCTTTTATAGCCCAAGGGGGGCACGTACATGGTGGCCGGGCCCCGAATGGTGGTCCCGGTCCATTTTCTCTATGCTATAGCTCTATCCTGTGCCTGGTATCCGACGCTCCCATGCTTTGCGCCCGTACCACTGACGCGACCTGATATGGCCTGGAGATCCGCCATGTTGGCCTGCCGTCTGGATACGGCGCCGCGCCGTCCTGCCTTACGCTGTTCTGTTCCATCGGCTGCTAAACCCACTGAGAGGCTTCGGAGGCCGAGGGGCAGGCGACGTGCACGCGTGACAGGACGGGGCGCTCGTAGTAGCGTTGTAGCGCCGCTACCTAGTATTAGGCTGAGCGCGGTCGCCGCGCGTGGCGCGGCTCATGATGAGTACAGCGTACTTGTTTACTCAATATAGACCCAGCGTAGCCGGGAAAATCAACTGTAGTGCCCTGCTATCGCCGTCGCGCCTCGGTAAGGCGCGCCCCTTTGCCTCGCCGCCGTCGCCTGCCAGCGATGGGGGCACGCTCGTCTGACAGCGGCGGTGTCAGCGTGCTATGGTCGCACGCCCGCCTGACAGCGGTGGTGTCAGCGTGCTACGGGCGCATGCCCGCCTGACAGCGGCGGCGTCGGCGGGCAACAGGGGCACGCTCGTCTGACAGCGGCGGTGTCAGCGGCATCGGGCACGCCCACCTGCCCGCAATAAATGCAGTAGGTGGGCGAGGCGCCTGCCTGAAGGCCCCGCCACGCGTCCTGTGGGCACGTGGCAGCGCGAGACCTTCCTGTGCCCTGTGGGCACGTGGCGGCCCCGGACCACCGAGGGCGCTGGCTCCGGACCTCCCCGTGCCCTGTGGGCACGTGGCGGCCCCGGACCACCGAGGGCGCTGGCTCCGGACCTCCCCGTGCCCTGTGGGCACGTGGCGGCCCCGGACCACCGAGGGCGCTGGCTCCGGACCTCCCCGTGCCCTGTGGGCACGTGGCGGCCCCGGATCGCCGAGGGCGCTGGCTCCGGACCTCCCCGTGCCCTGTGGGCACGTGGCGGCCCCGGATCACCGAGGGCGCTGGCTCCGGACCTCCCCGTGCCCTGTGGGCACGTGGCGGCCCCGGACCACCGAAGGCACGTGCCCCGAACCTCCGAGAGGTCCGGACCTCAACTTCCCCTGAGGGACTCCTCGCATGGTCGAGGGAGGCTCGGACCTCGCTGAAGGAGGTCCGGGGCCTCCCCTGTGGGCCGGGTGCGCGGCCCAGCTTTTACAAGGAGTAGGCCGGGCCCATCTGTACGCGGTCTTAGGCCCTCTTTGTACTGCAGTACTTACCCTCCTTAGTGATCTTTGTCTAGTGTAAGCGGGTACCCGGTTAGCTGGGTACCGACAGTTTGTATCTGGGAAAAGGTAATATTGGGAGTCGAATGACTCTTGACGGACTACCGGGTTTAGTTCAGTCTAATCGCACTGCAAGCCAGAGGTGGCAGGTGTGCTTAGCCCGGATTAAATCGGCGGTTCCACCACAGAGGTGATGCTACGAGGTCGCCTTGATTGTGGGAAGTCAAGGGCTCACTACGTGTTGATGAAGATATCTTGCGATTCCGATTGGGCGACATACAAGGAAATTGTGAAGAGTAGCAATGTGACATGTTTCGAGGTTGTTGCGGAACTACAAACCATGTCGGATTTTGTGAGGGTGAAGAAGGAAGCGGTGGAAGCGATGCTCAAACTTGGTGAAGAAGGCGGTGAAGTCAAGGGGTAAATGGTTCGTGATGGCAACTCGGCCCCCAATATGGCTATTCAGATGGATAGTGGGTCATTTCAGGACAGCTGTGATGCTGTATCGTACAAGACATTTGATTTGTGCGGCAATTTTGACCGTGCAGTGGTGAGCGATACAATTGATGGGAGCTCATTTAATGAAATGGAAGAGCATGATGATGGTGACATATCCTTAGAATCGGATGGCGAAGACGATGAAAGGGAAGAGGAAGTACATGAGCAAGAAGAGGAGGGCAACGAAGATGAGGAAGAACAGTAAGAAGGTGAGGAAGTAAGTGAGAAAGAAGAGGAAGGCGACGAAGAGGACGAAGAAGAGCAAGAAGGTAACGAAGAAGAGGATGTCGAGAAAGACGAAGAAGAAGTAAGTGGAGAAGAAGGATATGGTGGTGGGTTAGATCGAGTTGTGATGATGTGTCACGGGAGGAGACGCTATCTGGCGATTGGCGAATGGTCAAGTTGATGCATGCACAACGAACAGCATCGGCTGACTTTATTCGTTCCTTGCCGGAGGAAGAGCGGACAATGCTTGAGGCACATAATGTTCCACTTCCTGAAGTACACGTCTACAAGGACCTGACCTATGCATACTTGGCAATATGTGACATGGGTCTTGGGACAATTAATGAGACGACGATTTCAACTGAGGCTATAATTGAAGAGGGGTTGCAGTTTGAGACGCTTGAGAAGTTACAAGACTTCCTGCGGGATTACTCTGTTCATCTTCACCGCCCATTTAAGGTGAAACATTCGGACGTCGGGTTAAGGTACACCGTCGTGTGCAATCAAGGTTGCCATTCGTCGGTGCACGGGCGTCGTGACACGCGTCTTGGAGGGTGGGAAGATCACAAGCGTGAAGCAACCTCATACATGTCGTTCATCGCAGACCAATCGAGTGCGTAGGCAGAACACCTCAAAATACATAGGGCGACGTATCGCCGGTGTTGTTGCCGTTGATCCAAAGGTGAAAATAAAAAAATCTCATTGCGAGCATCAAAGCAGTAATGGGTTACAAAGTGAACTATTCGAAGGCTTGGCAGGCCAATCAATACATGATGGAAATGGTGTATGGGGATTGGAAGGAGTCATACAACTTGCTTCCTACGGTGCTGAATGCCATAGAACATTACAATCCAACAACAAGGTGGATTTGTCAGAACGGAGACACCATCACTGACGAAAAAAGTGGGAAGACTGCATGTGTGCTTGAGCGTGTGTTTTGGTGCTTTGATCAGTGTGTTGAGTCTTTCAAACACTGTCGCCCTATGCTGCTGGTGTGCTCATGATGTGGCAATGTCGTCGATCCTGAAGAACAGCTTGTCCCAATGGCTTTTGCGGTGGTTGAAGGAGAGAACAACGATAGTTATGAATGCTTCTTGTATCTCGTTAGGAAGGAGGTGGTAAGAAAGGGAAGGAAGATTTGTTTAACTTCGAATCGTCATGCTGGCATACTTAAAGTTGTGAGGCGGTCATACGATGGCTACTCACGCATGGAGCATCGATGGTGCATGAGGCACTTCGTAGCCAACATGTGGAGGCGGCAACCCAACAAGGATATCCAATCGAAGCTTAAGCAGTTGTGTTGTGCCCCGAGTGAAAGGGGATTCGACAAGGTATATGCTGAGCTGGACAAGATGCTTAATAAAAAGACGAATGCATGGATGAAAAAACAGATGGAGAAAAAAACATTGGGCCTTAGCATTCGATGAGGGGGGTTGGCGGTACATGATCATGACGGCGAACGGCCCAGAGTCACTGAACAATGTGTTTAAAGGTATACAAGCCCTGCCAATTTGTGGGATGGCGATGTACTCGTTCGCCAGGTTGAACTCGTACTTCGTGAACCGATGGGGAAAGGCACGCATAGCTCTTGATGATGGGATTTTGTTTGGACGGCTGATGGAGTCACACTTGGAGAAACAAGAGCTTAAATCCCTAATGCAAGTTGGCGAGGCGTATGGTCCAGGGAGGAATCTGTACAATGTGAAAATAACACACGGCAGTGGTCCCGATGGAGAACGTTTCGGCGGTAGGACTTACAAAGTCCAACTTGATGAGGGCAAATGCCAATGCAATATTCCACAGCTGTGGCACGCTCCTTGCTCTCACCTGATTACGGCTTGCAATGATCGAGGCCTAGGCTATAAAAGCAGCAAGTACTTGAGCCCATACTATGCTAAGGAGAAAACTGTAAAGATATGGGTGTGGGGGATAGATACCCTTGGCTCCTCATAGCCTGAACTCAAGGCATGGGCCGTTGGAGGGCCTGAGAAGGATAGACGGCTGATTTCATGGGCTGGCTACCCAACTCAAGCCCGAAGATGGCCGGCCAAGTTTGGAGATCAAATCTAGGGAAGCACGGAAGGATACTTGACTCGGATTCGAGATCTGGGATTCGCGGGATTCAAAGGAGGAAAGATAGGGCCGAAGATTCCGTTTAATCACTTGTAATCTAAACCGACTCAAAGATATAAAAAGAACCTGACTTGTAATCCAAGAATCCGTCGACCTATATAAGGCGGGTGAGAAACCTCTACGTAGAACTCTAACGCATCTCATACCACCGAACCACAACCTCATGCACCAAAGCCCTAGCTCTCATAGGGACCTTGACCTCAGATCAATACAACTCGCTGCAACGGGATATAGGGTATTACGCATCTTGCGGCCCGAACCTATATAAACCCTCGTGTTCTGTCGCTCCTCAAGCGAACCATCGAGCTACGCCGACTTCGCCAGCCCCAAAAGAATCTCATGACGTATCCCGTGGTGCACTGCCGGTATCAAACCCCGACACTTAGTGCGCCAGGTAGGGGCTCGGCGACAACGACACCGAGCTACGTTTTAGTTGAAAATTGCAAACTGAAAATAGAAAAGGCTTGAGCTTTTCAAGTTAAAAATTATAACTTTTTCGAGCTAAAAGGTTTCAAAGTCGACTTAGCAATCGAATATGAGAATGCAACTAATTTGATTTGACTAGAGCTCAACTCTGGCTTTATGTGAAGCTTCCAATCAGAATCCTCACCACGAGATGGACCATCGGCGGCGACGCAGGGGACGAGGCGCTGAGGCGGAAGAGGGAGCCAAAGGGGCGCCCCACGAGTGGCTGCAGCGAGCAGGTCTTGTTCCCGATCTTCACCGTCCTGCGCGCGCACCACAAGATGGGTTGGTTTCGGGGGGAGTAGCCAAGTTTGGGAGGAGGAGGAGGCAGTGAAGGTATAGCTCTGACGCTCCGGGTGTGAGGCGGAAGAAGGCGACACGGTCGCTGTCGTTGATGTCGAGGAGGATGCTGCAGCCCTCCCACGCCTCCCGGGGAATCGTTGCCGCCGGCGGCGGGTCCATTGGTGCGGCGACGACGAGCTGTAGGATTCCGGGGAGAAAGGAAAGCGAGGGTTTAAGGAGCGAGCGACGAGCTGGTCAGATACAACCTCTGGCCCACGAGGTCGTAGCCTGTCAGCGTGGCGCACGCCTCGTGGAAGGAGAAACGGCCTGATAGGCCATGGTTTTGGGGGCCGAAACTCTCTTTTATCAGAGACTACGTCGTGGGCCTATTTCGATTTTTTGGGTTGACTCTTTTTTCATTTTTTTTAAAGTCCTTACGTAATTTTTTTATTACTATGGATATTATTATTTTGTAAAACATTTCTCGTAGAAATTAAAATATCAATTCATGAAGGCATAGTACTTTTTATTTTTCAAGCAGAATGTTTTTTATTTTGAAGGTAGAATTTTATATAATTAATTTAAAAATAGAATATTCTTATTATGAAGGTAGAATATTTCATATTTTTAATAAATATAATATTTCATTTTCTTTATTGATGTAGAATGTTTTCTTGTGAAGGTACAATATTACATTTTTTAATCTAGAAATATTTTCTTGTAAAGTTAGATCATTTGGGCTAATGTCACCAGCCCGTCTATCCCACCTTCTATAATTTAACCTCTACTAAGTCTATAGCGTGAAACCGTGTTTTGTACCTCCATATATAGTCCTATAATTTTTTTCAACACCAAGTTTGATCAACCCTTTTTATTCAAAATATTTATGAAAATATAGAAAAAGTCAATTAATTGTTAAAGTATATTATATACTAAACTAAATACAAGTCAAATTTAGTATAAATAAGTCAAACGACCTTATAAATTGAGACGGATGGAGCAGTATTTATCGGTCAAACTAACTTAAGTACTCTTAATTTTGGACCCAAGACCATATGTTTGATTGGTGACTGTCCATATTATTGCTCATTACTACCCCGCTCGAATATTTGTCACCAGTCAGTTCGAAGCATCAAACAAAAAAAAGATGGAGTGAGTATAAAAGTTAGGCAAAGTGCCATAAATGAAATCGACGCCAGAAATAAATCATTGTTAGGCAACAAATGGGTCATGATGCTAAGCGATTGTGATGAAGCACAAAATAAACTTAAGTATGTCTTAGAACATGACGCTATGACCTTATAAATAGCTCGGCTAGCACTCAAGCTCAATAGACAGTAGCCCATACTAGCGTATTTCTGAAATACAGCCAGAAATACTCCAGAATAAGAACGCAGCATATACAAGAATGACGAAGCAAGTACCCAACATGACGAGTGGTGTGGTAGTGACCAAGTCCTCGCCGGTGGTCGTCCGGCCATCGGAGTTGGAGCTGGCGACACTACCGCCGGCCGGTGACACCACCGTCGCTCTATCCTCTTTCGACAGACGCGTGCCTCCGTTCTCAGTGACGTCGCTGCTTGTATTCGACCGTGCCATCGACAAGCCAGTAGAGACGATAAAGGCGGCGCTGTCGCGGGCGCTGGCGCACTACCTCCCCATCGCCGGGCGCCTGGACAGCGGCGCCGGCATCATCACCTGCACCGACGAGGGCGTGACGTTCGCGGAAGCGTCGGCCAGCTGCGATCTGGAGGACGCCATGGCGGCGTCGCCGCACCAGACGGAGGACCTCGCCCTCTACTACCCGGGGCTCCTATGCCGAGACGCCGACCCTTTGCTCCTGGTGCAGGTGACCGAGTTCGCCTGCGGCGGGTTCACCGTCGGGGTGACGTCGAACCACATCGTCGCGGACGGCATGGGGACGGCGCAGTTCCTGCACGCCGTGGCAGAGGTCACGCACGGGGTCTCGCCGCCGTCCGTCGTGCCCGTCAGGCACTGGGACGACGGCGCCGACTACTCCTCGCTCACGGCCTCGCCGGCCATCTCTACGCCCAGGTCCACGATCGAGCTGGAGGCGCGGCAGCGCCTGGCCCGCGTCGACGTCGTCATCCCCTCGAGATTGATCGGGCGCGTCAAGGCCGCCGAGCACTGCACCGTGCTGGAGGCCGTCATGGCGGTGCTCTGGCGCTGCCGCACCCGCGCCGCCACGTCCCACGCCGCCGACGACGCCGACCGCCCCGCGCTCCTCAACTTCGCGTGCGACATGCGCGCCCTCGCCGGGGCCCCCGCCGGATACTACGGCAACTGCCTCCGTCTGCAGGTCGTCCCGGCCACGGCCGGCGCCGTGGCCGGCAGCAGCATCGGCCAGCTTGTCCGGATGATCAGGCGCGCCAAGGAGAAGGTGCCGGAGCTGCTGCTGCCCGGGAAGCCCGGCGGCGGCGGCGGGGGCGAGGTGCCGCCGGAGCAGGTGTCGCGCTGGTACGAGATGTTCAACGTGACGGACTGGAGGAACCTGGGCCTGCACGCCGTCGACTTCGGCAGCGGGGTGCCGGCGCGGGTGCTGTGGCACAATGAGCGCACGGCGGTGCCGTTCTGTGTGGTGTGCCCAGCGCGGAGGAAGGGGACGGGGACGGGGACGGGGACGGGTGACGACAATGGAGTGGACGTGTCGTCCAGGTTCCTCAAGCCGGAGCACGCCGACGCCTTCCTCGCGGAGCTCTCCGCGCTGGCTGCTGCGTCGTCGCCATCGGCGGAGTGACGCGATCAAACGAGAAGATCAGAAGATGGGTAGTATTTCCTTGTGCAAGCGCGGCTTGCTTATTGTGTTCGTGATGAGTAAACTCGTTCCTGCATTATTATGTATTCTGGTTTGCAAGTGTTGTTTAAAAAGTCGTGCAACTGTTAAAAATAGGCTATACTTGAAATATGTATGGTGATTAATCAAACCATAGCAAAATAAATGGTACTATTTATGTGTTTATTAATAAGATGAATGGTCAAATATCAAATCGATAGAAAAGTCAACTATGACTTATTTTTTTGAGACGGATATAGTACATTGTGCATTGTGGAATCTACGAATAAAAACAAAAAATAACAGAATAGTATATAGGATAGAGTATATAAGGACGACAGTAAAACCGTAAAAGTTGCTTTTAGAATATCAATATACAATATTGCATTATGTATATGGATACAAACGGACATGCTCGTGGATGTAGCGATAGTGTAAGCATATCCCTGCGTAGATTTAGTCGACATATTTTAGTATTGAGAGTTGATCCTCATATTTATATCCAATGTATTTTGTACTATTTTATTCAAGGGCGGAGCTGCATGGTGCATAGTCATCCCCAAATTGCAAAAACAGTTATAAAATCCAAATTTTCTAAGCACTCGAGCACATATCTATGCACCTACGAGACATTTGCAGCCCTATCATATTTATTCAACTTCGACACTGATTTTATTTATTGCCATTTTTAGTAGTGGATCCATCCAAGCGGGTACCAACCCGTCAGCAAAGACAAGGGATAAGCTTTGGCTTTAGCACATGGATTATGAAGCGAATCCAAAAAAAATGTAAACTTCGACGGATTTGCAAAGGAAATCGAACGACCAATAGATGTTTTGTAGGAGTAGTTTGTTAATACTACAAATCACAAAGACTGGTAATGTGATCACATCTAGTAGACAGTAGCACAAAGTTTAATAACTACTTTGCATACTTGAAAACGTGATGTTTTTTTTTTCTTTCCAAAGTCGACGAACATGCGTGGCCGGATCTCCATACATACTCACGTTGACGCGGCAGCCAGGGTGGCGAGCTCCCCGAGGAACGCGTCGACGTGCTCCGGCTTCACGAAGATCGACGACACCCTGACCCCGCCGTCGCAGCCGTCCCCGCTGCACGGCGGGTGCACCACGCAGCCCGGCACCACGTTCCTCTCGCCGTACCACACCACCCGCGCCGGCCCGCCGCCGCCCAAGTCCACGGCGTCGAACCCCAGGTTGCGCCAGCTCACCACGGCGAGCGCGTCGTACCACCCCACCTGCGGCGGCTGCTCATCCTCTGCCGCGCCTCCTCCGCCGTCGCCGTCGACGCCGACGCCGCTGGAACTGGAAGTAGACGACAGTATCTCCGGAGCCTTCTCCTTGGCGTGCCTGATGAGCCGGACAAGGTCGGCGACGCTGCCGGCCGCCACCGCGCCCTTCGTTGCCGGGACCACCTGCACGGTGACGCAGTTGCCGTAGTACCCGTCCGCGGCGCCGACGTGCGCGCGCATGTTGCACGGGAACGCGAGCGGCGCGGGCGACGACGGCGGCGGCGGCGGCGGCGACGACGACATGGCCGCGCGGGTGCGGCAGTGCCACAGCACCGCGGCGGCGGCCTCGTACGCCGTGGCGCCGGACTCGGCCTTGACGCGTCGGACCAGGCTGCCGGGGACGGTGACGTCGAGGTACTCCAGCTCCTGCCCCGCGTGGCTCATGGTCGACTTCTGCGCGGCGACAATCGACGCCGGGAGGCCCGGGCGCGAGTCGTCCCAGCGCCTAACGGACGGCGCCGACGACGACACCCCGCGCGCCAGCTCGCCCACGGCCCGCAAGAACTGCCCCATCCCGGCGCCGTCGGCGACGACGTGGTTCCACGTGACCCCGACGACGAACCCGCCGCAGGCGAAGGCGGTCACTTGCACCTGCACCAAAGGCTCGTCGTGGCGGCAGAGCTCGCCGGGGTACCAGACGGCCAGGTCCTTGAGCAGGGCCGTCGACCTGGCGAGCTCGTCCAGGTCCAGGGCGCAGGTGGCGGCCGCGGCCACGAACGTGACGCCCTCGCCGGTGCACGAGAGCCGGACCTCGCCGTCGGCTCCCGTGACGAGGCGGCCGGCCACGGGGCGGTAGTGCGCCAGCGCCCGCGCCAGTGCCCGCTTCACCGTCTCAGCTGGCTCGTTGATCGGACGGTCGTACGCCAGCAGCGTCGTGACGGGGAATGGAACGACGCACTTGTCGAAGGAGGAGAGAGGCACGGTGTCGCCGTCCGGCGGCGACGTTGCCGGCTCCGTGTCCGACGGGACGACGAGCACCGGCGAGGACTTGGTCACCACGACGCCGCCGCTCATTGTCACTGAGTTGTTAATGCTCCTGCTTGGTCACCACCACCTTGGTTTATACATACACACACATAGGGGTCGATCGAAATGGACAAATGGGCATCTTGATACACCGGTAATAGTAGAGTGCACAGGTAATAGTAGAGTTCACTTGCAAGATTCGCCGGAGACCCAGTTGCACTTGTCTCAAAATCTCGGTCTCTCTCTCCCATACCAGACAGGCAATTGGGATCCTGTATTCCTGTTGCAGTATTATTAAAAGTCCAGTCTCCGATACAAACAATCTCCGATGCACATGCACATTTCCATGCCTATTAACCAAGAAATTTCACAAAAACTTTATGAAAACAGTTTAAAAACATAAACGTAGGAATCAGAATTTTTTCGCACGTTCCAAAGATGGCCTACATTTCCCAACCAGTTGCTATTAGAATTCAACAAAAATATAATTGTGGAAACATTTCGCATCACAAACTTGCCAGGTTCTTAAAAAAAAACTGTCATGATCAATGTTATACGATTATTTCTTCCTCATTCGCATGTACATACTAAGAGCCTTTTCGGCATAGCTATCTCCGGCTCTGGCTCCGGGCAACATTGTCTTGTGTGAGAGCCGGAGCCAGCGAAGCTCCATTCCAGCGGCTTCACCTAGCTCCGGTCACGCTGTCAGGAGGGAGCAAGGAGAGAGAAGAATGGCTCAGCTACAGTATCCTATCAGTCTAGGAGCCAGAGCCGTTCCGCTTGTTGCGCTCCTCGGCCAAAGGGGGCCCAATGATCAAAGTTTCGAAAGTACAACTCCACGCAGCCTTAAGTGATCTATTTTCAAACAAAAGGGCATTCACATGCCAAATAGGTGGTGTAATTTATTGAAAACAAAACAATTACATGAATTGATAAAATTAACTAGATAACTTTCGACCTAAAAGAAGCATACAATCCCTAAAGTTTTGTTCAAACACACATATACCCTAATGACTGTCCTTCAAATTAATTGATACGCTCCCACAAGGGATGGAGTTAAATAGGAATTATATAGAGGAGTAATTTAGTATCACTTTTGCAATGTACGAGTCAAATATATATGAATATGATCAACACGTGTATAAACAAGTGTATATGATCCTCTACTAGCTCGGTCTTTGCTCCCACCAGATACCAAAAAACACACACACACCAAAGATCCACATGACGAAAAATTTTACATTCGACTTGTTTGTATCAAGAAAAAAAACATGTCTTTTTAAAATCAGTCACTCTTAAAAATAGCCAAATGCTCCATCACAAACAGTGCTTTCTCAACTTTCTTCTTAGTGAAGAGGGTGCTATCAGTGGGGGGAAACATTTTTCTACTGAGATAACTACGAAATGCCAGAATCCCTCGACGGCTCGACCCATGCAAAGTGAAACTCATCCAAAGATAAAAAATTATCTTAGTGTGGTCCAAACAAAAAAAGTTTTTTTCAGTAAAATGCCACCAGACCTAGCGGAGGTCAGGTTCTATTTAGTTGGAGGCCAAAATTGATAGCAAAAACATATCATCAGTCTCTTTCTTATATGCTCCCTCCATTCACAATTCACAAATGCATGACACCATTGACTTTTTACACAACTTCGTGCTTTCATCTCATTCAAAAAAAAAATATTTAAACTTGTAAAAACATAACTCATACTTAAACTATCTTAAGTAATAAAACAAATCACAAACAAACGATAACTTGTGGATTTTTTTGAATGAATGATCGAAGTCGTATTAAAAAATCAACCACAAATACATTTCTAAATGGAGGTTGTATCCAAAATTGAAGAGTGATAGCTTATCTCTTCTGAAAATTCATTGCAGTAGAAAGAGCACTTCCTCACCCCAAGACCGAACAAACAAAATGCATGCACATATATATGGCAATCAGACCACATTATATTCCTCAATTTAGAATGATAGAAAGAATCTAGCAATACTCGATACATCTGTTTGTTCATCACAAGCGTATTAACCAATCACACTGATATCTCCAGCAAATACAACTGGAGATATTTAATACTTGAACCCATAAATGTTTAGTATGAATTCTCTAAAACTACAACAAATCATAATACAAGTTACAAGGGGTTGCCTAGCATTTTGGTAGCAGTGCTCTTGTCCTACTCCCAGATGTTTATTATATCTGTAAACAAGGCAAGTTCTATCTGATAGCACTACCTGTTTTCAATATGCACGTTGACAGATCTCTGGACTACAAAATTTTGTCCATCTTTTTAGGTAGCATAAAAGCACTATCCTTTTACTTAATGCGCCAAAGCATGCCTTATTGATAGCTCACTTCTCCACTATCACACAATCTGTATTGTGTATCCTTATGCCGCTCAAGATATAACCACCGAATGCATTCATTTGCATGTGAGGATGAGTGCGTGATGGAAGGACCTGTATTGTACACAAGACCAGAATACTGTTAAGTTCCTTTGCCAATATCTCCTTGATGGGGGCTAGAGACATATATGAAATTATAAATAATAGTGCATCACTCCAATCTGTTGCGACTGTTGAAACATAGACCATCATGTGGGAAATTACAAAATATGACCTGGTGGGCACATGTAACCACAAACTATTAATCCTTCATGTGTAAGAACACTGATGAAGTGAATCAAGTGATAATGGATCACCTCACAGATGATCATTCTTGCTAATCAAAGTAGCCCATAAATTTTGTTAGTAAAATTAGCCTATTGCATTTAATAAGCAAATTCAGTGTACCTACTATATAGAGATTATTAGTAGAATGCAAAAAAATTGTTTGCAAATGCACATTTAAGAATGTGGCTAAAAAGTACAAAACTCTTTATAACTCAGAAGAAAAAATGTTATTTCCTCATTGTTCATGCGCTGACCTGGTATTCACGTAGCCAGGGTTCAGAAAGCTGCAATCCAATAGCCTGTTTTGATACTTGTAAACTGTGCATGCACTTTGCAAGAGGCTGCATGGAGATATTGATGAGAAAATATAAGGAATGATGGCAACCACATTTTATAGAAAGAGCAAACAAAGGATGAAACAAGGATAACTTCTCCACAACATATGTTAATAATTTCAGACATGAAAAGGATGAACCATGATGCATTCCAGGAACTTTAATCAAGATTCTAAACAGCAAAAATCCTAGCACAAATGAAATAAACTAAGGGAATTTAATCAACAAATGACATGCTTCCGTATCAACAAGAAGGAATATTTACCTCAATATATTGATGATATATAGCAAATGGCGCTGAATAAGACAATAGTGGAAGCAGATCAGCAACAAAACTCTCTACTTCGTGGCCTGGGGCAGCAACAATCAAACTGCATTAAGAAGAAATTATGGTGTTAATCAGAATATGTACTATAATTGAAGAATTGCCTTATTATATAACTTCTTACCTACTAAAGCCATGTTCCTTCCAATATTGTATCTTCTCTGGTGATGGTGCTTTTCCAGATTTAGTTGATTTGGAAGCATTTGAATTACCATCACTGCCTTTGCAGTCTACACATTCACGTGACATCCATATATAAGACTTTAACTTCAATAGATTTTATTTTATATTCATCAACTGCTCAATGCTCACCTAATTGAGGGTTTTCATCTTGAACCGAAGAAGGCTCTGAGACCTCCATATCAGTGGGTTGATCTATAGATAATTGTGCCTTCTCATCTGACACTGCTGTGTCAACTGGCTGTGCCTGAGACACCTGCGCATCCTCATCTGGTGCTATAACAGGCTCACCCACCTCCCCTTCAGTGCCCCCATTGAGAACAGCAGGGGTATTCCCAGGAATTTGCATTGAACATAGGTCGCTAAGTGGCACCTGAACAATCCTGAATGGGAAGTTTATCAGAACATTTTCAGACACATTACAACTTGAACTAAATCTTGGATGCTGCCCACTTCTATAACTTGGAATGCTTCATACATATTGTTATGGCCAGGGTTTAGCCTAGCCGGTAATGCAGAACGATCTCTATTCATTGCTTAATCCCAAATTCTCATTTGATACCTTTCCCCTCTTTATATAGAGAGGTTGCTTGACTCTAAAGGAATAGATCTAATCTACTAATTCTAATCTTATCTCTAACCATCCTTGTCTATTTCTATCCCTACCCCCGCTACAGTACACAACATTACTGTAGTGAGTCCCCTGTAGCACAGGCCCAGCCCAAAGGGCCGAGCCGACTACCCATAACACGTATCTACAGCTTCGAATAAGAATATAAAAATAATTCTTACATCGCAATATGAACCAATAGCTCAAAACTGAACGATTATACTAAATTTGATGGTAAACAATTATGAAATCCAGTTGGATTGGCTGTATTCATGAATTTATACAATATAATAATAAGGTCTCAATACGAAAATAATTTTATGATTGAAATTTCCTAATATACTAATGGCAAAAGGTCCAACTTTAGAATATTACAGTGTCTAAATACATACAGATTATTAAATGTGCTTTGCAGAACCCATTCTTGTTTTTTTTCCCCATAACATTGTTATCCCAGAGACTCTGACTGAAAGCAATCTGGTGCCAAAAGAAAATTACCTGCTGACCATATTACTGCTCAAATTGAACATTCTTATAATGTCAATGGAGCTGAGCGCTGAACCAACATATGTGCTGCAAACATATCCTGTACCTGTTAATGTAATGAACAGCAAAAACTATTAACAAAAAACGTTACTATTTAAAATAATGTTTGTGCTGTAATGGGTATGCCAAAAAAATGGAGAAACCAGACATTGGCCTTTGCATTATGACAGGTACCTATAACCTACATATATTTAATGAATATATAGCTTGTGTTTTGTGGCAGCAAGCAGTGGACTTATGCCCATCTAGTGATTGCAGGCATAGAGTTTATTATTGTCTTATTGCGGTACTGTCCATACTGACTAAGCATAAATCAGGATGTCCTATACCAAATTCCACTGAAGATCATGGCCACTTCTTGCCAATCATAACAACATACGCATATTGAGAAAAAAAGTATCAAGTGGAACATACTGCATGAGTGCATGTAGCCAATATAACTTAATTGTATTTAATTCAATAACATCCATTAAGTTGAATCTTGTTGAATTAGTAGTGAAGTAAAAGAGAAACATATTTTATACCTCCTAAACGTTCAGCAACAGCTCCAACAACCAAACCTCCAACCATATCAACCACAAGCACATCTGAATATGCACCAATATTTGCCATAGACAACAAGAGGGATAGTGTGTCAACCCGCATAAACCTAGAAATCACATAAAGCAACTGAGAATTGTACACATTAAGCAAAAATAAAGGAAAAAAATATATATATGACTGTATGAAAAACAGCTGTTGCCATTTGCCAAAGAAAAAACAAATTTACCCTATTCGAGCAGGATTTTTCTTGAAGTATGTCTCACAAATGCTGCACATTAAAAGGATAACGAATTAATGAATTATCACAGCTTTCCATAAAACTAAAAATAAATTAAAGATGATAAAGGTCTGGCAATCAAAATTTTAAGAGCCACATGCTTTGCGAAATATGATGTACACTAGAATATTACAAAATTTATGCAAAATTTCCAGATAAATTAAGTTAAATCTAATTCACTAGGTAAACGTTTGATAATGCGAGGCTTGATAAGAAAAGATGGAAGACTAATATTTCTAAGAAATGCTCCCAACCCTTCACTCATGCTAACAGCTTTATTAGCGTTGCAACTATTACCTGCCACAAATTATGTTGCTCTCCAAACAACCCAGAATCAATAATTTCAGTTAAGTGGAAAAACAAAAGTGTTCATGCTGACCTCACATGTCAAAGGCTGGAAACCAGTAGTTTATTTGCATTCTTTACCTCCCACTCTGATCTCTAACCACTCTATCTTTTTATTCAACATCATAGCATTTTTTATTCAATATAGTTGGAATGAACGTATTCATAGTAGTATAAAAATTATCATGTTCCCTTATCTCTAGAAGAGAAAGCATTGAGAATATAGCTACAGAGAAATCATAGTAAAGATTATATTCATATGTTTGGTGGCACACATGAATACATGGCAACAGTACAGTAATGTAAACTGAGGCTACACATCTGCAAAATGACTTGGCATATATAAAGACAAATCGAAACATACCTCCGAGAAGAAGGGCGTCGTAAAAGAACTTTAGGTGCATATTTCTTTTGTTTCTTTAACTTGTACTTCTCCTGCAACCAGTATCATTGAACTAAATCAATCTTTCACACTTTTCAAACTTCAGGAGATCACAGAAAAGAAAGTATTATTGTACTGACTTGTGAGAAGACAGTTTTATTTCCAAATGTTGAGCTATTTGCTATCAAAGCTTCCACAATCTCATCACCAGTTGCACCATCCCTATTTTGAAAAATCAAATTGCATACAAATTTGGACGTGAAATCACAACAGATAGCAAAGCTTAGCTTATTCAAAATAGGTCAAATATGATCAGAACCTCACCTCTTCATTGCCTCTATGTCATCGCTAGATAAATTCTGAGCTGTATTATTATCAACCAGGGACCTATTGTCCCTGGTTTCATCCAACGTTTGGCCATTGGTTCCATCTCGAATGCTATCATCTAGATAACGAGTCATTGTTACAAAAAATGAATTAGAGAAAAGGCATAATAACGAGAATAAAAGCACAAAGTGATTTGTTTGTTGGAACAAAAATCATTCTTTCACTAGTTAGGGAGATTGTACATATGACATAATGACAAAGCATGTTTACGGTTGTTGGATATAGAGGAGGTTGAACAGATGACTAACATCGAACCATAACGTGCTTCTCTTACGTTTTAGTTGAAAATTGCAAACTGAAAATAGAAAAGGCTTCAGCTTTTCAAGTTAAAAATTATAACTTTACGTGAAGCTTCCAATCAGAATCCTCACCACGAGATGGAGCATCGGCGGCGGCGCAGGGGGCGAGCCCATCGGCGTTGAGGCGGAAGAGGGAGCCAAAGGGGCGCCCGACGAGCGGCTGCAGCGAGCAGGTCTTGTTCCCGATCTTCACCGTCCTGCGCGCGCGCACCACAAGGTGGGGTTGGTTTCGGAGGGAGTAGCCAAGTTAGGGAGGAGGAGGAGGAGGCAGTGAGGGTATAGTACTGACGCTCCGGGTGTGAGGCGGAAGAAGGCGAGACGGTCGCCGTCGTTGATGTCGAGGAGGACGCTGCAGCCCTCCCACGCCTCCCGGGGAATCGCCGGCGGCGGCGGCGGCGGCGGCGGGTCCATTGGTGCGGCGACGGCGAGCTGTGGGCAACCCTGGTAATGGTTCAAAAACCAGAGCAAAACCACAACAGACCACTCAATGGAAAAACAACGACGGCACCCAATCCCACCACCCAGCCACTCGTGCTTCTTGATCACACTAAATTAATCCAATTGTTCATTTGTACAAAACCAAACCACAACAGAACAGACCGTTCCCCACGGTTTCAAACCAGAGCACAACAGAGCAAGAGGAGGGGACGCGGATGGGGACGGGGACCCCGGGCCGGTGGACGTGGGCGCCGGCGGCGGTGAAGGCCGGCGGAGCGTACAAGCCCAGCGGCGGCGCCCTAGATCGGTAGCAGCGCGGCGGGAGGAGGAGAGCCGGCGAGCCGATGCACCGTGGGGAAGCGGCCAGCGCGCGGCGGGAGGTGGAGAGCCAACGCACCGTGGTGAGCGGATCTGGCAGCGGGAGGGCGACGGAGGCCGGCGGTGGTGGTGGAGAGAGCGGCGACCTCGGGGAAGCAGGCGTTGGTGGAAGAGGGGGAGGACGCCGGTGGAGAGGGGACAGGGGGCCGCCCCGCAGCGGGGAGAGCGAAGCGAGGGTTTAAGGAGTGAGCGGCGAGCGAGTCAGATACCCCTACCAAAGCACCTTTCGTGGGCCCACCGGCCCATGAGGTCGTGGCCTGTTGCCGTGGCGCGCTGCGCCTCGTGGAAGGAAAAACGCCCGATAGGCCGTGATTTTTGGGGCTGAAACTCTCTTTTATCTGAGACTACGTCGTGGGCCTATTTCGATTTTTTGAGGGTTGACCTTTTTCATTTTCTTTAAAATCCTTACGTAATTTATTTTTTTATTACTATGGATATTTTTATTTTGTAAAGTATTGTTCTTACGAAATTAAAATAATTAATTCATGAAGGCAAAGTACTTTTTATTTTTCAAGCATAATGTTTTTTATTTTGAAGGTAGAATGTTATATAATTAATTTAAAATTAGAATATTCTTATTATGAAGGTAAAATATTTCATATTTTTAATATATATAATATTTCATTTTCTTTATTGATGTAGAATATTTTCTTGTGAAGGTATAATATTACATTTTTTAATCTACAAATATTTTCTTGTAAAGTTAGATCATTTAGGCTAATGTCATCAGCCCGTATATCCCACCTCCTATAATTCAAACTTTACTTAAGTCTATAGCGTGAAACATTGTTTTGCACCTCCATATACATTTGTTGGTGACGTCATCCTTAGGCTATCCCCATCAACTTCCTCATCCCTCATTTCAAACTCCATTGTGTCTACAGTGTCAGAACAGTGCCACAATCCTCAAAATAGCAACACCGTTGGAAACAGCCTTCGATCGTGAAGTTAGAGTTTTTTACGCACATAGAAGATCAACATTACGATTTTAAATATTTTTAAAACATATATTATTTTTATAAAAAACTTTGGCCAATTTTAGGAAAAAATATGGGTCAAACTAGATATTCACCCAATAGCAAAAAAAAAAAAGACAAAATAGGTGGGTGGATGGCCCGGTGGAGCTTTGGAGGGGAAGAGCACCCTAAAACCGAGGTGGGTTAGCTCTTCGACATTTGAAGGCCCTTCGTCCTATTTTTTCCCTAGGTGTAAACCAAATCCACTTTATATATATATATATATATATATATATATATATATATATATATATATATATATATATATAGGAAAATTCCTTTCTACATGCGCATATAGCTACACTCACTTGTATATCTCATGATTGAGGGTGTATCTAGCCAAATCGAAGGTATGTACACGGAATATGTAATGATACTAGATCATCCGAGGTGGTATATGCACGAGGTATGCGGGTATACCTGAGGTATGTGGATATACCGCGTTATATGTACTAATATGAAGGTATTTTCATAATATATTAAAACAGGGGCTGTTTTGTAATTTTTTCGGATGGTGACATTTGAGGTATCTTAAAATAAGTATGTGAACATACTCAAATTTATAAATGAGTATGCGAACATACCCTTATTAGGTTTATTGAAGATGAGTGTAGCTACATGCGCATGTAGAAAAAACTCTTCCTATATATATATATATGTATGTATGTATGTATGTACGGTACAATTCACCGAATACTTATATATGCCTTTACCGAATACATATGTGTACGCTTCTTGCAATGTACTCTCCCTGTCTAAAAAAACAAGTCATTTTGGTTTTGTCCTAAATTAAACTTTCTAAAGTTTGACCAAGTTTCTATAAAAATATATAAATATTTACGACATCAAATGGGTACTATTAGATTCGTCATGACATATATTTTCATAAAATCATCAATTTGTATCGTGAATCTTAGCACTTTTTTCTATAAATCTAGTCAAAGTTTAACTTAGGGCAAAACTAGGATGACTAGTTTTCTAGGACAAAGGCAATATATTATAACGTTCTTCCATCACAATGTAAGGATATTTTTATGATACTCCCTCCGTCTCAATTTATAGGTCGTTTGACCTTTTTAGCATTAAGTTTGATCGGCTCGTCTTATTCAAAATATTTGTAAAAAGGTAGAAAATGTCAATTCATAGTTAAAGTATATTATATGTTAAACTAAATCGCAATGAAAATAAATGATAATTGTGAAATTTTTTGAATAAGATGAGCGGGTCAATCGTGATGTCATAAAAATCAAACGACCTATAAATTGGAACGGAGAGATTATTATTTAAAGAGATAACAATGATATTAGAATTTGGATTCCAACCCGTGCACAACACGGCCGGCCTAGCATGTTGTTTAACTAGATGAATTCCCGCACGTTGCTATGGAAATTTGATTGACACTCTGCGTGTATGCCACACAAAAGAAATTTTTTTAGAGATATAAATAGGAGACTTAGTAGATGTTGACGTGGCATCTAATGCAGCAGGCTTCGGAGATGACGTGGCTTCATTCATGTAAGAGAAATAGAGTAACGTGGTTCTTCTATTTAGATATAGACGACGGACGATCTCGTCGTTGGATGTATGCTAGCTACTACCGGTAGTCAAAGTCAGCTTCTGAGTTCACTTGTTGTTTTTGATGACCCGTGACTTATAAATTAATATTTGGTGCTAATAATTGCCGTATGAGATGATATGCGTGGATGCTACGCTGGCGCCGGAGGGCAGGCTACGGAGGTTGCCGTCCGGATGGGACGGCAATCGTGTCACGGCGCGGGACAAAGATGCTTGGAAAGAATCATCAAAGCGAAACATTATTTCTAGAAGCGATCGCTTTGCTATACTTTAGTTTACAGTTGTTAACAATATCATGATTTTATTTGGTTCTTTTGAAAGTATCAATTGTTTAGATACAACATCAAAAACCATGGTATTTAAAAATATGTACAAGTTTATAAAAACTTTGAATTGAAATGGAGTTTTTAGTACTCTAAAAATACTATGGTATCTATGAATTATGGTTTTAGAAACATGAATTTTTCAAGATACAACCAAACACCTCAGAATCTAAATTAGTATAGTACGGTATTTATATAAACTATGGTTGATATCACCGAGAAGTCACAAAAATGACTGCTTCCAAACTAGGGCGGCGGCTTGAAAAAAGACACTGGACTAGCATCAGATCAATTATCTGGAGGGTTGCAACTGATAGTTTGGCTGTAAAGATGCATCAATATGTTGTTCGGTGTGAAAAGAAAACACAACGGACTATACAATGATAAGATTTTAATAGTCTTTTTGCAACGGTTAGTTTGCCCAATATATATCCTAGAAAACAAGATGTCCATACCAACCAAGCGATCACAAGCACATAGTAGCACTAGTTAGCGGTGGCAGATCTACGATTTGGAATTAGAGGGAACTCATGTTCTTCTTCCTCTTCTTTCCCTCCTTTTTTATCTTGTAATTCTTTATATTTTGTTGTTCATGTATACGTATTGTTGGGGGTGCTTAGAGAGGCTCTCATTGTCCGCATGGGAGTAGAGGGTGCTGGAGCACCTTAGCCCCCACGTTAGATCCGCCCCTGCTAGTTAGGAGAGAGTTATTTAGTGGTTTGTTTTGATCTTAACATTATATGGGTGCTGTGAGGTTGTACATCTAGCCCGCAGGGGCTTGAGAGCCTTTTGTGACTAAAGGTTGTAAATGCCCCTTAAATTTTGCCTAGATATTTTAAAGATCGGGTCCAAAACGAATCGGATCACATTTCTATTTATTTTTGAACTAAACATCAAAGCCCATTTGGATTGTAAAAAACATTTGGATCACTACCACCTCTATTTGTGACTCACTAGTGATGTTGACACCTCGGATTTCCTTGGTCAATTAATGTTTTGGGTTGAACTTGTCATGCATACACAACTAAGGCCGACTCCGATGGGGTTCCCCGTCTCTTTTCCCAAAACACTGCTTTGGCACTGTTTGACACCGTAACTGACATGACGTACAGCGTGGAATGGGATTTGAGGAAGTGGAATGATGAGTGTTGTTCGAGATAGCTTAAGGGGGTGTTTAGATCCCCTAGCTAAATTTTAGCCCCAATCACATCGGAGTATAGTCTAATTATAAAACTAATTACATAGACGAGGAATAAACGACAAGACGGATTTATTAAGCCTAATTAATCTATGATTAGCAAATGTGATGCTACAATAGCCATTTATTAATCATGGATTAATTAGGTTAATAAATTTGTCTCGCCATTTATTCCTCGTTTGTGTAATTAGTTTTTTAATTAAACCATATTTAATATTTCTAACTAGCATCAAAACATTCGATGTGAGGTGAACAGAATTTTAGACCTTGGATCCAAACACCCCTAAACCCTCCATTGTATATGCACGCTGCATGCACTATGGACAAGCTGAGGGTTTTTCCTAGAGAGTGGAACCCTTGCTCCAGCCGTCCAACACGCTATACGGTGACCAAAGCATGCTGGCCTATAAAACAAGCAGCATGTTGGCTTAGCGCTTAACAACACATGATGGGTTTTCAGTGTATTAAGAAGCTTCCACAAGCCCTAGCTGTCCCATATGGGTGCACCATCATCATAGTCATGATATGCTGGCTTCTCTTCCTCCCAGGCACAAGCACAATCATGCAAATGCTCCGGCTCTTCCAACCAGGAAGAAGGAATGGACACGTACACTGTGAACACTACCTTCGACCAACTTCATGGCTACCTGTTCCAAGGAAACTCAAGCTCTCCTTTGTTTCTCTTTGATGGTCTCGGATATTATAAGGAACATAATCTTTCTTCGAAGCTGAACTTATCTGAACCCGGGCTGTTCTTCATTGCGGACGATGCTCTATGGTTCTACTTGTGGGAATCCTTCAGGGTCGTATTCACCATGAGCATCTACCAACCGATGAACAACAATACGTCTGTAAGTGGTAATAGCAGCCTCATCTTCGCCATACTCCCCGGTTTCGTTATCGACAGTAATGTGCCCATGGCTATGCAACTTAATTGCCCCTGGGACGACGGATACAAGGCCGGTTTAATCTACAATAAGATATTTAATGGCACTTCTATCATCTGTGTTGAAATTTCCATAGCGACGTTGAGGGTGGTAGGCGATTCTAATTACACTTTCTCGATTGAGTACAGCCCTCTCAACAAAAACATGGAGGTCCAAGTCAGTGTTGCCGATGATGAAGCTGGACAACAAAGCAGCGGCAACCAGCCCCTCAACTTCAATGACACCACTTGGCGGTTTGGTGGCCAATTCGTCTTATCCTCCTCCATGGGGCAGCTCTTCCAGGTCCACACCTGGAGCTCAGCCATTTAGTCATTCGAGCTCCCTAGGGTAATCTCACAAAGGAAGAAGAAATGGCCTACTACCATTGCACTCGGCACGGTTCTCGGATCAGTGGCCGCCACCGTGGCCACGGCTGCTGTTGTGTATTGCTACTTCAACTCCAAGTACAGGGGTTGGAAGAAGGAGCTGGATCAGCTGGCCAAGTCCATGCACCGCCTACCAGGGATGCCCACTCAATTCAGCTTCAGTGACATTCAGAAAGCAACCTACAACTTTCATGAGGCAACAAAGCTGGGGCGAGGCGGATTTGGCGCTGTACTATAGATGCAGGCTCCCTGCCCCCAAAAAAGGTGAGGCGCTGGAGGTTGCGGTCAAGAAGTTCAGTCGGGATGATTATCGACGCTACGAGGACTTCCTAGCAGAGGTCAGCGTCATCAACCGGCTGCGCCATAAGAACATCGTCCCTCTTGTCGGTAATTGTTGTCTGACCATATTATCCTATGATATGCTTTTTAATTTGTTTCTATATTGAATACTGTGGATCGTTCTTTTTCCCATGTCAATTCTATTTCATTTTCTCACTACCCTAGAAAATATCCCTTTTCGCTCAACTATAAACTATATACAATTTTTACGGTGGTTGGAAAAAATGAGAGCCGTCCATACAGTGAGATCTAACGGCTTATAAATAGGCGGTACCACGGTACCGGAACTAGGCGGTACCAAATAGGTAGGCCCGGTACCAAAAACGGTGGGCCCGGTACCAATAATTATTTTATTTTTATAAATTTAAGAAAGGGTAAAAGAGTAAATGCACGTCAAACATTATCTTCATCCCGGCCCCTTCATCCCCGACCACCCGTATTCACGCTGGAGCGCTCGTCCGCCTGAGTCACCCGGAATCGCTGTCTCCGGGTCGCCGGAGCCCGCTCGTGTGACCAGAACCAGCAACCTGCCTCTCCTAGAAGCCGATCTCCAACCTCCGTGCACCAATCGCTAGGAGGTCGGGTGCCTAGAGGGTCAGCCGCGCAGGGCGGTGGTGGCATCCAGTGCGAGCTGCGAGGACTGGGGCGGGCGGCGCGAGGACTGATGGTTCCGCTCCCTTCCGCTTGAGCTCCACAAGGAGGTGGGGAGCACGGCGAGGGGGCACCGCGCCTGGCAGCGGACGGCGGGAGGCGCGAGGCGCGAGGATTGAAGATGCCGGTTGAGCTCCACAAGAAATGGGTAGCGCGGCGAGGGCGCGCTATGTTGGGTAGAGAGAACCGCGCGGCGGCCGGCCGGAGGAGGCCTCGCGGCTGCCGGCGGCCAGGCAGCGAGGAGGGCGGCGGGGGAGCACGCGGGCGGTGAGGTGGCATTGCGCCGGCCCACCGGAGAGACCGCGCGGCGGCCGGCGAGGAGGCAGCGCGGCGGCTGGCGGGGGCGCAGCGAGGGCACGCTACTTGGGTGGAGGGCGGCGCGAGGAGTGAAGCTGCCGCTTGGGGAGCGCGGCGAGGGCGTGCCACGTCGGGTAGAGGGGGGCGCTAAGAGTCAAGCTTCCGATTGAGCTCGACAAGGAAGTGGGGAGCGCGGCGACGGTGGACACGGACCGTCCACTCACTACATGATGCCGCAGCTGTAGGGGATGTCTTCATCGAAGAACCCCGGCGCCTCGTTGTACCATTGCGATGGGAGCAGGTCCTGGCCGTAGGCGGCATGTTGAGGCGGCCGGCTGCCTCCTCGGCGGAGCTACCGCATGGTGGGGCAGCTGACCCAGCTGGCCACGGTGAGATCCCCCTTCCTTCTTCTTCTCTTCCCTACCCAAATTAAAATCCACACCTGAATTTCCAATCTTCCGTCAGTCAGCCAAATTTCGCTCCGCTTCTGCTCAAAACGCAATGCGGTGGCACCGACAGCGGGCATGTGAAACAGCTAGAACGTAGCACCGCGGACAGCTACCTGCTGAGCGACGTGGCCAGGGCCCGACGACCAACAACCAGCAGCAGCCCTGTGTCCACCGAGACCCACCACTTCCTCTGCCTCTGCAACATCTACTGTGGATTATTACCATTGCACATACAGACACTCATACAGCAAGGTATCACTGTGGCAGTAGCTAACAATGATTTTTTATGGTTACTGTTTGTCCACAACATTTTAAGGACATATTAATTCATTTTTATGGAAACTGAATTTTCATATTTGAGCTCACGTTCCATGTTTCAAGTAGTTGCATTTTGGTTAAGCATTGTCTCCTCTTGAACTGTTTGATATGCCTGACAAACAATCACCGTTGTTCCATATGGAAGGACTGAACCTTCAATACTTTGTTAATATTTTTAGGATTCGGTATCTCGGTATATGTTCATAATGCATGTTAGCTTGTTGAGAGTGCAACATTCAGTGACTCAATACTCAGCCTTTGTGCTATACTTTTGGATATTCAGAAAGCACGTAAGACGGTCTTGTTCCATTAGGCAGAAGCTGATGGGTGGATGAATGAAAAGCACATATTGGTGCGGAATACAAAGACAGATCTCATCAATGTGGACATCTTATACGGGAGTAAGTTCATCTAGATCGCCCCGTTAAAACTTCTAGCATGTTATATTTTATATGAATTACCTCAACATGAAAAATCTTCGCAATAATTGGATTTCACAAATCCATATAGGATTTGAGGATATCACTATAAGCATCAAATTACTATGCCATAAAGTAGGTGGTACATTGCAGGTAGTTGTTACCATTGGTTCAGGGTCCTTTTCAAGGAATCTTCTAAACATAACCTGATGGCTGACCAAACAACATAAAACAATGTTTGTTGTAGCAAACGACTGAGTAAGGACAGTTAGCACCCAACATCACATCCCTATAAATGCAATGTCAGTTGAGAGGGAAAAAACCATTTCAATAATATAGTGCGCATTGTCATTCAAACACATCTATGCTTAGCATAAGTACAGTGAGATGATTGCACATTGCAGTAAGGTTGAAAACAAACATCTAATTTTTAAACATAACCTCTTGGGTTAGGAATGCTTGACTGAAAATTTAGATCGCCTTATAGGGGCTAGATTGATGAGGTCCTGGTTTGACGACCTGCTTCTCTTTGTCTTCACACGTTGAGCGATCCTATTACTACTAAATTGTTCTAAGACAGTAGTGGTAACGTTTTTCAGTTTCTTTGGACGTCCACGTTTCCTCTTTGTGATGCTTGGGTTTTTGGTATTCCTGTCCCCATCTGGATTGGGGATTACTTTGACGCCGTCATCATTCGCGTGATTACATGGGTCTGCTTGCTTATCCTGTGGATACATAACCAAGTATTCTTCTTTCTACGCTAGGGGATGGATGTCATTAGTTAAATTGAACACATTTGAATGATACCAATATAAACAGATGCAATAAGAATATGTACTAGTTTACAAACCGTTAGCGGCTTCTCATATGATTCCTTTCGACGTTTGTTGCAGTTGGAATACAGCAGGCTAGTACACATTTTCCAGGTGGACTGATCTTGATGACAGGTCCTGAAGATTTAGATCAATTGATGCATGATCACGAGGGGACGAAATTATGCCATCTTTACCTGCAGAATAATTCGAACAGCTCAAGCGATAGTGATGGTGCTGAAAAGGTTGATTAATTTGTTGTTTTTCGTTTGAAATGTATCTATTGTATTTATTACTAATAAATATTATGTGCTTTTTGTGCAGGATAACAACTATGAAGATTATTACACCACTGAAGGAGTAAAATCTTTTATTGGGGATTACGAAGCATTTGGTGCTACATCTGACATAGCATCAGAGGAAGGATCAGACATAAATCCGATTTCTCAAAACAAGGTAATTGCTCATTTGGAGTTTGGCAGTTATTCATGTTGATGCTAATACTGTAAATGTTCTGTTGAATTGCATAAATGTAGTTGAAAAGTAACCGAGAATCATGTCAACCTGTCAAGCAGCATGTTGTCAAGCATCATAAGGACCAGAACGTGGACGCCATAGTGCCGGCCGTTGTGCCAGAGGTTGACGAGACAGGGATACATGCCGCTGACATCAACACCGTGAAGATTATGGCGACTGTGTCACATGCCAGTGCTGCCAAGTGTCTGAAGAAGCACAGGGGCAACATTCAAGCTGCCATTCAGGAGCTGACGGAGGGCTCGGACTGATTTTTATTCATGTTTCGCTCGTGTTGGTTATTAAATAAGTCTTTTGTGCTAGTTGCATATTGAGTCGGTCGACACTGGTTGTTTCCTGTCCTTTTGATAATTCTATCGTAGTTTGAGTCTATGGACTATCGTGGGCCTGTTTCCAATTCAAAAGTACTTTGATTTCGATTATTTCTTTTATTCGATGTCAATTAAATTATTATTATGAGTCTAGAATCCATTTGGGGCATGTATTTGAGGCGCCTCTTGAGGGAATCGATGAAGAAAGCATGTCCTCCCTGAGCTCTGCTCTCTAGCAAGCCTGCATGATTGATAGGTGTGATAATTAGACAAGAAATTGCGATTTAATTTTGGTACACGGTGGACGGTACATGCCAACATGTGCAGATACGCTGAGTGCCGGCCACTAAGAAATGCTAAGAATATGAGATAGGCTGCCGCAACATGGCAACGTTCAGCATCTGACCTGATGAGCTCCTGTTCTAATCGATTGTTTCAGACAATTTCGTTCAGATCAATGTACTCCTGGTGCCAGGTGGCATGTATCGAACCAAACGCCCATTTGATAAAGGGATTTTTTCCTATCTCCGATCCTATTTGACAGGGAAACAGAGGCTCATCTAATAAAGGGAGCACAAGAGGCCCCGCGTGGGACATAGGGTTGCTTGCATCAGCGTTCTCTTAACCACACATCTGCCTCATCTCATATATTTCGGCTGCAACTATAATTTTGTTATCCTAACCACAATAATTTGAATTGCTGGCAAACCATACGCTTGTAATGACTATGCATACATAATTTAAATTACTGGCAGATGATGTAGTAGCACTCGTCCAAATAGTTACATGTTACACACAAATTAACAATGTTTAGTTTGCACCCTTCCTGTCAACAGAAAAGCACTAAGTATATGCTGATATGCATCACAGTTGGTTCGTACATGTTGGAAACATAATAATAGTTTAGCTTAATTGATGTGTTAGCTGGTGCCACTGGACCTGCTGCTTCTACCTGCTGCTGCACCCTTCCTGTCAACAGAAAAGCACTAAGTATATGCTGATATGCATCACAGTTGGTTCGTACATGTTGGAAACATAATAATAGTTTAGCTTAATTGATGTGTTAGCTGGTGCCACTGGACCTGCTGCTTCTACCTGCTGCTGGCTGTCGTCAGCATATCCGCAACCTGGACTGCACCAAATGAAAGAGCAGATGAAACAAAGCTACAATAGGAATGTATAATTGCATATGCATGGCACAGTACTTAGTTCCGCAGCTTACTTCCATATGTGCACCTTTTAAGAAGACATTAACCCCTTAATCTGGTGTTATCATGATTCTGGCTCCTTGTTTACCTACATACACAAAAAAAAAAGTGTTGCCACAAACACTATATTGAGCACTCATTAACAGGCAAAGTTTAGTAGGTTGTGCGTTCCACTTGAGTTACCATCTCTTTATTCTTGGAGCAAGTACACCGGTTGTGACCATTCCGGTGACAGCGGCTACATGTAATCGTTGATCTTTTCTTATTCATTGGCTTCAGTCTTTTCTTGGGTGCTCCTCGGCCTGCCACACGCAGAGGATCCAGAACCTTTTCCAAGTTGCCGGTTTCAGGATTCAGAGACTGGCAGCACCGGCCCATACCTAATGCCTTGGTTTTGAAATATAGCTGATTCTTTGGCGGCACCTTCTTCATGCAGGACCCGTTTCAGACACTTGTATGATTCATAATATTGAGATGCTGTGAATGATGCTGCATGACTCAAATTTCGTAACTCACGGTATCTCTCTAGGCTTTCGGAATAATCGTACATCCTGTTCTTTCTAGTTGGGGGGAGCCCACATTTTGCACTCATTGTCCACCTGTTCAGAACGCAAAAAGCAGGAAGTTGTTGTGCATGCTGAACTGACAGAACATAAAATATGTGCGAGCATGGTGTGCCATTGCATTCTAGCTTGCGGCAAGAACGTCTAATTCCATACAAGTAGTCATCCTTAACCTCACAATCCACATGGAAAATCGCCTCTCTTCTATCCTTCCTAGACAACACATAGGAAACTAAATCATATCCATCGAGTATCTCAGTGAGTATATAATTTCTGGCAGCATTTATGCTAAATTTTACCAACTCAAATACTTTGGGAGTGAACATTTGTGCTGCTTGTTTCTCAATATTTGAAGCAGCTAACTCCGTGAATGGAACAGACTGCAATGCTACAATGTCCAAATCCGCCTCTTTCCTCCTCAGTCTAGTAAGACAGTGCTCATAGTGCTGTAGCATATTCACCAAAGTCATTTTACCATCAAGATTCTTATGAAGGGAAGAGTTTAGGCTCTCACTCCGTTGATTACTTCTCAACCCTGAGAAACAACGTGTCTCTGTGCTTCGGACGAGTCCAGGAAAGACTTTACCGATCTCATTTTCCGGTTAAGCACTCTAGCAATGTTATGCCGACCAATAGGCAAACAGCGGACGGGCCTTAATCGACTCGGGCGGAGCCAAATGATACAACAACGCACACCACAAAATAAAATTATTCTCCGCCCGGTCTCCATTTAAGTCATGAGCATAATATTAATTCCTCGATAGTAAAAGTTTTTGTGATTTTTGAAACCACCTATGCGACGAGTGACTCATTTCACTCGTGTCTACTCGCATCTAGCAACTCTAGGCAATTCGTCCTACGGACTCTAGGTATAGGTGCTAGGGCCAGGGCGGCCAGGGGGTCTAATGCAATGGTTTTCAATCAACTCATAATGCGAATGCGTAATCATCAATCAAGATAATATTTGGTGGGAAATTCATGGTCCTGCCTACCTTTGCTTATGTTTCATAAAACCAACAAACTAAGCTAATGTTAGTTTGCCGGGTTCTGAGGCTTTGCCCCAGGCAACCCCTTGATCACTTGGACAACCCCTCCTTCCAAATACCATTTCAGGGAACTCCAGGTGATATTTGGGTCTTAGTTGGTCTTCTGGACCACCGTTGTTTGATGTAGCTCCACGCAGTTGCGTATCGGTCACGTATCTGCAATAGCGTTGCTATATGAATGATATGCATGGTGCAGGGAATGAGATGCACGAATATCAAGCACACGCATGAACAAATATTTGATGGATAGTTAGAAAGGTGATTGATAAACTTCTTAAATAGAGAGTACTTTTGTGAACAAGAACAAGCATACACTCATACAATTATACAGTACAATCATACATGTACCTTATCAAGTTATTGATTACTTAGGAATATTACTAAGTGTAGCATCATGTCATATGAAGGATATGCATGATATGGTGCAACAGATTTGCATGTAACATGAAGAGCGCAATCATATAAGAACCATCTCTTTGGAGTAATCCTAGAGATAATTGATAGCATCAGTTTTTTAATGACAAAGTGGGATCGAAGGTTTAAGTTAGTAGCTTTGGTCAAATGGTGATCCACATAAACAAGTAAGTTACTTTACTCACGAGTTTTGAAATTGTGCAACACCGCAAGCAATAGCACATTAACATCCCATTTTTATTTCTTTCACTTTCAACTGTATGTATGTAACTACTTAGGGATGCCGTATATAGCATTAACCAAAACCCATGAAAGACTCACATATGCATGTTTATACAGTAACCTAGCTACATGGGTTTTGGTGGGATTTTAAGAGCATATTAAATGGCACTTTACTTAGAATTTATTTAAACATGCTAGAATCATTTTTCCTATATTTAGTTAAACATGTTTTTATTTGTTATTTTCAAATCTCCATCAAAACTTGACATGCACAGCCCCTAATTTAATCAGTGAGCTATATACATTACAGGGACCACATATAAAATCTAGAAAGTTATTTAGAGCATGTTTCATATAGCAATCATTTTCCCATTAATATTTATGCTCAAAATCATATACATGGGCAAAACAGTAATTATACAGTACATGATAGGGCCACCAAATATTCATAACATGCATACTTACCCTATCAAAGCTACTGTCCAAGTTTCACGATTTTTAGAACTCATTTAGTCCACATTTTCCATTTATGTTGGTTTAACATGCATATACAAAATCAGGGGCAAAAATGTCTTTTCCTACTCAACCATCATACTCAGCAGATAGATCTTTTAACAAGGATAAAAATGCAACTTAGTTTATATTTTTCTGATTTTTATTTGATTTATTACGAATTTTCAAAGTTCTCAGCTTAATAAAATGCATTAAATCGAAAATCCTAATGACCAGGGACCTAATCATAAATAAATCTATCTCTCAGGGACCTGCACAGAAGAGATTCATGACTCATTTAACAGTGACTTAAATAGTATGGAGATAGAGGAAACAACAGGGGGTTCTCCGGAAAAAATCCCTTTCTTCTACCTTGCCGCGTGCGCCGGCGCATGGAGGCGCGGGGTTGAATCCGAGCCGCTCCAGCAGTGTGTTCCCGGAGACGGGATTTCTTTCCCCCAAGGTCGCGTCGCGCGGGGAGGCCGGAGCGCACGAGGAACGCCGGTGAACCGGCGCGAACCGGAGGTTGGGGACGTGGCGGCGCGGTCACCCGATCCGGTGGTCTAGTCGGGGAAGGAGGCCGAGGATGGGCGTGCGAGCTGTGCGGGGAAGTGGCACATCCGTTGGTGGGGTCGTGGAGGCGCGGGGATGGTCCGGAGCTAGGTCTCCACGGCGAGGCAGGAGATGGCGCGGTGGTGGGTGGCGCCGCTCGTGGGGAATGGCGCTAGAGGTGGCGGCGAGCTCGTCCGAGGTCTGGGAAGGGAGGAGGAGTCTCAGGGACGCGGTGGCGCGCAGGCGTGGGGAAGAAAGGAGGCCCGAGGTGGCCGGCACACAAAGCTCTGTTGGGGCTCCAATGGCGGAGGCATCCGCGCGACGGGGAACAGGGCCGAGGGAGCTGAGCTGGGTGGGGCAGGCGAGTGAGGCCGAGCGGAGGCCGAGGGAGAGGGCGATGGGAGTGGGTGACGCGAGCGCGGAGGGAGCAGGCAGAGCAGGTCGGGGGAGGGCGTGCTGGCGCCCATGGCGCGGCGCGAGCAGGCTTCGCCCGCCGCGTGGGCGAGCGGGAAGGGAGGTGGAAGAAAGCGACGCGCGGGTGGACCGGGTCCGTAGACCGGGCGAGGCCGACAGGTGGGTCCAGCGCAAGGGAAAGGGGGAGGGGTCTATAGACCGGGTCTGTGTGGAGCGAAATCGGTTTTGCAATACCGGGTGCGGATGGCGGTTTCCGGTTCGCGGGGATCCGAGGTCCGACAGGTGGGGCCCGCACGTCATAGAGACAAGGAAAAAGGAAATTTCGGAAAATGGAAAATGGCCATTTGACCAGCTTGGAGACATGTTTTAAACTCGCCATTTTGAATGATTTAGGGGCCGAATCTGGGAAAACTCCAAATACAAGAAACGTTCTAAATTTAATTCTCTAGAACTTTGTTATAGACATCAATACCAAGTTCTGTGGAAAATATTGGTTAAATTTGAATTGAATCAACTAACTCTAGTTTGACCATTTGAAATCCTCAGCTTAGAAATTATAAAAGTCTATTTTAGGTGCATTTTCAGGAAAACTTTTCTATACCAATGTTGTTCACAATTTCATTTTATACAATTTTCATATACAAAGTTTTGCATGATCATTTCTTTTGTTTGCTCAAAATTTGAATTTTCCATTCAGGTCTATTTGGACAGAATTCACTAGAAGATAGAAAATGAGCTAAAACACCAGGCAAGCCTTTATGCATGTCAACATACAAAATACCAAAATTGTTACTCATCAAATTGTCTTCAAGTTTGGTATGGAAAGTTTGAGCTATATCACATTACATTTTAAACTATGAGCACAATTGTATTCAAGGGTTTGATGAAACCGCAGTTTCAATTTATGTGGAGTATTTTTTTCCTAACTTTTGAATTACCAAATGAAGTCCAATTAGATCAAGGTCCAGTGCATTTGAAAGGTAATAAGTTTAATTTCATTTTATACAAAGGAAGGTTTTGAAGTTGTATAGTCAAATCGAAAGTAATTTCAGAATGAAATTTGGAAAAGGGTGTCAATCCTAGACTTAGCAAAATTTTCTGAGTGTAGGTTAACTGGGCTTGGTTCGAACTTTTGAGCCACTTAACATCTGATTTTGAAAACTGTCAAAATAGCATATTTGAAGGCAACATTTTGAACTAAAACTTTTGTATTTGATGTCTTGTATGAAAATGTATAAATGTCTAACTACTCAACCAAGTAACGTGCGACTTTCTATTTTGAATAGAAAAATTTTGACTTAGTGATTTCTCCACCAATCCTCATCACTCTCTAAGCATAATTAAATCCTAATTCACCATTAGTGTTCATGTAATCATGTGTCAGGGCTTTCGAGATGCCGGGGGCATCACAATATGCATCACTTGTTTCATGAGAAATAATTCCACAACCAAAAATAATTGTGCTGCGATGGTGATTCAATCTAACAAAAGGGACAAACGGTAAATTGTACCGGTTCGTTATATATGTGCTGTCGAATACAACAACATCACCAAAAGCCTCATAGTCAAGACGAGATTGGCTATCACACCAAAATAGTCCCTGAAGATGGCCGTCCCTATCAATCAAGTACTTGAAGAAAAATTCTGGGTCTCTCTCTTGTCGAACCCTTAGGTGAGAAATCACCATTTGAGCATCACCGCCATCAATTGCTTCCTGTTTATACCTATAGCAGAAATTATACATGTCCCTTGCCGAGAATCCAACCTTATCATATCCACTGTATTGCATTTCCAAAATATCTATGATCTGGTGTTTCCGAATCCCAGATATCTGCTTTCTGCTCGTCATTGATTTTCCTATGAGATCGCAACAGACAAGCAAGATCCTCTGGCGCCAATGGATGGTTGTGTTCATTTACAAAATCCTTCACAAACCACCTCCTTGTCTCCTCATCTCGTGCAATGACCATTTTTGCTGGACACCCAACACGTGTGATATTCTGTGGCTTCCTCTTCTTTTCGTTTCTATTCATGTGTTTTGCTTCATGGAATCCTTCCCGACTATAGACAAATTTCCTCAAAATTATCTCCTAGCTAGCATTGTCCCACTCAACATAGCTTCTCCGCACACTAAACCCTTTCTCAAGAGCATATTTGTTATAAAACATAAAGCCTTCATCCTCACTACCAAACATCTTCCTAACAATGTCATAGTACTCCGACAAAGACTCCGCACTCAAATTAGCCATGTCTCCTACATATCACTCCCACAATAACATCAGTTCTCCCTGGTCTAACATACCAACCAATAGGATTATCACAGTAAAAAAATGAAGCTTAGAGCAGCACACAAAAAATGCTACTGCAACATAGGATAATGACGAGGAAGGCTAACAAAGCAATATACTGACCACTATTTAGTCAACAAAAAATTTCCACAATATTGAGCATACTGACCACTACCAGGATAAATGTAGAACACAGTGACTTGCATCCGTTGTGACGTTAGCTGCAACAATTAATTGATAGGACACATATAGCGATATTCATCCTTATGCTTCAACTATGCTTGTATAATTGAATACATTTCCTAATTGATGTGTAAATGCAACCGCACAATCTTATGCACCACAGTTTAAAATAAACAGACAATAGAAATAATGAAAGTAGGATCCTAAATTTGAACAGAGGTTTGCATGAATACATAAGAAAATAGCCTCAGTGACCTCAACTTCATCTTATCCATATTTACATTGAATAGTGGTCAAATATGATAAAGATTAGGCTATAATCAGACAAGGACATACTTGAGAGCGTACTGGACGTAGTGATTTGTGATACACCGATGTACGCCCTGATCCAGCAACTCAGCCATGCACAAAACGAATCACATATGAGTCAGTTTGAAGAAGACCTAATTTGTAGTATCCAATTAATTCAGAAAGATCTTCAAGCACCAACCTAGAACTACAGCTGCGGGAACGAGGTGCCACTGCCTTCTTGCGTGCACAGGGAGGGCGAGACACGGGAGGCAACGTGCGCCGAACAAATTTGCGGCCACGAAGCGATGTGAGCACGGAGGCGGCGTAGGAGGGCACGCGGAGGCAGGAAGCGGAGGCCGCGCAGCAGCCTGCGGTGGAGGGCAGCACGGAGGGCGGGTGGGCCGCAAGGCGGCCGGCCTGGGAGGCCTCGCGGCAGCCGGCGGGCGCAGCGAGACGGCCAACCGGGGAGGCCGCGACGAGTAGGGCAGTGGGGAGGCAGTGTGCCGCCCTACAAGAGAGACCGCGCAGCAGGGAGGCAGCCCGACGGGCCGACGGCCCGCTGGAGAGGCCGCAAGGAGGCAGCTGGCGGGGAGGCAGCGCACCAACCGGCCGGGGAGACCGCGTGACGGCCGGCAGAGAGGCAGCGCGGCAGCCCGTGGGGGAGGCCGCAAGCAGACCGGCGGCGGGGATCCGGAGATGCACCGCGGCGGCGGCGGCCTCCACGACGGTTCGCTAGTGCCGAAGCCGAAGGGATGCCCAGGATGCTGCGTCACGTGGAGAAGTAGGAAATAATCCAATGCAAAGACAGATTACCATAATACCCTTTTGCTATTTCTTATAATTATTTACATAATTCGGCCATAAAAAATAAAAATGAAGGGTACCGCCTGGTACCATTCCAACCACTGTCTCTAAACTATAAAGCATACTTAAATAGCAATTGTTATGTAATACTCCTATAGAGAGGGACTGATATTTTCTTACCGACAATCCAACAAGTGGACCAAGTAAATATGCGGCGCAGAAATGGTTATCTGACAGGTTCCATCTACTTTTGTTCAAAGGGGAGAAAAAGCAGGAAAGATGCAGGTTGAGTGCTATATGACTAAGGGCATGTTTGGTTTTTTAGGCTTAAGCATAAACCGACTAAACTACCAAACATTATGGACTAAAGTGAACTAAACTGGGTAAAATCTTGTAGCCCCAAAGAAAGAGCTAAAGTTTAGACCTAAAATTTAGGTTTTTTTAGGCCTAAAGAACCATGTTAGGTGCCCGTGTGTCACAAGAAAGTATATTGTGATTTCTTAAAAAAACATCAAAACAATTACTCCCTCCATTCCAAAAAACAAGTTATTCTGGGCTCGTCTTAAGTCAAACTTTGTAAAGTTTGATCAAATTTATAGAGAAAATATCGACATTTACAACATCAAATTGGTACCTAATGAAATATATATGACAAGGAATCTAACAATAGTTATTTGGTACTATAAACATTTATATTTTTTATATAAATTTGGTCAAACTTTAGAAAGTTTGACTTAGAACAAAACTAAATGACTTGTTTTTTAGGGATAGAGAGAGTAGATATATTGTTACATATGAGTTGACATAAAAAGAAACTGAACAATCAATTTTCAGCGTTTTAGTAATCACTCTTACCCTATAGTGTTTAATGTACTTTTTTTCAAACGAATTTTGTTGTTGATTGTATTAAAACGAAGAAGAGGTACATACTGGACGAAACAACGAATAACACCATACGGTTAGATTGGGACATCAATACGCACCACACAAACACTAACAACTCAATAAGAAAGCAAACAATTGCCGATTGGATGAGAACATCAACACAAGCCGCACCACATTTACAGCCCACACAAAAACTTCGTTGTCAGCCATTTAATGTACTAATGTAGGGGGTGTAAACATAGTGAATAATTTCCATCCTTCTGGCGAACTGAAAGCTTGTTGCACTGCCTGCTCCTACACAAACATGCCAAGATCGACTCTGAGAATGAACACCAAACAATCTAATGTGAAGTAGGAGGTTGTACTGACTATAATCAGTCGTAGGCGGTAGTGACGTCATTGGAGTTCAGCAGATACTGTGGTGGCTGAGGTGACCTTCCCACCGTTTCAATGCCACATAGATTAGTGTTGGTTAGGGTCTATTGGACTCTTAGCCTACCATGAAGTTGTTCCCATAAGGGTTATACTCCTTTAGGCCTGTTTGGAATGCGGGAATTCTTTCCCATTCCTGTGTTTTTTCTGTAAAATTGAATTGTTTTTTGTATAATTTCTGTACATTTTTTTTGAAATTTATGTGTTCTAAACAGACCCTTGTACATATATAAATTGGTGCAGGTGTGGGGTGTGTGGGGGGAGGGGGGAAGCACCCTCAATTAGGCCTAGTTTGGGTATTTTGGATTGAGTGGGATTGGAGTGGATTGTGAGACATTGAGTAAGATTTTAATTTATCGTTGATTTAAATGCACTAACACTCCAATCCCCCTTAAACCACTCTAATAGAAAAGTACCCAAACTAGGTCTCCGGTGTGAAGTGGGGCATCACCCCTTTGACTTAGCAGGGAGTAACTAATTTCCATTTTTCTCTCTTGATCTGATATAACTTTCCAAACATGCATTCATATCTGTCCGATTACATCTGCATGTACATCCCGTTTTTGTGTGATATATGTGAACGCTAGTTATGCAATGGCCTAATGGCTTTATAACCGGCAGTGATAACGTATCACTACCAGTTTTATATTAACCCGTAGTGATCGAAAGGTAAACAGCTTCTTCCATGTTCTTTAGTAGCAGTTCAGTGCCCTCTCAATCACATGACGGCATGAGGAGTTTTGAAGTTCTATTATCTAAAACGACAAGCCCTGCACTTGTTGCATCTAGTGAGATAAATCGTTTTATTTTTTTAATTCTTAATAATTTGTTAGCTAGTCCACAAGATTATCTATTTCCCCTCAAAACTTATCTAGAATTTTGTTCTTAATCTAAAAATGTTGTGCCTGTTTTTGTAAGAAACTCAATAAGTTTTGTGATTTTCAGGGTGGTCTTACGATAAAGGAGAACCTATACTTATCTACGAGTATATGCCTAATGGTAGCTTGGACCAGCATCTCTTCCGTAGGAGTGGTGGTGGTAAGCAGCAGCAGCCGGACCTTATTAACCGGTGGGACACTCGTTACAACATGGTGAAGGCGAACAACATCATGATAGATTCCACCTTCCAAGGACGGCTGGGGGATTTTGTACTTGCCTGTGTTGTGCCAGATGGAAAGAACTCCTACACCGACACAGGCGCCCCCGGAACCATTGGCTTTAGGGCACCTGAGTATATTCAGAGCGGGAAGGCTACAACCGAGTGGGACATCTTTGCATTTGGGGTCCTCATCCTTGAGATTGTAACCGGTAAGGTGGCGGTTGACGCGCAATTTCGCCATCTTACAGATTGGGTCTGGCATCATCACAAGGAGGGCACGCTGCTTAATGCTGTTGACTCTCAGCTGACTATGGATCCCGAGTCTGACGACGAGGATGCCAAGCGTCTGCTGCTTCTCGGTTTGGCATGCAGCCAGCCAAACCCCTCAGACCGGCCAAACATGGTGGATGCAGTGAAGATCATAAGCAAATTGGCGCCACCACCAGACGTGCCTCTTGAGAAGCCAAGGTTCGTATGGCCACCAGATGAAGGGCACTCCTTGAACTCTGACTAGTGACTACACCACAGAGCTGAGTTGTTTCAGCACGCAGGAGGAGCCTGACAATCGGGATCGAGATGACTGCAGAAGGACTGGCCTCTTCAGAAAACGAAGGCAGTTGTTTGCACCACCATCCAACGGCAGGGCCTTCACATGAGCTCTCCTCCGATTATCACATTGTAGAGTAGTGGCTGAAGAAATTTATTGGTTGAAGGCTACTCTTTTATGGAGCAGTGGGGTTCCCCACTACTTAATACTCTCTCCATGCCAATTTATAGGTGTCTGACTTTTTTGACATCAAATTTGACCAACTCGTCTTATTCAATTTTTTTTAAAATATTAAAAAAATAAATCCATAGTTAAAGTGTGTGTGTATATATATCCTAAACTAAATCATAATGAAAATAAATTATAATTATCATATTTTTTAAATAAGAAGAGAAAGACAAATTTTATGTAAAAAAATCAAACGACCTATAAATTAGGACAAATGGAGTATATTAAAAGATAGTATTACAATACAAGCCCCCTCACCTGCAGGCTGGCCGTGCGGTGGGGACGGGCGCAGGGAGAGGCTGTGGCGGTTGGGCGATGGCGACGCGAGTGCCGTGGCAGGTCCAGCGTGGCGCCGCCGCTCGGTCACGCCGCCTCCGTCTACCAGTGCCGTCGTGCTTCGGCCGCCGGGCTTAGGGAGCGGTGGGGGCTAGGCGGAGCGGCGCGGCGGCGCCAGGGCCGGGGCGGAGCGGGTGATGCAGCCGCGAGGCGGCGCTTGGGGAGGGCCCGCCGTCGCTCCGCCCGACTGCCTCCCATGTGCGGCCGCCGCCATCTCCGTCCGACCTCAACCGGTTCGGTACCGCGCCCACCGCTGCCTCCGTCCGACTTCGACCGCCCCTCGCCGTGGATCTGGGTACGGGAAGAGGCCGACGTTTGCGGGAGTGGAAGGGGAGGGGGCGTGGCGGTGCAGGGAGGGAAAGGGGTGCGCGGCGAGGGTGAGGCGGCGGCGGGTGTGGGAGAGTTTCCTTTCGTGAGGCGAGGGTTGGGGTGGACGGGACGAGGGATCAGGGGAGCTTCCAAAGCTGTGTTATGGAGGAGGGTGGGTACGGCGGGCAGGTAGGTGCCGTCTTACGGTGAAAAAAAAAGCAAGGATGGGATGGATGAAACATTTTCTTTCAATCAATTTTAGGTTTTTCCACCCATTTTCAACCCTCTCAAAATTGCGCAGTGAAGCCAGCGTGAGGGGTATACTTTGGTCATCTTAGGTAAAAAAGATTTTTACAGAACTCGCTTTTTAACGGTATATAGATAGATATAGATTTGACTCCTCGTTTTCTACGCTATATCACAATATAAACATACTACATGGTCTTTGGACTATCTAATCGATCGTATAAAACGCACATACACAATCATTTATACGAGCTGTTAAACTCGGTGTGACGGCTGGCGCACGGCTCATCCACCTGCTGGATCGTACCAGCTGCTCCTACTCTTTTTAAGTAGCGCTGCGTTCCCGCTTCTCCCCCGAGCATGCAAGCGCTGAGAGGCGGAGCCCAAGCCCGAGCGGGCCAAGCAGGTACTAAAACATGTCGCGGTCGCAACGAGTGCCGAGCTCGCCGTGCGACGCCACGTGGCGCCTCGCCGTCGCCGGGAGTAGGCACGCCCGTTCGCAGTCCCCGGTGCGCGGGCGGTCCGCCTCCGCCACGCCCACGCCGAGCAGCCGCTGGTCGACGGCGTCCTGGACGGTGGACGACGACGGCGCGGTACCGGTGGTGGTGGTGGTGCCGGCGAGGGGCTCGGAGACGCCGGCCACGCGCGCCCGGATGCCGGGGCTGTCCCGGTGCCCGTCCCCGGAGGCGCGGGCGAGGATCGGCGCCGCCTCGCCCGGCACCGCGCGCCGCGTGGCCGTGCGGCTCTTCGAGAGCCTCGGCCGCCACGGGCTCCGCCAGGAGGCCGACCGCGCGTTCCGGGACGCCGTCGCCGACGACGCGCCGCCGGTCGAGCGGGAGCTGACGGGGATGGCGTGCCTCCTCAAGGACGGCTTCGTCGGCTACCTCAGGGAGCTTGCCAAGATCACACCACCCGTTCCGAGACAGGTATATATATGCATGCTAATGCTGTGAGTACTATCCGTGAATGCATGGCTGCATATGCAGCTGCAACCTGCAGCACAAGTCATCATGAAGGATATTAATACTACAGAGATCTTCAGCTTCACCGCCATTTGGGTCACTGATGTGGTGCAGCTACACAAACTGATCCTTTCTCAAGAAGCTAATTAAGCTTTTCGCCGTGTTAATCAACAACAAAACACGTGCCTGCAAATTTAAGAAATGCCGCCACCATCATTCTCTTTCGGTGTCATTCGCCATTCATCTACGACAGTCTTCACTAAAGCTTCTGACCTTGTTTGAAGTAGTTTGTGCATATGAAGCATAAACTAACCCGGAGTTATATTATATTTCTTCCGCATACCAGATTACCAGATAACACCGGATTTTGATTTAACGGAAAAACACACGGACTGATTTGGTGCGCACACCCTAAACCAAGCATCTCTCTGAAGATGCGAAGCGATATGGCAAATTTAGTTTCCAGACTCAACACTTCGTTTATTTTGTGCAGCATCATCATTTCACCGATTTCAATCATCTACACACCGACCTACTTGCATCCTGAAATGCATTAACATATTTTTTTTTCTGTGCAGCCATCCATCCATGAGCAACTTGAATTCTTATAAGATGGACCGACAGGGATAATCAAATAAGAAAGCTCATACTAAGAACAAAATTAGTATCGCTAAGTGCAGAGGTTTAAAAGGTTCTATCTTGGCACCTAGTGCGTGATAGAGGCCAAACATAGACAAAAAAAAAAAATCAGGATACATGCTGAGACAATTAGCCACAAGCCTAACGTTTGACTTGAATAAGTTCTTGTTCTTGTCATTAGGTCATTCACTCTGGGCTGCAGGAATTCTCACCACATGGAACAAAAGGACTCAAAGACTACGTCAAATATAGTTGACCGAAACGTTAGTTTAATTGCGTGTTGAAAGCAATGAGAAATCTCCACATGCATGCACGATCACCTGATTCGGTAATTACGACTATGCAATCTGGAAAGCCGGTTAACAAGCTGAAGATAATTAATATATATATCCCGTCCTAGCCGGCTTCTAAGCATAGACAATATTCTTCATGCTTTCAAAATAGGAGACAGATCGATGAACGCACAACTGCGTGCTACCATGTGTCTTATTAACACAAAATTTTTTTATATATATATCCTGTCCTAGCCGGTTGACTTTTTTTGACAGGATAATAATCAAATCCTGAATAGCTACTATGTTTTCGACTTTTTATTACTTGGAGTTTCATTCATAGACCGGGAGTTAACCTGCCGGCTCCTCTTTAAAACAATTTAAGGAAAATAATAGTATTTTACAGCTACATATGTCAATAGTTAACTGTGCAAGCACTATGCATTACAATAATACGGTTTAGCACTACCATCTTGAAGGGTTGATTGGAAAACCGATTCAAATATGTGAAAGGAACTGAATACAAGACCATCAGATGCAGTAAGAAAAAGCCTATTCTTTTAGCCATGTTTCTATCATGTTCGAATGAATGTTGATAAATCTAGATAAATATATAAAACCATATTTATTGAACAATGAATGATCTATTCGAAAGCCAGGAGCTGTATTTTGGGACGGAGGGAGTAACATTGTATATATTCCAGGTTGTCAAATTCTGCGGGATAACATACTCGATGAAGACCGAAACGTCTGCCTTCAGCTATGAGACCTTCGGCAACAAGATACTGGAATTCTTTGTACAGCCAGTGAGAAGCCTGTCCATGAGCAAGCAATCAACTGAGCTTCAAATATTGGAAGGAATTGATGGCTACATCATGCCAGGATCTATAACTCTAGTCCTTGGTCCACCTGGTAATCAACCTGATTACATTCAAGCATATACCATGCCTTTGTCTCTATAAAAAACGAAAAGAAATAAAAGTACTATTCAGGGTCACGTACTAAGTTTGAAGATAACTGCAAAATTTTATTCCTTAACATTGGAGAGAAGCATATTACTCAAAATAGCATCTAAATTCCAGACTCAGCGATCCAATTCAAGTCCTGTGAAATTCTACCCTCCTAGAAAAAACATAATCACTTTCCCCTCAAGTGCACGAGCCTTGCATTTTTTTTCACTTACCATTGCCCATCTCTGCGACATGCAGGCAGTGGAAAAAGCACCTTGCTGAAGGTACTTGCTGGTAGAGCTGATCCAGGTAATGATTTTGGACTGACAGGCACGGTCCTCTACAACGAAAAGACGGCATCTGAGGTTCAAAAGAGTCGACTAATTGCTTATGTCTCTGGTCAGCTCAACAAGTAAGTCAACTAAGCTTATTACTATCATAGTAAAACTGGAGGTTTCAGCGAAACCCACCTTATTTAAATGTTACTTATAGACTTATAGTTAACAAAGATCTTAATCCACATAGCAATGAATGATGAATTGAAAGGTATAGCTACCTAGTGGCACACTGATCTTCCCCTTTAAAAATAAATTCAGAGACGTGGAAAGCGAAAGCTTATAAATCATTTGCAGGGAGTATATAAAGAAATTAAGAAATAGCTCACTAAACTGTACTTGACGGGGTGTTAGTTTCGTAGGGAAAAATTACCAAGAACTCTGATCTACTCCCCATGTTCGAAATTATAGGCCACTTTAGATTTAATCCAGAGTTGAACTTTTCTAACTTTGACCAAGTTTGCAGAAAACTCACCAACCAACAATATCAAATTAGTTTTATTAAATCCACAAGAAATATCTCTTGATAATGCATTTATCAGGTACCAAAGGTTTTAATATATTATTCTAGAAACTTGGCCAAAGTAAGAGAAGTTTGACTTAAGGCAAAGCTAAATTGACCTGTAATTTAGATTGTAGTAGTTATTAGCACAGTTCTGTAAAGGAAGAATGGAGGAAATATTAAAATGGTATGACTTCCACATACTATATAATTTTTTTTTTGAGGAACTACATCCTAACGCTGATTTCTCCCCTAGGCACATCCCCTTCCTCTCTGTACGGGAAACTCTTGAGTTTGCAAGGGATTGCACACAAGGTCTCCGGCCTGAGAATTTCACACCACAGATGCGAAAATTCTTCGCTTATGCACTTGTTGAAGGGCAGGATCCATTCCTTGAATATGTCATGCAGATCCTAGACCTGAAGAAAATAGAGAACTGCCTTGTTGGTGGCATATCAGACACAGACCGGGATAAGCTGACGACAGCTGAGCTGGCACTAGGGACCTACTCGGTCATGGTCTATGACCAGCCGTTGACAGGCTCAGACCCGGCAATGACTTATGATTTGGTGAATACTATCAGGACTGTCTGCAGGATCCAGCAATCATCTGCAATCATGGCCCTTAACTACCTCTCCCAAGAAGCATTTGATCTCTTCAACAGGATCATCCTACTTGGAGAAGGGCGTGTGCTGTACCAAGGGCCAAGACAGGATGCAGTCACATACTTTGCTCAACTGGGGTAACTAGCTACATTATTACCTTCAAATTAAATATTCAGGTACATTTATTGACGGTAAAAAACTGATTTGAAAAATCTGTTGTTACTTGTTAGTTATATGAAGCCGCCTCATGTGGAGTCGTGGGAGTTTCTGCAAGATATTGCTGCAGAAAATGGCATGCAGTACCTATTGCCAAGGTCAAATCCACGAGGCCTGGAGGAGCTTGTGGAATGCTACTATTCATCAGATAATTACCTGGATGTGATGAGGGTTATTGGCAAGAGCACAGAGTTCAGTACATACTGGGTTGAGAGTGAGCCAGGAATTGGCTTATCCTTGAAGGAATCAACCAGATTCAACTCAAATAATTCTGAACATAAAGAAATGGGTCGGTATTTTTTTAATTAAGTTGCCACAAATTGAAAACTAAACTATTTGTTCATACATTTAGGGCTAATACATCATTACTGTCCCATTTCTACATTCAGAAGTAGTTGTTGCAAAGCTTCTGAATAAATCTGGATCTGCTAGTGGGGTTGAAAGTACAGGGAGCATTCAAGTTGGTGATGTGGTGACGGGAATTTCCATAAACAAGGAGCCAATGCAGTATTTGGCGACTGGACCAATACTTGACCAAAAGCAACACTTAGATCAAATTTTCTCCACTCTACGTCATGCCCGAGGACATATCTGCCTTCAACTTGAACGGTCTGACAATAAGGCATGTTAACCTGTTAACTTTCTTTTCAAGAAATTATTCTTCAGAATTATCAGTGGTAAACCATAATCTTAGTGCTTTTAGCATTTGTCATGGTAAACTTAATTTATCCAAACAACAGAGCAATGAGGATGAACCACAATGGGAGCAATTTCAGAGGCCATATGTGCAACCATGGTGGAAATCAACAAGAACCCTGATCCAGAGACAGCTTAGGATCTTGAACCAACTTCACATGCTGAGCACACTTCGAGTCATACAGGTTTGCCGATTATTAAAAACGTGGAAGATGCAAAAGAATCGCTACTCGATTTGTCATGATAGGATAAGGTAGATTACCGAAGTTTTATTTTCCAGGCATGCATTCTTGGTATATTTGCTGGGACACTATTCTACAAGCTTGGTGGGCTGTATAATCTTCAACATATGAACTCTGTGAGAGCTCTTGGGTTTGTAACCACCATGAGCATTTTGCTCATAAACATGCCTCAGCTCCCTCTATACATGCTTCAGAGACCCACATTCTATAAGCATAGGGACCAACGATTTTTCAGGACATCCTCTTATGTTATTGCTCATTGCATCACTAATCTACCACAGGCTTTTATTGAGGTAATCTCGTCCTTTATCTTTTTATCACCAATAGTTGACATCTGCACATAGACACATTCCATATGTTACTTCATCTTAAACATAACCACCATAGTGCTTATTAGCTTCATCACTATGACAACAATGGTTGTATAAGCAAACATGTCATGTGTGTAATGCAGGCACTTCTTTATTCAGTTTGTGTATATTTTCTTGCGGGGCTGACATTTAAAAACAATGGAGTAGTTTTCCTTGACTACTTAGCTTTGATGTTTCTTGTGGCCTACTTTGGATCATCGTTCTTCTTCTTTCTGAGCGCAGTGGCATCCACTCCTGAATTAGCAAATGCTTTGGCAGGTAATTGTTTTTGTTTTTTTTTATCTTTGTCTCTCTAACTACGAGAAGCTGGCATTACAAAAAACCTGGTTTAGTTTCTGTAAGTTCTATTAACATTAACATGGAGATTTAATCTGATATATTGTTCTGGACTGCTATCTACATGCAGGCCTCATAGTCTCAATTTTTCTTTTGTTCAGTGGGTTTGTGATTTACCCGTCTAAAATCCCTCAATACTGGAAGTGGCTAATGCAAATCAATCCAATTCGTTGGGCCAATATCTCCTTCTGTGATCAACAGTTCTCATATGGTTACAAAGACCCCTGCAACAAATATCTAAACCAGCTTTCTTTCTGCAAGGAAATTCCGGAGATGGCTTCTGGCAAGGCCTACTTAATCTATGCTGAACTGTTGACAAGCGTTTCAGGAAAGCCATGGGTCCCTAATATAATTCTTATTGGCTGGACACTACTCTCTCTGTTGATGGCATTGATGTTCCTAAATAAGATAGAGTTTTCACAAATCAGTCAATCCGTGCCACAGATTAGTGAAAGGAAGTTTTCAAAGAACTATCTGTATGATCTGGAGGTTTATTCAGGCTCGATTGATGACAGTATTGAAGCTTCTATTGAGTCAGGCAGATACAAGTCTCTGGAGCTACCAAAGTTAGCATCTAGCTCCACAATAGTAACTTCTGAGGATGAGAACAGGAGTGTCGGGAGCCGGGAAGAGTTCCGATTTAAAACCAACTCAGAACACTTGATAATACCAGTTACACAGATGATTTTAACATTCTTGGATCTATCATTTGTCAGGTAATTTTCCAACCTTTTACTACAGTTCTACGCTAGCGTATTGTTTCATAGAATGCGCACTTGGAAGTTAGCAAAATATCATTCAGAGCAGAACATATTATGAGGCGATACAAGTGGAACTAATAAGTTACAAAATAATACCTACATAAATGTAACTTCGTGAAGATTGATATGAGGTGAATTCCATATCACAGTATAAAGCTTTCTGGTGACAGGTACGTAAAAGCAACAAAGGAAGAAGCTATAGATTTTGAGAATGTCACTGGATATGCAAGACCAGGAACTATGCTAGCTCTTGTAGGCGGTGATAATGGAAGTGTACCTACACTTCTCAAGTGCCTTTCAGGAAGGACACCTCTAGGTGGCAGTTTTACTGGAGATATCCGAGTCAATGGCACCAAACCCTCTGCCCATTTCTCAAGAAGTGTGGGCTATGCCGAGCGGCTTGATGCACACCAACCTTACCTCACCATACGCGAGTCACTTCAATTCAGTGCAAGCCTTAGACTAACAAATGGCATTAGCAAAGCAAGAAGGCATATACATGTTGAGTTAGTTCTTGATCAGATGGGCTTGCAGTACTACGCCAACAACTTGGTTGGTTCCCTGAGAGATGGCACTGGGAAAACATTTGAAGTAGCAAAGAAGCTCACAATTGCAGTAGAACTTGCAGCAAACCCAAGTATTCTATTCCTTGAGGAGCCTCTGTCAGGTCTTGATTCTTCTGGAAGCACAGCAATTTTGAGCATCCTGTCACAACTACCAGTTTCAGGCCAATCAGTAATCGCTACAGTTAATCATCCCAACACGCGTGCACTTTCTTACTTCCATCAAGTAATCATTCTAACTCAAGAAGGCCGTCAAGCTTACTTCGGTCCAGTAGGATACAACTGCCACGAGATACTCGGATACTTCACCGCGATGTCAAGGGTGCCTCATTACATTCAGACACAAAGTCCTTTCAGTTTTGTTATGGGTGTAACTGGACTTGGAATCCCAAGAAGACCCGCAGTGACAGATTTTGCGGAAGAGTTCCAAAAAAGCCATCTATATGAGGTGGCCATAAAGGTCGCTAGCGCTACTGTGAAGAACAGCAAGTTTGGAAAAGAAAAGGACGATAACATGATATCCATTAGTTACAACTATCCAGCGTCACTTATAAGGCAAGCAGGGTTGGTTTTGTTGAGGACACAGAGGTTCTTATGGAGGAACGTGAACTACACTTACAGCAGGTTTACTGGCTGCGTGATGATTGGATTACTGATGGGCTCACTCTATTTCAAGATTAAGTATGACGACACATATGGGGTGACTTCTAGGTCACTGTACATCTACATGCAAACTATACTCATCGGGGTTATATCTGCTAACAATGTGATCCCTCAAATTGGCACCGACAGGCTCGCCTACTTCCGGGAAATGAGGTCCAAGATGTACCTTCCAATATTCTACCCAGTGTCATGGGTGTTCAGTGAGATTCCCTACTTCCTCATAGCAACGCTGGCATTTGTGGGCATTGGCAATGGCATGGCAGGGATGGCAACCCAGACAGCCGCTGAATTCCTGGCCTACTGGTCAGTTCTCTTCCTCTTCACCCTCTGCATGACATACTTTGGCATGATGGCCACGTTCCTAGCTCCGAGCCCGATCCTCGCCGCCTTCCTCGTCTCCATAATCACATCTCTGTGGATTTCTGCCTCCGGCGTGGTGGTCCTCTTCTCAGATATCAGGTTCTACAAGTGGATGTACTGGATGAACCCGTTTCAGTATGTGATGAGTGTGCTGACAACGATAAGCTTCTACTGTGACACGTCCCAATGCCAGAGACACTGCCAGTGCCCGCGGCTCCCTGATGGCTCATATGTGTGGGAGAGGATAGCAAGCGTCAGGTCCTTGAGTCAAGGGAGGATATGCTCTGATGTGGTAACCTTAGCAGGGATGTGCATTGTGTTCTGTGCGCTCACTTTCATCTTCTTCACCGCTCTGAAGCACAACTCAGCACATGGCCATTGAGAGACGCACACACATTGGCCAGGTTCGTGTTTCGCTGCTGCAAACGCATTCTGGTCGCAGTTCATGACAGTGGCTGAATTGGGTCGTTTGTGTTTTGCTACTGTAAATGCTATGGTTCATCAATCATCACCCTGTGTAGAGTACTGTAACTTGAAAGTGGTTATCTTGGTGATGTTGTACTTTTCTTTTTATTATGTACACAATGAGATGCTACTGTATTCGACAAATGGCAAAAAAACAACATAATGCTGACTTTGCGCTCTGGAAGCAATGGAAGTAATATTATGAAAACGTTACTTCCACCGTTTCCTTCCATTGTTTCCAGAGCACAAGTCAGGTTACATGCGCCTCCCCACTACTTGTGCTGCTGTAGTTGATTCTTGGTGTTCCCCGATTAGTTCAAATCTGTAGCTCTCTCTCTCTCTCTCTCTCCCCCTCCCTCCCTCTCTCTCTCGCTCTCTCTCGCTCTCTCATTCGTTGGGCTGGTCGATGTCCGGTCGAGTTGTAAGCTTACCCCACACTGGTGTAGAATACTGTTAAGCTCAATATTGTTATTGAGCTCTGAAATGGTGACAAAAAAAAAACAGAGGCAAGCTACTCTGCCAATGCATCATGCATGCAATGCAAACACATACAACTAGCACGCTGAAATCAAGCAGCGAAGAGAAAAGAAATTTATGCAAGAATCCGAACCGGACTCACATGTTGCAGCTGCAGTCGTTGGGAATGGTATACCTTCCTTCTCGGTTCTTTCAGGTATTCCGTCGAACACGTGGGGTGCAGGTGCCGCCACCACCACCAGTGTTCCGTAGGCCACCCAAGCTAAAGGGCACGGTAGCGAGGCAGCGCCAGCTGGGCAGCGAGGCAGTGGATGGGGGCTGGGAGACCCTGGAAATGGAAGCTGGAACTGGCCATGGCAGGTTGAAAGCGGAACTTACCAAGGGAAGGAGTAAACTAGTGGCAAAGGCGGAATAGATGAATTTTCCACACAAAGTACCAGCAACGAAGGCGTCCGCGTCGTTTGAGGGGGCGTTTTATCCCGGACTGAAATTTTCAGTCTCCGTCCATTGGAAATTTAGACCCCAGTTAAAAATATTAAATATAGTTTAATTATAAAACTAAATACATAGATAAGAAATAAACGGCGAAACATCTTTGACCGTGTGATTAGTTTTATAATTAAATCATATTTAATATTTCTAGCTAGCATCGAAACATCCGATGTGACGTGAGCTAAATTTTTAGTTCCGAATCCAAACGCCATGTAAGGGTTATTGGTTTAAGGCTATGGATAGCCAGATCAAATTTTGTTTGATTTCAAATCAAATTTAACCAAACAATAAATTACTTATTTTATGATTTAGGCATAGCTAAATAAATCATATAGATGAAAATTATGTTGTACAGTGTAATTTTTATCTAGAGTCAAACACAATCAAACTATGACCAAAATTTGACCGGAACATTGAGGGCTTTGAACCAAATAGGATCTTGGTCTGCGAATGGGCCTCAACAAGCAGGCCCAAGCCAGACCCGCTTCCTGGGTAGTGTACTGCCGGTGTTTCTTTGAGGGCTAATTTTGCAACTTTATTTTTCCAGAGAATGGAGGGAATTGAGGGGAACAAGCTAATTTTTTCTCCATTCCCCTTCATTCGTCAGGGAAAATGAGATTACCAAACTACCTTTTATGTTATCGGAATTGCCGGGTTCTCTGTGTAACGAGACCGTCCACCGGCCAGCACCCTGCCGCCACCTCCCTCCTCCACCTCTGCCGTAGGTACAACCTTCTTCTCCACCCTCAGCTCCCAAGTTCATCGCGTAATATAAACAAATCAAATAAATATTTATAAAAACTAAGTAGATATTAATGACCGAATGGAGTATACAGTCGATCTAATTTCTCTGCAGCTTCAAAAATACAATCTTCCTTGTCCTCGACTATTCGTTAGTTTTGACGAACTCAAAGTCTTATCAGATGTTCAAAACATTGTAGATACCATGCAGATACCACATAGACATTGCAAAATTTGAAATAGAAAGTGTGATAAAAGGTCCGGTAACAAGAGCCTTAGAGCCTATTACTTATGTGCCTATTCTCAATTCCATGACTGCCGCTAACATTTATGTTGTGACCTACATACTACTAGATGAGTTTTTTCATGCCTTATGAATCATTAACGGGGAGCTAAAATGAGTAACCGGTGCCAGCTCTAAAGTTCATTTCTTGTCTCCATACCACTCGCAGGGCTGCCTAGTACACTTTAGGATGGGATTGCATTAAGATTTTATGCAAGATAGCTAAGATGTAGTAGTAAGAAATATGAGCTCGTTGCCTCGTTTACATAAATATCAGGACTGTTTTTTTTGGGCAAAGTCAGCATTCTTTTCGACGTCAAGCACGAAATCTTTAGTTGTCCTGCACGCAAAAAGGGTTGTGCAATAATAGTGTCAAAATTTAAGAATTTGTTCAAAAGATATGAATCTGAACAACCTGCATTATGTGCGTTTCAACTGTTATTTTAGAACTGAAGAACACAGGGTGAAACAAAAATAGTTCAGGGTGGAACAAAAATAGTTCAAAGGAGAAGGGCAAAGGCTTACCTAGAAATAGGCTTTGGGGATCAAAGATTTCATCATTGTGTTCCAGTTCACTATAATAATAGTCCTGCTTTGTTACGCTATGTGAATAAATACATTACTAGTAATGGGAACTACTTAATTTGAGATGTTGAATCGTATTTGGCAAATACAATAATGAGTTACGCATGTTTTAAGATGAATGCGTCTGATTGTATAGAATTCAAAATTTTGATGTGGCCAAAACCAATTATGAAATGCTCCAAACTAGTTCTGTGTAGAGCAGACTTAGTCATTTTCAAAAGAGAGATCCAATGCGCCACCGCTTCAAAACAAACAACCAAACAGAATCTAACTTAAGACAGCTAATAAAAACAGACAACCAAACATGATCTAGATCTGAACAAACTACACAAAAAATATAACCAAACACAATCTATTACAGTACTAAAGCTTAGACCGGTCTAGGTGGAGTTAGGCCGGTTAAGGGTGGAAGGCGGGCTACGGTTGAGCTCTCCCGAACAAACACACCCTACTGCACTATTGCCTCTTCTCCGTTCGCAACACGGCGCAGCGCGGCGCGCCTGCTTCCTCCGCGTCCGCGCACACAAGGTGGCTTCCTCCTCCCCCGCCCTCTCCTCTGTCTCTCCCCCGGCTCCCCCCCACCCCCTGCGCTAGGCCCTCCGTCTCCCGTCCCCCCCTTCCTCTCTCTCTTTCGATCACTGCCGGCCAGGCGGATCTGGGTGGCGGCGGGCGCGGCGGCGGACGCGCGCCGGCGAGCGGTCTCCGCACGACGGGCAGGGGCACGGCGACGAGCGCGACGAGGCAGGGCGCGCGCGGCAACGAGGCACTGGCGGCGGCGGCGGAGAGTGAAGCGGTGTCCTGCGCTCTAAATCTAGAGCGCTAACGTTTTAACGCTTAAACGGCTATTAAGCATCGCTTCATCTTCCTTTTTAAAAACCAAACCATGGCACTGAAGAACAATGCGTTGGTTGGATGGGTCCTCTGCTATCCATCATATTTTGGCACAACCAAGTATGGGCCTCTGGATGGATGCAACTATCGTCAGCATTTTAGACAAGTTTTCATCGCTTGTTTTCCCCCGTTCTCTCCATATAACTAGGTGGTATGTGCAAACCAACGAGTGAGTTTTGTATCCTTTCCTGTCTTCTTGTGGTGATATGTTTTACTAGCGTTCTACAGGTGCGCTTTAAACATCATTGCACCCAAGCGTTTTTGGCCACGGGCGCATATAGCACCTCTTTTCTATGCGCATTTAGTGATCAAAGCAACTTCTTGCACTTTTCCAGTGGGACTACCGCAACAAAAAAAGAAGGAGAAGATGCCTTCGCTCCAGAAAGCCTTGCCTCCAGAACTTGCTGATAATGTGCTCAGGGTAAGGCTCCTTCTGCACATATAGCTTGTTGATGTGTTCTCCTTGGGTGTTGTGGGTAGCCACCAACCCTCAAATCAAACTGTACTATTGTGTCGGTAATGAATAGTCTGTCATCAGACTTGATTCATTTGGAGTAGTTACTCTAAATTCTAGCTTCAGCTTTTCCAAAGAACACATCTAACATGCATCTTGTAGCATAATTCTCTGTTGTGTTTATGAAATACTGTCATGACTCATGAATGAACAATGAAGCAAACAAAATAAAAAAGCATTTCTTTTTATGCTGACCAATTTTTCTTTTGCCATGCTGTAGTTATACCGTGAATGCTTAAGGAGGGCAAAGTTTATTGGGCATCAGGTGTGCATATTTTTATCTGAAAATTTACCATCGCTCCCGACTTAAAGTAGTCAATAGGAATTCTTTTAAAAATATACTGAGTCAGCCTTTTGTAACCCAGAAACACAATACAGAGCTTTTAGTCACCATGGTTAGGCAACAGTTCAAGAAAAACATGGATGAAACTGACCCAGAGAAGATACAGAAAATGAAGGATGAGTAAGTTACTGCACTGAGTAAAACTTTTCAATTTTACTCCCTCCGTCCCAAACCGTAGGTCGTCTTGGCTTTTGGATGCGACATTTGACCATTCGTCCTATTCAAAAATATTAGTGCAAATACTCAAAAATATGAACCATGCTTATAAAATACTTATGATGATACATAAAACCACAACAAAATAAATGGCATTTACATTTTTCTAAATAAGACGAATGGTCAAATGTCGTATTCAAGAGTCAACGGGCACCTATAATTTGGGACGGAGGGACTGCCATGTTATCTCAGTACTTTATTACAAGCATATCTTCTGAATTTTTTTCTTGCTATGCAGTGCTGCAAGGGGCCTTATCAATCATATTCTGTATGAGTCTGAGAAGATAACAGGGCGCAAATTTTCAGGTTAAGAAGGAATATTTAAACTAGGTTTACAGCGTTCTGTATGAATAATAGTAAACATCAGCTTAATTTTGTGGATTATTCCACCTCTCCTGTACAAGTACCTGCAAATGTTTCCTTCAGATTGCTGGCACTCGAGTTATTACAGCAATGATTTTCAGCAACGACGAGATGACAGTCTTTCTTTTATGCATGTGTCCCATAAAATGCTGATCTGCAAGTTATTTTAGTTATCTTATATAAATCTACTCCGGCTCCTAGCCAGCAGATGGAAACTTTCGGCAATTGAGAATTGATGGTGCTCCACAGTTTTCATGTGAGGATTGATAAACTGTGACTTTTAGTGTAGTTTTACCATGTTTCTTGCTTCCATCTGTATCTGAACCACAGACATGAACTTGCAAAAGTGAGAGCGCATATTTGTGGGTGTGACCTTTCTCCTTGTTAGAACGATGGCAAGTTTGAACTGCATCATCAATCACCAACGGAAGTATTTTATGTTTTGAGGATCCCACCTGAAGGTCTGCAGTTAGGGAACAGTTTTGCAGCTAAAGCTCTGCAATTCGGAAACATTCTCTTGGCGGAAGTATGATTTTTTTTTTCTCGAACATGGGAGGCTACGTATGTATGATAACATTATTAAAGAAGACAGGAGGTATAATATTAAGAACCCATACAACCGCACGCTAAGACATCACACCTTCCAGAAGTATAATTTGATATTGTGATTGCTTGCATTGTGCTTTAAGACTGAATGGAGCATTCCCCTTCATTCTTTCACAGAAATTGGCGCCCAGTTCTGCATGCCTCAGAAATGTTTCTCGAGTTGGGCTATACATTGCATTCCAATTATTCATGGTCATATCAGCGCATGGATCTGATGTCTCAACTTTTAACTGCCGCAATCTACAACCCTATGAAATTGTCAGATTGCTCTTTGGAATCTGGAAAAGTGAGACTGGAACAAACGGCGTCACATCGAAAGAGATGGTGGAGGGATATATGAATTACGAAAAGAACTGAAGAGGATGGTGAATTCAGAATTTCAGACTTCAGAGGTCAATGAGATGCGTGGCATGGGAACTGGCGAACTGGGGCCATTTCAGGAATTGCGTGCAGAGCATGGCACACTACTTGCTGTCTGCAGGTCAAATCATGGGGAAACAACACCCCCCTCCTGGAGCTGCACTCAGTTCTCTGAATTCTCATCCAAGCATCTCCAATGGCCCTGAAGACAATGGATCATCGCACTTTTCCTCCCCCGTGCCTTTTCACTGTCGTTCCAATGATTCCAGCCATTGCTTTTGCTTGAGCCCTCACATCATTCCGCGAATCCTCGTGGCTGAGATCACCCCTTGTTCATCTCTCCAGCACAGTTTCATCCCCTGTATCACCCTATCATCATCGGTCCTAACCCACGGGCTGTCGAGGCGGTCGAATGACCATGATTGCCGACAACAGGTGTGTCGTTTAGCCCAGCAACAGCAGGAGCAGCTCCTATAAGGTGAGCCTGTGACCCTTCATCCTGAGAGAATTCTATGGTTGTTATGGCATGTTGGTTTCAGCAGGTCAATGCTTCAGGGGCCAATGCAGGGATGTGTCTTCTGAAGCTGGAATCATGGCTGCAGTTGAAAGGGGGATATGGCTGTGCTGTTATTTGCCGCTCTACACTTTCTACCGACTGCAAGCATGTGTTGCAGTTGTTCCCTTTGTTCCTTCCAGCAGATGAAACTGCATCACTAAGAGCCTTTCCCTCTATAGTAACATGAACAAGTACAGTTTGAAGGCCGTATTCAGTAAATCTGCTTGGCATCGTACCACTGAGAAGTGAGAACATTGGCCTTGAAGGGCTCCTGTACAATCATACCATGTCTAATAGCTTGTGATAGTGCCTGACAAATTACTGCTGGAATCAGCACGCATGCACTACAGATAGAGTGGTAGACTCAGACAACTGGTATCTCCCTATGCAACCATCTTTCTGTCTGAATCAGTCATTTCTGACCTTATCTTGTTTTTCGCATGCACATCTCTAGAATGAAGTTCTCAGGTAATTTTTTTACAGATTAGGTGCACGTTGCATCGTTTCCCCTTTTCTGAACTTTCAGTTCACTGAATTTCACACAATTCACATCAGTACAGGGCACTTCATGAAAACTTGACGTTCTGAATGAAAGAATACATTCAGTATACATTCTGAAAGCAAAAGTAATCTCACAGCAGCAGCATCAGAAATTCAAGCTACATTTGCATCTACCAATTTGCTACAAGCGACTGTGTCTGTGTAGCTACAAATTCAAGACAAAAAGCAAGAGAACTTCAGCTTGTAATAACTAACAAAATATGTGCAAAATCTAGGTAGGGTCTATAATGTTCCATTTTCCAACTAAGCTCATGCTTCCAACTGTAAAAGAATACTCATGCATGAGCTCTACAGTGTTGCGTACAGGACAAATGCATGATTTTCACCAATTTCGTATGCACATTAGTAATTGTAGGTGAGGTAGAAAGTTCCTCAAACTGTAGAGGTCAAGAAAAGAGCCAGAAATCTGGCTGCCCAGGACACAGCGCTTGTATCTCTGAAGACAGTTCCATGGCATGAGGCTCTTTTTTTTGTGAGACCTAGGATTTGAACCCCAGTTGGTGTCCACACACCTCGAAGACTTCACCACCGTGCTACAAGCACATTCTCATGTGCATGATAATGAATATAAACAATGAAAGAATGATAAAATGCTCCTGAGACTCAGGTTTTTCCAAGTAGTTACTATAATATTCTGCTAGTTCAGACATTACAGATATGGCTCTCATTTAATGAAGAGAGCACAAAAAAGAGAAGAAAAAAAAAGGAGAGGCTGGAGACACACATAAACAATAATCTCATCATACTTCATCAGAGGGCATGTTCATATAATACTGAAACCAGTTACTTTTAAAATCACTCATATAGTTGATTTCCAGTATTTGCACAGCTTAGGCAATGCATCACTTCTTTATTCACTTTGGGGTTGAGCCTTCACCCAACTTGGATGGCGTCCTGGGGCTGCTTCTCCCTCCCAGAGGGCTGCGCTCATACCTGAGCTCAGTGACCCGAGGGCTGTATGCCTTTTCGGAAATGGACGGGCTGTGGATGCCTTTCAGTTCTGCCACAGGTGTGCCACCTGAGCTGGTGATCTTCGGGCTGTTCAGTCGTTTGATCTCACCCCGGCTTCTTGTGACCATGTCATCTAGGATCTCTGCACTCTGGCCGCGTCCCAATGCGACATCAATATCTTGCTGAAATACATGTCATTTGAGTGTCAGGAAAATTCAACACCACTACAAATGTTTGTAGTCCAAAAATACCATGTTGATGAGCAAGACTCATGTGTTTTCTGGATAGAGTAAGCCCACTGAACTTACCGCAGCAATGCTGAATGGTATAGCCGGCGATTCCTCGTATTCGGCTGCGTCCAGGTCAGTTAGATGTGCACCTTTGAAGAGCTTAGGGAGGATGTACTGCCTGACAGGAACTAGGAGCATGATCATGAGGGGGAAAAGAACCCCGGCTATTGGAATCCATGTGATTCCAAAGCAGACCAGGAGGTACGATGTCTGGAACAGCGTGAACATGGCTATTGTCTTGAAAGGAACAGTCTCGACGAACGTTGTGTGGTACTCTTCAAGCACCCTGGGAAAGATTTACAGCATACAGTAAGAATTAAAGTCTTCCACAGTAGCTACGTTAAGACTACTCAGCATAATATATGCTTTTTCCAATCCATCGGATCATGTATTACTTTGCACAATTGTGAATCTGAGCAAAAAGAATCAGAGGTGTCAAACTGATCTTTGAGATGAAATAACACTTACTTATATCTTCTGCTGGGAGCAGTGAAGAGCAGCAAGATCCTCTCCCAAAACTGGTTACCAGGCAAGCTCTCAATGGCCATGAAGGCAAAATAGCCCCAGAGGACGGATGTTGGGATCTTCTTGAGTAGCGGCATAGCTGCGACGCAACCCCCCACCATGGCAGACTGTAGCAAGTTGCTCAAGCGCTGCTCCTTGACCTCGATGGGAAGCAGATCATCAATTTCTTTCTCTATATCAAAGACTGTCTCATCAACCGGTGCATCAATGTTGCCCATGCTCGAAGCTAGCTGGATTGTTGTGTCCTTGAGCTCATTCAAGCCCTATATTTATTGAAAGAAGCATAAGAAATGTTATACAACAAGTCTTATGATGCACTAAATTTTGTGTAAAAAAGCACTTACTCTTCTGACAGATTGTTGTTGATAAACCAGCGGTGTCTGCATCTGCTGATAAGCATCCTGCATGCTGCCATATAGTTGGCTCAAGCTCGCATTCTGGTTCATGCTCTTTCGTGCAGTGGCTACTAGCCGGTTACGAAGCAGCTGAACAGATATGTTTCCACGCGAGTAAGAAATCAGGTATTTAGATGGTATTTTGAGGTGCCGTTCAAATCTTTCATAGCTCACCTGATGTTTGAGAGTAGCCAAGCTCTTTGTATGCATGGGTGATTGTGGAATGACACCATTTGATGGAGGGATACCAATAAGGCCACACAGTAAGGTCTACAATTCAAGGGATAACACTGATGTAGGTGAAATGTATAGGAAAAGCCAAAAATAAGGAATGATGCTCATCTGGACATACCAGGAAACCTAAGAGAAGCAAATCGTAGTGGAAGGATGGAGGTTTCCTCAAATTGAACTCTTTCTGCTGAGCAAGCTGAGATGCAACACTATGATCGAAGTAGTAGAGAACAGCAATCATCGTTGCTGGTATGAAGGCACCAATGATATAAAGGAGCGGCACTTGTGTCATATCCTGCTCATTTGATTGATATTGGAGAAAATAATTGATAAGCAATGATGTTTCACATGAAGAAACTTCATGTTTTAGAATCTTTTGATGAATGTTTGAGCAGGGTACCTTGATGACTGTCCAATTGTCGTATGCACCAGGGGACCATGGATTAGGGCTGAAAAGGCGTCGTGGAATTCCTTTTGGTACTTGTCCATATGGTATGTAAGAAACTCCAGTCCATACTAGCACCATAAGTGGAACACCATAATCCGCGATGAAGCCACGCAGCCAACCTAGGTACAAGAAGTATTATAATAAAATATTTGGTATTGAACCTAAGTGAAATGCTTCATAGTCATAAGCAACACAAAGAGTGGAGATTGGAGAGTTCTAGTTCTCATAGCATCTGCATGGCAAGAATAGTTTTCAGACACATACCTGCTCCATAGCGCCATGATCGTGCCTTCCTGCTCCTCAGGGCAGTGAGCAAAAGGCCAAATGACAAGACAATTGCAAACATTCCATTGGCAAATCGCCATGATGGAACGAACTCCAGTGCCTTTCGGTTTTCCCTCTCAGGAATGCGGAATTCGTAGACAAGTCCCTGCATCCATTACACAGATTTGTGAGCTTACAAATCCACATGGCCACAGAGAACTCAGTTTGAATTTGGTACTCATGAATATCTGATACATCTTTTATTTTTATTTTGAGGGATTTTTCCAGCAAAATGCCATTTGTTTTGTAAACAAGAAATCTTGATTTTGTCCGCTTCTATGTTCTAAACTTAGAACGCATATATATTTGGTTGCAGTAGTGACCAATCGCACAAAAACAGAAGCTGGAGACATCTCCATAGGCTCCCATGTGCTTTTCAGCACTTTGCACATGCCTTTGACCAACCTACTACTAGCCCACTAGCCAGTTGGATTCAGATTGACTGGAGTATTACACGATTTAGAGGGCAAGTGATGCTTGGCATAAAGCTCTATGATACAGCACGCCTCAAAAAAGTTTCTGCATCAGCACAGGGTTTCAAGCCTGGAAAACAGTAATGGCATAAAAGAGCCTGCAGTTTTCACCAACCTTGATAGCCTGCTGCATGAAGAGCATAGCAATCAGAAGCCCAAAGAGCTCGCCAGCGATCCGGGTGAACCGATTGATGATCGAGCACGCACCTAGTATCGACAGCAAGAGCAGCAGAATGGCAGTCCATACACAGACCCTACACAGATAGCATCAAACAACTGAACCGATGCCCCAGCTGTACCAATCTGCAATAAAATTTCCCTATCAGCACAAAGAGGATGACCTACCAACCGGTCCAGGCAAGGAACAGATTCGGTCCGAGGTCAGGCCTGTCCTTGGCGAAGTTGAACATGAATGTGTACATGAGCACCGTCGGTTCGGCGACTCCGAGGATCAGCAGGGGCTGCCCTCCCACAATGGAGTGGATTATGCCACACAGGGCAGTGGACGCCAGCGTCTGCACTGCTGTGAGGACTCCATCTGCACACATGTTTAAGTCCCCAAGTAAGCTTCTCTCCTCACCCACTGTACTGAAACCAACAATAAAGTGCAATCTTTGACTTCCCCATTTACCAGTGTTCCTCTCCAGTTGCTCCCCGAACGATATCACCGGTATCGCGGACGCGAAGAATATGTAAGTGGTCGGCGCCAGGATCCTGAGATACGGCAAAAAGCGCACCTTTTTCAAGATCTTGGGCCGGGCAACAACAAGAAAATTCAGAACAACAGAAAGACTATCCATATCCTCATTGCAGCCAGTTTCAAGGTTTTGGCACCATGGTGACATACCAAACTTATAATCCTAAACAGCACAATGCCAAGGCGAAGAAAGATGAGAGGAAAAAAAATGACCTTTCAGTTCATACCTGATACCGGCACGGAACCCTCCGGTCCAGTCCTGCTTGTAGCAGGTGAGCCTCCCCTGGAGGTCGTTCTTGATGCCCCGCAGGGGCACGAAGCTCTCCTCCATTGCTCTCGGACTAGAAAGCGCGTCGCTTTTCTCAGACAAGAAGATCTGAGGGTATATTCTGAATGGCCACTCGGGGTGTCAGGGGGACCCTGCTTTACATCTTGCGGCAGATGGAGCCGGAGGAAATGCTACCAATTTGGAACCTCGCAATGCATTTAGCGCGGATCCATGGAGGAAGACGAAGGCCGAGGCTATGAATGGAAGAGGAGCATACAGAGCATGTGGGGCAGAGGGCTGAGTGTTCAGTTAGCGGCCGAGGCGCTGAGAGAGCTGCAGCTTCAGAGCAATGGAGCGGGGTAGAGGGCGGATATATAGGCAGTGGCCGGCAAACCAGAGAGGCGTCAGTGTCAATTTATAAAACAATTCTTGGTAGAAAGAAGTTTAAAGCAAAAAATGTCTCTTAAAAAAAATGCAGTGTTCATGAACTGGCCAGGGGAGGCTTACTAAGCTAAGCACACGGAAAGCAAAAAAGCACAAGAGGGTTGCAGTTGCAGTTGCCGGGTTTGAGTGGGGTGACACACTGCACAGCAAGGATTGTAGGATGGCTGGTGTGACTTGCGGCCAACAACTCCAGATGGCAAACACACTGTAGCAAGTGTCACAGTAAATTTTATTTACTACTAGTATATTGTTCAGTGAAAAAATAACTGGAAACAGAGGAAGAAAAACAACAAAATTTTGTCTGTGCTGCTTTGGGAGGGAAGTGCCAGTTCAGCTCTAGCTGTCTGCTGATTGGGGGAAGAGGAAGGACCCAACAAGCTTCCTGGTCCTTTTGCTAATCCCTTCATGTGCTTTAATCCTAGGTGTTTTGGTCATTGTCTGATTAAGTCTAAATGATTACTTCTAGGTTCACTAGAGCCTAGAGGTGCTCAGGGATGTTTTGAACTTTACAGGATTTAAGGTGGCATTAAGGAAGCAACTTTTGGAAGAATGTGCACGTGGTGTTTCTTTAATAATACAAGAACTTTGAGCAATAAGACTGTGTGTAACTGTCGAGTATCTCAATTGCATAAGATAGGCATGGACAGCCGGAAATCATGTGGTAATTGTGTGTATGCGCAAGCGATCTTCCACATATTTTTGGGAAAAAAAGGGGGCATTGTAATGCCTTTCCCCACTGGTTGTGAAACTGGAGCTTTAATAGCGCACCATTTTTGTCATGTGTATTGCTATATCCAAAGAAGTAACTATATTTCCTTGTTTTTGGTTGCGTTGCATATGAGCTTAATCAGTTGCAAACGGTGATTGACATTTCTAGATTTGAGTAAAAATGTTGTGACAAACAAACATTTTTCAACATAACTGCTTGCAGTTAATGTGAAGTGTATATACAGTACAAGTTCTTTTTTACTGTACCTCTCTGAAAGTAGCAGGTCACCGGCAGCTCTTACAACTACAGGCAACAGACCAGCAGCCGAGACAATAGAAGTTTTTACCTGACACTACACGCACATGACCAGTGTCCAGACTAAAACAAATCACAAGTGGCAGCTAGAATACTAGTTAGATTCTTAACCTACCCTCTGCTACATTTTTTTTAGATAATGAAAAATATATTCTAGCTTCAGACACCATCAGAAGATGATGTATCAGACCAAATTATTACAGAGTGTTTGCACATCTTCTAAACAAATCTAAATATGTAGGCAATACACAAGAAAAAAGAAAATAGAAGACTACTCCAATATAAAAATCTAGTATGTCTTTATAGGATTGTTTTGTAAGTCTCCTCTAACAAATCTTCTTCAGTAGTCTTTAGAATGCACTAGAAAGAAGTAAAGCTTGGGCCGAATCCACTGTTGTTGAAGAACGTCTTTCACAGCTTGAGTTAATTTCTCTCTGACAACCAAAACCAAACCATCGTAAATGATCTTATATGTCAAAGCATATAAGGATCTGACGACATCGAAGATTGTTGATATGTTGAGAGTATATCACGATGTAAACACTGAGCGATATCTCAGTAATAAATATCTTCAAACACATAAGTCTTCCACAACGGCACCTTTATCAGTCACAAGTCATCAGTATGTACAATGTCCCATGCATCATTATCTTCTAATAACCCAGTACTTGTTCACTCATATATTAGTGTCGACAAGGTGATATGGAGTTCCTGAGACCCGCAACCTGTTCATGTGTGCGTGGAATCTTCCAATAAGAAACCGGATTTTTCATGAACCCCATAAAAATCAAGTTTTCTTCAGGCCTCTGCTGTGGTACAAGAGTTGACCTTAACCTTGTCCCAACATGCATGATTGTCTTGGAAGAAGTACTTAACAAAGGCAGGATCTTACTGTTGTTCTGGTGTTATCTTAAGAGTTAAGAATAATGTTTGTCTAAGCATGTTAGCTCTGTTGCCCATTACCAAGTTAAATAAAATTCTATTACCCAAATTGCAAGGAATTATATTCTAGATAAGGATAATATGGAAGCATGAGACTAGTGTCACCATGGAGTGAAAATGGATGTGAAAAATACTGTTTGCGCACTGTACACAGTGTAAAAGAACACTGTTTGCGCACTGTATACAGTACGGATACACTGTCTGATGACTCTGGTCTGACCGGGGGCGGATCTAGCGTGGGGTTCGAGCACCCCTACACCCGCACAGACATGGCCATGACAAGTTTAGTAGGATATGCGTAGTCTAGTGATTGTTTCGTTTTGACAGTGTGGTTAATATGCATGATTGATTTTTGGGACATGACAAGTGAGTGTGGTGACAGGTAGTTCTAAAGTGAGGTTAATTCTTGCCCCTGCATTTTCAGTGTGAGCTAACTACTCAATAAGGAAACTATAATGACTGGGTCTATATGTAAGCATGTTGGCCTTCCTAACAGCTTTTAGTGTCTAGTAATAAAATATAACCTAGACTCAGGGGGAACAGATCTTCAAAGTAAGAGAAGTACAAAAGGTCCAAACTGCCCACTCTTTTTTTTTTTCAACTAGATAATCCAACTGCATGCCTAAACTACTGTCTATCTTCTTTACTTTTAGGAATCTACATATTTCAGTCTACCTAAGTGAGAGGTAGGGAAAGGGTCGGCGAGATTGAAATTTTTCTGTAGTTTTACCGGTGGCGGTGCGTAGGTGTCGAGTTCGTCTTGGATGGTTTATTTGCTGACGACTCAGCAAATTGAGCCCACTAGGGCACACAAAAGCAATGACAGCTACTGGAAGTATATATAGATAGATGAATTCAAACTAGATATTTCGTAAAAGCCAAAGCAATAAAATTAACATCGTTTATTTGACTAGTCCAATATACTGTCAGCCCAAAGCCAAAAGGTAAATAACACTTTAACATCGTTTGGTTGGCTAAAAGTCCCACAGTTCTTTTTTATGGGCTCTATTTTATTTTACAGTGCTTTTAGCTGAGCCTCCATTAGTTTAATGGTCCATTATGAAATTAAAGGCTGCGTGCACATAACGGAAATGCTGCTTCTGAAATGAAAATTAAATAATATCGCCATTACTAAATAGTTTGAAAAGGCATCGGTAAATTGTCTGTGATAAACTTTTTTTTTTTTTGCAGAAGCTAGCATTGACATAATGCCATCCTTGTATAAAGCAAGATGCCCCCATGGCGATGTAGACATTCAGTGAAGGGCCAAATACTAAGAAATGGATCATGGCCAAGCGACAAAATTTCTCCTGTTGCCTTTATTATTAAAAAAATGCACCCTAATTTCATATTAATTATCTCTGACTCAATATGTGTAACATTATTGTGAAAAACAGTTGTCTCGTTTTCAGGGTTTGCATCAATGTCATTGCCTAACACGCAAGACTTTAAAAAAAACATTGCCCCGGAAATGGGGTGCTGCATTGCTAAGGCCCCCTTTGGAACAAAGGAAAAAAAAATTTCCTGTATTTTTGAACTGATTCCTGTGAAATTCCTGTGCCAATTCTGTGAAATTTCTGCGTTCCAAAAGTACCCTAAAATGTCAGGGCCTAGATTAATAAATGCTTCCGTTCTTGTGTCACAATCTGTTTTTGTTTGGCAATGGTTATCACTTTGTGCTGGCACTCAAAACATAACGTTGGGCATATATTTCTTATCATAGTGTAGTGCTATCTTTATCTGAAGGACTAGATTCCAAATTCTTTTGAGAAATCTAGTTTCATGATTCATATCTATGCCCATTATGTTTCCATTTTAGCTTGCCTCATTAAGATGCACATGTGTGGTAGTAGTCACGAAGATTTGCAAAGTGCAGAGCTTTCACATGGGCAGAAAGCTTGCCAAAGTAAGTTATTTCCTAAAAATTCCAGAGTTAATGACACATTGCATGATTATGTTTTTGTTGATTGGAAGATTAGACAGCCTAAAATGCAACAAGGCATGGTTATGACATGATGTTGTGTTGGTTTGATTAGAAAACTTCTGCTTAATTAATTAGATGATTTTTTAAGCTGTAAAGGTCAGCATGGTTGGCAATTATTACTGAAGTTTCCTCCGTCATATTATCATATTGGAAATTCGTTGGTCGGAGAAACTAAGGAGATGATCACCGCGGAACATCAGCATTACATATTATTTCAATTTATTTATAGTGGTGATAACATGAAAAAAAATGCTTCTATAATCTACTCATGATTCCACGAACCGAAAGATTATTAGTATTTATAGCTCTTTTCATCCTTTCGGTCAGATAAGACCACAGCTGAGGTTAGTTGCTGCGCTTTTAGTGAACAAGAGGACGGTAGCATGCAAAAAGGCAAAAAATATCTCTGATCATCAGGGCGAATGACGAACTAGGGTCTTTGTCGTGCAAACAGAACACAAAGGTGAAGATGATTATTTGAATGACCATTTTTTTCCTGCATGATTAACATCTTTTCGCAGTTTTGGACTGATAAAGCACAACTTTCAAGCATGCCAGAGCTAACGTCATATATCCAAATGAAGTCAGCATAAATCATAAGCTTTGCTTGAATTTTCTTAGTTGGCGCCACAAAGTTTTATGAGATTTTTTTGTCGTTTGGTATTCGAACGTCGAGAGTTTAACGAGGACATCAAATACTTTTTCAGAGTTGATTTTTTAGAATGTTTATAGTTTTCACTTTTCAGCATCTTACATGAAGAGCAACCTAAATCGCGATCAGAATTTGTCACTAATTGATCTTATATTGTTATTAGTGGCCTGTCAGTCAGCAGGCACCCACACAGCAGGTGTTCTTTTCATTCATCCTCATCGCCTCTTCTGAGAGAACGAATCTCCCAAGCATAATGGCATGCAAGATCAATAAACAATCTGTTATGATTTGTACCTTATCTCACTTTGGAAAGATGATCCAACTCCCCATATCTTTTTTTATGGTAATCCACTAACCCAACTTGATATCTAATAACATGCAATCTATCCAGAGAACGTGAAGGGACAAAAGAGCAAGTAGCAGCCAGTGATCGTACAAGGATTGATGTGACGCAAAGCATGCATATGGATTTATTTACCAAGTGTATATTGCATTCAATCTCAACTTATCTTATTAGGAGTATATAATATGCCATTGTAGTTCAGTAACTGGCTAGTTCTCGCAAACCACTTCTTCATATATTACGTGCTAGTGTCGTGCATATACAAATCCTAAGATTAGAGTCATCTTGAAATTGACTTGCTGAGTCGTTTACTTGGACGATACATTTTTTAAAATGGATCATGCGGATTGTATTGTTCATGTATCTATATATATATAGGATAACTCATGGCTCTGTCTTCATGGGGTAGAACATCTAAACATTATTCGTCAAGATTGAGAGTATGTCGATACGACTTGCGAGCTTGGAAACAAGGTGGAGACGACGTTGGTGATCTTTGATCCATGGGCGTCGGTTCTTCGTGTTAGATATATGTCGAATATTTGTACTGAGTCCGGTTACTGCGGGACTTTAAGTTGTATTAGCGGTATATGGTAGAGTCCTAGTCAAACTCTGTAATCCGGACCTCCTCATAAATATGAGGAGAGGGCTGCTGTTGTAACAAGGACGACTAAATGACTTGACTTGGGGTGCGGCGTTGCCGTGATGTACCCAGATACTAGCATAATCATGCCCCCACGGATGTAGGTAGGTTTCGACTGAACCTCGTTAACAAACATCATGTCTCCGGTGTCGTCTGTGATTGTGCATGTATATCTCGATCGATCCATAGACGCTTCCACATGCTTGTTTTCTAACAAGTGGTACCATAGCTATGATTAGATTGGATCTCGAGATGTGTGCAGTGGATCACGTGGAAGCACGACGACAATATGTTCCACGGGCGCCAGAAAGATAGCTCGTATGGTGCAAGATGGAGCATGGGGTGATTGATAATTCGATCGGTGGTGTCGAACACTTCAGGCGTGTGGCTTGAACCCTTTGATAGACTGCAGTTGATGGGGATTGATCAGACATCATAATCGAATCAACATGGTGGCCGGTGAGATCGTTATAGGTGACAACCTCGACGCTCGGGATCAGACCAGGCGGTCCAGACATGGAAAAGCTTGGAGAGATTGGAGCGGACGAGAGCACTAATGCGACCATGGCGATGTTACCGGGGCTGACATCATGACACGTCGAGCTAACTGTGCCATTGATGCGAGACCAGAGTGTGACATGGCAGAAGATTGCAGATTGGTTTTGAGGCCGCGGAAAATCCGGTGTGTGGCAAGTTGTGCGCAGGTGGAGGCCAGGTACGTCGTGCATGAGGTCGCAGGCTCTGCATGGAACCAAAGGCGAAAGGCGGCTCAGGGCGTGGGACGCGGGCGTCTCGACCTCTGAGGGCTGCTCACCTTGCAGGCGTGCAGGGTTTGGACTCAGGCGTCGTCTCGCGGATGGACGGGGCTCATCTTCGAGTCTTGCGCGGGGCGTACGACAGGGAGTCCGAGGCGCACAGGAGGCCGGCCAGTCCAGGGGTGTAGGGCGTTGCGCGGGCTCCGATGTGAGGAGTCCTGGCGGCTCGTCCAGGCGGGCGTGGTGTCCATGCGCACGGGAGCCGGTCGAGGAGCGGCAGGGCAGCTTGCGCATGCAGGAGTCCCGTGCGCGGAGCCCTAGGTGCACGTAGGGGCGGAGGAGGCCGCGCGCGCGGCGTGGTCAGCAGGAGCAGAGGCCGCTCGGACTCAGATTGCAGGACACGAGGTGCTCGTGCACGGGAGCCCTGGTGCGGCAAGGGCGCTCGGCTGAGGCGACGTGCGGGCGGCGCACGGTTCCAGGCGCGGGTGGGCTCCCACGCAGGAGTTGGAGCGCCGGAGGCGTGGGGAGGCCGCAGGCATGCAGGCGCGGGGCCTCCGTGGGGCCTGCTGGTGCAGGTGGACCCGAGCGGAGGCTAGGGACCCACGTGTTGTGCAGGCACGGAGCCCGGGCGTTCGAGGGTGTAAATTGTACGGATATTATTCGTCCGTATTTGAGTTTTGATCCGTTTAAAAGGGTTAAATATTCTATCCGTATTTGAGTTTGGACGTTTAGTATCCGATCTGTATCCGTATCTGAGTAGTTAAAGTTGGATAAATACGATGTCGATAACCATTCAAGTCTTATCTGACAAATTTGATCAATATCCGTATTCAAAGAAAAAAAAATATAAAAACAAATACGATGGTGCATCCCAAGCGGTCGAGCAGTACCACGTGGGCTCTAGCGGCATGCAGACAGCCACGGAGTTGGAGGTACGTGCTTCGGTTGTCCACAGGAAGAATCGTAATTGGTGCTTGGTTCTTGTTAAATTCTGGTGCTAGTAGAATTTGGAGGACAAGAACACGCATGAGGCAGCCAGGTATAAACCAAAGAGCAATCAAGCCGAAAATTACCAAAGTCAAGTGAAAGCAGAAGAGAGGACCTTGGTGTCTAAGAGGAAATTAGATCTGCGACTTGGATGAACGCAATGTTCGGGATAGAGCGGTCCTGAAGAGGCAGGCGTTCGAAACGTGTTTTTTCAGACAATGGGCGACGATCAAGCGTGTTGACTTTATCGTGTGTGAGCGATGAGATGGTCAACAAGGCTTGCAAGAGATTCGATGGTGCGGTGACATACACAGGAGCATAGTACAAGCAGCGGGTGCTATGGTGACGTGTGTGCTGCGGGAGGCGTCTAGGCAATGCCACGAGTAAGCTGGAGACATGTGTTTTTTTCCGTTAGTTGAGCTGTGGCAACAGGCAGTTCGGCTGGTACGGGATCGATGGTTGATGTCGATGACTGCGGCAATTTCTAAAGGTTAACTCGTGCAGCAGCAGTGGTGTTCTCTCAATATCAAGGAAGCATTCAGTTCAAGTAGGAATACTGGATTTAGCAAATTTTTTCATGCGACGCAGAAGGAAGTTGTTTACTTTGGACAGGGTTGACGATTTTGGTTCGGACTACGTGTTGATAACATGATTTATCATGTTGTTTGAGTAGGTAATGTCAAAATCAAGATGCATGACATAGTTGGGCGGATACTTCAGGGTGTGAAGCATAAGGTGGAGCTTGAGAGGAATCTAATTTGCTTGGTGCGTCAGATGATAATGGTCAGTATTCCGAGGTGAGTCGGATGGAGTAACAAGTCATGAAGGGCGGCACGACTGTGTTGATAGGAAGAGAGACGTTTACACTAGGAGAAGCTGCAAGATACACCGTTGAAAGTGGAGTTACGAGGGACAGAATCATGAAAGCAGTGTGTTCTGAAGTGACGGGTCTCGCATAGGCTCGTGGCCGTTGAAGATGAGCAGTCAAAGGGGAAGATGACAGATTTGAGGTGGCGAGAATATTCACCAAGATGGAGTTTGTTAGATATATGTCGAATATTTGTACGAGTCCGGTTACGGCGGGACTTTGAGTTGTATTAGCGGTAAATGGTAGAGTCCTTGTCAAACTTTGTAACCAAGACCTCCTCATAAATACGAGGGGAGAGCTGTTGTTGTAACAAGGACGGCTATATGGCTTGGCTTGGGGTTTGGCGTTGCCGTGGTGTACCCAAATGCCGGCATAGCTACCTGATAATGGAGAGGAGCGTCCACAGTCATACCTCGGTGATATAGGCTTCGGCTGAACCTCGTTAACAAATATCGTGCTTTTGGTGCCGTCTGTGATTGTGCATGTATACCTCAACAGAGCCATCGGCGCTTCTTCTTGTTTGTTTTCTAACACTTCGACTTTGGGAAAAAAATTCCTAAGTCTGCCATAGCTGATTTTATTTAGCAATAATGTTGCTGAAGGCATTGCTTTAAAGTACGAGGAACCTATTCTCTAGTGCGAAAGTCTATGATTTTCACTAGTTGAATCAAGTTAGCCATTGCCACGATATATCATGCTCTTTCTAATAACGTTATTTCTAGAGAGCCTCAATTGTAGTCTGGCATTGCTTTGACGGTGCATTGCATTAAATAAGCATTATGTGGTTAGTGGATGTCGTCATCTGTTTTTGGTCTGTGTACACTTTAGCCTAACTGCCATTGAATTGACACCACCCAGTAGAGTTCACAGCACCACTGAATTGATAACGTAGCTTGTCCGTGATCTGTACATGATATGTCAAATCACGTGAGATCATCTGCGCCTCCGCTCCAATCCAATGAAGAAGATATCATATTAAAAAGCTGATGCCGTGGTACAAGGCTTTAAGTATTATTTTACTATTGTCATTATAGGTCTAATTAGTTTCATGACTAGGGCCTGACTATGCAAGGGGTAGTAGCTAGGCCGGCTTGGGTCTATATAACATATGCAATATATCAGGTTGTTTGGTTGGTAATATACTAATATGTAAGTGTTGACGTCGGATTTTTTTTTAAGGCTAATTGAACGACCAAAATGCCATAATTTGACCAAGTAGCCTTGATGACACATGCATTATAAGTTTGGCCAAATATGGGTTGTAAGTCCAAATCAAGATAGAGTCACAAGCCCAACACACGTTGAAGCTCTGTTTTATTCGTGAGGCTGGTTCAAACTATAAGAATAAGTCACACGAGAACGGTCGCCTAAGCCACGTACAAACTCTATTTAGAGCATTGTACGTATGGATAGAAAGCTAGGGAATAAGCTTTTGAACTCGACTAGAATCATGTCCAAATACACTCGGAGTCTATAGGAATTGTTGAAACAATTTGACATCCATAATCTGTCACGATACTATGACGTGTTTTGGCTCATATTTGGAAGCCTCACGAAGATCCGGACTGATAGAATGAAGAACCCATATCATGTTACAAAGTCGTAGAGTCTTAGATTTATTATTGGGTTGTAATCTATTAGTTTAGGAAAGAGTTTGAGTCTATCTCTAGTCTTCCGTTAGGGAAAGGGTTTGCCTTGACTGTAAGTCTCCGAGCTACAAATATGTGACCAGGTGCATCATGTAAATTAATGATCATCCAATGGTCAATACAACCACTCTCGGCACATCACCACCCCTCTCCAGGGTTAATCTCTCCAAGTTAGCGCCATACTACCCTAATGTTGTATATGCTTAGATCTGTTAGGGCGATTTGGTTCTTGCTCTTATCATGGTGAACTTTGTATTGAAGCATTTTTTATCTCAAGGTTTGCTAGTTATCTACATATTTAACTTAGATCTTATACAAAGTTCTATCTATGTTTTTTCTTTAGTTGCTATAAGCTTTGTTTGTGTTCTCTGCATGGATGCAGGTTTAGAAGTTAGCCTTAACGATGTTCAAAGGTTAAACCAAGTACGATAGAAACATGTGGTTCACTCTTGTCACTGTGGAAATCCGGCAGGGCGGACTACGCAGTGAGAGACACACACATAACCAGAAGTGCTGCTATAGAGCTTGCTCCTCTAGAGACGGTAACAAACACCATCTGGCGTCACATGCTACTGCGCAGGCATTCTACCTAGCTTGACCTAGCAGCTAGGGAGGTTGTTGACTTGATCGCAATTTGCTGTCATGCATGTATACAACGGTGCAATTAAATGTTTCAAAGCCAATCTGGCGATTGACTTTACACCACGTCAATCGGCTATGGAGCAACCGATGACACAGGAGCATGTGACGGTGTTGCTTTGTAGCAATAGGATAACAACTCGCGTGTAGATAGCTAATTGGACCTCCCAAATGAGACACAAACCAACCCCTAAACAGGAACATCTCAGGAGGGGGACACACGCACTAACCAAACAAGAACATTCCATAGCCAAAGCTAAGAGCCATGCCCAATCGATACAAGCAAAGAAGCTGGACATGCTGACCAAACAGGAACATTCCATTCCATAGCCGAAACTAAGAGCCATGCCCAGCCGATGCACACAAGATATCTAGATCCACATCCAAGACCATGCCCAGAGTATCGATCTATACCTCACTATAAAGTACAACCAACCGTAAATAGGACGAGGCGTGTAGGGAAACTACTCTTAGGGATGCTCCGCCAATTGTGTTAACATGGGGAACAGGTATCGACTTCTTCTCGCCGTATCGACTAGGTATGAATCGAGTTGATCTAGGGACTTGCCTCAGTTTGGCTAGAAGCTCGACGTGCGTCACCGTCGTGCATGGTTTGGCCATGGAGCGTAGCTAAGATTAGCTTCTAAACCCACCCTCATGAGGCGAGAACAAGCGAAGATCATGGAAAATATCATGAATCACAGATAGAACTTTGCATGTAAATGAAGCATGCGTGTAACTACCAAGTCCTTCCATAAAAAATGCTTCAATACAACACTAGACATGGTAACATCATAAAGCCCTACCAGGTCTAATGAGAGAAATAAAATTAGGGCAGCATGACACTTACTGAGGGTTGAAAACCCTAGAACATGGGTGGCGATGCGCCAAAAGTTGTATTGGTAATGGACCCTCATTACGTTTGTGGTACATGCATATTTATAGCCATGCTATGCTTGCAGCTAAAGGAAACTAACTCTATCCTAACTTTAGAAGAATTCTTGACTCGGTATGCTATATTTCTAAATACAAATCGGGCTTATCTAGCAACCTAGACATTGAATCTCCTTCTTTCCGACCACACCTTGGGCTAAATTCCTCGTGATGGCCTGAGTCCTAGGCTAATAGCTCTCTAGATGTATTAAGGAGATTTACTGGTCGGATCCATACTCATATAAGGTTGGCCCATCTTTTGGCTTTGATTCAATTGGTGGATTGTCCCACTTGATGATGAGGTGTGGAGTCAATCCGGGTCAATCGAACTGACCCCTCCCTAGCTAACAGGTCAAGCTAGGTGGCACACCCGCGCAATCAACACATGTCGTGGACCAAAAGGCATTTTGGTACCTTGTCTGGAGGAGTGAGCCTTGTAGTACTCCCGATTCCGCGTGTGCTCGGCTACGTGGGTCTGCCTGCCGGGTTTCCACGTCAACAGTAAGAAAATTAGATCATAAGCTTTGTGCGTAGTGAGATTTTGGTGGTTGAATGATGACATAGCTATTTGGGACTACTGTATTTACTAGAATGTTTGTGTTATTTCTAGGATGTAAGTAATGCACTTGCGTACAAATACCTCAAAGGATACATTAAGAAGCACAAAAGAAGATTAAAGACATCTATGGGAAAAGCCTTGGTCCCTGGACACAACGATCCCACTAGCGGACCATTTTATCGATAATCAGACAGTCCGGTGACTATGCACCACATGGTCTAGTGATAGGAAATAAGACAGAAGAAGAAACTGAAGACTTGGTGCAAATTACATGCACTATATGATCCGGTGATGAACACACAGAAAGTAGCAGAATGAGGAGAATGAGCAACCGCGTACAAAATACATGCACCGGATAGTTTGGTAATGAACACCGGGCGGTGCGACGATACATGGAATAGAATTGGCTAAAGATGATATTCTAGATTGGGTGCGATTTACATGCATTGGACAGTCCGTTGATCAACACTGTATGACCTAGAGGATATACACTAGACGGTATGGTCGGCTCCAATGGTTAGTTGAGAAAAAAGTATTCACCGGACATTCTGATGATCATAGTGAGTAACAGATAGTTTGGTGGTCTGGGCTATCAGTACACTCTTGGTTGATAATCTTAGCATGTATGGAGCCCCATGATTTAACTCTAATGTTGAGACATATTTGAGAGTTACAACTCGCTCTTTGCTAGACCATTTGATCTAGAATCCTTATTTCGAACTGAAACGGCCCACTTCCTTAAGGGGACTAAAATGTGCTTTATTACCATCCCAGGAGTTTGGTAATCACATTCTTACACCAGATGATTACAAAACCACCTTAACGGGTCAGACGACAGAAAAGGGCATGCAACAAGCAGCCCAAAACAAACACAGCGGAAAGCTAAAATGGAGACACATCTTCCACATGACACGGTTGGGAAGCAGGTTGTAACCCTCAAACGAACACGATTACGACGATCTCCTCGCTTTCTTCACTGTAAACCAACAACAAAGCAAGGGTGAGTACTTTCATACTCCACAAGCCCACCTTCTTCCATTCAGGAGTTGGGTTGGCCTACCATTATATGTAGGGTATATTTGGAGCTTTGGAGTACTTTTGCAAAAAAACGGTTTGTATGCAGGGTTTGAGTATTCCAAATTTTAATACAGAAATATACTTTTCTCAAAAAGGGTGCCAATATGCTTACCGGCACATTGTGGCTCATGGCCTTCTGCCATCAAATTTTTCACACTTCCACGGGGCCCTGGCCCATCATGGTTTTCCAAACACATTTTGGTTTTTGAAACAGTAGTAGTGAAACCAAGCCATAACTTACCCAGACATGGGTCACTGACTATTCCGGATAGATTTATACTCTAGCCATAGGTGCACAATGTACCCACGTGAATTGGCACTGAGACTCCCCATTGAGAGAATCGGCACCGCACAAAGTCCTTTCCCTACACGTTCCCTCTAAGTGACCGGCCATATGGGCACCGAAGCAGTCCCATTACATCCATGCCCGCAACAACTCAGCAACACTTTCCTCGGTGCACCATAGCATCCTAGCACACCGGCTAGTCCCTAGATCGGTGTTTTATCCAAAGTTTGCCATAGCAAAGAATATGGAGAGCATCTTGGCGAGGTCCCTGGAAGTCTCCATTTGCGCGCGGTGAAGAGCTGGGACTATCCATGGAGTTCCTTGCACAGATTATGGTTTAGTCAGGCCCTTGTGAGGGGATCTAACGAGAACTAGGGAGGTAGAAATGTCATAGATGAGGTAGAAAGAAGAGAGATGGACCTTACACATGGGCTCCCCGTGCACCCTAACCCCTAAACTACCTTCAGAGAGGGAGGCTATCGGTTCTAGAACTTAGATGAAAGATGGTACACCAACCACATTTAGAGACCTCGATTGGTTTTATGAGTTCAGAGACCTATGTGATGCATATTGCCAACTTTAAGGACCGTGTGTATTTTAAGTATGTTTGTTACGGTTACCATCACACCCAAGATGTTTTGCTACGCCAAAGTCCACTAGCCATTCTGGTAGGCATATCAACCGTTTAATTATATCCAATTAGCACATCCACTGATGTTCGCTACACTTATCACCACTAGTCAAGATTAAAACTAATCCGATATGGACGGACATATCCAAATTCCAATACATATAGTTATTCTTTTCTCAGATTTGATTTGGACTCGTATAGTGTTAGATACGAGAATTGTCAGATACACGTACGTCTCATTAGGCCGACATTGAGTATTCAAATATGGATATGGTACCAGTTTTTTCCCTCTCAGTCTCTCACTATTAGGTTTTGAGATGAGTTAAATGCATGGCTAGACCTTAAACTTGTGAGGGTGTGCCACTTAGGTCCACGAACTTGCAAATCGTACAGATTGCACCATAAACTTGTTTAAGTGATGCACTGCAGGTCCATACCCCTTCGTTTTATGTTTATTCTTTCATTTAGCCCCCTGAATTTTTCTCCCCTTCACATCCAACTCCATTATCCCTCTCCTCTCTCATCTATTCCCTGCCGTACTACCAGCCGTCGCCATCACATCACTCACCATCACCGTCTTGCACCACCTCCCTGTTGCTCCCCCGCCACGCAACCCCCACAAACTTGACCACCGGCAGTGCCTCCTCCGTCACAATCTCCGTTGCCACGCCGTTCACCGCCGCTGCCACCCACTCCATTGCCGCTGCCTCGTCTTGCGCTTCGGCGTCGCCACCTGACATCGACACGCGCTTGTGCATTTGCTTCGGCATCTCCGACACCGACCACCGCTCGACGAAGGCCGTCGTGATGCGGAGCATGATGTTGGTGTTCCGGACGGGCTCGTTGGCGGCATCGAGCGCAACGCCAATGAGGTCCTCCACGGTGGCGGTTGACGCAAGATTTTGACTAAATTTATGCTCTAATTTTTTATAATTTTATACTTTTTCAAAGGTTAATCTTATGATTTAGTCTTATTCTGCTAACAAATAACCCCGTTTTCAAGAATACTTTTTGTTTTTGTGCAATATTGATTTTTGTAGGAAAATAGGGTATAATTGTGATAATATTGAAGATTTTTCGAAGAAAAGATTTATGCTAATAAGAGCGGGATTTGGCATAAGAGCTAATTGAAGCCCAATTGAAGGTTAAAGCCCAATAATAAGGAGGTTCTAGAAGATAGAGATTGCTTGAAGAGCTAAATCCTGAAATATTCTCGAGATTCATGACAGCAACACCTTGTGGGCCCAATTCGGAGACCTTAACGACGTCAAATGAAGAAAGTTTGAATATTAAAGTTGTAGATCTCTTCGAGCTCTACAATTTAGAGTCCGAGTTTGCTTTATTTAGACTTCGGATGAGGGAGTTATGGTCGAAATACTATAGGCTGCAGATTATGGAGAGTAAGGATAAAGACTTCTTCTACAAGCAAAGTATATGGACGTCCAAGAATCTTCTAGATACTTGTATATACATAGAAATAGGTCTATTAGGACTTTTACAACCGACCTATTAGATTCTATGTATATGACACCCTTTGGGGGTATAAAAGTAGAGCCTCCCAAGGGGAGGAGGGATCGATTACCAATCCATACAACGTCAATTCATTGTAAGCAGAGCGTCTAGGGCAGAGTTCGGGGGTCCAAAGTCGTTCAACTCGTCGAAAAGGAGATCTCAGCGAAAGGAGAAAGCAAGAGGAGTCAGGGACCGAGGGCTGGTCGGCCGACCCAGGGGGTTCCCGAGGAGGCTCGAGTTCATCTTTCGACATGTTCTTCGTCTTGTAGATCTTGACGACTATGCTTCAAGATTACGATGTATCTCGAGTAATTTCTCGTACTTCTTATATTACTTTGACGAAACCTTGAGTTCGATCAATAAAGTTTGTATTTTAGATTTAGCTTCTTGTTTATGCATGATTTATAATCCATAGCTTTGCAATGCTCAATGCCAACATGTTGCCTGGCCAGGGTTTAAACGTTTTCATGTTATTTTTATAGATCTTTTTACTTTAATTAGTTGATCGAATCTGCTCATGCTTAGAGATGGTTGGGATTTACTAGTTCGTCGATTAACTGGTTTCAGTGACAATAGAGCCGGAGAAAGGTTCGAGTAAGCCTTTGACGTTCATGATCATGTTTAATCTTTGCTTCACGTTAGATCTTATCTCAAGGTGGTTCTTAGTATATAAGTTATTTGTCTCATATCTCTTGTGAATCATTTCGCTATGTTTAAATCGTATCTTTCTCGCTTATTAATCTAAGCCAAGTTTTATCATTTTATGCTATAGATTAGACCATAATTAGAGTATAATAAAAATAGTTCTAATCCTCTTTTAAGCTTGTTTAGATCTATTAGAGCTGGTTAGTATTTAAGTTAATATTAGATTAATAGTAGTTTAAACATAATTATTCCACGGATTGACAAAACCCAAGATACTCGTTCTGGGGAAAAATTACTACGATACTGTGCGCTTACAGTATAAGGTTTGGCGTGCTTAAGTGCCGTCAACAGTGGGCTGGTCCAACACTGCAGCCACGAGGAGCTCCAAGTCGCGGCACGTCTGTGCGGAGGCCTTGGCAGCGACGGCGGTGTGGAGAAGGCGACAGAAGAAGGCCACGGGGATGGGCGCATCGGCAGCAGGGAGCACGGCCACCACCGTCTCCAGCAACACGCGCTGGGCCGCACTGTCCCACAGCGCGGCGAGCACGAGCTCCACATACGTCCCCTCAGTTCTGGCCACGACGCTGGCGCCCGTGCGGCGGCAGTGCAGCGCAGCAAGCACGCGCTGGAACGAGGTCGGGGAGAGGGAGGCGAGCTCCAGCGCCCACCATAGGCGTCGAGGACAGAGCCTCGCTGCAGATGCGGAGCGCGACGGTGTCGGCAGCGCAGGGCACATGGGAGCAGGGCAGGGCACTCGCAGGAGTGCAGCACGGCCACAGCGGAGGGTAGCGTGCGAAGGCCGGACTGCACGAGGAAGTCCTCCCTTGCACCGCCTCCCTGTTCCTCCCCCGCGTGCCTCTCCCTTCGCCCGCGGGGCGTAGACTCACCCGCGCCCTTGTGCCTCTCCCTCCCCCACATCCGGCTGCACAAACGCAGGGAGGCAGAGGCGGATGCAGAGCAGGAGAGGGGTGGCGGCGGTGGCAGTCGAGGGAGGAGGATGCGGCGGATAGCAAAGGAGAGGGTAGTAGTGTGGCGGGGGATGGATGAGAGAGGAGAGGGATAATGGAGTTGGGTGTGAAGGGGAGAAAAATTCAAGGGGCTAAATGAAAGAATAAACATAAAACGAAATGGTATGGACCTGCGGTGCATCACTTAAACAAATTTACGGTGCAATCTGTTCGAGTTGCAAGTTCATGGACCTAAGTGGCACACTCACGTAAGTTTAAGATTCACCCACGCATTTAACTCTTTTGAGATTGTTCATGTGATGTAACACTACAGGCTGCAGAAGTGTAGGTCAACTTAAAAGTTCGGGAAGAAGATGAATTATTGTCTTACAAAAGTTGGAGCATAAAAGTTATTATGCCACCCTTAGATTCTGTTGTTTAACCAATCCAATGCCCATACTGCCAGACATTAGAGGCATGACTCTATTTATTAATCACATGATTGTAGAGTAAACAAACCCTTATCTACAGGAATATGGCATATGACGTGAGATTTGCAGTTCCTTTGGTATCCGTCGTATCAAGCAGCAAAGTACACAAGAAAATGGACCCTGCAATTTGCAGTGTACTCGTACAACCTGTGAGTAGGTCTCAACCAAACTTGCGCAACCATTTGACAACCATGGCTAGGTACTATGCTCATCGTCTTTGCTCATGTTCGTGAAATTATTGTACTGTTGGTGCCCACCCTGAGTGGTTGCAATGAGTAATAGTCTATGGGTACAATCAAGATTCTGTGGTTACCATTGGGTTTTCCAGAAACAGTAGTGATCTTGCCTGAAGTCTCAGGCAACGCCTTGTAACCTTCTGCCTTCAGAGATCAATAATGCTGAACAGATAGACGTTTCAGAAGCAATCACATTGACACCACAGTCTTATTTATTTGCAGATATGCTCTTGAAACACAGTATTATTGAAGCCCCTCTCTCAGTTGACAATGGTACATACATCACCTATTACATCTCTATATCCAATTGTCGAGATCGAGATATCGGGCAGCGAACAGCAGTTTCGGTCAGTTAGCGACGACACGATACTCCGGTGGACTTTTGATCCCAACACCTAAAGCCTAATTTCCACAGTTCAAAAGAACAAAGCCTAATTTCTTGGCACCTTTTGGCGCGGGGCTTGAACGATTTCAGTACTTGACATTGAAAGAAAGCTCAGACCTCAGAGCTGAGCATTTCTTTTCTGAAAGTGAGCAAAGTAATATCCTCCTAGGATACTTTACCTTTAGACTCCCTTTCACTTTCCCTGCAGGTTACCGCATCCAAAGATGGTAGCTTTGTCATCTGAAGTAATTGCCGTTTAATATGTATATTCACTCTATAGTTCTTATCTTCTCTTGTTCTCAGATTATCAGGGTTCTGAACAATGCTATGCTGCAAGCTCTCGCAAGAAAAAAAATTAAGAGCACTAATGAAAAACAGTCTGTTGAGAGCTCACGAGTAGCAAATGGCAAACCTGAACATTCAAATCACTCATACATGAAGTTTCCAAGAGACCAAGACTCTTCAGAGTGACAAAATTCAGATGAATCCATCCTGGCCTAACAGTACGGCCTGTGTCATACGTGGATTATTTTGATAGGACGACTGGCACGGAGACAAAAAAACTGAGATGGAACAGGGCAGCTGGTGAGCAGTCAGGCACAACTCTCTCTCGCGCGCGCGTCCATAGTTAACTCATATCATCTAAGCCGATCTTGTCGGGTTCTTCTCTTTTTTCCAAGGTGCAACTAGGCTTTTGGGATTCTCATCATGCACCTGGCCTACGACGCTAGACATCTATGTGTCGCATTATGCATAGTTGCATTCTGCAGATGTTTCTACCAAGAAGACATGCTAATGCTAGCGTGGGAAAAAACTTTACCATCAATCGTTGTGTGAATAACAACTCAGAGCGGTCGTAATATTCTTCAGATTTTTACGGTCATTCAAAAAGTTTGTGGTCTTTCACGGAATCAAAGAGAACTTCACCAATCATACAGAAGCCTACTCACAAATTGATTCTTTTCATTAGCTCGTATTCTTCCTCTTAAAAATCTGTAACCTTTTACCTTTACTTGTTGGATTTTTAGGAGGCTCCTCTCAGTACCTCTTGGCTTCATTTTATTTTCCTAGCTCTGCAAAGGCCCAACTGAACTTGTAACCTCTCTTCCCTATCTTAATGCATAGGCAGCGCTCCTGCCATCTTTTCTTTCTTAAGAAAGGGTTTGCTATAGCGAGAGTATTTTTCTGTGAGAGAATTATTTTCTTCTGCTAAAAAATTACCGCTTACTTTTTTGGCTTAAAAATTCTAAAACTTTTCTCTATGGCCAAAAATTTTGTTCCAGTTCCTTCTTTGGCACTTCCATTCGTTTAAGGATCTAATGATGTTAAGTATAGTGTAAAAAGACATTTTGGCCCTTCCTTTTCTCTTCCTTGCCCAACAGCCTATGGGCGCAAGCTTGCCGCCGTCACGGTGGGCCCGCTGGCGGTTGCTGCTGCCCCTCGTGGCGCCCCCATCCCCACGCCCCCGCTGGCCAACGCTATTGCCCCTCGTATGGCGCCCCCGCCAGACGTTGGCTGCTGCCCCTCGCGGTGCACCACCGCCGGCTATGGCTGCTGCACCTGCGCCGGCCGACGCCGCGGCCCCTAGTGTGGCTCGCTGCGCCGGCCGACGCAGCGGCCCCTAGTGCGGCGTGCCCCCGCCTGCTGAGGCTGTGGCTGGCCCGCGTGGCGCGCCTCCGTCGGTTGACGCCACAGCCCCTCGCACAACTCACCTCCACCGACCGATGTGACGGAAGGGCCAATGAAGTAGTGGAAATAAAATTTTTTGCCATAGAGAAAAGTTTTAGAATTTTTAGGCTAAGAAAGTAAGCGGTAGTTTTTTTGGAAAAAATATTTCTCTCTTTTTCTGTCTGCATTTCGGTCGTCCGTTGTTATCATATTCAGACAAATAAAACTTGGTCCTTCAGAATAGTCATACACTTTGAGATTAGGTGAAACCGAATGAGCTCGAATTGCTTTAGAATTTCGAAACACTATAAATTTCAGCTTTAAATTCGAGTGTATTTAGATTCAAGTTTTCAGGTTCGAGGCATACAGATGGAACACGTGACGGGTTGCTGCCGATGCGCACACACACACATGACACATGCGTTTGCAGTTTTGCATTGTTTGCCGCCAATCCAAGACAACGAAGCTGCTCAAATCAGGTGGTCGCGCATTGATCAGATCAGGCGTAACCTGGGCCGAGTTGGGCCTGAAAAATCATTTTTTCTTGCTTCTGCTTGTGATTTCAGTCAGGCCCAACTAAAGCTTCGTAGTAGTTGTTCATCTAAATTCACATTCCCCTCCCACTAAAATTCCCATTCACACTAAACAAACAAGAGGATTCTAAATCCTATAGGAAAGAGTACCGTGTAATGTACAAAAATAACTCGCTATGCAACTTAGCGTTGCCCCTTCCAAAACGCTATTTTGTACCTTTGTCAAGAATCGACGCGTAGCGGCATGTGCGATCAGGCGCTATTAGCGGTATTAGTACTCTATTTCGTACCTTGGTACTGTGAGGCATCTATGGATTGTGGGAATTTTTCTTGAGTTATGTGTTTTTCTGTGAATTTTTTTTGAGATTTTATGAAATTCCTGCGTTCCAAAGATGCCTTTTTTTTAAAATGTTGGATTCAAGCATAGGAAAAATATAGGTAAATTTCCTATGAGGTTCAAACAACTCCAAGCTCAATAGTAACCAGTGTCAGCTTGCAGGAATCCTACAACCTTATGCTTATAAGTAATAATCTCTCCAAACGAATGGTTGTAGATGCATCTGTTTACCACAAACATAAATCTCATTTTCATGCTAGTCTTGCAACTAGACTAGAATAGAAATATGGTGATGAAGGGAGCCACATCACCATTCCCACGCTAGCTACAAACAGGGACGGCACTCGGGGTCAAGCTTTTGACCCTAAACATAACAAGCACTACCGAATCGGAAGCTAGCCCGAAGTTTTGTTTATTTCACTTACATTTTTTTCAATAAACTTCATTCCCACAAATAAAACAAGAGTTATTCCTTGGAGATATAAGTATGTGCATAATTGTTGCATTGGCTGGTGTAATCTTACATCATCCGGTCTATTTATCCCACTCTCTTTGCGAGTGTATGAAACTTTTAGTAAATAAACATCAATGTGACTCGGTAAATAAGCACCACATGGGAGATGGAAGCAGTAGGACTGAACAATCCTACTCATGGCTGACTTCAACCTTCAAATTTGAAGGGTCGACCATATTTCGTTCACATCGGTTTGCACCTCTCTCCTCTCCCTACTTAAGGTCAATTGTATTTTTTTTGTATCAATTGGTTCGATCCTCTCACATGCTTAAACTTAATCAAATTAAATCAACTTGAGCACAACTTCGTTTCTCACATGTTAGCTGACATAAGTTTTATTCATTATTTAGTACTCAAATACTTGTGGGAGCATGCTCTTTTTAGGAAAGATCTTACCTAAGTTGTTTAAAAAATGAAGACAGAAAGAAATAAGCACTCCTCCCTATATTGATTAAACATTGCTTGGAAAATCTTATTCAAAAAAAAAAAACCCTTAGCTTCACAATTCGCCGACGAGAATGCTTAAAAGATAACTATGTCATGGTTCCATTTTTCGGCATGGGTTTCCCCTGCAAGAAGTGCTCGAATAATATGAATGCTTGCCGAGGGCGGTGGAGAGGAACCTCGTGGCCGGCCCCACGAACAGTCACCAAGGTGAGGCCGTTATACACTTGACTCCATCCGCCAACCTATTCAAAATCAAACACAAAAGATAACTAAATGCAACACAACTGCTCGAGTACTGTGTACTTGTACTCCATCTGTTCTTAAATGTGTTGTCACGGCTGAATTCTTTCCATGTTACTTACAAAAAAGTGATTTGCTTTATTATTAAATGTAGTTTGAGATGCTATAACTTGGACAAATGAAATGTTGGCGAAAACAGAGGGGTGTGATATAGTATGGAGATATCCTTAAATATTTTGATTTAGATATTCTTACTGTTAATATAGCCTAATAACTACAATTTAGAAATAAATGCGTTCATATATATGAGGAAGGCAAGTTGAGGGGCGATGATGCTGACCTGTTTGTTATCATACCACGGGTACCAGCTGGTGGTAGTTGGAAGGCCCAGAGCATCGATGGAGTATCTCGTTGATGTCAGCGGGATTACCTGGTCAGTGTCTCCGCTACAAAATAATTAGCGAAAGACCAAACATTTTACTCACTCCGATGATTAATATATGATATTTCTTAATTAAATATTACTCCCTCGATCTTCCTGTCACATTCTCCCTGACCCTCTTCTGTCTGTTTTTTTTTTCAGCACCGTACCCTCTCGCTCGGTCCATTGTAAAAGCAGGCATGTGTTTGTTTAGTGTAGTACCTACCTACCTTATTAAAGCTATCAAATTTAGTTCGAGTAATTGAGTTCAATTGCCGTTTTGTTTGACTTTCCAAAACATTTTTTCTCGAAGCAGTCTAGCTTCTTGACGACGACGGCAGCCCTCAATTCCTTCAGCGAGCAAAAAAGAGCTAATAGTTGGAGAAATTCCTTGGATACTAGAAGATGAGAACAAATCCTCAAACATCACAGCGACAGACAAGGACTCATGGAGGGGGAGATAACGAGTGGTCCAGTTGTGAGTTTGTGACCTGCTGCCCGCTAGTCCTGATCAAAACGGCGGTCCAACTACGGAATATACTACTACACTGCATGCGCAGATGACAATTATATTATAATGCACGGGCAAATGATGATCAGGGATACAAGAAATAGACCTACCTGAAGACCCATATCCTAAGGCCAGCAGCAATGAGCTCCTTGTAGATAGGAAGCATTGATTTTGGCGAATCGCCCCAGTTGGTGTTGATGGTGTCACTGCATGCGGCCGCCCGGGTTGTCATTAATAATCAGCGCATGATTGATTGATTGATTGGAGATCCATATATATACACACAGATTAAGCTGCACACATCAACGTACCTGCAGGTCGACCATGCGTAGTTTATGCCGGTGACGTTGGCGTGGAGAGCCCTCTGCACCTCCGCCCGGTTGTAGTATATCGTCGAGTGGTCTTCGGTGCACGGGTCATAAGAACCCCTCATCCAACGCTTCTTCTTCTTCATTCTACTACTCCCAGACGACGATGACGATGTCTGGTTGCACAGGGGCGTGTAGATGCTGTACATGTCGATGTCCCCCTGCTCGACGCTCGCCACGTCCGTCGCGTTGTCGCACGCCGGCGACGGGTGGATGATGGAGTCGTTCTTCAGGCAGGACGCCCGCAGCAGCCGGTACGTGGCGTCGGAGATGATCCCGTGGTTCCACCACGATTCGAACATGCCCTTGTAATCGGTTTCGTCGTTGGTCACCGCGTTCCCGACCTATTATATATACAGTAGACAGATAGGTATACGTTCTTGGAATGATGAAAATGGAACCAAATTAAAAATGGACATGCATGATGCAAGAACTAACAGACCATGCATGGATCATGGATGATATACTGTACGTACCATGAAGCCTTTCAGGTTAATGATGGGTTTCGTGACGCCGATGTTGTTCTGGTACACAAGTTGCGACAGCTGCGGGACGTAATGCCCTGCGGATTTTGTTTTTTCAGATTTTGTGCGTGCAGGTAGGAGTATATAGCATGTACTTCATCCTTTTTTTGACGTTTTTTGAATTCAAAAAAGAATAAACAATTTATTACCACCGTAGCTCTCCCCGGTGATGTAGAAATCCCGGTACTTGTACTGCGGGAACCGCTCCAACCATCTCACCAGAAAAGTGTAGGCGTCATGTGCTGCGACGACATTTCGTTCCCCCAAATTAAACGTAGCGTTGGATGAACGAAGCTATATGGAAAGTAGTAGTATATAGAAGCAAGGCAACGGCGTCGAGTACCTGTTCTGTTGTCGCCGGACGTGTAGAGGTCGGAGGTGGTGTTGGTGTAGGAGAACCCCACGCCGGCCGGTGAGTCCAGGAACAGTATATTGGCCGCTGCAGCCAGCCAGAGGCAGCCATTATTCGCAACATGCAGTCGAACCATCAAGCTCAGCACCTGACCCTAGCTGGGTGCATGCAATGCATACGTACCTCTGTTCCACCTGTACTCGTTGAGGAAGAGCGTGGCGCCGTCGGGCCGGATGCGGAACGCGCCGAGCTCCTCGGAGGCGCCGTACGCCACCGACGAGCAGCCGGGCCCGCCGTTCAGCCACAGCACGAGCGGCGCCGGCTGGGCCGCCGCCGGCGCCTCCTGCAGCCAGTAGAAGAGCGCCCGCCCGGACGGCTCCTCCACCGTCACGTACCCGGAGTACATCGCGAAGTCCACCGCCGGCGGCTCGCCGGGCAGCCGGTCGATGCGGTCTGCTGCTGCGGCGCCATAGCTGCTGCTCGCCGTGGCTGCGACGGCTCGGCAGCCCACCAGCGCCAGCTGAAACACAGCGACGAGCAGCAGCGCCGGGGGGGCTACTAGGTGTCGTCGTCTACCTCTCATCGTGCCTACCTAGGTATCGGATTACAGTTTCTGCAAAACTGCATGCGTTCCTGCAATACAGTTGAGCAAGTACTTACAATCAGCATAAATAGACAGGGGTGCTTTCATATCGTTGTAGGAGTAAGTTGGTTTGGACCGGCACGCAGCACGTTTTCACATTAATATATATATCTAAATAAAACAATAGGAAAAATTGCCAGTGCCCTGCCATGTACGCGCGAATTCTACTAATTTAACACAGTATATATGTCAACATCAAACATAGAAAATGGGGAGAAAAAAGCTAATGCTTGGCGAAATTTCTTGGATACTAGTACAAGATGAGAACAAATCCTCATACATCACAGAGACAGACAAGGACTTGGAGCTAGAGATAATGAGTGGCCCAGTTGTGAGTTTATGACCTGATGTTGCGCGCTAGTCCTGAAAGCGGCTGTCCAACTACGGAATACTATGCCCCTGTTGAGCACGCTATCATGTGATGCATGCATCAGACAAGCACGCTGTCGCACAAATTTGAGTACTCAGAAACGTTATATATGTGATAATGATGCTGGTTACTTAGCATGATAACAGCACTGCGATATGTTTCTTGAACATCAATACAGGCAAATGTTATAGCAGATGCTATTTTTTTTTTTGGAAAAGGAAGCTTTATTAATCTTAGTCAATTCCATCAAAGTGATGCAAATACACTAAGAAATCTTCTGGCCTCTACACAATGAGGGTGTACATAGCCAAGAGAAAAAAGGAGAATAAGAAGAAAAACATGACAATAGCTATCACGTCATAGTAAACTACACCACGCAACTTAGCCTTCAAAACTAACCGCCATCAAAGCAACACTTGGGTTCCTACGAGGCCCTCCAATAACAGCGTCTGCAAGGAGAACACGATATGCTCACGCACCGCCGTCGTGATGATTCAACCAGTTAAGGCCAGACCTTACGTTTTCACTGTAGAAAACAAATCCTCAAATTTCAAACAATGACTTCAACAAGACCGGTACAACCAACTAAGGTAAGACCTATGGACGGATACCCACGAGTACCACTGTATCAGAGATCCCAAGTACCGCCACCACCATCAAACTGAGTTAGTGCTGCCATACCACTTAGTCTTAGCCCACAACAATGACCACAAACTCTATGACATACAAACAATCCTTAGATGTGCAATTCTACGATGACTGATTCACGAACAAGGCAAAAGGCACACAATAAGCAAGTCCGTAGAATCTATGTAAAGATGAGATGCATCGTCCAAGTAAGTGATGCCACCACTAGATGCTAAGATGATACAAGAAAAAAAGCATGTATGAACAACATTCGCAAAATATGAAGATGCTGTTGCGAGGAGTAGGTATAGCCACGTTGCCATCCGACAAGCGCCAAGGAGCGGACACCAGCAGCCCACCCAACCCACCGGCTGTCGACCGAGGATGACAATGACGTAGGCCGTCGCGCCCAAGCCCGGGGGCATAGGATCCAGGGGACCACTAGATCCGGCGACACCAGCTGCGCCCCTTAGCAGGTGCCCATGGCTGCCGGCGATGCCCGCTGTGCGCCCACGGCATCCGCGGTGGCCGACGATGCTCGGCGGCGCCCGCAGCCCCGCTATGGCCACGCGACGCCTGGTGGCGTCCGTGGCCCCACGGCGCCCACCCGACACCCACGGAGCCCGTGGAACACGGCAGTGCCCAGCAGCCCCCACGTGACACCTACGGAGCCCGGTGAAGAACGCAAAGGGAGAGACGGGAGGAAGAGAGAGGAAGGGGGAGGGAGGGAGGAAAGCAGGGTGGGCCTTGAGGCGCCGCCAGTGATGAGCTGGAGAAGCCAGTGACGGCGGGGATCTAGCGATCTAGGGTCTACTAGCCTATAGGGCTTGTAGCTAACACAACACATATTGACATGGCGGAAGAAACAAAGTAAATGTGATCCCCTATACTATCAGCGTTGAAACACTGATTTATAAAACATTATTCCTTGAAAAAATTTCTTGAAATTGCACGTGTGCAGCTGCAGGAGATATAAGTAACAGAAGGGATTTATTTATCCTAAAGAGCAAACAATACGAATCTTCACACGGAACAATTAAAAAAATAAATTACATATATATGCATATACATGTATACCCCTCATAGGGCTAACATTTCTACAACTCAAAAGGGGCACTGAAAAGCTAGAAGCAAAATGAAGTATTGTCAGCGTCGTGGGGGGCATACCCCCACTTTTGCCGCTTAAGACACGCCATCCACCGCGCAAGATCAGATCTGGCCCAATTCACCTCCAGCCAGCCGGCCCCTGGCCAGCACATGGCAATGCTGAGGCCTGGATGCCCCTCCAAACAAGCGACCTCCTGGGCACCCTCGCGGCCACACCCGAGGGCCCCAACCTGCTCCGGATAAGGCACTCTTTGTGGGTCCTTCAAGTGATCCGTGGGCCCAACCTGGTCAGTGGGTGAAGGTCGGCACGATAAGGGGATGCACGTCTCGCATTAAATGCGGGGTTGGCGCACGTCGCCCGCTTCTGTCATGTTGCCTCGTCGCGAGACTGGGACCGTGGCCACAATGACATGTTGTGCTACCATTCCTACCGTTGTGCTGCCAACTCCCATCCTTCGCAGCATGGTAGCAGACGTGATTCATTTTCAACTTTTTGACTGACACCGGCGGACACTTCAGAGGGAAGTTACCTCCACCCTATGATGACCGGGCCCCATAGCAGAGGATGGCGAGGCTGGGCCCACACAACACGAATAGAATTAATATCGTTAGGAACATGGTTGTACTGGCCTGCCTCCTCTTGGAGTATGAAAGAGGATGCTCAGCTTGATAGAACGGGTTGATTCTCATTCCACCTGACACACATGGCTAAGGCTGCCTCTGCTAGAGCTCTCCTCTCCCACCTTGTACTCTAGCGGCTGTACTCCCAGCAATACAAGAAACCTACACACAGAGGACATAGGGTATTACGCTCCGGTGGCCCGAACCACTGTAAATCCAGTCATCTCCTTCACCTCTAGTGACTCCTCCTTGTTACCCTGTTGTGGCCGGGTTGTCACCATACTGCTCAAAAAAAGAATAACTTGGGGCCCCAAGTCTTGGGACCTTGTCTGTCATTGACATCGACAGTGGCGCGCTAGGTAGGGGCAGAGGCATGTCAGCATCTGCTCATGGTGACGGGTCACACGTTTGATGGAGGCGCAAATACCGTCAACCCCGACGAGGGATCTACTTCTTCCTCACTGCAGCATCGTCACAGTACCTACGTAAGCCTGCACTAGGCGCCACAAGAGCAGCAGTTCCTCATGATGCATGTTGTGTGGGACTGTTGGCTCTATATATTGATGAGCATCAACGCCATTGTGCATTTTAATGGTTTTTCATTAAATATGAGCATCAATGTCATTGTTCACTAACAACTACCTCCGATACATATGGATTTTGCGATAGTGTTTTGGTCCTATGTTATACTCGAAATTTTGCGATATTGTTTTTGACAGCAGTAGGGGTGGTGAGCAGCCCAGGGGGAGGGGTGGCGTGGGCAGGCCGTTTGGCCTAGGCCGGAAGTGGAGGAGGGACGGGAGGGAGGAGGGCTGGATGGCCAAAAGGGGGAAAGGACTTTCCTTTCCTTTTTATTTTGAATTTCTAGTTTTTTTGGTAGGAATTTGTGTGGGGTATACATTGGAGAATATTTTGGAGACTTCATGGGGATTTTAGTTGAGCTCATAAAGCAACACTCAATAAAAACAAATTTGAAAATCAAATTTGAATTAAGGTAAGATTAGCAGGAGTTTTTCTAGAGTGGTTTTTGGGGTGTTACACATATACATCCCCGTGCATGTCCGTATAAAATGAAGAGCAACAAGACAAGATACGGAATAAAGATCTAGACCTGGTTGAAGAACGAAGACGTTGTGCCGTCTTCCTGGCAGCAAAGCACCATCAAGCCCTAAGGCTGCAGCACTAGCGCCATGTCCGGCCATGGATCCTCTAGCGGGGAACCGTGTTCTATGGTGTTGCCCCTTCAAAGTTGTCAGCGTCTCACACCTAGGTGTGCCCAGCTTGCCACATAGGAGTCATAGGACGGTAGACGACTCCCTAACCCATGGAACATCATATCGAACCATTGTGCAAGTTTTACTCGTAGGCCGGCTTCTCACCCTGCAACGACGCATTGGCTTGGCATGCCCTGCTACATAGGGGGACCTACTTGTACACAAACTACGTGCTTGTACTAATGCAATGTGAACTGCTATGCCCTAAAACATATTGTACACAAACTACGTGCTTGTACTAATGCAATGTGAACTGCTATGTACTTATGTGTAATGACAAGCGGCTTCAAACATGACTATTTATTAGGTACTGCAAAATGGGAAGCCAAAGGGAGCCTGCCTGCAGCAAGGGCAAGTGCATCCTGACGTATACCTCGTGAGCCTAGTTGTCCATGATGGCATTATAGGCGGGGGCAGAGGACGGGCAGGCGGAGAGGTCCATGCGCTTGAACCTTGAAGCCGTCAATGGCGCCGTGAGCGAAGAAGGCATGAATGAATGGATGCCACATAGAGAGGTTGGAGGGATCCTGGGGAGAGGCGGGAGCGCGCAGAGGCGAGGGCGGTAGAGTCGGTGGTCGAGGCGGCCGGCGGAGGCGAGGTCGCAGATAAATGCGCGGGAGGTGGGGTGGGGACTGTGGAGGCTATGGGCTCGGAGGCAGAGGCGGCGGGAAGGGGGAAGAGGCCAGAGAGAGAGAGCAGCCATACGGGCTGGCTCAGTAGTGGATCCAGACTCCACACATAGGGGGGCTCTCTTCTTCTTCTTCTTCCTCTCTTTTTTCTCTTTGTACCTTCTTCCTCTCCATTTTTCTTCCTCTTCTTGTTCCTTCCTCCTAAAAAAATCAAGGGGAGGGGAGGGGGGCTTAGGGGGGCTCCATGGCATCTAAGGAGGCAGGGGGGCTTGAGCCCACCCTGCAACCCCTAGATCCGCCCTTGGCTGGGCTGCATTATTTGCGAGCTGGATCGTTCAGGCCCAGCAGGTCCATTTAGGCCCACATTGTGTTTCTTTTGAGTGCTCGCTGTGTTTGTTGGTAAGAAATGCTCTAACGACTAGTATCGAGCAAGCGTCTGTGTCTCAACAGTGGAAGCATGCTTCATGTCATATGGTTAGGTTAGGTCACCGAAAGATAGATGGACGCATGGTTGCTGCCATTTTCTGGTGACCATTATTTATGGTCGTCAAAGTGCCGTATGTGCGAGGAAACCCAAAACAGCTAACAGTTGGGGTCGATTTGTGCAACCAAAACAAGCTATATATATGATTGATCAATATAATGATAGGTTCTGAAATTTAATATCGTGGGCTAGCTAGTTGGGCAAGCCATAACAATTAACAACTTACCAACAAACTGTTGGTTTATTTACCCAAGGGAGAGTTTGGCAGCCCAAAACCCCACCGGGTTCCTGGCCTTTTTCCGGGAGAGAAAGCCCACGCGGAGACTTTCCGCGGGTCAGCCATCTGCGACCTTTGGCAGGCCGTTATCCGGGGGAGAGTCGCCCAGGGGAGCCCATTTTCCACACGGAAATAACCCTGGCCTCAGGAGGCTAGGCAATTCTCCCGTCCTCAGCTACTTGCTCGTGTCTCGCCGCTCACGAACTCACGCGAGTTCACCCATTCGCCCGCACGAGACCGCCGTCGCCGCCGTGCCTCTCTTCACTGTCCTGCCTCCTCTCCCTCCACTAACCACATCGTCGTCGCCTCATCTTCCTCCTCGGCGCCTCCTCCACAGGTGATTTTGTATCCTCCCACATCTGCATCTCCTTGTTTAGGGTTTCTTCCCTCCTCACACCGGTTCTTCTAGATCCGAGGCGTTGTCCTTCATGCTTGGGAGGAAGATGATGATGATCTGACACTGATGTTCTCTCCTATTCTCTCATCACAACTTTTCTTGTATAGATCTCAAGAATGAATATGGTGATTTGAGGCTGCTGTTCTTGGGCTCCACGTGCTCTAGCTCTCCAAGACCTCTTACACTGCATCTCCTCATAAATCTGCTTAGGTATGAACTTTCGTTCTTGATCTGGTACATATCATGTCGAAATTGCCCTGAAGCAAGTATATGTTAGATCCAGTAGCCAATATTTTTTTGGTAGATTTTAATTTCAAAGTTAATCTAGTAGCCAGTGTGGATGTATGTGTTTGCTTGTTGATTTGATTTCCTTGCTTATGTGCCACCTGCTATTGTCAAGGGATGATTATTCTTCCTTTTTTATTACACGTTGTGTGCACCATATTTTTTGACCATGTGCTAGTGGTTAGCCTGTTATCTCCTGCAATTTAGTTTTCTCTCCCTTTATCTTTGCTCTGAGTTTTTTTTATGTGGATGTCATTTTTATCATTTTTGATTGATGATCTGGCATGGTTTAACTCATTCAGTAATGTCTAGTTATTGGCATGGTTTAACTCATTCAGTAATGACTAGTTATTGTGGCTATTGTCTCTCCTGTATTTGTCTGGCAGAAAAAAGTTAGAAGCTTTGTAACATATTTGTAATATGACTTGTTTTTTATCTTTTAGCATAAGTCACATAATTTTTTTCCATTGAGTTGCCATTCACTAAGAAAACTCTATATTTTAAGTTATGCTTGTTCGTGCCTCTTGTATTTATCTGTGCATGTTACGGTTCACGCTACATACGCATGTTTGATAGATTGGATTCATCTATTTTTAGTTTAGTTGTGATGCTTTGTTGATATCAAGGGGAGACTCAGGGAGAAGAGACCTACATCAATTAGAACTTGGCTGTAGGAGGGACAGATCTTCTCAAATATCTTTCAGGTGGGAAGGTCAAATCTTACCCAAATAATATGTGGTTGCAGCTGGGTACTATGGAGTGAAATTATTTTTCATGCGGACCGCTGTTTAGTTAAGTTAATTATTTCTTCGTCATGCTATTTTTTTGTTTGTCTGGCTTAGGTTGACAGATTGATTGGTTTAAGATAGCGATGGCTGTGAATAATTTTGGTAGATTGGCTGGTGGTTGGGCACAAATAAGAGAAATGATTCAATCTTGTAGTTATTGATCTATCCTTGTAGTTATTGACTTACCCTGCATCTTTTCATTACATAACTAGCTTAATCATAGTTCATACTGCAATCTCCATCTTGCTGTAGCATATTGTTTTATTGATGCTTCTTGCTTACATTTACTCTTGTAGTTTATTAATCTATCTTTGCACTGGAATTTAGTGTTGATGCAGTTTGATAACCTCATGATATACTAGAACATCGTAGCATAACCATACTTGATAATTTTCAATGATTGATCATTCTTTTTTATTAATACTACAATGTGGTCTATGGAAATATGTTTCATACACAAGTTAGCACAACTATATAAGTGCATGCTTATATTGTATAGTTTCTTAAGTCCTTATTCCACACTTGTAGATATGGGTTCTTGGAGGAGCAAGTTAGACAATTTTTGTTAGATGAGGAAGAAGACGATGATGAGTTGTTCTTTGTTATTCTCCGTACTATAATTCTATACCTCTCAAAAGAGAAAAAGCCCATCCACACCTCCTCACTCACTGGTGCTAAAAAGGTTAGAGAAATCCTTAAAGGACATGAGAGTTGGTGCAAATCTGAGTTCCGACTGGAGCCAGCAATATTCAAAGCCACAACAAATTTTTTTAAAAGAGAGAATTTACTACGAGACATACGAGGAGTTACCATTGAGGAGCAGCTTGGGATGTTCATGTACATGATCTCCAACAATGCTAGTAACCAAATGGTACAGAAGGCTTTTCAACACAGTGGAGAGACTATCCATAGAAAAATATTTGAAGTTTTTGATAATGTTTCCACACTAACGCAACATTTTGTGAAGCTTCCTAGCTCTGTCTAAACTCATACTAAAATTGCAACAGATTATAGATCCATGCCATTTTTTTAGGTGAGCTATCAATTCCAAACACACAATTCGCTTAAGTGTTTCCCTTTCATTGCAAGTTTGCCACATGGCCTCAATATCTTTCCATATTCCTTTCCTTGCAGAACTGCATTGGTGCAATCGATATCACACATATACCCATCACCATAGCAGAATATAGGGCCGCTCCATATAGAAACAGGAAAGGAACTCTTTCACACAATGTTATGGCAGTATGGCTATCGGAGCGTTAAATTTCACATCAACTGCTGCAGATCTTGCTCCACCTTCTGCTCCTTCGTCTAGGGGTGCGTCTGAACAAAATCTCAATCCCTTGAGTACTAATTCACTTGATTTGGATGGACAAGAGACCACAAGTGTGCTCAATCTATCCACTGATGCTCAATCTATCCCAGCCAGTACTAATGAACCCACCTGTAACACCCCAAGGATCGCTAACCAAAAATCACCAGATAAATCACGCGGTTTTTCAAAACGTTTTCAAAAGTGCATCATTAGCATTTATCCCTTCCAACATCTTACCCAAATTCTCTTTCCAGTTCCTGTCCTCTCAAATTTCCCACACTCCACCTCCTTCAAATTCTCCAATTCAAATCCTAGAACCAAAATCAGAAAAAGAAAAAGGCGAAAACCTCCAGTGGGCCGGCCCAAAAGGCCCACGGCACGACGACAGGCAAAGCGGGCCAGGCTGGGCATGGAAAAAGGATGGGCTGCGCATGGTGTTTGGCTCGCGAAGCCTTTTCTTTTTTCCATTTCGGTTTATGAGTTCTTTTCTAAAAGAAATTCATATCTCGGCCGTCCGGACTCGGAATCCGGTGATTCTTTAAAATCACCCGCTATCTAACCATGTCCCTTGCATAACCATTTAAGCATAATTAATTGTCATTTTATGTATGTCATTGTTTGTGTGCGCGTAGACACCGTCCTCGAAGAGACCCGCGAACCCGACGTAACCATGCCAGACCAGGAGCTTGAGGATCCGAAGATCGACCTCCGCTGTTACGAAAACCCCAACGACGGCAAGTCTATTGAAATCCTTGATGCATACACTTCCTAGTTTTTACAAAAACAAATCTTGCCATGTCAACTATAAAACTTGCATTGTTTTTGCTAGCTAAGGTCAAACATGGTAGGATAGCCACCCTAGCCAACCATTGACTTAGCGCGCTTAGTGTTGACGCAAGATTTTGACTAATATTTTGTATCATTTTATATGATTTTCTTATGATTTTGAGTGTCAATCTTAGCTTTTGCAAACAATTATTACCAATTATCATGGATTTTGCAACATTGCCTTGGAAATATGCTATACTTAATTTTTGCAGGTTTTTGAGCTATTTTTCACAAAATTCATCACAAATCTATGTCGAGTAAGAAAAGACCTCTGAGATGGTATTCTAGAAGGTGATAAACAAGGAAAGATTGGTTGATTCATGCCCCCCCTCTGAGTTGATCAAGGCTTCCTATTCGGGGAACTTCTAGAAGATATCATATGCTACAAGCTTCTAGAAGAATATATGAGAAAGATACTTTATATCTATCCAAAACCAGAAGACTTTGACATCTTTCGATCAATACCAAAGATTCCAGAACTCTACGAGTCCGAGTAATACTGCAAAGTCCATACTTAGGCGACAAGGAACGACCCTGCGAAAGATGGAAGGAAACGGCCAGAGGAAGGGCTGGGTCAGCCGACCCCACCCCTCCCCCAAGTCGGCCGACCTCAGTACTCCTGACGTCGGTTTTCGATTTCCTTTCTACCACAGCTCCTCCAAGGTATAAATAGCGAGTCTCAGCCTCAAGGTCGGGCATCCAATTCATTATCAAGGCGCGGAAGCGACGACAAGAGGGACAACAATTAGATGAGAGTAGAGGGTCGAGTTTTAGGCTAGGGATTAGAGCCTCTCTAATCTATAGGGGTAATTAGAGCCCTTGCACGGTGCTCCTGTTACCTTGCTCCAGAGGTCTAATTGTATCATCAAGAGCCATGGCCATGGTTGTAAGTATAATATAATTATCATCTTCTTGTTCTAATTATGCTTGTTCTAGCTCTAATTAACATTAGACCTAGATGCATGTTAATTAGAACATGTTATTAAGGGTTATATTCTTCTAACGATATTTATCTTCAATCTTGCTTACTAATGATATAGTTGTTTAGCTAGTTCTTGTGATCATGGTGATTAGAGGTTCTTGCTATGCTAATTGTGTTATTAGACTATGTGAAGTAATTAGAACTGCATTCTCTAATTATGTATGTCTGTTGAGAGTTTCTCGTCAATCACCTGGTTTTAGTGACAGTAGAGCCGGAGAAAGGTTAAACTCGATCTAGGGGGTTAGGTTGATTGATCTTGATTTAATCATGCTATGAAGAATATGCTTGATCATGCTTATTTCTACCTTGAGCTCTTATTTATCCAGTTGCTCTTATCTATTTGTGGCGCCCATATCATGCATGTCTTGGATCCAATTAGAGCTTGATTAGACTCTAGTTAATACCCCTTAATTGGTGTTCTAATTATGATCTGATTGTTTATCATCTAACTCTAACAAAGGTTAGATATAGGTTAGATACAGATTAGGGTTAGTTTAGACATAGATTAGAGTTTATCTAATACCTTTTAGTTTACCTTAAACTCTTGTTAATTAGTTCTTTATTATTTGATTTCCTAGGATTGACAAAACCCATGATACTTATCCTGTAAAAAAGCTACCACGATACTGTCGCTTATAGTATAAGGTTTGCCATGCTTAAGTGCCATCAACAAACTTTTCTGGCGCCGTTGCTGGGGAACTAATTAATTGAATCCTAATGAGCTTAAGTTTATGCAAATAATTAGCTTGACTTTTTTGTAAATATTTTCTTTGATTCTTTGTTTATTTGTACATAATCTTTTATTAGATAATAGTTTATGATTTTCTTAACCAAAAGTTAGTTTTCTAATAGTTTGATTTCATGTAAATATATCTCTCTTGTATATATATTTCTTTGACTAACATTACAGGAAAAATAGGCCTTGGTACAATAAAAAAAAATATCTTTTCCAACCTAGCTCTTGGTAGTAGGTGCTAACGTTGTTATGACCTATGATCCGTTATTGAGTTTTTCTACAGCTATCATAAAGAAGTAACTACGGTAATAAAGGTATGTCTGCTGTGTCAATTAATTTTTAAGACTAATGTTCTTTGGAGCTTGAGATAATGGAGGCAAAAGAAGAAGATGATTAGCCGAGAAGGTTCCGGAAGCTAAGGATTACGTGAGTACAAGAAAGATGAAGACAAGCAATGTTTATCTCAAGAACAATCCAAACTCCAACCTAATCTCGAGATACTCTTGGAATTCAGGACAGAAGCACCTTGTGGACCCAATTCGAAGACCTTAACAGTTTCAAATGGAAAAAAAATGAGGAAAGTTATGGTTGAATTACACAAGGTGCAGAACAAGGAAAGCTGAATTTCGAGAAAGACAAGAAGCATTCCTCTTCAACACTTGATGGTGCATGCAATCATGGTATTCCAAGAAAGAAGAATGAAGCCACCATGGAGTCAATGATGAGATTTGAACTTCACTTATTTAGGATTAGGGTAATTCTCATTTTAATCATAAATATAATTAAAGATTGCTTGAATTTGATTAGAGATGTTTCATAATGATCGTTAAAATGTTGTTTGATTGATTGTTATCCTCTTTTCCCTTCTTGTGATTTGTTTTTGATTTTTCGTGAAACCTATATTCACCTAATTCATATTCATGTGATAATCTGGTAGTTATAAAAGAAATTGAGAGTCAAGGTTTGTGCAAAAGTAGAGGGGGTCAACCACTAGACTCCCTTGAGTGGTTCGGCCCAGAATTAATTTATGTGCAAATTGCTTTTGAAATTTGAAACATAAACATGTGCATGTTTCTCATGACTTATTATACGTGCACAATATTATCTTTGAAAATTTGAAATCTCAAAACATTTGGTCTCTCTAAAAAATCCCTTGTTAGAATTTTATCTAAGCCCACTTTTATTTTATTTATTTCAGAATCATCTCTCTAATTTGGCCAAAAAAATTAGGAAACTCATCTTGTTTATCCCATGTTTGATTTTATGAATCAAGATCATCTATGAATTATATATGCCTTAGTGCTTTGCTAATTAATTATATTTGAATCATAGTTGTCTTTGAATCATGAATTAAATGTTTGTTTAAACCCCAATCAACCATGTGACTCTACATTTATCTCTAATCAATGCCATGATGCTATTATATTATATATATGTGTGCACTATGAGCTAAACATGCAGAGAAATTCACACTTCATTTGAAACAATGAGAACAATGTGGTGAAAGAGTACAAGATAAATTCATGATGATTGATAGAAGGATTTGACAAGGATTTGAAGACATCATCGTAATTTGCAAAAGTTTGATTGAGTTTCAAATTGAAGAGTGAATGGATTGAATGGAGAAGGAATTGAAGACAAGTACAAAGCCTATGGAGAAATCAGAAGATCAAATCAGCTATTTAATGAAGAGAAAATACAAGACAATCATCGAGACATATTTTCAGATTTGCATCACATTCAAAAAAGAGGCTATGAGGATGCAAGACTTTGCTCTCACATGTCGGAGAAGCACATCAAATGGCTAACACCAGTAGCCATTGATGAACATTTTGGCTGAGAGTAAGGAAGAAGATGATCTACTTAAGATGGTTAAGGAAGATTGGTTGAAGACTCATGATGACCAACCATTTGAGAAGAACAACTCCATTAAAATCAAATCAAGTTGAGGCCAAAACCAGAAAGGAAATAAACTCATGGGTTAAAGCTATTTGATTAAAAATGGAGATGACAGAAACCAAGTGAATCAAGATAGAAGAAACCAGTGGTGATCCATGGATATAGAAAGAAGATTTGAAGCCATCATTGACATTTGGCTGACGTAGAGAGCTCAACAATGGTGCTTCATATAAAAGAACTTGGATCAAGAGTTAAGGAAAGAATTGAAGCTTGAAAAACAACAATAGTGGACTCAGAAATTGAAGATTGTCAACATCGGTAGAGCTGAAAACAGAAACCTGAAGATGTTATCAATATGAAGCTCGACTTCAGGAGGCAAAGACGTAATATTTTCTTATATTTGGAAAGTATATGAAGGTTTTTTTCCAACGCAATAAGAATCACTCTATTTGAAGATTTCTACAAGGAGCAATGTGCAAATCATTGAAGGCTGCGCGAGCTAAATTGATGTCTAGACAGAACGCAGTGGTTGAGTAAAAAGGGCATAACTCCTTCATATGGAATCGGATTACAACTGCATAAGTACTCGTTGGAAAGATAATTTCAGAAACTATCCAACAGATCTATTGTTTTAGGTATGTTCTGCTCAGGATCAATGAGATATACCACGAAGAATGGGGCAGCGGCGACAATGATGATGTCTAATTGAGCAAGATGATGGCAATAATGATGAAGAAAACTTAGGCATCGCTTCCGTGGGATTTACATGATCAAGTGCAGTTTCAAATATCTTCAAAGACATTCGTGTAGTAACACACAAGTAGAGGATTGTGCACATAAGCGATTTTATGATCAAGACACAATGAAGCTGCATAATCAAGTTATCAAGCTATATGGACACTTTGGATTCTTACTACAAGGACCATGGTTTTACTTCAACGGAGGTAAGTGAGAAGTCTAGCTCTATGACTTTAAATAAAGCACTTTTCGGGAGGCAATCCATTGTTCTTTTTAGTGTTAAGAGTCTTTGAGACTTTTTAATAGAGAAATGGGAAGCACAACACCACCCTTTGAATATTTAATCTGTGGCTAGATAATCGCCATCACATCACTTCAAATTATATTTTTTACCTTGCATTTGCATTTTCATTTGTTTCTTCACATATGTTAAGTTAGTATGGGGATTTTCATAAACTTCATGCTGGATACTTTATAATTATGTTGATACTCTGCAGAGTTCTCTTCTTGGTAAATTAAGTGTAAACATGGTGTTTAGATTTAATTTGAGACCATCATTATTAGGTTTAATCGAAAATTTCTTGCTAATCATGTCTTTTGTGGATAAACTTTCCGCATTCGTTAGGTTAACATGTTTGATTTTCTAAACTAATTAGAGTGCTTTGTTTCTTAGCTTAAAACATGGTGTTTTACCTTGAAATTTTGGCAATCTAGTAGTGAACATGGTGTTTAGTGCTAAGTATAAACTCTTTTAAGTTTGGGTTTTAGCTTCCATGTTAATAACTTCATGCATACACACTTGAACTCACATACACCCACTAGGTTATTATTTTTCTTTTACTAATATTGACTAGGCCACAAGTTAAATGTTATTGGGAATATTTTTGGATTATGGCAACTTGTTTCTACTCTTGACCATTACCTTGAGAGTAGTATGTGCACTTCAATTGTTTTGCCGGAAATAATTTGATGACAAGAAAATTGAAGGGATCTCTGATAACATATTTCAAACAACTTTTCTTTTCATTTTGAATTCTGCAAATATTTGTCTATCTTTATTAACATAGTGTTTCCTTTGTATTTCTCTTGTTTTTAATGTGTAAGTCTAGGTTTATAGTGTGATTAATGGTACAATCATGGTCTATGCTTAATTAATTAATGATAACAATGCTTTAAAGAAAATGATAAAAGTTGCCGCTTTATCTTTATCATGTTTTAATTTTGATTTGTCAAAATAGCGGACTCTCATAGAATATGCTTAATTGAACTAGCCAGAAAATTTGTGATTGATTATAATTGTTCATAAAGACCCATATGATTTAATTTTTGCAAGGTTTAATCTTTATCATGATCATCTCCTTGTTTATTTTTTTTATTTTTTATAAATGCCATGATCAACTTTATGAGATTTTCTTGCAATAACCATTCCTACGAGAGCTATATATTTTTAAACATTAGATTTAGCAGTTTTGTATTTAAATGAGTTAGATTAAGACTGTGGTCTAGGGTATAATACTTAAAAGCTGGTCATTCCTTTGCGTACCTATTCTTTGCTAGCCTTTCTATCCATGCATTGTGTCTCTCTACATTACATTAGAGAGATTATAAATTTCGCTGGATATCCATCCTTAAACCAAGATTATCTTTTTGCGTACCCTCCTTGACCACAACCTATTTTTATTTCTAGAGTATAAAAGGATTAAAATTATTTTTATTGTTTTAGAGATATATACTCGAGGGCGAGTATTATTCAAGAGTGGATCTGGAGAGCTGCCATGTTAAAAAAATGTGTATACGCCATGTTAAAAGCATATACAATATATATATATATATATATACAATATATATAGGAAAATTCCTTTCTACATGCGCATGTAGCTACACTCACCTGTGTATCTCATGGTTTTGAGGGTATCTGGTCGAACGAAAGGTATGTACACGAAGTATGTGATAAAACTAGACCATCTGTGATGGTATATACGTGAGGTATGCGAGTATATCTGAGGTACGTGGACATACATCGTAATATGTACTAATATAAATGTATTATTATAATAAATTAAAATCAGGGACTGTTTTGTAATTTTTTTCGCATAGTGGCATTTGAGGTATCTTAAAATAAATATGTGAACATACTAAAACCGATAAATGAGTATGCGAACATACCCTTGTTGGTTTACTGAAGGTGTGGGTAGCTACATGCGCATGTAGATAAAACTCTTCCATATATATATATATATACACACACACAATATATATATATATATATATATATATATATATATATATATATATATATATATATATATATATATATATTGAGGAGGCAAAAAGAAAAAAAGGAAAAAAAAAGAAAAAAAGACCATGTGGTTGCCATAAAAAAAGAAGAAAAAAAGGGAAAAGAAAAAGAAAGAGAGAAGAAAAAAATCTCCTCAATAATTTTCTGTTATTATAAGGGTTTATTTTTTAAGTATTAGGGAGGGATATCCTGTTTATATGTATTTCAAAAAAATTTCAACCATGTGCAATCTGATAGCAAGGACTTCATTTGTGCATTGAGATCATCCATTGACACTTGCACATGTTCACTCTTCTAAATGTGTGTGTTTCATCTTTCTCCTCTCAACATTATTTTATTCTATGACTTTTTTGACAAGTCTCAGTAAAACCAGCATATTTCTTTTTGGTTTGACAATATTTTGAGAATTAATTCTGATTAGGATTTATATCAAGCTCTAGATAAGCTTCTACTTATATATATATTTATTGAATACCATTTAGAATATTGAGAGACCTGGAGAGTTGAGTGTGTTCCTTTGGCTTTGCAAGAATTTATCTCTAAATGTTTGACTATCTTTTTCAAAAAAAAAAATATTTCTAAAATGAGGAGATGTGTCTTTGATAAGTTTGAACTCTTGCTAATTCTTTTGTTGTGGGATGAGCTTAGTTGAATATCTTTTCTTTCATGATTTGCTGGTTCACACTAAAATTTTAGGAGAGCTTGTTAGTTTGATTGATTAAGATTAAGGTATGAAAAAGTTGTAAGGCAACGCTGATTCTTGACTTACTCGAGGACGAGCAAGGTTTAAGAGTGGGGATGTTGTTGGATTTTGACTAATATTTTGTATCATTTTATATGATTTTCTACTAATTTTGAGCGTCAATCTTATCTTTTACTAACAATTATCACTGATTATCGTGGATTTTGCAACATTGCCTTGGAAATATGCTATACTTAATTTTTGCAGGGTTTTGAGCTATTTTTCGCAAAATTCATCATAAATCTACGTCGAGCAAGAAAAGACCTCTGAGATGGTATTCTAGAAGGTGATAAACAAGGAAAGATTGGTTAATTCATGCCCCCCCTCTGAGTTGATCAAGGCTTCCTATTCAGGGAACTTCTAGAAGATATCATATGCTACAAGCTTCTGGAAGAATATACGGGAAAGACACTTTATTTCTATCCAAAACCAGAAGACTTCGACATCTTTCGATCAATACCAAAGATTCCAGAACTCTACAATTCCGAGTAACACTGCAAAGTCCTATACTTAGGCAACAAGGAATGACCCTGCGAAAGATAGAAGGAAACGGCGACAGGAAGGGCTGGGGTTGGCCGACCCCCCAAGTCTGTCGACCTCAGGACTCTTGACGTCGGTTTCCGATTTCCTTTCTACCACGGCTCCTTCAAGGTATAAATAGCGAGTCTTAGCCTCGAGGTCGGGCATCCAATTCATTATCAAGGCGCAGAGGCGACGACAAGAGGGACAACAATTAGATGAGAGTAGAGGGTCGAGTAGAGACTATGTGAAGTAATTAGAAGTGCATTATCTAATTATGTATGCCTGTTGAGAGTTTCTCATCGATTACCTAGTTTTAGTGACAGTAGAGCCGGAGAAAGGTTAAACTCGATCTAGGGGGTTAGATTGATTGATCTTGATTTAATCATGTTATGAAGAATATGCTTGATCATGCTTATTTCTACCTTGAGCTCCTAGTTATCTAGTTGCTCTTATCTATTTGTGGCGCCCATATCATGCATGTCTTGGATCCAATTACAGCTTGATTAGACTCTAGTTAATACCCATTAATTGGTGTTCTAATTATGATCTAATTGTTTATCATCTAACTCTAACATAGTTTAGATATAGGTTAGATACAGATTAGGGTTAGTTTAGACATAGATTAGAGTTTATCTAATACCTTTTAGTTTACCTTAAACTCTTGTTAATTAGTTCTTTATTAGTTGATTTTCCTGGATTGACAAAACCCATGATACTCATCCTGGGGAAAAGCTACCATGATACTGTTGCTTGCAGTATAAGGTTTGCCGTGCTTAAGTGCCGCCAACACTTTGGAGGATCGCTCACTTAATATCAAACATCTCAATCTTGCCGTGGAACTTGGGTTGTAAACCGGTTGGTGTGCGTTGTGAAAACATGAGGAAAGACCCCAGTGGTCGATCTCGGTCAGCCAAGCCACGTGATTGAAGAGTGGAGATCCCAGGGTACCGTTCTCACGGCTACCCTAGGGCTCGGCCTCGCGGAGAGAACCGAGCGGTGTTAGAGGAAGCTCTGCTCTTCTATAGACCGAGTTGGAGTCTCATCTTGCCTAACTCTTTATCATGCAACCACTCGATGTTGTGTGTGGCAACACTAGGCCAGAACCCGCAAGGAACAACCAGTCGATACTCGTAGGCTGGGAGCACCGGGGGACTGGGAACGGTGGAAGTCATGTGTCTGCTGGCACTGAGGTGACAGGGATCCTATGTCTCTCTCGGTTGAGGCAGGGGAATACTTGCGGGGGTAGAGCCTTTAGAGGGAAGGACCTCATGGCAATGAGCGTCTGGACCAAATTTGTGGGAAAAGTGTGCACCTCTGGCCAGAATATAAACCTACTTGGATAGTCCGTTGTCCACTGGTATAGACGGATTATGGCTTGGTTTCTACCACTTGTGATTTATAAAATTGGGTGTGGGCTTGGTTGGGTGAAAAACGGTGTCTTGAAAGCTACGGGCGTGGCTCGGTAGCAGTGGAGAAAACTTTTGGCCTGCGAGCCAAGAGCCACGGTGGAGCGACATGTCCAAGTGGCAACCCCTTTCTAGAAAAAGCGTTTTCCTAAATTTAAGATGACAAAACTCTAAACCCTGCATTTGCTAACTTTTCTGTAAAAATAACCTAAACTCCACATACCCTTGCATATAGAGATAAGCTATTACGCCTTCCTTATGGAGGAAAGTAGGCTTGCTGAGTACGATTGTACTCACCCTTTCTATATCTATGTTTTTCAAAAGGCGACGAGGCCCTGATTGAAGCTCTCTTCAGTTAGGTCATGGTTCTATCCTCAACTAGGTTGTGGCATTGGGCAATAAAGTCGCTTTTGCTGTATCTCATTCTGTCTATCTATTTATGTAATCTGGTTTGTAATCATTAAGTCAGATTTCGTACTGCTTGAATAAATGTGTTGCTAGCCTCCTGGGACTAGCATTTGTGTTACATTGAGTTTCCATGAGAATGGGGGCGCTTCACCACTGAAGCTCAATTTTGTCCGATCTAATCAAGAATCAAGCCAGAGAGAAGGTCGCAGTGGGAGAAAGCGTAAGCAAAGCCATGTTGGATGAGCTCTTGAAAGTTATGTTGAGTTTAAAAAGACCCAAACTGCAGAAACACTTGAAGCTCTCAAAGAAAAGAAGCGGCAGGAGGAACAATTTTCTATTAGCAAGTGTCAGGATGAATTGAAAGTAATGGATGGATTAATAGTTGAGGACAAATCATATGCTTCGGAGCTTTTTGAATCTGTGACAAACAGAGAGGTTTTCTTAACAATAACGGAACGCAATGTTAGAGAAATTTAGCTCAAGCGCAAAATTAGGTATGTCCCTACTCTAATACCATTAACCTTATTAGTCTGGTAAATGTGATACTTTAGAGTACAAACACCTAATGTCTTCTTTCGTGATAATTGCAGGTTGCTTAGAAACTAGTGATGCGTGGCCTTAACATATAATGTGAGGATATGGATGTATTTTTTATTGTTCTTTCACTATCCCTAGCTGCCATATCTTGGAACCTTTTGTCTGTTATACGCTACCTGATGATATGGCAGTAGTGAGTCTCAAGTTTAGCACTTGTAGCTACTAAGAATTGCACTTGTAGCTATAGTCATGAGTTTCTTGCATGCACCTAGTTGCTGACAGTGTTTTATAGTCTATAATTTTGTTAGTTTGTTATTTTGGTCATTCAATTTAGTTATTTTGTTGCATTGACATTTTCCCATGATAATCAAGGCTGACAACTTGTGTTTCTCTGTCAGTTAAATATTTTTTAAAAGCACCAAAGTGGTTTTTATTTCTTTTGGTAAAGGAAATAGCTAGGAGTTTGAGCTTGTAATTCAGTGATTGTATGGAGTAGGCTGGCACTAGGTTCAAGCCTGAATGGCCAGGGTACCCAACAGCACCACTTGTTCAGTGAATGTTATAAATTATTTTAGATTTGGTAATCAAGCTGTTGTATACTAACATAACTGGACTAATTATGCTTGTTTGTTTTCCTAGATGAAGAGTTTCTGAACGGCTTGTTGAAGCAAATCATATCTAGATGCAGACTGTTTCTCAAGGCTTGTTGAAATAAATCATGTCTAGATAAAGGGTGGTTGTCACGACTTGTTGAAATAAATCAGATTTTGTGTGATTCAGATTTCTCATTTGGTTCAAAGCTGTCAGTCTAGAGGCACCTGTAACTATATTTCTGTTGCTTTATTTTTAAACATTACCCTTCATATTGGTGTTATCGTGCTGTGAAGCCGGTCTTGGATAAGACGTTTTTATCAGGTTATATAGAGAGATTCTGATTGAGCTTATGTGTGTGTGATGTCTGCTCTCTGTTGCTTGCTAGACTTGTGTATCTATTACCTGGCGTCGCTAGCAGCAGCAGCAGCTCGAGAATTGCTGGCAATCTAGTCCACGCCAAGCGCAACCAACCGGCGCTGGCAGTGGCAGGCTAGCTTCCCTGGGATGTGCTTCCAAATGGCAGACAGGATTTAATCAGTTCATGGAAATCTCCCCCGGGTGGAGGCTGTGCACGGGATCCTAGGGGTGGGGGTTTTGCTCTCAGGGATATTTGTCTTTTGTTGCCAAACTAGCCCTAAACTATCCATTCCATTCACAACAGCATCTGTATTGATATATACTCCCATACATGCATGTGCAGGGTAACAAGTCTATTTAATTTAATTTAACTCCTGTGACTGTGATCGTTCATGGCAGGATGATGAGCAGGATTTGCACCCAGAGATCGCTCATTAGTCATTCCACTGGAAGCATTTGGTCACCGCAGCTAGTTCCGTGCCGTGCAGTGAGTTAAAGGTGTGTTTGTTCAAGGAATCAAACTATTCTATTCCAGTGATGTATTATGAGGTGATTTTATGAATTTTAGTGTGATAAACCCCATTTATCATCCTATTGCTAAATTATTATTAGCTAGTGAGGAATGAGGTCGTGATGGATCAATTCATTCTATTCCTTAAACCAAATAAGAATTTGAGGAGTGAAAAGACGATGAACCAGTTCACTCCTTAAACCAAACACCACCTAAAACCAAATAAAATCTAGTATAGTTTTTTAATATAGATCGTTAGATCTTTATAAAATCTGACTCTGCATGAATTTTTTTATTAATGTGATAGTTTTTAAGCCTTATTTAGTATGGATAATAAGACATTTGTAAAATTCTATGGTAGTTATTTTTCTTGTATATAAGGTACAGGCACACATCATTAACTTTGGTTTTGTTAAGTGGAAATTGTGTTCCTTCGTTTTTAGAAACCCTTATGTACCCTCCCTCTTAGGGCATCAATGTCCGTTCACCTATGAATCTTTCATAGGCCATCTATTCAGCCCATGGAATTGTTAGATTCTTGTGTGGATCTAGTGCCTGAATCCCATACCACTAGTGTGTTCTCGAATGGAGTGATTGTTCTTGTGTGTGTCTTGATTCAAATAGAGAGGAGTGGAAGACACAGGGAATGGTACCTCTATTGGCGGCGAGCTCGACTGGTGCTAGAGAGGCAACAGAGGTTCCATGGCAGCGGCGAGCTTGACAGAGAGGACAACGCACAGGGGCTGCGCCGGCGGCTGTGGCTCTTCCTTCCACTGCTCGCACCTAGGTGATCGTGCCTAGGGTTTCTGTGTGGTCTAGGGCAGCGAACGTTAGTACACGTTCCCTCCATTGTTCTCTATTTATAAAGGTGTGGGGTGAAAGGGGCCACAACCCATGGGGTTTTGGGCCTTCGTTCAAGGTCTTAATCACAACACCCAGGCCCGATTAGGACGTCTCCTTTCTGGACCCGAGATCAATCCAACATTCTCTCCCTTGATCTTGGTCTCTCTTGTTTCTGTGACTTCTGTGCTCCATTCCTTGATAGATCAATTGTATCGAGACCAATGCGTTGCAGATGGCTAGTTACGTGCCGTTGAACTCATTTACTACAATACACATTTCTATATCGGAATGAGCCCTTTTCTTTTCCTCTTAAAACAATTGTTCGAATAGCCCTCAATCCAGAATTGTATGTTTTCCAATAACCCCATTTGCTGGCCACATGTTCTCTGAGCACGCTAGGTGGAAAAACCTTAGTGAGCGGATTCGTGAGCATGCTCTTAACTATCATGTGCTCATTCTCAATTGTCTGATTTTGGATTTTCTCTCTCACAACATAAAACTCAATGTCAATGTGCCTAGCAGCCACACTTGACTTGTCGTTGTGATAATAAAACATTGCCGACTCATTGTCTTTTTTTTTTCTCGAACCACGCAGGAGAGCTGCGCGTCATTTTATTAACAAAGCAAATAGGAAGGCCCTGGAAGAAAAGAGTACCCCACTGGCCAAATAGTACAACAACACCACCTTTACATAAAACAAAAGAGAACCATACGCCCGACCACATCCTCTAGGAGCCAACCCTTAGGACTAAGTCCTGGAGGGCTTTTGCCCCCGCCAAACACCACAGGTGCCCCTCAGCAGCTATAGCCTGAATTACCAACTGTGCATTCGGCCTGACATTCTCAAAAATGCAAGCAATCCTGTGCTTCCACAGCTCCAAGAAACTAGAATCACCACGGAGTTAAAACCTTTCCGCATCACCTTAGGAAGGGAGCTAGAAGCTCTATACCACCAGGAATTTAGGAGACTGTCATGATCAGGCGGCCTCACAACATGGTTTAACCTTTGCAGCACTATGGTCCAGACCTCCTTGGCCAACACACAAGACGAAAGGACATGGTTGATCGTTTCTATAGCGTGGTCACAAAAGGGACAAGCCGACTGATGGGGCAGCCCTCTCTTGGCCAGGCGATCTGAGGTCCAGCACCGGTTATTGATGGCCAGCCAAATAAATAGGTTGCAATTTCCCGGAGCCCATGTCTTCCAGACGCGCTTCCAAGGGGAGAATTTGATAGTGCCAATGAACATAGCTTCATATGCTGATTTGCTGCTATAGCGGCCCGATGATGAAAGCCTCCAGATAAGAGTATCTGGGGTGTCGGGCTAGATTATCACACCCTCCGGCAGCTCCCAAATGTGGAGATATTCAATCAACACCTAGACTGTGAGAGCACCCTTGATATCAGAGACCCAACATCTGTTGGAAAGAGCCTGACTCACTGTACGCATTTTAGCCACCCTTTTGGGGATTGCACAGAAAAGATTAGGAGCCATATCAACCACTCTCTTACCATGCAACCACCTATCTGTCTAGAATTTAGTGTTATCACCATTGCCCACGGCGACTTCGGTTGCCATGTTAAACAAGGCCTTAGCCTGCCTCGGGATCTGAACATGGAGACCATGCCCAAGGTCTCGAGGTGTCGGTCTTCATGAACCAGAGCCAACTTATGCATAAGGCCCACCCCATTCTCTCCGGGTCATGAACACCAAGGCCACCCTACATGAATGGCCTCTGTACCTTCGCCCAGGAAACCATGCTGTTACCACCATTGGCTTGTTCTTGGCCTTTCCAAAGGAAACCTCGTCTCCTCTTGTCAATGGCCTTGATAACCCACTTGGGTAGATTCAACGCCAACATCATGTGAATAGGGGTTGCTGAGAGGACTGATTTCACCACTACCAGTCGTCCAGCTTTGCTCAACAGAGGGCCTTCCATCCTGGCAGCTTGCTTGCTACTTTATCAATCAATGGCAAAAATTCACTTTTAGAAGGCTTCTTAATTGTGAGAGGTATCCCTAGATATGAACAAGGGAAGCTTCCAACTGAGCAAGAAAGAATATTTGAAGTACGCACAATGTCATCCTAAGAGCACTGGATGGGGATAGCAGAGCTTTTCATCAGGTTGGTTTTGAGCCCAGAGACCACCCCAAAGCACTGCAGTCGATCTCTCACAACAGATAAATCCATAAGTTCAGGCTTCAAAAAGATGACCACATTGTCTGCATATAGAGAAATCCGAGGCCAGGGACATTGTCCGGCAAAGGGCAGCAATAGATTGCCTGAAGAAGTCACTTGGATCATAGAGTTAAGTACATCCATAACCAAAATAAAGAGCATGGGGAGAGGGGGTCGCCTTGTCTGAGGCCGCGATGATGGAAAATGGGGCGACCAGGGATGCCATTCAACAATACTTGTGTGGTGGAAGTATGATAGCAATAAACACAAAAGATTACACCACCGTCTTCCAAATCCCAGGTGCTGCATGAAATGATGAAGGGCCAGGAAACCGTATCAAAAGCTTTCGAAATATCCAACTTCAAAAGGATGTGAGGTTCTTTGCTTTTATGCACGGCTCTGGCAAGCTTCTGTACAAGCAGGAAATTGTCATGAATATTCCTCCCCTTAAAGAATGCACTTTGGTTATTGGAGACCAACTTGGGCAGCATTGGTGCCAATTGAGCAGCAAAAATCTTGGTGACCAACTTTGCAAAGCTGTGAATGAGGCTTATAGGCCGATAATCCTTCACCATAGTAGCATCCTCAGTTTTAGGAAGCAAAGTTATGTACGCTGAGTTTAAGAGCCTGAATTTGAACACATGGCCCTCCTGAATTGCAGTCAGGGCAGCAAGCAGATCGCTGCAGATAATACTCCAGCAGACCTTGTAGAATCTACCGGTGAAGCCATCCGGACTAGGGGCCTTGTCCATCGGTAGGTCCCTAATTATTGCCCACACTTCTTCTTGTGTAAAAGGGGCTTCTAAAGGAGAGAGATCTGCTGCTGTATGTTGAAGGATGCAAGATCAAAAGAAAAATCCCTCTCCTCCTCAGAACCCAACAAATTCTCATAGAAATCAGCCTGCCACTCCTGCTTCTCATCTTGCGAAATATATAATCTGTCCTCAACTTGCAGCTTAGATATGAAGTTCTTCTTTTTTCTATACCACGTTTGCTGGTGGAAAAGGATGTATTTGCATCCCCCTCCTTCAGGAACAGCACCCTAGACTGCAAACGCGCAATGGTGCGCTCCAAAGAAACCAGCCCCAGACAATGGCCCTTGAGCTTTCTACGCAGCCATTCCTCCCCCTGTAGATCAAGCACGAGAGTCCTTGGCAATTTCCAACTGGTGCAGAATCTCCTTAGCCATAGTGAGCTGTAACTTTACGTTGCCAACCTTACGGTGGCTCCACTTTTGTAAACCCTTACTGAGCCTTTGCAGCTTCAAGAACATACTCTCGACTGGGCAAGTAGTAAGCAGAAACAGGTGCCTCCCAGTTTTGCTTGACTGCATCCAAAAAGCTTGGCAGCTTGGGCCAAAAACTCTCAAAATGGAACCTCCGTTTACCCTGGGAGCAGACCTTAAGGCCCAAAATCAAGGGGCAGTGATCTGAAATTCTAGCTGTAGTGCTTTGTAGCACAGCATCCGGCAGTATATCTTATGTGGTTTCTCTATAATATCAACCACTCTTAGTCCAGGTAGATTTTCTTTTAGCCACATTGTCTGCCCCATTGCCCCATGATAAGATACAAGATTCAGTGTACATTGTCGATGATTTAACAACTGACCATTTGTATCTCTTTTCTATATCATGCCTCCTCCTACTAGAGTAAGCCTATATCTAGGTGTGGACTTCACCATGTCCACTCTGTATCTTTATAGCCCAAAGATCTATAGGGCATCTATCTTTCTATAAATCATCATGAGGTCTTTTGTCCCTTGCAAGAACCACAAGGTTTTCATTTATCCAACTAAGTATCCTGGTCATTAAAGCTAAGTCAAGACGAGTGCAAACTTGAGCACACATTTTGCCTCCGATCAATGAAGCACATGGAATTAATTCCATCTAATCTCTATCATGTTCTTGTGCCACTTTCATATCATCTATCTCATATTCTTGTGAAACTTTTATCTTATCTATCGCCCTTGACTATTGGAGTAGACACTGCATTACAGGGTTGCATACTATGTCTTTTCATGATATTTTTCCAGTATGCTCTCGTTTCTGTCTCTGTGGATTTGAATCCTCAGGTCATAGGGTGCCTATTCCACATCTTTATATCATAATCCGAGGATAGTAAATCATCATCATTTCTATCTAGTAGAATGTCATATACACATTAGGAAGATATACCTCATGTTCATTAATCCTTGCATAAAGCAATGCAATTGTCCTTCTCGTTTGACATCAAAAAATTCTAATAATCTTATCAAATCTGTAGGTACAATACCTAAGTTTTCTTTAACCCATAAATGGATCTCTTTAGGCAGCAACCCATCTTTTCCTTTTCTTTCATGACAAAACCCTTTAGGTTGAGCCATATAATGTTTTCTTTTGAGTCCATTCAGGAGTGTTGTCTTAACATCCATTGGATCCAATTCTGAATCAAAATAAGCAACTACACTACACCACAACCCCAAAATGGCTTCAGACATCAGTCGCTAAAAGTGGAATATTATCGATGAACTGTCAGTCGGTATAACATAGTCACGCACCATCAGTCGTATTTCATTTGAAGATTGATATTTCCATGTATGGTTAGTTGGTTTCCAGACCTTTGAACAATGTTATCAGACACCTATGTGAGTACCCAAAGCTCTTGATTTCATTGTACCTTTGATATTTCTTGTATGTGCTGAAACTAACAAGTAGCATGTATAAGCATAGGAGATGAGATGAGCATTACTAATTCTTTGTTGCCTGAAAAAATAGTTAATATTCGTGAGCAGCATGTATGTTTGAGCATCATGCATTTACCTAATAATGGAGTCATTAACATGTTTCTAATTGCATGCCAACTCTGATACTCAGGGTCTGTTGGGGGTTCAAGGTAGCATGTTTGTCTACAAGCCACTCAAAGCTAATGATGACAGTCGTTGATCTCTTTTGGACTCATCAAAGATCAAGTCTTCTGTACAACAAACCTGCTAATGGTTGTGCCGCCAACCAATATATTAAGCATGCATGGTGGTTATGATTTCTAAGCTTTTGTAGATTTTGGTACATTCTATGGACAATGCTATGTTATGCTTGGAAAAAGCATATAACTGTCAAGTGCGAGTTTAGACTTGTACTCGTGCGAACCTGTGTTTATGTGGCTAATTTGATATACTTATATAATTAAATGTTTGGACTTGATGATGAATCAATGTGTGTGATTTTATAGTCGATGCGATCCTTGCAACATACTTTAATTCCAAACTGTAACCGAATGGGCCTTTTTTTTTTCTCATTTACATTATCTCGTTGGATGGTCAGTCGGCAAAAAGACATTTAACCTTTGATTGTCAGTCGGCGAAAGTACTTATGGACTATCCGTCGGCATAAGTTACTCTATTGGATCAGTCCGTCGGTATAAGTGTTGTTCGTCGGTAAAAACTTTCACCGACGGGACTTACACCAATGGATAGGGTCTGTCGGTATAGCTATATAGCGAGTGAGCATCCGTCGGTAAAAGGGCTTATACCGACGGACGGTCCATCGCTGTTCTGGGGCTGTGGACCATAATGATTCTAAAATAGTCGTTCAGTGAAAATGACAAGAATGTTTCACTGTAGTCAATTTCTTTTCTTTAAAGCCTGTTGTCACAAGCCTTTCTATGTTTCTGTATTCCTTTTGGAGTCTCTCTTAGTCTTATAGACCAAAAGGAATGGCTTACTGTATTGGCTCCTTTAGGAATTTCCTCTAAGTCCCATACTAAATTCAAACTTATATATCTCATTTCATCTTCTATGGCGTCGGCCATTTAATGAGTTGGGACTTCTTATGTCTTTTTCGTACCAAGAGGGATCTCCCCCTGGGGTCTATATTTAATGAGATATGTCTCATAATCGTCGGGATCATAGATTTCTAACTTTCTTATAAGCATGTCTTATTGTATTTATGTTTGGCTGCTCTGGTGGTGGATCATCAGCTATAGTCTCCACAGCAGGAGCCAGAGGCTCAGACACTAGTGTGAGACAAACATTCTTGTTCATTCATTGTCATGCTTAACGAACCAACATCCATAGCATGGGTCATGGCAACAACCATTTAAAAAACGGAGGTGCAACCTCAGCAAGTATCGAGAAATACGGTTCTTCAACCATTGGAATTCGAATGCACATCCTCTATTTCTCAAAGCATTTCTCATAATACCATGCTCCCCCGGATCATATCATTTTCATGAAACACTACGTGTCTCGTTTCTACATACTTCGTATGTATATCTTGACAGTTAAACCGAAACACTTCGGTCTTTTTTGGGTTAGCCAATGGAATGGCACCTTTCTATCTTTTCAGTATCATCTCCCTTGAGCAGGGTTAGTAGCCAATGGAGTGGCAACTCATTGTCTTCTCATCTTATCTCTCCTAGACAGGGTTAATAGTCTTAGTGTCAGATAAATAGCCTCAAAATGCAAATAGTTTATCGTGGGCTTTTTATTTATCTTAGTGGGTATCATGAGTACTCATGTACTCAGAATCTGATTAGGTATATGAATGGTGGTTTTGAATAACTCCATCCACTGGTTTGCCCAGTGTCATATACTAGGAATCTTAGTCATTCTCTTCCAGGCACCTTGCAAAAGGTTCTTGAAACTTGTCAACATGGTGTATGAACGACCGTGGTACTCCCCCACGATCGAATCTTACTTCTTTAATCTTTAAAAAAAACGTGCTATCGTAAAAAAATTTCTATGCAATCAATGCATCGTTCTCAGTCTCTGAAGTTTAGTGGATGGTGAATTTCTTCTTTTAATCAAGCAAATTTTCTAATTCTCCCCCTCAAAATGTGGCCTAATAAAGACACAATTTTGACAAAAGTTTCTCCACCGTATCATTTGTTGCTTATAGCAACGGATGTATCTTTTTCTTTTTAACTTTGCATTAGGAAGGCAAAACGAGAATATGTCTCAACGGGTGTTGAGACTCACATGCTTTCAAATTCATAAAACATCTCATTGGAAGGTGAGAATCTCGTTCTCATTATTACACTAAATAATGCACTCATGATTCCCAACATTGCAATAAATGTGCTCATTTTCTATCATAGTATCTGAAATCATGTCTCTCCACAAGGATGAAATGTATAAAATATCTCTTACATTCAAAGCCGTCATCTAATTCTCATGAATTTCTAGAAGAAATTATTTATGGATTTGATATGACAATCTTTTGCATAAGCAAAAAATCCAATTCCTGTTGCTACTCTTAGCAACATATTCTTACATAATCTTGATAAAAAATCCGGGCAATTATTCTCATAGTACGCTTAAAATTGGAAAAAAATATATATAAGATTAGGATAGACTCAAAAATACTGTCTCTGAAACAAGTGTTTTGCATGAATTAAATTTAACGTTGGTCAAAATTAAAACACACTCAAAAGTCATTCTCTCTAAGAAAAAGTATCTTGCATGAGTTAAACTTAACGTTGGTCAAAATTAAAACATGCTTAGATTTCTCTTTTCAATTTTCAGAGACAAGTACGTTTTTCGGAGTCAATCACTTGCATGAATCAAATTTAATGTTGGTCAAAAATAAAACATGCTCGAAACAATTTTCAAATCAATTCAATATTCTAATTCTAAATTCATCGTTGGATGAAAATAGAGCTTAAATCAAATCATAATCAATGTTCACCATCAAAATCATGGCTCATCATCAAAATTAATGTTGGTTAAAATTAATGACAAAACCATTAATCTATCGTCAACATGCAATTCTCCAATAATCATCCACGTTGGTTTCAAATCATACGAAGAAAAGGCATGATAAATCATTCTATCTTTGCAGCGGAAACATAATCTGAAATCTGAATCATATTCTCAGCTCCAAGAGTCAATCAAATCTTGTCAATGTTTAAATTCATACATTAAATAAATATTAAGGCACATGATCTGAAATAATAGAAAATCAGCCCAAGTCGTCCCCAAAGGGGGCTCAGCCCAAAGGCCTTTCTCGCGGCACATGGCCAAGCCGGCCCGCGACCGCGCTCCCCACGCGCCCCAAGCCGCAGCTAACTTGGGCCTGGGCTACGCAATCGGGATAGCCTGGCACATAGTGGGGGGGGGGGTAGGGCCTCGATCTTGGCCGTCGATTCTGATCGGACGGTCGACAGGAAGTGGATCTTCACATAAAATGCGGAAACTCGCGGGGTGCCAAAACCCTAGGCTCATTTCTCCCTCCCCCACTTCCACCACACCAGCAAGCCAAAGAGCAACGAGGACAAGGCGGACGCCACCCACTGGCCCTTTTGCCGGCGTGTGCATGCACCCTCGCCACCATCGAGCGGCTTGGCGGCTGCGCCCTTTGCACGTGCACATGACGGCCGGCAACGCGTGTGTACGGCAGAGCACGCCCGTCATGTAGCGCCCTGCAGGCCCGTGCCCGCACCTCTCCGACACCCCTCTGGGTGTAGCGGTGGCCAGTGGCTCCTCGCCGCCACAGAGGAGGACCGAGGTGAGCCATCTCCCCTCTACGGGGGCTCCAATCTCTTCCCAATTTTTGCGGAAGGGTGGGGGATTTCTTTGGTCTAGGGTTAGGGTCCCGTCCCGTTCTGTTGTCGAAACCAAGCCAATGGCTCAAGATCTGAACAGATCTTTGTTCTATTTCTCATCTTTGTTCTTGACCCTAGGATCATCTAGGGTAAGGGTCTGGGCAACACTGAGCTCTTGATACCAGGTTGTTATATTCTTGTGTGGATCTAGTGCCCGAATCCCATACCACTAGTGTGTTCTTGAGTAGAGTGATTGTTCTTGAGAGAGGAGTGGGAGACACAGGGAGCAGTAGGCGGCAAGCTCGACCAGTGCCAGAGGGGCAACAGAGGTTCCATGGCAGCGGCAAGCTTGACGGAGAGGATGACACAAAGGGGTGGCGCCAGCGGCTGTGGCTCTTCTTTCCACTGCCTGCACCTAGGTGATCGTGCCTAGGGTTTCTATGTGGTCTAGGTCAGCGAACGTTGGTTCATGTGCCCTCCACTGTTCTCTATCTATAGATGTGCGGGGTGAAAGGGGGGCCACAACCCATAGGGTTTTGAGCCTCCGATCAAGGCTTTAATCACAACACCCGGGCCCGGTCAGAACGTGTCGTTTCCGGACTCGACATCAACCCAATAGGAATGGCCTAGAATCTCATTTTCCAATTCAATGGACAACACAAATAGTCTGGGCCTGGAAAATTATTCCGTTTAAGTCCAATTCAGATGATCTAAACAACTGAACATACGCAGCATCACAGTTGATTTTTAATTTGACAAACCGTGGTCGATCCCAGTCTCTTTTCGGACTATTATCTTGCCGTGGTCTTTGTTGCTTTGAGACTGATATATTTCGGCTACCATCATTGTTGCTTTTGGGCAATCTCCTCGGCTGGCCAACACTGTTCACTAGCATTGGTCCTATTCCGTGCATTCCACCAAATATACATAAAGGTGATCTAGTTTATGCTTTCTCAATCCAAAATTATAAGTACCATTTTGGAGGCTGATTTTGCTTGTAATAGGTGAATTCTGACCTGTTACGGGCACATAATTCTCCAACATTTTTTAACAGAACCTGCATGCACTCCGCTCGGTCCATGCTCATCAGTGTGTCCATTTGGAGTGCCCAAAGCACTATTTTGCACTGTAAACATAAAGGAGTTTGAAATATGAGCAGTGGATTAGGCACATTGATAAGAATAGCCTCCACAGCATGCACAGGTATCTTGCATACTTAGCGAAAACTGATCCATGCAACAATCTCAAACACTGGAATGCAGTTGGGCTTCCTATCTTCCAAAAGACGCATAGGATTTGTGCCAGTGACTAAGCTCCTTGTGCTCTTTTTTCATGATTGGGCTGTATGTTTCTCGTTTTTAGGCTTTTAGCCCAGTAGTCGGCAGCTGGCTGTTCTTTTGTTTTTCCTTCTCTTTTTCTGTTCGCTTCTGCTTTGTTAATTCACTTTTGTCGTGCTTGCTTATCGTTTTTTTTTTGCCTTATCGTTCTTTATGTTTTCCATTTTTTGTTTCTTCCATAATTTTTTATTTTTCTTCTATATGTTTTGTTCTAGAATTATAGAATTTTGTACAACAAAATGTTCTACCAGTGCACTATGTGTCCATTGTTTTCTTATTGTTTCTCTTCTATTTCTTTGTTCTACTGTGCTAGACATTTTTATTATTTATTTTCTTTATTATTTTTCCTTAGTCCCTTTATGATCCTATCTAGTTCAATTATTTTAGTGGAGCAATTCTCATAGAATAATTCCTATACAATATATGTACGTATATTTTTATTTGGTTATGTTCCATTTTTATTTTCATCATTTTGAGCACTTAAATGTTTCTAGGTGTACATGTTTTGTTTTTATGAGTTGGCAGTATTAAACTTGTTAAACTAGAATATTGTCATCTATCTAGATAACCTATATAAGTGAATCTCACTAAGTATCATTAACTCTATTTCTCTCAACATATAAGTCAAATTAGAAGCCATATCACCATCTCTCCACATCATCTTCTACTAAGTTAGAAACCATATCACCATCCACTAAACCACTCTATTAATGTCTTTTATCGATTTTCTATGGCTAATAGCATTCATGCTTACAATTATCAGGTTGTATGTGTACACTTTAAAATTCATGTAGCCAAGATAGAAACAACCGATGAATCAACATGCAAGAGTCGATCTATTTGAACAAAGATAATGTTGTCCTTACGACCATATTAATATTTAGCTATTCAAATCATCCATGAGTCCACTAAGTTATAATCCACGTCACCATCTACTGAGTCATTCTATTAAAACCTTTTACCGATTTTCTATGGCTAATAGCATTCATGCTTTGCAAATTTTAGTTCATACACCATGCTATAAAATTTCTATAGCTAAGATGTAAACACATGAAGGATCGATCATTTAAAGTCGATTTCTCTCAACTAATATAAGCATGCTATAAAATATGATGTCTATATAAAAAAATGTTCTTTTCAACCAAAGTAGTATTTCCACTTTTAAATTTACACTAAAAGTTACTTTAAATTTTCAATTGTAAAATTAGTTTAAAGATTACCGCAGCACCGTGCGGGGTACCACCTACTATAATATATATATACAACCCACTATGTCTTATCTATATACTATATATAATTGAAGCCCATTCAAAGCCATTAACTTCAATTCTCTTGATACTCGACCTATCCATATCATCAACAATTGATAGCCATCTGATCGTTGTGTGTGTGTTTCATCCTACCGTCCACAGGCTCTCCACCTCTCTGGCTCCCTTCCTTATCCTGTCATCTCCCACCAGTCCAACAGTCACGCCCTCAATTTAATTCTTCTGATCCATTCATGCAGCCTTGGCCTTTGGCCTTTCCTAATGTGGATCGCGTTCCTCTCAAGGCCGGTGCCACTTCAAATATAAAACTCACGTACATTGGCTTTCTCTTATGCCATGGCAGAAACGATAGGCCATTCACTCTGTCCATCGTAGCCCATTCACACGGTCACGCCGCGGCACCGGTGACGCAAGGAGCGGACGCAGCCGCGCAGGAGGCACCGACAAATACAAGGGACATCACCGGGCGAGTGTCTGCGGGCCAAGCGCGCTTAGCAACCAGCATACGGTCTGCCATATCTTGGTAACCTTCACTGGTTTGTGTTGTCTCTGGTTTCAGTTTGTTTTGATTGTCACCGGTTATTCCTTGCTCCATTTATTTACAGAATTGAATTGGTTTTCCAAAACTGTGCGGTCCGAGCAAGATTCTACTAATTTCTGAAGGTAATATTTTACAATTCTAAGGAGGTACTTGGGTTTCTTTCCTTATTCATTCCTTAATATTCTCATGTCAATATTAACCAGATTGACCGTTGTATTCTTCTGTAGTCTGGTGGTAATTCTCTCTCTAGCCCCAACATTATTTTCTATATTAGTAGGAGTAGGACAATTGAAACTGTACGAGTCTTGAAAGGTACACCTGCAATTAAGTTTATGTCTAATCGTTTCATCATCTGACGTTTTGTTCTCCCTAGATAGGAAACTGCCTCGTATCTTTTGCATAAATCCACCACAAAATCAATCTTATGTCGAGACTCCTGCACAAAATCCCTTCTTTTACCTCCACTCTTGGCCTAATGCCTCAATTGATCTGTCTCTTCTGCAGGTAGCAGGGATGCAAATGTTGCAGCTTGCACTTGCCGAGGGTGTCACCTGCTCGATCAAACTCCATGCATGAATGGAGATGCCATGTCGCCTAACGACAGAGAGACATAAAAGACGTGATCGATCAGTGGAGTGCATGCGAGACGGTACATTATTGTACTCTCCTATTGTTGTCGGCGGCATCAAATTCCAGTTCTTCTATTGTGGATTTTTTTGCTCGGATCAAATAGGAGGGGACTAATTAATGTTGAGCTAGCATGCAAATTTCTAGAGTCGGCGGCTTTAAGCTACTTTGCTTCTCATAGATAACTTTATGTTTTTTGAATTGGTTGTTAAATTTTATTCTCTTTTCTAGTGTGGTGTGATTGAAATAATTTTGGACTAATGTCTTTTTATGAGGTCTAAAGCCAGATATTTTTCCATTATCTAAAAAAATTAATGTTGAGCTTCTTGATATAGCTCTTTCGATGATGCTAATTTAAGTATGTTTGTATCAAATAATCTGCTATATTGCACTCTTGTGAGATCTTTTCTCAGATCTCATCTAAATTGTCTACGAAACCCGGCAGCACCGCGCGATAAATTTACCTAGTTTAATATATTTCTCTCAACATGAAAGCTATCTACATTATCTAGGATTCCACTGAGTCAACTGCCACTTCATCATTCACTAGGATCCTCTACTGATGTCTAATAATATTCAGAGCTACTGAATGTACAGAGCTAATGAATGTACAGCGCCATTCCTATTCCTACAGACTATTATATACAGAAAAAAACTTGCTTTGACCTCTGGCACAAATTAAGCAATCGAGATTCATGAGAGATAAATTATGTTTAGGCTGCTCTCTATGTTCGATCGTATCTGCATATAGTCGAGAATCGAGATGTATGCACATGGCGGCAGCATTAACGTCTCCACCTAGACTAACAATAATTGTCTTCTTTATCTACGGGTAAATCTGAAGACTTACAAATAATATCTCCTAGTTGTGATGCACAAGTCCAAAAATTCTATTGCTCTTTTTGCTAGCCAGAAATGTTAATAGTCATGTTGAGAGCGTATGGAAGAAAAAAAGGCAAGTGATTCGCTCTCCCCCTAAGCAACAAAACATGTCATTCTACACAGTGAGAGAAGCAAAATTGCAGAAACAATAGTTACTAGTGGAATACCCCGTTGGTGTGGGACTAAAAGTATGATTTGATGGTGATGCAAGGACACCATTGATAGAGCCTCAAAGAGAAGGTCTAAGGTGTAAGTAAGGGTAAAGTCTTGGATTGAATTTGAATGAAAACAATATCATTGAAGGACAACTATCACTGAAGGTGTTACATATATTATCTCAAATCTTGAATGGGCTATGTTTCCAGTTTCCCATTAGGTTATCCACACAAAGGAGAGCGCCACATTAGAAATTGAAGATCGTCCATGATGAAAGAAAAAGGATAAAAGAGCATGTGCCACTATATTATTCCATGGCGACAATGTTTCCCAAATGGCATTAAACATAACAAGTATATCAACCCGTGCTCTCGCACGGGTTAGAGTTTTGGGAGATATAAATTTAATCTGTAATAATATTAGAGATGATTGTTTTAATTCATCTTTTGTAATGTCACTGTGGGTGATGTATATGCAAATTTAGAAATTATTTTAATTTATATTTTATGATGGCATATTGTGTAATTTATATGCAGATTTAGGGTTTATTTAAATTCATCTTTTATAATGGCATGTTGAGTAATTTATACGCAAATTTAGAGGGTTAGTTTAATTCGTATTTCATAACGGTATGGTGGCTAATTTTATGCAAATTTAAGGGGTTATTTAATTCATATTTCATAATGGCATGATGGGCGATTTTTATTCAAATTTAGAGGATTATTTTATTTCATCTTTCGTAATGTCATGGTGGGTAATTTTTTAGAAACTATAATAGATCTAGTAACTACTATTATTAGAGCTACATAATGGATGACAGAATGTTTCTGATTTTTGTGAGAATTTTTAGGATTTATCTTTTTCCTAGAGAACAGATCTATTATTAAAGCTACATGATGGATGACGGGATGTTAATTATATAGAAAACAAATTTAATGGCTATTAAGATTTTAATCTGCAACCGATGATATGATGTTTCTGATTATTGTGAGAATTTTTATATTTTATTTAGCCCATCTTGTGAGGATTAATAAGAGGCTGCAAAAAGAGTCTCCAATTAATAAAAACAAGATTATGTACAAAATATCTGTTTCATAGAAAAATTTCAGGTATTTTTATGAAAAAAACTTACGGGATCATTTAATAGTGTAAATTTGTAATGGAAAAAAATTGACAAAAAACTTAGAGTAAATCTGAAAATAGAAAAAATCTGCCAAAAAAGAAGAAATTTACTTTCTATGAGAGTTGAACTCAAAAACCTTTCATAATGGCAGAGGTGGGCAATTATTTAGAAAATAAATTAAAAATGTGAAAATTTTGTCAAAAAAGAAGAAATTTGCTTTTGTCGAGAGTTGAACTCAAAACCTTTCGTAATGGCAAGGTGTGTAATTACTTAGAAAATATATCTAATGGCTATTAATATTCCAATTTACCAATTGATGGTTGGATGTTTCTGATTTTTGTGAGAATTTCTAGGATCTATCTTTTTTTTGTTGTGTTTTGTGATGATTAATGTGGAGACTCGAAGAAAAACCTCTAATTAGTAATAGGAAGATAACTTATTCACTTTGTTAAGAGAGAATGGCTCTTAAAAGATTGATCCTCCATGTTTCTACTGCTAGAATTTTTGCAGTTGGAATTTCGTAGCATGGTACTCGTAAAGACTAATAAACTACATGCATGGATGTTATTAGAAAGAAATCAGCAGAAGACATAAATGGATGGTTCTAATGGATGGTGATGTGGCGTTTGATATGGTAGGCTCCTATATGACGTGAATAGCTTGCATGTTGAGAGAAATATAAGTAACGAGACACGGTAGGCTTCACTTGTATATGTCATATAGATAGGATGATTGTTTGATGTGGGAGGTGGCATAAGCAAACTTTTATAAATGGGTCATATGAAATAAGAGAAATTTCTATGTCACAAAATTGTAGAAACAATAATGTATTTTCAATGATATAAAAGAGCATCTAGTGTTGATCTTACCATGCTATCAAAAACCTTGTTAGACATAAACTTCATCTGCATTTTGCGTTCTTGTTGTCTACGAGATCGTGGCTGCTGGAGGCCCAAAAAAATACTTAATCTGCCACAGGCACCCCTTCGCGTGTCCTGGAGAAAAAAGAGAAAGGAACAGCTGTGTTAAGGTTGGTAATGAGGAAACTAAGACGGCGCTCACGACGACGACAACAAAAACCATCAATGTGCTGAGCTGATTTGAACCACATAAAACACCAAGTACATTGACCTGTTCTATACAAACCACACATAAATGAAACGTGGGGCTAATCCTCACCTCGTGAGTCCCTGTGGCAGGAACACATTCATCTTTTGTCAGCAGCACGTGCTTGACATCCTACTCACTTTCGCTGACCTTGAAACACATCCAACAAAATTTCACATTCGCACACCAAAGATAGTGATGGTCGTTTTTTGAGAGGCACACCGGGGGGGGGGGGGGCGATAGTCCTCACCTGAATTATATTACCAACAGATACCGGCTAGGCCGGTGATTGTTACAGAGATTACAACTGATCACGGACCCAGAAATACAAGAGAGGTGAGAAGGCGACAACAAACCTAAAAGAAAAAACAAGAAAGAAAAAGAGTACAATGCCATGGGTCTATGCAAGCACCGCCCCCGAGCGACTTACTTGCCTGTTCAGTAAGGATCGATGTCCTACCTCGTCACCCCTCGTAGCTACACCCATTGCCGCCCTCCATTATCCAACAAGTGGAAGGAGACTGAGGCCCGAAGGATTAAGGAACCGCCAAGCAGAGAGGGGACGAAGAGCTGGAGGAGCACACCGATTGAAGCATCACAGGAAACACCGATCTTCCATGGAGATTGGTAGCACCATGGAAGCACATCCGAGCCCCAACCTACCGCCCTCCGACGCCTTTCCAGGTAAGGATACCTCAAAAGAGGGAAGGTCGGCCAGCCCTCATAGCGAGAGCACCCGGCATTTGATTTGGCACCACCATCAGGAGGACTGGCAACAAAGTAGAGGAGCTAGAGACAAGGCCACATTGAACCATGAACAAAGCACATGTCATCGAACTCAACATGAAGAAGGAGAGGAACTGCCCGACGTGAACCCTGCAGACCTTTGATGCGACGCCTGTGGGAAGGAGAGCGACACCTAGGGCGACACCGTCACACGTTCGGCGGAACCCGACCTGGGTTTTCACCCAAAGGTGCGTTGTGGTATGGGTGGGGGTGGGCTGGTTACAATAACACCTCCAATGAGTAAGTGGCGGCCATGGCCATCATTGTCACCGGCAGCCACGAGAAGTCGCACAGCTTTCGCCGAGACTTTCCCACGCCCACACCACCACGAAGCCACCAGCAGCTTGAGCCCGTGCCTCTGAAGCCGACGGAGTCCACGCCCGATGCGCTAGCAACAGCAAGGAGAGGGCAAGGTGGGCGCAGGTGCGTCGGCAGCCGCCCCTAGTGCTGCGAGACGCGAGGAGCAGGGAGGTCCAGTCTGGACTGCCTGACCATGGATCCGGGTCGCCTGGAAGTTGATCTGGCTCAGGCGGCGGTGGAGACGGGCGGTAGCGGCCGGGGTAGGCCGGTGGCGACGAAGCACGGGGTGGAGCGCAGAGCGAGTGGCGGTGCAGCCTTGAGACCGGGAGGGGCGTAGATCTGCTGCGGGGGCGGCCGGAGGGCCACCCACCCGCGGGGAGAGCGGCGGCTGCCATCGAGGGGGGAACAAGGGAAAAAGGAAGGGGCAAGGAAGGAAGTGGAGATGCGGCGCACTACATGAATCTAGAAAACTTTCGGCGGCCAAAAACCGCTGAAAATAAGGGCAAAACCGCCAAATATAGTTATTTTCGACAGCTAGACGCTTATTTTCGGTGGTATACGGCTGTCGAAAAGGATTCGCCAAAAATAAGCCTATTTTCGGCGGCGGACCGCCGAAAATAAGGCTAATTTTCGGCGGCCAAAATTAACGGGCGGCGACTAATTTTCTGCGGCCAGACACAACCACCGAAAATTACTTTGTCCTATTTTCGGCGGCTACGGGTGACCGCTGAAAATTACTTTGGCCTATTTTCAGTGGCCACAGGTGGCCGCCGAAAATAATTTTGGTCTAGTTCAGCGGCCTGGTTCTAGGCCGCCAAAAATTACTGTCTCTAGGGGTCCAAAACTGGCTCAAAATTCTTTTTTTTCTAGATTTTGACAAAACACACATATATCACATATGCGACGTCCATACACAAGATATATATCTATACACAATGTCCATACACACATATATCACAAACAATAATCTATAACTATGCACACAAAAATATATATCCATACACAAGTCCTTCAATCCATACAACCATACAAGTCCTCAAATCTGTACACAATGTCCAAATACAAGTCCAATTCTCAAAGTCCATACACAAGTCCATTTTTCATTTACAAGTGAATACACAAGTGCATTTCAAAACACAATTAGTATAGCTTAATGGCACAAGTGATTAAATGAACCTCTTCTGTAGGTTGTTCCCTTGGCGGAGGAGTTTGATAAGGATTAGACGCATGGATTCCCGATCCATATTACACATATATATAACTTAATTAAAACATGTTTAGCAATTTTATCTTCTTGAAATTAGAATATATTGCCAAAGTTTGCTGAATTGATCGAATTATCTAAAATTGGTTTTGACTAGCCCACTTTGACTACGTTTATTTAGGTTTGAGTTTTTTAACTACATCAACCACAAAAAGCTATAATAAACTAAGTTGAGTTATAGTTCTACAATGTTTGCTAAAATTGAATAAGTTTGGCTACAATCACATAGATTTAGCTATAGATGAGCAACTTTCATCTGAGCTGCTGAAGAAGGCATCTGAGCATACATTTTCCACGGTGGCGCTGCTGGTGGCGGTCTAATTTCTGGCATGTCAAAGGTCTGCCCCTGCATCTGATACATTGACTGCAGAATGCAACACGTTAGTAACATGTTTTGCTAATGATAGGAATGCTAAGTCTTCACTTTTATACTTACTTAGCCACCACCTGTTATGCATTAACGTATTTTTGATGAGCTTGCTGCTGCCTCTGGTACTCCTCTTAGGCTTTAACAAATGCATCACACTTCTTAAGCTCTTGCCGCAGTCTTTCTATCTCCATCTCAGATGTGGTGCAGTGCTAGCGGCTGTTACTATTGCCCGAACTCTGCGAGGAAGACCTCCATGAGATAGAACTTCTCTCGAGTCGATCATGCCATTGAATATGGAGTACCTTCAAAATTCAAACATTGCGTTAACATTGGGACTGTGTTCTGTTGAACACAACTAGACAACAATGTCCACATTCAGATCTTATTGTCCAGGTGCCTTGCTGTCGCCGCTAGCATACACAGCCTGGCTGTCATTGGGTTCCTTCCTCCAATCATATCCTTCACCATGATGTCTAACCATCTCCTTCGTATATTTCTCCTGCAAGTAGAACAACTTTACAAGTTAGCTATGTAATATAAAATACAGTGAGAACTAATTTAAAACTATGGCCAACTAACTAGTTGGTCTGTGGCAAACGCAGTACACAATATGTCAATGGGAAGGGTTTGGTCCCATATGTCCCAGAATATACATGCTTATGTCACTCGGCTCCTCTCCAATCCTAGCAACTTGTATACAGATGTTAGAATCATATATTTTTGAATAGTTAAGTAAATAAACATAAAGCGGTTTCTTGCTATGTGTTGAGCCTTTCAACGGTATCCGTCACCCTAAGCTTATCAGATGCGTTCTTGGTCCCAGAATTTCTATGCTTCCTTGATCGATCTTAAAATTCTTCAGATGCCCACAACTCACAAAATGCCTTGTAAGGGCCTTCCCGATCTTCAAACATTGGATGTGTGATCTGCATGTACACGAGTTAGTATATCATAATAACAGTCTTAATATCTTCTGCAACAACACAGTTCCAAAAAAGGCCAATACTTGTCCATACTGCTCAGGGTCAGGAAAATCTCTGAACAATCACGGAACGACCCAATTGCTGCCCTTAAGCCTTAAGCCAAGTGTTTGTTACTTGAAGCCGAATATTGGAGAATATATCATTGCATATCTTTATTGCAGCTTGGTCAAGAACTTTATCTGCATAATCCTGCTTCGAGGGATCTACACGGAAATACTTCTGCAACATCAAACGGTTAATAGAAAGAATCAACATGGTAGGAATCAAACTGTTAATAGAAAGAATTAGCATGGTAGGAATCAAGGAATCAAACAGTTGGTAGAAAGAATTTTATCCAAAATTTGTATTTCACGAGCCCCTTAATACTTCCATAGGTAAGATGCTCAACAAGTGCAAAATGCTTCCAGCTTTTCACGGATATAGTCTCACCCTTCTTTTGCACAACTCTTGGGTTGAGGGACATATGCTATTGACATGTAATACGAGAGATAAATATGGTATGGAAAGAATTTTACATAATCCTTGAACCGGTCGTTGAAATTAGATTTTCCATCTATACCATGACGTCGCATACTATCTAATTGCTTGCTTGTAGGTTGATTCTTAGATGTCCAGTTCTGCCTTTGGAACTCGCTGCATGAAGAATTCAAATGGATAAGGAATAGACCAAGATATCAGTGGTTTTTAAGAAGTAAAGTACTCAAAGAACACTTAGGCAAAATATGGATCCATCTATGTTACGTTAGCATACATGTAGAGCAAAGTAGATACTCGTTCTCCTGGCTTAAAATAGTAGGGTGAGCTGGCACCAGCACTTATCACAGTAGATTGGAATATTTTAAGGTCAGTGAGAGGAGTTTCTTTGTCCACATTGTATCGCATCATAGGAGCATTGATATTGTGTTACTCGGCAAAATATACACTTGAGAAGTATGATATCTCCTTAAAATTAAATGCTTCAGCGATGCACCCTTCAACTCTAGTCTTACTGTCAACCATTGACCTAAGATATTTGAGGGACCTTTCAACGTGGTACATCCACCAAAATTGCACAGACCCACCAATCTTAGCTTCATACACAAGATGCACAAGGAGATGTTGCATTCGATTAAAGAACCTAAGAGGGAAATTTTTTTCCATTTTGCATATTAGCACAGGTACATCTTTCTCTAGCTTCTCTAGCATGTCTTTCTTGATCACTTTAGCACAGAGCTGTTTATAGAAATAGCTTAGCACAGCTAGCATCGACCAAACTCCATCGTTCAAGTAACCACGAAACATCACAGGCACGAGTTTTTCCATGATAATGTGGTAACCATGGCTCTTCAAACTATTAACCTTCTCGGTCTTCAGACTCACGACTCATTTCAACCCTGCTGCCTAACCACTTGGGAATTTCAAATTTTTCATCCATCTCATCGCTTCTTTCCTCTCTTGTGGTTTAAGACAAAACAGTAACCATCTAGGAATTTTAAAAATTTTCATCCATCGCATCACTTCTTTCCTCTCTTGTAGTTTAAGACAAAACGGGACACGAGGTTTACCTCCATTTGGGGTGAGCTCAAGGGTTGGGCGGTTGCAAATCTTTGCCAACTCCGCACAGGCCTTTACATTGTCCTTTGTTTTGTCACTGAAATCCATGCACGTGCTTATGATGCTTTCAGCAACATTACGTTCCTGATGCATGACATCAATGTTGTGCGGGAGCATCAACGCCTTGGCATATGGAAGCTCCCATATCCGACATATGTGAGTCTAGTTGTGCGTCTTTCCAAACCCTTTATACCCAGTCGCTTCCTTGTTTAGTTTAAGGCCTGCAAGCTGATCAGCAATTTCTTGCCCGCTTAGCCTTTTTGGTGGTCCCTCGTAGCAGACAATGTCTTTCCTGAAGCTATCCTTGTCACCTCTAAATATATGATCGAAAAGCAACCAACATCTGTGGCAATCAAAGTAGCAGATCTTCCCACCAAACTCAAGATGAAAACATCTAGTTTTAGCACCACATATCGGACATGTCAAGGTCCCATGAATGCTCCATCTAGCAAAGATACCATACGCCAAGAAATCATGAATTGACCACAGGTATACAGCCCTAAGGGTGAATTTCTGCTTCAAAGAAATGTCATATGCTTTGACACCTATCCACAACTGTTTCAACTCTTTGATCAAGGTTTGTACTATCACGTTGTGTTTTGTTCCAAGATGTTACAGACCAGGTATGATGAGGCAAAAGAACATAAATCCATACTTCACGCAAAGATAAGGTGGAAGGTTGTATAGAATAGCAAACATAGGACAACAAGAATATGAAGTGGTTGTTTGACCGAAAGGTGTGGAGTCATCAGTTGCCAAACTGATGCAAATACTTCTCGCGTCCTTACCGAACTTTGGGTCAAAGCTATCAAAAGGCTTCCATGCATCTCCATCAGAAAGGTGTGCCATGAACCTTGGGTTGTCACGTACACCTTCTTTCTGCAACTGCATTGGCTGAGCCATTTTCTTTGAGAGGAAGAGCCATTTAAAGCGAGGTGTCATAGGGAAAGAACGGAGTTGCTTCTGTGCAATGTCCGTCATCACCTTTTCGCCATCCTCATTTACTACCTCTACATATCTCCCTTTGCCACAATTTAAGCACTTTTTCTCGTCCTTATGATCATCCCAGAAAAGCATGCAGTTATCTGTACAAACATCTATCTTTTCATAGTCCATACCGAGGGCTTCGGTCAACCTCTTGCACTGATACATGTCATTGGGCAACTTATGAGGCTGCGGAAGGACATCCCCAATCAATTTAACGAGCTCATTGAAACACTTGTTTGAGAAGAAATACTTGAACTTGATGGCAATGAGCCGAGTCACAAAAGATAGGAGGGACACTTTTGTGTGTTCGTGCAATGTCTCTTCTGCAACTTGAAGGAGCTTGAAGAACTCCACAACCTCCTTTGTAGGAGGATCCTTAGAGTTTAGATCAAACTCTGGCTGTAAAGCTTCTAGCATCTCGTTCATCCTATCAACACCCGTCGAATCATCATCCGCTTCCCCTTCTATTTCAACTCTAGTTTCTGTCTCACCGTGGAAGGTCCATGTTTCATAGTCTGGCATGAAACCGTATTCAACCAGGTCTTTGGCTAAGTCTCTCCTATTTTGAAAATTTCTATTGTTGTGCATGTTGCATGGACACCTGACCCGATCGCGAGTTGTCAAAGAGAAAACATGGTTGATAAATTCTGGTGTCTTGATCCTCCACTCTGCTGAGTGAGCTTTACCCCAGTCTTATCCCAACCATCATAAATCCATTGGCGATTGTCGCCCTATACTTGAGGCTATAGAGTAAAGCAAGGAAGTAGGTAAGCTTATTTTGTTTCTATGTATTGCAGCTCTACATATCTGTAGGTAAGGATATGTCCGAAACCCACCCAAGAGTGGCCAACAGAGCGCGGGTTTATGATGAGTCTATGGGGTTTGAACAAAATTTTGGCAGCATAACCACAGCTGTTCTCCAACTGCACGCCCAAATGTGGTGCAGCGGAGAACAACAGGGTTATGCTGCCGAAACTTTGCTCAGACCCCGTGGCTCATCATAAATACCATGCTCTATCGGTCACTCCGAGGCTGTCCAAAAAAAGGGACAATTCCGGACCAGCCACATCTCATATGTGCAATGCACATGAGACGTTGCCACTTTGAAACGGGTGACGCATAGGTTCCGTGACTTGAGGTTATTAAAGCATGATAGATGGTAAGCATGTCTTCTTTCTACCCTTATATATTAAACTATATTATAACATAATAAAGCATATTCTAACCAAAAGACTTAATGCATGGCATGATCAGTATGTTAAAGCATAGCATATCAAAATGATAAGGCATTGTATAAGTGGTAACATATAACTAAGCATGTTAAACCATAACAAATCATAACTCAATATCTATCAATCAATACTTAATCAAAGAAATTAATACTAATTGCACTTCTAATCATAACTTTCACCGGCCATACCACCGAAAATTAACAGCAAGCACTATAAAAAGTCATAGTTCCTTGCTTCAAAAAGCGCAGGATGGGGCTGCCAGGTGCGCTACGCGGGACTGCCGTGCTCGCCTATTGGATGGGTAGGGCTGAGGAGGGGAGCCGGCCGGGGAGAGTCGAGGAGGGGCACCGATCAAGGTTGGCCCAAGGAGGGGAGCCGACCGCTGCCGACTGAGGAGGGGCGCCAGGCGAGGGCAGCGAGGTAGGTGGCTGTGGCGGCGCGGCGGCATTGGTGGCACAGCGGCAGGCGGCGGGGAACGCGTGTGGGGGTGGCGGTGTGGCAGGCGGCGGCGGGCTAGGCGGGCGGCGTGGCGGCAAGCGGCGGTGGGGTGCGGCAGGCGGCATGGCGGTAGGCGGCAGCGGGGCGCAGAGGCTGAGTGTGTGCGTGTGCGTTGTGTGGTTGGGCCATGGGGAAAGCGATTGGGGCAGGCGCAACTTTTGGCGGGCTAGATGGGCCGCCGAAAATAGGTGATAATTTTCGGCGGCCTCATCTAGCCGCGAAAAATAATGTAGAAGTTTTCGGCGTCCACAGTAAGCCGTCGAAAATAGACAGTTATTTTCAGCGGTTGCTGCAACTGCCGAAATTAAACCTATTATTTTCGGCGGCTGGGTGTAGCCGTCGAAAATGTTCGAGATTCTTATAGTGGAGGCTGCCTTTGTTGGGGTGCCATCGTTGGCCGCCGCCGCCCGGAGCAGACTGCGGCGGCCAGTCTAGTGCTGGTGGGGTGCGGCATGGGGTAGCCCCAAGTCATCTCTGCAGGGACAACGCGGGACAGCTAAGGTTTCTCGAGTTGGATATTCACCGTGATGGTCGTTGCGAATTTTATTACACTATCAGAACTTAATCCCAAAGAAAATAGCATGTCAACCCCCCCCCCCCCAACTCACTCTAACATACACACAAACAAAAATAAACCCAAACAGACAACTAGGACAAAAGTATTCACGGATAAAACTCTAAACTATCATAGAATTGCTAGGGATGATCGGAATGCCCCTGAGAGTTTAGCATCAATATTAGCAGTTTAGCACACAGTGCAGTAATACATTTCCTTCATGATCAAATGACTACACTAACCAATTTTTCAATAAAATACAATATGGGACAACACATAAAATCAGCAAGCAAAACAATAAAGGATCCCGACAACCGCTTCTCCCCGTCTAAGTTCCCTGTTTCTTGCTAGAATCCCAAGCATCATCTACCAGGAAAATAAATCACACATCATGTATAAACAATATAACTCAAAGCTAGATATCAAGCCATAGCAAGTTCATTGATCATACTAAAGGTTTCACAGTAGTTTGAGGAAGAACAGGGACATTACTTGATCAAACTCATGAGCTCGAGGCCCTCGATTGAAGAATTTGTTGACATGAAGATACTCCGAAAACTCTTCCAGTATGAGTTTGCTCCGGGCTTATCCCCACCTTTTTGGATTTCAACTAATCTTCAATACATGTTCTCTTTCTTCTCTTCAACTTATGTATTATGTCCTGGTGCAAACAAGCCCTTCATATCTTTCATGTTTTCTCTAATTTTTCTGTGATTTTCAACATAGCATAAAAGCAAAGGACATGCTAAAAAACTGGGTCAATTTTAGCTAACATGTCGCTTTATCATGAGTTGATATACAAATTGTCAATGAAATGTACTTAAAATAAGAGTTAAAAGTCGTTCATAGCTTATGCCCTGACACGTATAAAAAAGGGTGCGTCAAGATAAGTAATTTGGATTAGCTTATTATATGCACTAAATTTATCCTGAAACTTGTAATTCTCAATACTGGTTGGTCGTAGTTGTACACTTGTACTGTAAATGAGAAGTACATTGGTTTGGTTGAGTTTTCCTTGGAGTGCAGTCCCGAAAATGGAAGGACAATCTTGTTTATTTACGCGGCTCGCACTACTACTAGAAATAAAACTTCCTCTAGCTGGCAAGTAGAAATGGAGATGCGAGATAAGCATATTTGTTTATAACCCAAGCTTGCCCCATCACAAGATTCACAACGTCTCCATCTGGCCTCCAGGCTGTTGTATGTATGTACATCAAGAAAAGTTGCAAGGAATCTTTAATTGTTTACGAGTCTAAGTGAGGAGCAGTCGCCACTTGTACAGATTAGTACTACAAAATTTAAACTTGCTCTGACCTCAAAAATTTAAGCAATCGTGATACACGCGGGATAAATTATGCTTAGGCTGCACTCAGTTCGATCGCATCTGCATATATAATGCATGCACACAATAATTCGTCTAGACTCCAGGCTAGCTAGCTGTTAAATCAACAATAATTCGTACGTATTCTTTATCTACAGGTCAAGCTCAAGTCTTACTAATAATATTACTCCTAGTTGTGATTCACGAGTCTAAAATTTTAATTTATCTTTTTGCCAGCTAGAAATATTGATAATCATGTTGAGCTATGGGTGGATGAGTAGCATGTTGCCGGCCATGTGTCCAAAGCAGGCATCATGATTTGGGAATTGTTGACATCTACTTCGTTCTAAGAGGAAGAAAATGGCCGCTGGCTATAAATACATGCGTGAGATCCTTCTCAGTTACCAGCAAATCCGCATCTCCCCAGCCCCAAGCTCGAAACACCTCCACCCAGAAGCATGGCCGACCTAGTGACTGGTGCGATGGGCAGCCTCATCCCCAAGCTCGTCAACGTGCTCAAGGAGTACGGTCATCAGGCCGGCATGGAGGAACGCATCAACAAGCTCACAATGGAGCTAAAGGGTGCACAGGCCGCACTCCAAAAGGTGGCCGAGGTGCCGTGGGATCAGCTCGACGAGCAAATCAAGCTCTGGGCCCGTGAGCTCAGAGAGTCATCCTACGACATGGAGGATTTCCTCGATACCAACCTCGTGCGCGTCAAGGGCCCTGACTCTGCCAAGCAGAAGCAGAAGAAGGGCTCGCTCAAACGCCTCAGAGGGAAGGTCGCCAAATTGTTCGACAAGAGCAAGGCCCGCCGCGAGATCAGTATCGGTGTCAATAATATTGAGACTCATCTCGACGAGGTGACAAAGATGTGGTCCAAGTTCAAGGTCGATGATATTGTCGCTAGGCCAGCCACAGGATCGATGGTTGATCCTCGTCTTGCAGCTATGTATAACAAAGTGAAAAATCTTGTTGGCATTGACAAGTCAAGCGGTGAGCTCATCTCCATGCTGCAGACCAAGCAATTGGGTGATAAGTCCAACACGAAGATGAAGATTGTATCAGTTGTCGGAGTTGGTGGGCTGGGCAAGACCACTCTTGCCAAAGCTGTCTACGACAAGCTTATAGCGGATTTTCAATGCGGGGCTTTTGTTCCGGTTGGTTGGGGCCGTCTTGCTCCGCGCGCGCGCTCGGATGGCTGCTCGCGTACCGCCGCATGCGTTTTTCTGCACCTCACGGTCCACGTGACGCTGTTGGGTGTCAGCCTGCCTAGCCCTCATGTTCCTGTTCGTTTGGTCCAACATTTCTTTATTTTTTCTATATGATCCACTTCGTCGTGACTTCGAAGAATCAGACCCCGTTTGGTGTAAACATTTGTATCCTGAAATAAAAAAATTAGCTTACATATTAAAAAATTTGTACATATATAGTTTTCATGTCAAAATGAATTCAGATACATATATATGTGACAACATAATTCTACATATTATCAACTTTGTAGATAAAATAAAATATAATCTATAAAATAATATATTCAATTTTTTTTATATATCTAGCTTTATAGTTACATATTAAAAATTATACATCGGATTGAAAAACTTTCAATTTATACAACTTAAAACTTATTGCTCATTAAAACATTTGTATCCAAAAATAAAAAAAGTATCTTGCATATTAAAAACTTTGTACATATCTAGTTTTCATGTCAAATGATAAAATATTTATACATTAAATTAGAAACTTTGAAATTATATATAAAAAATAGCATTTAAGTCTTATAACTAAAAATTTGTAGAAAAAATAAAAATGATTCAAAATTATATATTGAAAACACATACCTAGCTTTAAATCACATGTTAAAAAAAACTTTGTACTTCAAATAAAAAAAATTTCAAGCCGGCGGAACAACGGGGGACGCTGCCACCGGCCCCTTGCCCTTGTCAGCAGGAGCAGTGCCTCTGGCACCAGAACCCCCAACCGGGGCGTCGTCGATGTGGACCCCCCGGTTGGGGTCGCCCCCAAGCTGCCGCGCCGCGAGGCCGCCGTCGTCGAGCGTGGGCATCTCTCGGAGCACCGCCGTCCGCAAGGCCTGGTCACGGCAGAGCGGCACGATGGCGGACGGCAGGCGCAGCTGCTCCGGAGAGAAACTCTCGTCCGTGACGCACCGCACCCATTCCTCCAGCAGGAGCGGCGTCAGATCGTGGTCTTCGCCACGCACCACCCGGCTGCAGTGGTCGGATAGCGCCAGTATATATATATAATACTTTGTACATCCTTAACTACCAGATAATATCATAAATATTTGAACTGATTTGAAAATCTTATTGCATCTAAAGTCACATGTTCGAACATGTTTATACAAAAATAGCGTTGAAGCCTTATATCTAAAACTTTGTAGAAAAGATTTAAAATTATATATTGAGAACTTTATACATATCTACCTTTCAAAAATTACATGTTAAAAAATCTTTATACTTCAAATAAAAAACTTTCAAGTTAGATATTGAAAACTTTTAACATCTATTAGAAAATTTCCCGGTGTATCCAAAAATAAAAAATATTAAATTATATATTAAACTACTTTGTGCATCCCTAATTATCAAATTATATCATAAATATTTGAATTGTGTTTAAAAGTCTTATTACATCTAAAGTCACATGTTCGAACATGTATCCTGCAAAACCAAACTTTCAAATTATGTTTTCAAAAAAATCTATAGACCTTTTTCTTCTAAGTTGGCATAGCTAAAGTTTTGTATCTAGAGATAAAAAACTTTTGAAGCATGTATCTAAAACTTTGTAATCCAAAAATTAAAGTGCATTCCTTTTTATAAAAAATCAGTCTCCGAAGAGGCTAACAAGCACAGTTCGATTGATGACGCTAAACAGTAAACATGTGGCACTAGTCGGCGGAGTATAATCTCTCAAGTTACAAGTTTTACACCGTGACTACAACAAGAAAAAAAGAAACTAAAAAGGAAAAGGAAAAATTAAAGAATGGATCAATAGGAGTTGGCGTGGCTTCATGTTCGTGGTGTACATGCAGCGGAGTAAAAAAAATAAAAGAATGGACCGGAACAGCTCTTCACGTAGGCAGGCAAGCAGACAACGTGTACATCGAAGGCAGGCAGACAGGGGAAAGCAGCCCGGGCGCGCGGGTCAGAAACCGCGCGTCGCGCACGCTGAAGGGTGGGAGTAGGCACGCAATAAAAACGGAAACAAACCTCGGATTGGACGCTGTCAGAAAGCGTGCGTTGTAAACGCGCGCGTCCTCTAATAATTGGGGGTTAGGAAGGAGTCCTGACCTGAAGAAGGTCATACAGGAGATCCTCGTCAAACTCGACAAGAAAAAATACATGCAATTCAATTTTGCATTGTTTGATAAAATACATCAATTCCTCGACGAACTCAAAGATTTCCTTCTCGAAAACAAGAGGTACGCATCATCCACTTATTAGTTTTGATTCAAGTTTTCGGTTTTCTGTCTTGTTATAAATGAGACTTCCTCCCCCAATCACAAATAATTGGTTTGTTAAGGTTTTCTTATGTTGGTTCTTATTTTGATAAAATATTAATTATGATATAAGCTAGATAGGGCTCCGAAACTTGATGTCGTTGATGGCTAGACAGGGTCACACTAGGCAAAGCACGCGATTAAGTATCAGCGAGTCAGCATCGCGTGCTGGTGTGGTGCCGGTGTGCCACCGTGCCGGACTGCCGCCTCTAGTGTTCGGGTGCCGCTCGGCTCCCGCTGCTGCTAGCCTGCTATGAGTCTACGACTCATCCAGTGGCCCGGCTGCAGCCTAGCCTACGAGGCCAGGTGATCGGATTAGAGATTAGAAAAGGCTGCAGCCTAGCCTACATAGTAGTTGCATGAAGGCTCGATCGGATGCTACTGCTTCTGTCCGCGACATGTCTAGTGGGCTATGCGGGTGGAGTCTTTTGGATAGCTATTCGGAGTGACATGTTGTGACTTAACGTTTCCTACAGCTATCTAAGTAAAAATTAGTAAATAGAAAAACTAATTTGCTGTAGACCTTGGGAAGGGCTATGGCCCTTGCTGGCCCCTCCCTGGCTCCGCCACCGACGGTGCTTTGCCATGCGGTTTACGGCCTAAACGGTAATTACACGGTTAAACCATTTATACGACCGTTTAATCCGCTTACACGGCCGTTTAGTCTGTTTACCTACAATCTAAAAGATACTTGAAAGCTATTAACTCTATCTAATTATGTCTTAGTGTACCATTTGCTATTTATAATTATTAGTATTTTTTCTTGTGATTTGAGAACTGTTGGTGGCAATAGCAGCCAATGATTTAATCTTTGGTTTATCTGATGACTATTAAGCTTGGTAATATAACATGCTTGCCTAATAAAATATCAATTTTATATTTTCAATTGCTTAAATATATATCAATATGACTATTTTTATTAAAAATTACAAATTGTAATCAGTGCGATGCCTTGTACATGGCCTAAACACTACACGGTGCCTCACCAACCGTTCGCTGTTTAAACACTGGTCATTCGGTGTCTAGGTGTTGGCATGTTTTTTTAATTTATAGATGCATGTTATGGATAACTTAAATATTAATTCAAGGTTTCCATCATTTTTTGCGGATAGGTATTTCATCGTTGTTGATGACATATGGGAGGTAGAGTCTTGGGATACAATCAAATTGGGCATTGATGATGATAATAATTGTGGGGGTAGAATTATGGTAACTACACGTAAATTCGAAGTTGCCACAAAAGCTGGTGAAGTTTACAGGCTACAACCACTTCTTCTTGAAAGCTCTAGAGAGTTATTCTATGCAAGAATGTCCGATAACCAAGTCAGCTATAATAATGACCAGGCAGATGAGATATCTGACAAAACTTTAATGAAATGCGGTGGAATACCATTGGCTATTATCACAATGGCTAGTTTACTGGTCGATAAACCAAGGGACAAATGGTTCCAGATATATAAGAATATTCGTTTTCGACATAAAGATAATAAAGAAGCAAAAAATACTATGAGAATATTGTCCTTTAGCTACTATGACCTTTCTGCACATCTTACGACATGCTTATTGTATCTTTGTGCATTTCCTGAAGATTCTGATATCGATAAACATTCCTTGATCTGCAAGTGGGTAGCTGAGGGTTTTGTCCAAGAGGAAGAAGGAACACGGTTAATTGAAACTGCAGAGGGATACTTCAATGATCTCATCAACAAAAGCCTGATCCAAGCAATAGAAGATGATTATAAGTTTGATGGCACCATTGTTGGTTGCCGTGTTCACGATATTGTGTTTGATTTCATACGTTCCATGTCACACGAAGAAAACTTTCTCACCATATTAGATAATGAACAAGACACACTACTACACAACCATGCACGTAGGTTAGCCTACCACAATAGGACTGTGCAAAACAGTAATCATCTTGATGATATGAGGAAAGTGAGATCATTTAGTGCCCAAGGGTGTACTATTGAGTCATGGGCCCCACTATCTAGCTTCACACTCCTACGTGTGCTAGCTATAGAAGCAGGCTGCAAAAAGGCAGATAGTTGTCCTATCCGTATTGAGGATGTGGGACAATTACTTCACCTAAGATATCTCAGTCTACTGGGAACAAATATTGAATGGGCTCCAGAAGGACTGGGAGCTCTAAGGTGCTTGCAGACGCTGCACTTGAATGTAAGAGATATTGCAAGAACACCGTCAAATATGATCTTGCCTCCACAGCTAGTGCACCTTCGTATCTCATTTGAAGGTAATGCCACTTCTGGTGCTTTTAAGGTGGCTTGGATGGAGAGGCTAACATCACTAGAGGAGCTATTTATTGTTGATGAAAGGTTTAAATGGAAGGAGCTGCCCAGGCTAAGGGAGCTCAGGGTGCTCGCTATTGAATTTTCGGCGGATGAGGTGGAGAGCCAGAGGGAATGTGTGGAGTCCGTAACCCGTCTTGACAAGCTCCAACATCTAACACTTTCAGGTCGTGATGGTGATGGAGGTGCCACATGGAAAGCGGCGGGATTTGTGCTCCCGTGCGAACTCCGGCATTTGAGTGTGTATCATATACATTTGCTGAAGCTACCAACATCCATCAACCCATCACGCCTTCCTAACCTCGCCCACCTAGACTTGTGGCTGAAAGACATTGATGAGAAGGACCTCAAAAACCTTGGCGGACTGCCGAAGCTCTATTTTCTTAAGCTTGATCTAAATCGCTCAGCCGCAATAAGCAACATTAATAGTGGCAATAATGTCGTCTACTTTCCGGAGCTGAGGTGCTTCAAACTGCGTAGGTCTATTGGTCTTGTTTGTTGCCAACAAAGAGGACAAGAAGAAGGTTTCATTTCATATCTGGAATGGACAGAGCGATATCACCGTGCCTTCTGATTCAGACGACAACGAGCTGCTGCAGGGGCCTATGCCGTCCTTTGCTGCTTCCAGCGGTGAAAATAAGGAGGACTACTCCGTTTTTGCCAAAGGCGCAGGAGCAGGACCTCGTTTCATGCCAAAACTCCAAGTGCTTCATTTTCGAGTCATATGCCAGACCGGAAGGGCCCATGATTCCTGCGACAACTACCTCGGCTGGGGATACCTATCTTCGCTCCGGGAAATCGAAGTTGGTTTGTGGTGCAGGAAGGAAGAGTTGATGGAAGCGGTTAAGGTGGTGCTGTGGTGCGCAGCCGATGAGCATCCCAACCGTCCTGCACTGCACATCTATTGAAGAAATATGGTGACATGCATGATCTGATCCCACAAGAGAGGTATGTACGAATAATACTCCTTCCATATTATTTTTGACGCAATTGACTTTGTTCTTAAACTTTAATCTTTTGTCTTATTCAAAAAATCTCGTTTAATTATTACTTGTTTCATTATTAGAGGTAGTTTGAGCATGGATTATAGTTTAATATGTTTGTATAAATTTTTTGAATAAGACGAGCGAGCAAAGTTTTAGAAAAAAAGTCAACCACATCGAATAAAAAATATAGAGGACTATATAAGAGATGTCTACACTAGACTTTTTAGCTTGGCAAGTAATGAAAGTAAGTTCACTTACCCTGTAAAAAAATGTTCACTTACCATCTTTCTTCCATCTCCAGGACGAGACGTACACACCTGCACGGGGCACGCGCCAACGGAATGCTATCTTCTAATCTTCATTTACAGAGGCGAAATGGAAGAAGATCGAGTATATACTACAATCAATAAGCTAGGCAAGTGCGAATGAATGTACTCGCTAATAAATAACAATGCAATTACTACTCTTTATCTGACGGCCCACGCAATATAATGCAAATTCCTTCACAGCAGGACACAGGAGGGAAGCATGGCGATAAGCTGAGCCTCAGGAGATGCATTGCGCGGCCAATCTCTTATCTGATCTGCTGGGCCGCCTACAAGACGTACGTGCACCAGCGAATGGATGGAGGATACATACAAGTCGGTGCCTTCTTCTGCTTTGCTTTGCTTGCCGCTTTCCCAAATATAATAATGGGCCATTTCCAGACCTGCACGCATGCTCGCTCTGGGTCTGGAAGCATTCTTTATATCAATGCTCCAGCGCCATTCGTGTGGTGGACAAAATGAAGGCAGGCAGCTGACGAGCATCCCAATCGTCCTGCACTTGATATACATAAAGACACTTTGGCACGATTCCACAAGAGGTAGCAAAGCAAATCTCTGCACTTGGCAGTCCACCTATATACCATCTTTTCCGTTCTAACTACATATACTACATGTGACCCGTTGAAACGTCGGGTCGGGTCAGATTTAGGTCGGACCACGGATTGTTTAGGACGGCCCGTGCCCGACCCGTGGCTAGTGCCAGGGTCAGATCGGGTTAGCCCGCACACTCTCCGTGGTCACGTCAGGTCGGGTTTTTTTCGAATTGGGTTGGATTTTTTTTTCTTTGGATCGGGTTTTGGGTCAAAAATCATGACCCGTGTCCGGCCCAATGATTGTTTCGGGTCAAAAAATACGGCCCGTGCCCGCCCATTGCGTTGGTCGGGTCGGGTTTTTTTCGGGCGGGTCGGGTCGGGTGGCCATGATCTTTCATGCTCTCGGATCGCATGGATCTGACACACGCAGGCAGAGGCCTAGCGGCATTAACCAGATGGACGACGGTGGAAGAAGGCGGCATGGCATCTTAATAGAGGAGAACCGGAAGATAAATACAATTAAACAAGGCAAGCGTGAATGAATATCCTAAATCGGTAAATCCTACTCTGAATATTTTATTTGTCCATTATCTGCATGCAGCTGGAAATTATGTAAGTAACTAATTATTCCTTTATTTGACGACCTTCGCGAATTCTTTCACAGGGACCGGCCCGGAGGGAAGCAAATAAATAAAGCAACACATGGCAACGAGTCCACGGAGCAACCAGTCATGGTGCCGCGCACCTCTCTCTGCTGGGGCGCAAACTCCTCTGTCCGGTGGCCTCCCTGGCTTCAAATCCGAACAGAGCAACCAAAGCTCCGTCTCCTCTGAGTTAGTAGCTTCCTCAGTTCTAGTTGTCTCCACAAGCCAATGCTCCATCCAAGAGATGCTCAAAGCATACCCTAATATGGTTCTCTTCGAAACTTTGCAAGGGCATGCTCTATACAGCAGAGATCAAATCTAGCATTTTTTTTCGCATTGTAATAGGATCCTCTATAGAATAAAGAGGCAAAAGATCCCCTCCAAATAGCCCAAGCTAGGGGGTATACATTGCCGAGGCTGAAAAAATATAGATGTTGCGCACTTTATAGAAATTTGGTACACCTTTGTTTATTTGTTAAGTGGAGATAATTGGAACCTGCATGGTACACCTTATAGAAATTTCTAGTGACGAGATGTCTCAGAGAAAGGTCGACCTCAATGCTAATGTTCTGAGCAGGTGATCACGCGCTGGATGAAAAACTAGAAATTTGTTCGTAAATTTATGATGTGAGATTGACTTTTTTCTAAAATTTATATCTGGATTACCACATATAGCATTACTAAAGATAAATTAAAATGATAAAAAGGAGTAGTTAGTATGATGGAAAAATGATAAGAAAAATAAAGATATATATGTTTTTAAATTACCCATTTCTAGCGCAATTAAATTTATCTATTAACTTTTAACAAATATGTCTCTAAGATTCCAACTTGTGGTAGATGATAGTAATATCTAAATTAAATATTAACGACCTATATTTTCTATTATAATACTTAATCTATGTATGTAACCCATTGAGCACCTGCATTCATTAAAAATAAAAAATATCCACTCAACTTTGCATCTAGATTACTTTTAACATGGATAAATACATAGTATGTATACATACTAGTGAAAATGCACGTGGGTCACGCACGTGGCTGGAATTGCATTATTCAATTTTGTTAAAAATAAACTATGCAATGGTAGTGAAACAAAGGAATAATGTGAAAACGGTTGTGTAGCTGTACATTTAAATTAGGTTACACATTAATGGTTGTGCAACATCACAAAGGGTTTTTTTTAAAACTTCCTTTGACATGCCATAATAATAATAATAGAACTTTTCTCATCACTTTAACATTTAAATAATGTAGCTCAATGCCGAATGATTGTTTCCATCATATGGAGATGAATAAGAAAACTCTTAAACTTAAAATTTACGCTTAAACTTATTATATAATTCAATGAACCTTAATTTAAATATTTTTTTAAAAGTCTATATATGTCGTCGCCAAAAGCTGACGGCCTCAGACGAGCGACGCACCATGAAACCGGGTGGTAGCTACCGCCGCGGTCGATCCCTCCTAGCGGCAATTTCAGCCGTCCCCAAGCATCATGAGGGCGGTGAGAAGAGCTTTTGGGCGTGCCACCTGCTTGGCTTGCTAGCCATGGAGGTTGTGGGGGGTGCGCATGTGTCGTCTCCTAAAAACTAGGATTGGTGACAACAGCGTGCTTCGGAGATCGTCTGTAGATACACGAACAACATATCGGAATTAAATTCCTGCCGGGTCGCTAGGATCGGCTTGAGGCATCTCCGTGGATCGGCTCATGAGGAGCCGATCGCCTTCTTACACCCTGCATGGTTAGTGCATCGATGGAGTATAATAAGGAAGCAAAATCCTGCTCAAAGCATGATCTAGCAGATGCAACACCCTTAGGTTGATTACGCTACTCACATGATATAAGATAGATCTAGCTAAGTGAAAACTTAACCTTAGACATAAACACATGCATGAACATATATCGGAACCCCCCAAGGAGTTCACCCATGGACATAGATACAAACTAGAACATAGATCGGAACCCTCACCAAGCATACATCGATCTCTCAAGACTACCGTGTGCACATGTTGCGGCGCATGTCGTGGTGTGTAGCAGCTAAAGAAGCTATGTATGCTTGCCCGCGCGCTGTCGATCTGTTTTACGTGAGGCATAAACAGATGTGTAGATCGGCAGCGCACGTGGTAACTAATGGATCTTGCACCGAGCAGAGCTCGACACGAGATTCATCGGGACAACTAATGGATCTCGCACCAAGCAGAGCTTTACGCGAGATTCATCATGATAACTAGCAGATCTCACCATAAAACGTTTCAGTATGAGATTTAACTGGGCCAAAGCATTCCTAAAGTCCATCTAAAATTCACATCAATATCCAACCCATTTCCTTGATCAGCTGTCAACCCACCGCCGTTTTTTCGCTGCTTGGTGCAGGACGAGAGCCTGCCCATGATTGACGAGGATGGACCGGACGCGTCGGGCCTGAACAACCTGCATATGCGGATAGACTTCGACCATCCTGCATTGAGCACTCCCTTCACTGCAGTCGAACTAGCGTTCATAGCCCCGATCATTGATTTGGACGCGTCAGAGCTTCATGGCACAAAACTATGTCTGGTGGTGTGGCCGGCGTGCATCATCCATTGCACTATCCGGTCACCCATCCCTTTGCAAAACACAAAGTGGCTATCCCTTCTAAGTGTTCAGCTGCGATGCAAGGTGCGACTGCCTCAGAACTTAGTTCGGAAGGAGCTATGGCACTAGTTTGCCTGGTGGCCCTCACGGCGGATGTCCTCCTCACGCTCTGCACAAACGCCTGCCAAGCTCATTCCACTGGGTGTGGTCGGAAGATGACTTGAGTTACTCCTTGGCGGCGAGATGACCATGACTCTCACGCTTTCCAGTAAAGGGGCAACACTCTTCAAGAAAGACTAGAGGAGAAGAGAAAAAAGGCTACCTGATGCAATAGAAGCTCCATTAAGTGTGCAGCCTCTGATTTTGCCACTTTGAAGAGCGATAACAAGGGCCGAAGAAAAAAAATAACGCTCGTGAGGATTCCTAGCTACACAAAGGTGAACGGCTATCCTCCATTCCATAGAACCTGAATGAAAAATCAAGTGTCAAGTTGTCAAAAAAAAGCTGGTCTCCAAACAAAGAAGATGAACTAGCTCAAGTAATCCAAGCTCTCAAGTTGAAAGGATCTCCAAAGAAGACGATCCCGAGCGGAATTGTGCTGCTACGCTCATGCGCACCTACACCCATGCATCCAATGGACATGGACGCTGCAGGCTTTGAGATACGTGCTTGTTTAATTGAACTGAAACCTTACTTTCCGCTGTTGACTCGGTTAAACACAGGACGAAAGTCATAAAAAAAAAACCGGTTCAGCTACAGGACGGAGACCATCCTGACACGATGAGCAGGCTAGGTTTTGTTTTGGGCGGCTGCTTGCAGGGGAAGTTTTCTGGGCTCGTTTATTTTAGTTTAGGTTTAGGGTTTGGAGTTTATGTTTTCGGGTTTAGAATTTTAGGGTTTAGGGGTTAGTATTTAGTGTTTGGGGTTAGTGTTAGGTTTATTTAAGGTTTGTGGTTTGTGTTTAGGGTTCAGGGTTTAGAATTTAGGGTCTAGTGTTTAGGGTTTGGGGGTTAGTGTTAGGTTTATTTAAGGTTTGTGGTTTGGGTTTAGGGTTTATGGTTCAGTGTTTAGTGTTTAGGTTTGAGTTTGGGGTTTAGGGTTTGGGGGTTTAGGGTTTAGGGTTTAAATTTAAGAAAAAAAACTGATTTTGTTTTTTTCTATCGGATATAAATCAGGTGTCACCTACGCCTCGCCGGCCCATGTACCCACACGCCGCAGCCTACAGTAAAATTATTTTTTGCTGACCGTGTCTTTATTTCTTTTAAATTTAGACACAGAGTTGAGATTGATACACAATACTCCACACAAGCATAGATCACGATCTGGTTGAGTGTGAATGTGGAACCGGCTTCGTTGATTTTTTTTTTCACCTGCCACTTCCTAGATCCCGGTGCCCTCCTGTACAGCGACCACATGCATACCCTGACAACCACGGCACTTGGAACATCGTGTGAAAAGGGCAGTTCGCAAACAGCCCCCACCCCATCAGAGACTTAAGCACAACTTAGTTAGGTATCCCTGCTTTTACACGTGTCGCTCTCCCAGAGTGAGTGTATGTACGCATGAGCGTAGCAAATCCGCGTCGGATCCCAAGTCAAGTGTCGAGCAAGCTCAAAGCCAAGCAGAAGGCGGAAGGTAGTTGTTCACCATCTCGGCAAAAGTAATGGCATACTCATCGGTCGTTCTATCCCAAAACCATCTCCTTAATTCAGCCACACCTATGCTCCTATACTGGTGAGTGTAGGCCTGGCTGTGGCGCTACTCAAAGCGAAGGGGAGTCGAGTCAAAATTCCCATATCGCTCCCAGCAGAGCCGCGGAAGCGGTGTCGTACACACACACCTCACATAACAGAAGTCGTGGATCGACCATCACTATGGTTGTTCAGTGATGCCCGACGGCTGAGTCATTGAATTGGCAGTCCTATCTTAAACTGCTCGTATAACTAATGCTAGATGCTAGATGGGAAAGCCAACATTTTAAAAATAAATCAAACACGTCATGTTTTTTTCTCAATTATAACGCCTGTTTACACATGCTTGTTTCTTTGTTTATTCTAACATAGATGTGTAGACAAAAATGGCTTCTGTTTATTTAGTATTACCGGACCTTTCACCTCGCTACCATGGGAGCAGTGCGATGCGCCACCGCGGAGAGCATTTAGTTGTGAAACCCTTCAATCCAGTCGGCTGGCACCTTGGCAGCTAAGCGGTCGCGACTTGATTGAGAAACCAACGGTATTGCAGGATCTTTGGCTTTGCTATTATGAGAGTAGTGCGAGGCGCCACCGCAGAGCCTCAAGCTGTGAAATCCTTGGGTCAAGTTGGTTGGCACCATGATGGCCAGATGGTCGCAACTTCATCGATAAAGTCTATTTGCCAAGCGGTGCCGCGTCACTTCACTGAACTTTCTCTTGGGAAGAAATCGAGAGATTGATGATGGATTTTGGATTTAGAACGGGGAGGAGAAAAACATGAACAGTAGCAGCACTTGGGGAACAGAGTGAGCCTTCACTCTCTCTTGCTCTCGATCCTTCCCAGCTCCTCTTCTTTATTTATTTTCACCTTTTACATTTTACTCTCTACCTATATTTATATTCATAACTCACACCAACACTCCCCCTCAAGATGGGGCAAAAATATCATATAGACCCATCTTGCTACAAAAAATAGAAAATGTTTTTTCGGACAATCCTTTGGTTAGGACATCGGCTATCTGACTTGCAAATCTTACATAAGATAGACAAATTATCCCTTTGTCTAACTTCTCCTTAATAAAGTGGCGATCGATCTCAATATGTTTTGTTCTATCATGATGAACCGGATTGTTGGCTATATCAATAGCCGCTTTGTTGTCACAGTATAGCATCAAAGGCTTGATACTAAGCAGCTTCAACTCCGTTAGGAGAATCTGCAACCATAATAGCTCGCATACACCATGGGCCATAGCACGGAACTCAGCCTCGGCAGTAGACCGTGCCACCACACTTTGCTTCTTGCTTCGCCAAGCAACTAGATTGCCTCCGACAAATGTACAATATCCAGATGTTGACCGTCTATCATCCAAAGAGCCAGCCCAATCAGCACAGCATGGCACTCTATTTTTAAATTTCCTTGTCTAGTATATAAAAGACCCTTCCCTAGGCAACTCTTGAGATACCGCAAGATGCAATAAACAGCATCCATATGTGATGATCTAGGATCATGCATAAATTGACTCACCACACTCACTGCAAAGGCAATATCAGGTCGAGTGTGAGATAGATATATAAGCATTCCAACAAGCCTTTGATAACACTCTCGATCCACTTGAGTTCCTCCTGCATCTTTACTTAAGCGATGATTTTGCTCAATAGGTGTGGCCGCTGGACGACATCCAAGCATACCGGTTTCCCTTAGTAAATCCAAAACATATTTCCTTTGAGAAAGAAATATTCCCTTTGGACCATAAGAGATTTCTATTCCAAGGAAATATTTCAATTTCCCTAAATCTTTTACTTCAAACTCTTTTCCAAGATATTGCTTCAAATTAGAAATCTCAACAGCGTCATCCCCAGTTATCACAATATCGTCCACATACACTATTAAAATTGACACCTTGCCCGTGTCATGCTTATAGAATAGTGTATGATCAGCATTGCTTTGGGTATAATCTCTCTTGAGCATTGATTGCCTGAAACGGTCAAACCAGGCCCTTGGTGATTGTTTTAATCCATATAAAGACCGATGTAGACGAAGCACCTTCCCATCGGTTTGACTTGTTTCAAATCCAGGTGGAATATGCATATATACTTGTTCGTGAAGATCTCCATGAAGAAACGCATTTTTTACATCCATCTGATATATATCCCAATCAAAATTAGCGGCACAAGATATAAGTGTCCTTACCGAATTCATCTTGGCCACCGGTGCAAAAGTCTCGTCATAATCAATTCCATAGGTTTGAGTGTACCCTTTTGCCACCAGGCGTGCTTTGTACCTATCCACCTCTCCATCTGGTCTATGTTTAATCGTGAATACCCACTTACACCCTACAGGTTGCTTTCCTTGTGGTAGATCCACGAGCTCCCAAGTGTTATTCTTCTCCAAAGCTCTCATCTCTTCTAGCATTGCTTCCTTCCACTTAGGATCCTCTTTGGCCAACTTCCAATTGTTGGGTATGGGTGTGGAATCTAGAGAGGCTATAAAACTTTGAAAGGAAGAACTGCAATTTTTGTAGGATAAAAAGTTGGCAATATCATGTTTGTATCCAACAACATAATCTTTGAAGTGTGCAGGAGTGGTAGAGGACCTATTTGATTTTCTCAAGGCAATAGGTAGGTCATTTTGAGGAGAAGGTTGAGTAGATAATTGATTCTCACCTTGCTCTAAAGTGCTACTTGGAGCAATAGGACCGGGAGATTGATGGTCAATACCTGGGTAATCATGCATAATAGTCTCTATATCTTGAGAAGAATCTTGCATGTCTCTATGGCAAGAATTATTATCACCTCTTTCACTTTGATTATTAACTTTCTCCCCCTGTTTTGAATCATGATGACTGGAACTAGAAGATGACACACCTAGAATGGGGACATAAACAGAGCCCATGGGAACACCTCTACTGTTACTCTCCCCCGCTTGAGGGCATAGAGTAATTTCAGTATCATTGGTTGGGCCATAATATGGTTCATGTTCACGAAATGTCACGTCCATACTCACAAAGAAGCGACGCTCAGATGGACACCAACATCTGTAACCTTTTTTAGTAGGAGGATAACCAACAAAAACACATTTGATAGCACGAGGGTCAAGTTTTCCGACATTATTTCTGTAGTCATGAACAAAGCACACACATCCAAAAACTTTCGGAGAAACAATAAATTCATTCGATTTCAAAAGTAATTCAGCAGGGGATTTATTATCAAGAACTCGAAGAGGCATACGATTAATTAAATATGCTGCAGTTTTTATAGCTTCCCCCCAAAGAAACTTAGGAACATTCATTGTAAACATGAGAGAACGAGCAACTTCAAGCAAAAGCCTATTTTTCCGTTCAGCAACACCATTCTGCATGGGAGTGTTAACACAGGTTGTTTGATGTTCAATACCATTAGAGGTAAGGAATTGTTCAAACTCCTGGTTAACATACTCTGTACCACTGTCTGAACACAGGACTTTAATAGTGTTGCCAAACTTATTTTTTATGAGGGCGCACAAGTCTTTGAAAACAACAAAGACATCACTTTTGTGTTTTAATAGATAAAGCCAAGTATATCGAGAACAACCATCAATAAAAGTCACAAGCCATTTATGCCCAGAAATAGAGTTCACCTCACATGGTCCCCAAACATCTGAGTGAATAACACCAAATGGTTTGTTGCTTCTTAAACCCAAACTAGGATAGGGAACCCTTGTATGTTTAGCAAACTCACAAGCATCACATACAAGAGATTCCCTAGGGCATGCACTAAAAAACGAGGGATAATTACGAGACATAGCAGCAAAAGAGGGATGTCCAAGCCTGCGATGAAGTAACAACAATTCTTGACATGGAGACATCTTGGTTGCAAAAGCAACTTCATCACTTCCTTCGTCAAGGTAATAGAGTCCATTATGCACAGTCCCAGTCCCTGTCCCCAGCTCCTGAAAAGCACAATTAGAAGGATCAAACAAACCTCTACAATTAAGAGATTTTGTGATAGAGCTAACAGACAATAGGTTAACCGGGAAATTAGGCACATGTAAAACTGGTGATAAGGATAAAGCGTTGGTGCAACGGATAGATCCACGACCTGTTATTGGAACCATGGATCCATCGACTACACGCACCTTATCCTTACCTAAACAAGGAGTGTAGGAAGTGAAAAGATTTGTTGCTCCTGCCATATGATTAGTGGCTCCAGAGTCAATAATCCAAGGTTTGGCTATATAGGCTTGAACATATTTACCTCTAGAAGTGGCATGGTAACTGGAATAAGTAGAGGAATCCTTAGCGGAAGGCGTGCCTTCGGAGAGTTTGAGCTTGGAGTTGTATTTCTCAAGAGCTTGAGCATCTACCACTGGATGCTCCCTTTCAGGTGCAGCATGATTTGCTTTATTCAGATTACTACCTCTACCTCCCCCTGACTATAACTTTCCCTTTTTCCACCCAGGTGGAAAGCCATGCAACTTGAAGCACTTCTCTATAGTGTGCCCACCAACACCACAATGTTTACAAATCACATCTGCTTTATCTTGATCTTTTCCGAAACTAAGTGTGCGGCGACTGTTTTGCATGGATAAGGCAGCAGAAATATCAAGTGCTTTGTGGTCATCCACTTTGGGATGGGCCAGCCTAGTTTCTTCTTCTATAATACTAGAAATTATATCATCAAGACTAGGCCATTCAGACTCGGAAAATATGAGTTGGCGGCGAAGATCAAATTCTTGATTCAAACCATCAAGGAATAACTTGCTCACAAAGGACTGAAACCAAGTACGATGAATAGCCAAATCCTGCTTGTCAGTGGGCTCAAATGGATGATAATAATGTAAATCTCTGTATAGTTTTTTTACTTCACCAGCATACTCCACCACAGATCTTGACCCTTGTTTCAAATGAGTTAACTCATGCATGATACGAGTGGCTTGCATTTTGTTTGATTTCCCTGCAAATTGCCTCTCCAATACTGACCACACTTCTGAAACTGTAGCTAACGTTTCGACTTGTTCTCTAATAATTGGTTCCATACTGCTTAACATCCATACCAATATCCTATCATTGATTTGCTTGCTGGATATGTCATTTCTCTTCTCCTCTTCAACACTAACAGTGACTAAACTCTCGTATCCATGAGAACTCAAAATCAATTTGCAATGACGAGCCCAACTGACGTAATTTTCTGACCCCGACAATTTTACTGGATTTGGCTCAAGTGCATACTTAATCTCAGGAGTCCCCTTTGGGTGCTCCATCATCAACTTACTAAATAGTTCATAGAGCTTATCCATGGGGTCTACAACCTTTTCCCCACTAGGCTCAGCCATGGTTCTACACTGGGAAATATGCTTGCTAGATAGGAATTCTTGCTCACCAGATCAGGATGGAAGCACAGCACTACGGCTGCTTGCTTTTGCAAACTGGAATTAAACTCCAACAGCAAGAACAGAGCACCAACCACCAGGAAATGAACCAAACAGCGCTTGATGTAGCACTCGTCCGAGCCCCTGAGCAGTCACTGTGGACGAACGGCCGCACCTCCACAGCACAAGCAAACAGACAGGGAGTACCAAGACAGAAGTGCCGGATCAACTGCAAGCCACCAAACTCGACCGGCGGCAGCTCCACGTAGATGGCGACGGCTACGGCGTCTCCACTACTTCTATCCCCTTCAATCAAGGATAACAAAAAGGAAATAACAAGATTAACCTGCTCTGATACCATCTTGAGAAGAAATCGAGAGATTGATGATGGATTTTGGATTTAGAACGGGGAGGAGAAAAACATGAACAGTAGCAGCACTTGGGGAACAGAGTGAGCCTTCACTCTCTCTGGCTCTTAATCCTTCCCAGCTCATCTTCCTTATTTATTTTTATCTTTTACATTTTACTCCATACCTATATTTATATTCATAACTCACACCAACATTTTCGCATGGGAGCAAAACCGACGCAGTTAGCAGCACCAAACTAACGGAGGTGCGGCATGAACTCGACGCCCTAAGGAAAGGCGTGTAGACGGCCTCGGTGCTTAGGACGCCCAACATCACGTACGTGCGTATGTTTTCGCTAAGGAGGTTTCTGTTTCCCAAGGCTGCTTCCACATCTGTGCCGCCATCGAGAATATATATATAATATATTCACCAAGTCGAATCCGAATTTGCTCCGCATTCGAATTCAACTCGGTGGAGGGCATGTGTTTGACGAGATTTTGTACAAAATGTCTCAAATTTAATGGTCAAGTGCAGGTTCGTGTACACTATGAAGAAGCAAGAAGAGCGGAACAAACAAACTAGCAAGCTCTGCATGTACATTATTCACGTATGCGCTTGTGACCAGCTAGCAGAAACAGGCTGGATGCATGCATATTCATGCACGTAATAACAAGCTAACATGATCCAGAGGGTGTGTGTACACTTGCGCGTCTTCGGTCTCCCGCTCGCCACCATCTACGACGCGCATCTTGCCAGGCGAAGCTGCGGCGATCAAGGCTGAGGAGGAGCCACCGGGCGCCTGCAATCTCCCGACGCCCGCTCCACCCCAGTCAGACTACGCCGCTAATTGCTGGACATCCCCTCCATCCGATCCGTCCAGGCGTCTTCGTTCCTGCCGAGATGGGTGTGCCAGTTTGATTAACTTCGTCTCTTTTGCCACCTTCTCAACAGATGCGTACACGGAGATCGACGTGAGAGGGCAGATGGCGCCGTTGCTCGGGGCACGACGGGAGCGGCCGTGCCAGCGCCGCGACCGCCGGCAAGCCAATGCTGATGGAGGTGGCGCTGGCGCCGAGATGCCGTATATGTACGCGGTATCCACAGCGGTACGCGCCAAGGCGAGCTGAGCCGCGCGTGCACGCATGGGGCTTACAGTGGCTGTATGTGCTGCCCTTGTGCATGGCCATGCAAGCACACGCAAATATGTGTTCAACGTTCTTTAATCCCACCAATGATGATGACGTTGTCGTGACGTCCGAAACAGTCTAGCTACACCAACCTGATCTACTACTAAATCATAGAAAATTCAAAAAAAATTGCAGAAAAATTATACAATATAATCCAATCCCATTTCGTCCTCCCAATCAACATCACATATATATGATAAGGGTACAAACACGATTTAATCATATACATTGTCCAACAAAGGTTTGTATAACAAAAAATGTAAACTAAATTTTTACAACTGTGTAGCATCATCACATTGTTCTATGACCAAACTAAATTGATGCATAGCCACCAAATCAGCATAGTGAAGTCACACAATCCACAAAACCAACATCACATAAATGAGAATAATATATACACAAGGATCAAGCATATACACTGGTGTGAGGTTCAAGCATTCTATGCCATTCTTATTTGGTATCTAGTAGGACTAATCCACATACTACATTACAAACTAATCCACTACAGGAACAGAGCAACAGAAAGGGAAGGTGTACTCACATTGCAGCCAGCAGCCAATATGCTACTGCAGAAACAAGAATTGCAATACTGAGTGCTTCCTTCCTTTTTGAATTCATGTCAACAAAAGGAAAAGATTAGCGCGCAATCATTAAGATTTAGGAATAGAGCAATCTCCATTTGCTTTTAATTTCTTTTAATTAAAACTAAAGTGGTCACAGAAAAAGCAGAACTTTGATTAAAGGTTCTATTAGCAGCCATATTCAAAGGAAAATAAAGCAAGTATCTAATCAACATGAGTTACGAATTGCTAAACAACATGTTAGTGAAGAAATATTTCAGTCTCTACTCCTATAAAACGGCAGTGGCCGTTCGTCGGCTCGTTAGTCTCGTGTCCCGCGCGCCTCCCCCTCCCACGACCCGGTTTCGCACGACGCGAGATCGTGAGAAAACTACCACGTCGCTGACTCGTCCACTGCAGAATAGATCGGCGGCTCTCTACGACTCTATCCACGCCGTTCCACTTGTGCGGTTGCCCCTGCCTCTAATCCGCCGCTCCCCTCGCTCTTCTCTTGTCCCGCCGCATGAGCAGGAGGCGTCATGCCGTCATGGTGGCTCCTCGCGCCGGCAACCGCATCCTAGCTTGGCTGCCGCCAGCACCACCGGCTAAGTCACCGACCTGAGCACGCCACTCAAGGCTGTTCGTTGCCTCCTTCAAGCGAGCCTGGCATCCCAAGCCTGCAAACATTAACCGATCGATCATGGATGGGCAATAAATAGCAGGAGGCCAGGAGCAGTCCAAACCTTCACAGTCCATGAATAGACCAAGCAAATAGGAGACCGAGCAACGGAGACAAACAGCACATCATGGACGAGCAGCAAGCAAAGCAACAGCATCTCGACCTGAGCACGCCACTCAAGGCTGTTCGTTGCCTCCTTCAAGCGAGCCTGGCATCCCAAGCCTGCAAACATCAACCGATCGATCATGGATGGGCAATAAATAGCAGGAGGCCAGGAGCAGTCCAAACCTTCACAGTCCATGAATAGACCAAGCAAATAGGAGACCGAGCAACTGGAGACAAACAGCACATCATGGACGAGCAGCAAGCAAAGCAACATCATCTCAGGTGGTCAGCATCATCGCATCCTCACGCAGCATCTGAGGCCACAGTCATCAGCACGCCGATGCTGAGGCAAGCAGGCGCCCAACAACACGGCCGGCCGGATAGCCAGGTACGTGTGTTCTGGATCCAGGACGCATGGTTGATTGTATGGGAGGAGTGAGGGGAAAGGAGGAAGGATGGGGAATGACGACGAGCCAGAAGCTTCTGGCCTCGTGAGGAAGAGTGCGCACGGGTGCCACCGACATCACATAACATAACAAGGGTAGTTTGTGGTCGATGTTCCTGCTAGCTAGCTGGGCTAGCCACGTGCCCACCTACAAAGTTTGGAAGTAAATACTGAGCTAACGAGAGGCAAATTAGGTTAGTGCAAAATAGTGCTATAATCCTCATTTTACCAATGCCGCTAGAGACAGCCTAAGAGATGAAGGAGGCTACTTTACTAGCCCACGAATCAAGGCATGATGCGGGGGCGGCGGCCATGGACGAAACGACGACGACTTCGTTGTGATGCTTCAGGTCAAAGGCCGAAAGGGTGGTTGCAGGTTGCGGCTGTCAGAAATGGAAAAATCGTACGGCGGCATGCACTAGGTCAAAGAGGCATGGATAGAGAGACGTGGTGCTTATACAACACCACAAAGGCGCATGGTGGCCTAGAGTTGTCACAAATGATAAGGACGGATGACAGGCAAGGCTGTGAGGACTGGTTGACTGGTGCGATGATGTGATAAAAAAGAAAAATATAATACAATATATAAAATAATAAATAAAATAATTGTGAAATATATATATTATGAAAACCATGGATGGTGCCCTAGAAGTATGAGGTAAATCACACCGTAACAAAGTACGGGCACTGTAGCATGGAGGGGAGGGGTGGCCGGGCGAGGCTCCACTCGCGGCGGCGTGGAGAGGATAGGGGCGAGGCTCCACCTCCACGGCGCGACACGGAGAAGAGGGAGGATGGGCGAGGGCGGTGGAAGACGGAGGCGCTAGAGGCTTCTAGATAGGGCCCACTCATCAGAGGAAGAACAAATATGCCAGGAAAATATGGCAGTTTGGAGAGAAATCTCTACTCTTCAAAGTGGGAGTTATTCGGGCTTCAAAACAGCAGCTCAAGCCCCGCAGACCCGTCAACTACGGAGGTGGAGAAAGGAGGCGGCTATTGGTCATGAGCAGGGGCCGGCGTGGCCTCTCGCATGGGTGGCGGCTGCCGGTGCAGGCGGAGGTGGCCAACGTCGTGGCAGAGGTCGTCTGCACGGGGCAGCGGAGGCCGGCGGCATAGCCTTGCACAAGCAGAGGCGGGCGATGGCGAGGTGGAGGTCGTTGGTGTGACTCTTCGCATGTGGAGGCGCGATGACGATGGAGCGAATGAGCAGGGCGGAGTAGTTTGGAGACCGTAGCAAAGCACGGGTACCTTACTAGTACTCCATATATGTGAAACAAATGCTTGCTCAAACAATTAAGTTGGCAAGTAAGTACATTTTATCAGAAAGAATCATGTTTAGTAGAGAGAACTAACTTTGATTGTTTCTCTTCCCAATACAATGTAAAAAAAGAACATAGCACTTTGCCACAAGTACCTTTTCAAGTACAGTGATGTAAGGTCATGAATGAACATGTGCAACATCAGCTTGATTGCATTTTAGTGTATTCCCTAGATTTAATCGTACAATTTATGAGAGAAATAAAAGGTACCGGTAATTTCTAGAATAGAAAAATCTGGCCACCTAGAACCAGTACTAGACAGGCATGACTATTGATAGATAGACCATGTAATATGTACTGGTTGTAAATTTATTCAACATGGTAAGATTCCATATGTTTCAATATTATAATACACAGGAATTGAGCATATAGAATAGAGTTTAGCAAGTTAGAAGCAGCAAAGGACATCTGTATAAAAATAAACCATAGATATTCTTCCATGTCAGTACAAATTGTAGCACCCAAATGTAGATATTATACCAAATAGTAGCAATTTTAGGGACTTAGCCAAGAAGAGCATACTCGAATTCATAGGTTATATACCAAACCACAAAAAAATTACCTGCTGGGTTCCTAGCGAGGTCATGGCGTAGAAGCCCTGGAGGACGATGGCATGAGGCCAGGACAGTCATGGCCGGATGTGGAGGGTCGGATCTGGTGGCAGCAAGCGGAGCGCGGGACCTAGTGCATCCCTTCCCTAGGCGGCGACGAGCATGGACCAGGGGGCCTCCGCCTACACTGCGAGGATGCCTGAACGGGGCGAGCCTCCGTCGCCGACGCACCGACAACTAAGCGGGGCGGGCCTCCGTAGCCGACACCCGCGCGAGGCCAGGCCTTCGATGTTTCGACGCCCGAGGGGCCATGCCTTCGCCGCTGATGCCCGCGTGGGGCAAGGCCTCCGCCACTGACGAACGCGCGGGCCCAGACCTCTACCGCCGACGGCCGACGCCCACGCGGGGCCGGACCTCCACCTCCGACGCGCCGTCCCCCGCATGGGGCTGCGCCTCCGCCTCCTACGAGCTGATGGCCGTACGGGGCCTGGCCTCTGCCTCCTCCTTGCAGATCCGCAGCATGGGGTGGCACAAGCTCGGGACTGGGAGGACGGCGTGCTAGGGTTTGTGCAGGGGCGGCACTAGGGTTAGGACTTACGACTCGACAAGTGGTTTGAGACGGACGGGGAGATCGAGGCCAGAGAGGGGGTTTTGTTGGGCCTAGTAAACATAATTTCGTGGGCCAGATGTTCATGTCGACGAATTTACATGTATATTCATCGGTTCGCACACATGGCCGACGAAAATAAGATTATATTCGTCGGTCCAAGTAATTTCGTGGGCAAACCGACGAAATTAGTTTGGCCCACGAAAATTACTATTTTCCTGTAGTGCAGGCCGCACTCATGTACGGAAACATGTATTTGTATTTCTATAATATGAATAAAATATTGTATCCTTCAGTCATTTTTCTCTCCAAATAGATATAAACAAAGTATCATATCACCATTAGCTCCTTAGCAAGACACCGCACGGCACATGGAATCAACAGACATGATGAGAGGAAATAGCGTCTGTGTTGACTTTATCAATCTCAAGATATGCCAACCCAGTGTTCGGATGTGCTCATAGGGGTAGAGTGTGCGTACGTACGTTCGTAGAGGTGAGTGAGTGTGCATGCGTGTGTGAGCGTCTGCATTTGTACTGTGTTTAAAAAAAAATCAAACGTCCAGGAGCACAAGGAAGCCGCAGTGCTATGGTCATACAGTGCCGTGATCTGAAACAAAGGATTTGATACAGTGCCGCCGTGGTCGATCTGGAAAACAAAGGATTTAATATGATACTCTCTTGGCCAGATACATTCTTGAACCATATGGAGATAATCAGGCCTAATTTAATGTGCATAATTCATTACACGGTATCTAGTGCATCCTGTCCATACGGCTTGCCAAGGACGACCTTCTCAACCATCTCTTCTTTTCTTTATCATGTTGAACACCTGCATTGGCTGCAACACTCGCCCATCAAAGCCGCGACGGTTTCTTTCTGTCTACATGTTCGAACTTCGAAGTTGTATACACGAGAATGCCACTGTTGTTGAAAAAAATGTAAAAAATAGCAAAAAGAAGCATACAAGTCAGGGAAGGAAGGAAATAATTTAGGTCGGTACAAGAACACATATATAAAGTCTTGTTAGGGACAAGATGCAGAGCTCCCTTCAAACCAAAGAGAGGTCGACAAGGGGACGATGCAGCTCCTCGTTCATGCAAACCACAAGCCTATCTCAACTCAAGCCAACGCAAAGAACTCCCCTCTCTCTCACGGATGAAATAGGATAGTGGGAACCATGAACAAGCAGCTGTATCACCCTTTAAAAACGTTCCTTCATTGGTTTGACGGGAGCTCCACTTCAAATCCAACTATCTCGCAAACCAATCTGCAGCCAAGAAGACGAACATAAATCAAGAACACACATGCAGCACACATATTGTTAAGGCTAATAAAAAAAGCTTCAGAGTAGCAGGAGAGCTTCGCTTTCATCATCAGAGCAGGAGACCCAGAGAATTGAAGAAGAATCATGGCCTGGAGGAGCTGAAGCCTGAATCTGCACAGAACAGAAGACGAGACGAGAGTCTTCCTTGCTGTTTATGTTCGTGGGTGCAGGTATGGGTTCTTTTTATAGAGGGGTTAAGGGAAAGCTTCTTGGGAAGGTGATTATTGCCTGCCATTTGATTTTCAGCCTTCCTTATCATCTTACGCCAGTTTCTTTTCTTTGACTCGTTATTGGCCCAGCAAATTTGTTTTGTTTTCTATATTTCCGGAATAAATAGCGCGTTTCCTGGAATGTTTCAGAGGAAGAGCGATGCCGGTGGATTCACGTGATCATGATTGAATGCGTGGCGTCTATTTTCTTCCTTTTCAGCTCGAGGAGAGAAACCGGAGAAAATGATGGAAAGCCCCGTATTGAAGGTATTTTTGTACGTTATACTATATATATAGCATTATGAAGGAAAGTAATAAGCCCTGCTCTTTGCCTCTTTGGGTCGTTGTAACGTTTGTTATCCGGCAGGTTCGCTTTTAAAAGTAGCAGATAAATAGTCTTAGGTTTGAGTCAAGTGGATTTTTTTTTTTTTTTGCTACTTCGAGAATCGTCGCGCTGTTTCATTTCATCTCATCTTCCGTATCAAAACGATATATTTTTCAATGAATACCATCGTTGCATTACGATTTACGAGTGCATGGCCTGCACCACTTCAGTTTATGCATGTTAAGGGTATGGTAGACCAATCACTTAGGCATTCTATTTCCACTAAGCCCATGTCTAGATCAAATGGGTAGACCAGTGCCGACTCAACACAAAACCACTAAGACAATGGACTGCGGCCCTGTTTGGATACTCTTAAAATCAGATTACGGGCCATTCACTGCGAAAAGCTCACCCAAACTGGATTGCTTCTCTCCTAAGCCTGCTTACATAGGAAATCACCCCTCAGTACAAACTTCGATTAACCGTAACGCAGACCTTTGGCCTCCGCTCGCCCAAAGCAAGCGATTTTCCCCATCGCCCTCCGGCTTGCGACGCCGGACCACCGTTCCTCCGTGACACCCAGCCGCCAGTGGCTCAGTGCCACCGGGACGCCTCCGCCTCCAAGCTCCGCATCGTCGGCCTCCAAGCTCCTTCGGCAACTCGACCCGCCCGCCCGGTGCCTTGTCCCGCCGGCAGCTCGACCCGCCCGCCTGGCAGCCTCATCCCGCTAGCGGTTCCGCCGGCCCTGGCCTCCAAGCTTCACCGGCAGATCTGACCCTAGCCTGCTCGGCGCCTCGTCCCGCCGGCGGTTACGCCTGGACCAGCCTCCAAGCTCTGCGCCACCGGTAGTGCCTCGTCCCGCCCACCCGGTGCCTTGACCTGCTAGCAGCTCGACCCGCCCGCCCGGCACCTCGTCTAGCCGACAGTTCCGTCCAGTCCGTCCTTCCTGCGTGGCCTCCCTACGTGGCCGCTGCCGGCCTCCCCACCTTGAGGTCCACGGAGGCACCAAGGAAGTGGCGGAGACCAGAGAGAAGGGATATTCAGGATTGCCAAACACGTAGATTATCTGGACAGCAGATTTTTTTCGGTAACCGATTCTATGAAAAGTCTACTCGTCGAATAAGCAAGATACAGAAAAGCGAAAACCAAACAGGGCGGCATGCCAGCGCAATTAAGGTACACCATGTCCACTCCTTATTATATATGGCAAAAGGAAGCTAAACCTAAATATATATGGCAAAAGGAAGTGTTATCACTTGTGTTTAGAGTAAAAACATATATTATATTAATATAGGGTATGTTTTCTCACCAGGTAACTAATGTTGACCATTGGATCTAGATCCAACAGTTCCCGCCACCTTGCCGCTCCGCCCACCAACCTCTGCTGGCTGCTGCCATCGTGTCGCCGCCGTTGCTGTCCACTAACCTAGAGGCCTCCTCGCCCCTGCCTCCTGCCTTCCCCAAGCTGCCGTACTACCCCACCTGGCGCTGCCGGTCTTTCCGCCACCCACCGCCCACCACTGGCCCTCCCCTTCTAAGGTCGGAGGTGGTGAAGAAGATCCGGCCGGCCAACCGCCAACCCCAACCCCGAAGAGAAGATCCCGGGCAGCGCGGCGACGAGCTCTTCCCCTTCTACTGATGAGATGGCGACGGTGGCGGCAGAGGAGGCACGCGGTGGAGGACCTGGAGGAGGGCGTCGACGAACGGGTATGCAATTCTTCAGTCGAGTCACTAATATATGATATAATATTAAAAATTGAAAACAAAATAAAGAGCCACCGTTCCGGGGAGCCGGCGGCAGCTTGGCCTGTTCGCAGTGAAGCGGCCTTGGGTTTTTATTAAAAAAAATACTCCTATAAGGAATCGTCGCCACGTAGCATGTGACCAGTCGATCGGAAGGTTCCCCTGCGATTCCAAATGTCCATGAACTAGTTTATGGATAGTAGCACTGAATAGTTTATGGATCATTTAGGACGACCTTCGTCCCGCTCCGATGATCATCATGGTGTAGAACGTTGAAAGTGAAACTCTAGGTAGACTCTCGAGACGAAAGATTGGGCCTCGGGTTCTGTAGCAAGCAAAGGTTCTCTGGTGTATCAAACTATCAATACTATGCCACCGCCGACCCCGACGCTCATCACACTCTCCAGTGCACACACTGCACAGTGGCAGTGCGTGAGCAGAGAGGTAGCTCGCTAGCCATGGTTCTGTGCTTCAAGCTCCTCTTCGGCCCCACGGCCGCCGTCTTCCTCTCCGCCGTCGTCATCCTCTCCTGCTTCACCAACGCGCCGTACCTGCAGCTCAGCCTCACCTACACCACCGGCGCCCCCTCCCACCACTTGGTCGTCGCGCCATCGGCGCCGGTGACGCCGGTGGTGCCCAAGTGCGACATCTTCCGGGGCGAGTGGGTGCCGGACCCGGACTCGCCGGCGTACACCAACGAGACAGTGCGCCTTCATCCAGGAGCACCAGAACTGCATGTTCTACGGCCGCCCCGACCTGGGGTTCCTCAAGTGGCGCTGGAACCCCCACGCCTTCCTCCGGCTCGTCGCCAACCGCACCGTCGCCTTCGTCGGCGACTCGCTGGCCAGGAACCACATGCAGTCCCTCGTCTGCCTCCTGTCAAAGGTACCTCCTTTATTTACTTTGCATGCAATGCGACGACGACGACTCATGTCATGGCGATCGATATATATATGATCGATGCAGGTCGCGTCGCCCAAGGACGTGTCAGTGACGGGCAGGACGGACCCGAACAAGATCCTGCCGCTACGAGGCCTACAACTTCACCATCTACCTCTTCTGGTCGCCGTTCCTGGTGCGGTCGTCGGAGGTCGCCGGCCAGCCCGGCGTGTTCCGTCTCCACCTGGACGAGCCCGACGCCGGCTGGCTCGCCGCCGCGCCGCGCCTCGACTACGCGCTCCTCTCCGCCGCCAACTGGTTCACGCGCCAGTCCTACCTCCACCGGCGCGGGCGCCTCGTCGGCGGTGTCTACGTGCCGCTCAACTTCACCACCCGCCTCACCGCCAGCAGCCACGCGCACCGCGCGGCGCTGCGCGCGCTCGCCGCCGCGCCGCGGTTCAGGGGCAGGGTCGTCCTGCGGACGCTGTCCCCGATGTCGCACTTCGAGGGCGGCGCCTACAACGACGGCGGGGACTGCCGGCGCACGCGGCCGTCCGGGCCCAACGAGACGGCGCCCCTGCGCGGCGTGGAGCGGGAGTTGTACACGTCGCAGCTGAAGGAGTTCAGGAAGGCGGCGGAGGCGGCGGGGGGCGGCCTAGATGTGGTGCTCATGGACGTCACCGCCGCCATGCGGATGCGGCCCGACGGCCACCCCAGCCGATACGGGCACTGGCCGGACGAGAAGCGGGCGCTGTACAACGACGGCATCCACTGGTGCCTGCCGGGCCCCATCGACGTCTGGAACTTACGTGCTGCTCCACTTGCTGTCAGATCATTAGATCTGATTAACACACAGTTAATTCGTCAGCGTATACTCTGTGCATCGATGATGCATGCTAGTTTGGGCACTGATTAATTTGTTACACGTACCACCATGGGATTTTTTGGGTCCTCTTTCATGAGCATTGGATCGCATGAAACCTGTTCCACTTGCTGTAAGGTGCTAATGCTACTGGAGCATCAAGCACATCGTAGCTAGAATATGTACGTGAAAGGAGAGGATGCGTACAAATTTTTTACCGCCAAATGTTAGACCACTTGTTGATGCGCTTGCAATGTGGCATCTGATGACGATATGGCTCACAGACTCTTACTGAGATCCAAACGACAAAAAAAGCCGAACAAGTGTCTACCTTAAAGTAAACTTCAGATTTACCGACATATTGCATATGATCTATCTTAAAATAAACTTCAGATTTACCAACATCACTAACTAGCATGTGACACGTTCCCTATCATGGAAAAAGAAACTAAAGTGGCTTAATACGAAGAGAACATATTGGTGTCAGGACATGCAAGCATGACCATTAGCACCTATATCAACCGTACCCTTTAGCTAGAAGACTAAAAACTGAAAATACAATAGATAAATTATCATGCCAATACGTGCATAGTTTTGTTAGCGGTCACTGTTTTGACAGCCTTAGACGTTTGTTGTTGACATGTGTTTCCCTTACATTTTGCACTATCAGAATAATCCTAATTAGAAAAATGTCTGGGCTCACTACATGTGAAGCAAAACAGCTCAACTCGGCCTTGATGGTCTTTGTCTTATTCTTGAATTTGGTAGTCGTGTTAGAACTATTTTTCCTTTTGTTCTCGTTGTGGTTCTCCCATGTTGGCGCTAGACTAGCCCTCGACTCCCTCCCTATCCATTTATGTCCTTAGCCCGAGTGCTCTCCGGTCTCCTCTATATCAAGGGATGTTATCCAGTTTTCAACTGATCTTTCATGCCTCTTATGTTTAGAGCACTGATGAAGTTTTCATATGTCTCCTCGCCGGGCTGTGCTATTTGACGAGCGCTCGCTCGAAGCCAGTCCAGCGCTTCACATATGGTGTCGGAAGCCGTATATCCATTTCGGCCAAATACGTCTATTTGGAGTATTTAGTTATGTGCATCGTCCCCAGCCCAGTTTAACCATTATGTCCTGCTGCCCACCATTGCTCTTCCGTTTGTCTATTGATGACACATAATTTTAATTACAGTAATTTGTTAGTAGAAAATATATTAACAAAAGCGTTAATAATTTCTTAGATATAACTCATTACCATAATGTTAGATAAAACAATTTTGCACATACAACTTTTGTTTACCATCCATACGTGGAAAAAACTTATGACCATAACTTTTTTATATAATTTGGTATATAATAAACAATTATGTTTATAAACATTGGCAATTACTTCGTCGGTACAACTTATGGCCATAAAATTAATAACATAACTTTATTAGCAGAAAATAATAATGTAAACATTAGGATCTAACTTTTGCAGACACATAATTTATATAGCAAAGATTTATAATATAGTTTATTAATAGGACATGCTAAAATTTTGTTATAGTATACTAACTTTAGGAAGCAAGTTTTTATCATAACTTTGTTTTGTAGGCGCATAAGTTTATAATTTTTTTTGGGCATATATAACAAAATGATCATAACGTAATAACTTTAGGATATAAGTTTTGATCATAACTTCTCTAGTATGTCTTTAGGCACATAATACTATATACCTTATGGCAATAACTATAGTTTACGATAATAACTTATGCAAATAAGTTTATATATACAGTTTGCATAATAATATAGGCTATGCATGTAACTTATGATAATAACTTTTTGATATAACATATGTCACATAATTTTTTGAACTGAATTTAAGATGAGAACATTTAAAAATAAGATTTATGCATAACATTATTTAGGATAGAACTTATGATCCTAACTTTTTATATAGTTTTCAATTTTTTGAAAACAGACTTATTATCACATATTTCGAACACAAAAGGTAACATATATACATAACGTTTATGTATAATATTTGTAAGACAAACTGACATAGAGTTCATTTATAACATGTAGAAGTAATAATAGATAAATTTAAAATTTAGGGTAAAATCAAATAGAAGAAGAGAAAAAGAAAGAAAAAATAAATGAAGAAAATGGTTCGACAGCCCACCAGGCCCACGGGGGAGGCAAAGCCTATGTGGTATCCGGTCAAACCGATCGCTCAGAGCGATCGGTCGCCAAACATATATTGCGCACCTCGCCACATTAGGCGCTCCGCCCCTGAAAGAGGAGTGTGGTAAATTGATTCTTTTTCATGCAAAGGGACATGCATGTTGCATGATCTACCTTAAAGTAAACTTTAGATTTACCGAGCCAACATAAGTAACATTAGCATGTGACGTTCCCTATTAGGCAAAAGAAACTAAAGTGGCATAATACGAAGAGAACATATTGCCATATTGGTGTTAGGACATGCATGACCATTAGCACCTATAACAACCCTTTATCTAGAAGACTAAAAACTGAAAATACAATGGATAAATTATAATATCATGCCATACGTCGTCTATAGTGTTGCTAGCGGTCACTATTTTGACAGGCTTAGACGCTTGTCCACCGTTGGCCTGTTTTCTTACTTTTTGCATGATTGGAATAATCCTAATTAGAAAAATGTCCAGGCTCACCACATGTGAAGCAAAACAACTCAAGTTAGCCTTGATGGTCTTTGTCTTGAATTTGGTTTAGAATTATATTTCCTTTTGTTCTTGTTGTGGTTTTCCCATGCATGTTGGTGCTAGACTAGCCCTCGACTCCCTATCCATTTATGTTCTTAGCCCGAGTGCTCTCCTGTCTCCTCAATATCAAGGGATGTTATCCGGTTTTCAACTTATCTTTCATATCTCTTATGTTTATAGCACTGATGAAGTCCTCATCCTCCATGAGGAAGGCAACTTTGCAACAATGCACACAGCGACAAATTTGCTGGGAATACGCATTTTCCTTTACAATAATTGTCGGCCATCTAATAATCATGAAACTTCTCCATGATATAGCTCATTGCATGTATCTAATGCATCAAACCTGGCATCCAGTGTATCCCACATCACACGGAAGAAGTACGACAAGAACTGCATTACACATCACACGTACCGACAGCAAGAATGATGATAATTCATCCTAAGAACATAGTAGCAGCAGTAGTGTTTTTTTCCTTTTCTCCTTAGAGGCATCACCCTCATGGTTGCCTTTACTAGCAGAGAGTGACCTTCACTTAACACCACTCGAAGTGCGCACATTTGAAAACTTGTCTAACCTTAGTGCACGCAAAAACTTACCAAAGATAATCCAAGAAATTGTCTACGACATGTTTTTTATTGTCGTGAAATAGGACGGCCTACATATTAAATTTCGAGTATATAAAACATGACTAACATTGCAGAAATTAGCATGCATCTCTCTAACATACTTGATATTAGAATACATGACTAAACAGGAGATGCATTTGTTGTGGTTGATGCAGACATGGTGTTTAGGAGGAGGATGTTGTTAGTCACAGAAGACACCAATGCTGACAATGTTCCGCAGTGCTGAATTCAAGGTGAGTGGTGAAAAAAAGGCTAATAAAAAAACCAAAAAGGCACGTGTGTGGGCTTAATTCTCATCTTCTCGCTTCCCTGTTTGACGGGAGAGCACTTAATTCGTCTCTCCTCACTTCCCTGTTTGATGGGAGAGCAGCTCCATATTTTAGGTTGCTTTATGGGCTTAAGAATTTTAGCATCCTCCTACTTTCATGTGGGACATTGAGATTTTATAGAAATCAAATGAAATAACAATTGTGCTAAACCTATTTATTCTAACAATATATTTATTTATATAATACTTTGGGTAAGAATAGAAAAGGTAGAATAAAAAATACCCATTAAGAAAAGAATCACTTGTATATGTCGTTGAATAAAATTATTAACATTTAATATTGAAATCTCATATTTGCATTCTATCGATTCTTCACTTGACTTAGGGCTAAACATGTCTCCACGTCGAAGATGTGTACTTTTAGATAGATCCATAGTAAACGGAGCATTTGGCGGATGGTGAGAGAGTCCTTTGTTCCTCCCAATATAAGGTGGCACTTGGCCGATGTGAGAGATCCTATTGTTCCTCTTAATATAAGGTGCGACAGAGATTGCTCGCTATGTGTTTGAGCTCAACTAGAGCTCTCATGCTCTATTTGGTTTGCTCCAATATCTCATGGAAGTGCTCTCACTAGCTAGATAACGCGTAGTTCTTAATACAAGTTTGCCACGGGTCCAAGTTGATTGCAATTGTAAGCATGGCAGCTACTGGCTGCTAGTGTAGGAAAAACAATAGACTTGTATGGTATTTATACAGTTCCATATGAGGGGTCATGCGTAACCAACAAACTGCAAACAGCATGCATTTAAATGGCCGGCAGCGGTTCTGTTGGGCGCAGATGGAATGACCTTATGATGCAGGGACGCTAGGGCTGGGCATTTTTAACCCAAAAAAAGAACCGAATGGACCCAAATATCGGTCTATTCGATTTTCAAGGTTCACTTTTGGTTCAAAGAAGAAAATCATCTATTAGATAAATAAAAATTCTAAAAAAAAAGGGACGATGGCGGCAATCCTCGGCTTGTGCAGGACCGTCGGCGCTGTTGCGTTGCGTGCTTTTTGTTGTGAGGTTTGGACCGGTTGCTACTGGACTTCTGAGTAATGGTCCGTGTGATTCCGAGTTAACCATCGTCGCCAGAAAGGCAGAAAGAAACCCCTTTTGATTCAGCACATCTTTGTGAGCCGCTGCGTCCCTCCGTCATATGCGTCCCTTAGGGATGGGCATTCAGTCCATTAGGGTAATTCGGTTTAGTCTATTCGGGTTCTACAAATTTTGGATTCCAAAAACTGAGGACCGAAGTTTCTAAAAAATTTGCAGGAACCGAACCTTAATAGATCGAAAATTTCGGTTCGTTTTTTTGGTCCACTGAAATACCCGAGAAGAGGTGAGCGGGAAGACGGAAGAGGAAGGACGGCGGCGTAGGGTGGATCCGACGAGGCAGCGTCCTAGTGCGGTGGTGGCCGGACACGGAGGAGGTACTGATGACTCAGCAAGCGGCAACCCAGCCTATGCCAACGGATCCAGCCCCGGCTCGGGCAGATCTGGCGCGGTGCGGTCGGAGGCGACAGTCACAGGCGACGAGATTAGTGGGTGTGACATGGCGTCGTCCAGCCGCACAGGGAGGAACTGGAGGTGCGGTTTTTAGGCGGTGCCAGGGGAAGGCGGCGGCGCAGCATCCCAGCGCGACGGAGGAGGCGACGCGGTGTGCTGGGCATGGGGAGGAGCCGAGGAGGCCGCGGCGTAGTGTGGCGGGTGCTGTGCAGTGGGGGGTGGAGGACTGAGGAGGCGTGGAGTCAGATGGAGAGTGGAGCAGACTCTGGACTCGAGCAAGTCAAGTTGGGCCAATTCGTCTTGGGCCTTCTTGGTTCAGGTTTGTGGGTGTATTTGGGTTCCAGGAGCCGAGAACCGAAACCGAACCCGAAGACCGAACTAAACCATTCTTTGACAGAATTTCTATTTATCTACCAGATGATTTTCAGTTTAGTTCCTTTTGATTTTCCCCACTGTTCGGCCTACATTGCTATTTAGTCCGTTTACGGTGTGTAAACGACGTGGCTTTACCGTGTCGTTTAGGCCTAAACGGTGATTACGCATGGCACGCTTTGTAAAAGGTGATTGTGAGCTATTAGCTCTATTTAATTATGTATTAATTGGCATCTGTTATTTTTAACAGTAAGTTGTCGTGTGATTTGACTGCCATTAATAATAGCAGCATATGGCTTGATCTTTTTGTATATTTGACTCTTAAGATCGGTCCTTTTCTCACCATGTTTCTCACTTGTTCAATATATGTTGTCCGCGTCACAGGGGAGGCATACCCCCTAAGGGCCGTCTAAAGAGGCGTCGGCCCCACCAAACAGGAAAGCAGGCTCTCCTTCCCACTCAGACGGTCACGCACGGCCCTTGGCGGACCCAGCAAGCCCCCGGGCAGAGGGCGGCAGGCAGCCCCGGATGGGGGTATGTGTCACACCTCAGCAAGCCCTAGGGTGAGCTGTGGGAGAAGCCCCGATAAGGATACGTGGCATGCACCTGTTAGCGCCAGGCGGGAGCCCACGGGCGGGCTACGGCGCCAGTTCACCTGCCCCCATGGTGATTCAGCTGCAGGCCCGCAGATCAGCAAGGAGAAGGGAATGAAAAGACGGGGCGAGTGGATAAGGACACCCACGTCTCGCATTTATGGTGAGGCAAGCGCCGGGTACACACACGTCTCCGCTACGCGTGTGCGGACCGTCCTGTCGTACCAAACCGTCACAACTGTGACTACAGTGGCAACTGCACCGCCATCCCTGCCACTGTTCTGCCTACCGCTGTCATTCGGAGCGTGGTAACAATGGCAGGAACTGTGCGCCTTTTTGACAGGAGCAGGTGATACTTCGTGAAGAAGCCACTTCTTCTCTATGACGACTAGGTCCTACAGCAGGGAAGGATAGAAGGAGGGCCCATATGGCAGTAATAACAAAAATGAGATAGATGAACATTCTGTACAGAGGGGGCATCCCCATCGAGTATAAAAGGGGATGCTCAGCTCATTGCAGGGGTTGGACTCCAGTCCCGTTCACACCATTTAGGTAGCTCCACTTAGATAGGTTCCGCTCAAGAAGTCGTCTTCTTCCTCGGGCACCCATTGTATTCAGCAAGCTACAGCAACTCAGTCATCGCAGAGGATGTAGGGTACTTACACTCCGGCAGCCCGAACCTCTATACATCGCTCATCTCCTTTGATCTAGGTGACCCCCGCCTGACTCACGTGACCTCACAAGAGTGTTCACTCTACTGCCCCAAAAAGAACCTCTTAGGGCCCCAAGTCGTGGGCGGCCGTGGACGCCGCATGCATGCAGAGGAAGCGTGCTTTCCACAAGCTGGTGGACGACGCATAGTAGGGAATGGTGTGGCCGGTGGAGGACAAAGTGTCCGAGGAGGACTCGTTGCCGCTAGACTTGTCGTCGTCATCGATAACGATCGGGTTCGCAAAGGAGGAACCCGGGACGATGGGCGCGAGGGTGCCAGTGGATCGGCGGTGGTGCCACTCGAGCCTCCTCCCAAAGCGGCGACAACGGACGATGGTGGTGCTAGGGCCTCCTCCATGAGCAGCGATGGCAGATCAGCGACAGTGGTGCGGTGGCCTCCTCTAGGAGCAGCGACGACGGACAAAGCGGAGCGGCAGCGACGGCGACAAAGGAGCTCCTTCCGGGCAGCAATCAAGTCGGCAGCAGAGGAGGACAGCCACAAGAGTGTGGCCCTTTGGCACCACATTTTGTCCGCGCGGCAGCGCAGGATGCGGAGCGCCGCCCGCACTTCGCCGAGGCGGAGATGGAGGCTGTTGCTGTTACGCGCGCTCCATCGAGCGAGCGACGCGGAGGCGGTGATTGATGGGGTCGATCGCCTTGGATGAGATGATCGGAGGCTTTGTCGTTCCGTGTGGCGAGAGGGGAGGGAATGAGGGAGGACACAGTGTGCGGCGATAGGGGGAGAGGGAGCAGAACTGTCTAGGTTTTGAGCAAACTCCGTCGTCGGAAGATGAAAGTTCAGAGGCTGACATGTGGGACCAGATAAGAATATCAGGGACAGTCCATTCCACAGACCTCCCTTGAAAATGGGATCCGTTTCCAAGGGCAATTAGAGGAAGTGAGCGCCTCTGAAAATAGGAGCAGTCTGTTATATGCACAGCCTCTAAAGATCCCATTTTTAGGGGCGGCCCGTGGTGTTGACCGTCTCTGAAAATAGATTTTCAAGGGCGGCTCTTGACCTTGGGCCCCCAGCCACTATCAGGGATGGTTCACGGTTTGAGCCACTTGTAACCTTTCCAGAGGTACGTCTCCAAAAGTCGTTTCTGTGCTAGTGGAAATACCTAGGATGCCAAATATTCTAGGAATATAGTTGCTCGGACTGTAAAAGAGTATTTTTACAGGAGGGTAGTCAAGGTCCCTGTAAATACCGTCCTCCCTGCATGTAAAGGATACGTTGTAACCCTAATTATACTACTGAAAGCAAAGTTTGAAGTCCATACCTAACATTGTCTTCGAGCTCCGGCAACAACAGCGGTGACACGAGCTTCCTCAATCAACCAGATGGTGGCAGCGCAGCAACCTGGGCGTGGTACGGCGCGTCGGTGTGGCTATTTAGGCATGACGTGGATGGCGGTGCGCCTGCCTTGGTCTGGTGCTGCTAGAGGCGGCGGCCTAGGGCAACCCGGTGGCGACGGCGCAGCGCCTGGGGCTGCCTGGCTATGGCATCGCGGCGGCCTAGGCACAGTGCGGCCTGTGTGTGCCTGGCATCGATGTTGTCTCATGCTTAAATATATATTCTGTCCAATTTTGTGAGATTTTCTCAAGTTCTAACAATATTTAACTACCTACGAGACATGCATATTTTCTCATTTTGTTGCAATCAATCCCTTTTGTAATCTGTAAAAATATTTCTGAAGTCTGTGTGCCAAAATAAGGTTATTACCACAATCCATTACTAAAAACAAGGGCAAAATCGCATGGATATGATGGTCTTTTGCGACCAAAATTGACATAGTTAAGAGGAGTTAACTGAATAGGGGTAAATTAAACTCTATCTTCAATTGGAAAAGGTAGGTAAATTCACAAAATTAAAAAAGTGAGAGCAAAATGAAGTAGTCATGAAGCTTGTCGGTAGGCCTGGTGGGCCTGTTAGCAATAGTCGGTTCATGGTCACTTAATTATTTTCGAAATGCAGGGAAGTAATAATAACGGGAGTTAATACCATAATTTCAGTTTAGGCGGTAATTGAATGAAATGTTATTACTAAATTAAACTAGTCATAACAACGATGGAGGTTATTACTTCTTTCCATCCAGTAGTTATGTTACTGTGCGCGTGTCTACATATATATGTGCAGTTTGGCACCTCAAGGCCGGTCATATCAGTACTATACATCCAAGCAATATGCAGAATAATAAGGGGAACACGTCCGGCGTCTTGATGCTTACATTGTTTCTCTTTGCATTCGCTGCGCAATGTAAGTCTCACATTCTCCACCCTTACTCTTTGTCCAACCTTAATTTGATTAATCCATATGTACACATACACATGCATATGTACTACGTACATGTTCATCAACACACGATTTTGTGATCAAACTGCAGGTCGTCCTCATCATAAGCAGCAGCGGCTCCATGTCGTAGAAACCGCGAGAAGGGGCCAGCAGCAGGCTTATTATAGCCTTACCAACACAACAGTAGATGCTGAGAGAAAACTGGCAATCAAATTTTGTACGGAGGACACTTGTGTGGGAAATGTGGTGTGCTACCGCTGCGAGACTAGAAAGCCGTATCCAGAATGTTACGGCTCTCGCAATAAGTGTCAAGCCGTGTGTCCTGTAATCCAAAGTGTCCGCCCGTCTAGTCGCTGGATGGCAGCTTCATTGCTTAATTTCTTTTCTATGAATGCGATGAGGCTATCCGTCTTTGGCTTTGAAACAGTGGCTTCCACGTTGGCCTTGGGGGCGTATCTTGGAGTTTGGCAACGGAATGCTTTCACCTGGTTGCATTGTTCGACTTTCGGCTTGAAAGCGACCGTCTCCCTCATGCCATTAATGTTGAGATGGACTTGTCCAGCGTCAACATCAATACTTGCATCCGCATCTGTTGAGACCTCAACATGCAAATGGTGCTAGGAAGAATTATACTCCACAACAACAATGGACGAGGCTCCGCTGCTAGCTCAGGGCCATAACTAAGTTTTTTTTTGTCTTAGACACGAAATACAAAACAAGGCTCTATAATTGAAAAATACAGTATCAACATCAACAAAAGCTTTTTTGTCCCAAGCAAATTGGGGTAGACTACAGTTGAAACCCAACATAAGGCACCAACATAACTACTATACTTGTAAAATACATACAAACAAAATACGATTCCATTATGCATAATTATATTTTCCTTCTTGCAGTATTTAGAAACTAGAAGTCTAGAACCACTATATGCATTCATGCTAAGAGAGTCAACAATGGATCTTTCTAACCAATATCTATTAAAAACATCATGCATCTAGTATGGAATCTTCATATTTTTCATATTTAATCTTTCTTTTTCATGAATCGCAAACACAACAAAAATAATTTCAAAGTTCATAAAATCGCTAAAAAAGGACCGAAGACAATTTGGTAGTTTCTTTCGATCAGTTTTATATAATCAAATCAATAGCCGAAGATGCAAACACGGAAACCCTTTTTCCTTGGTAGATCGTACCCTCGTAGCCGCCACATAGTAAAACATATACAACGGGTGGGGCTCTAAAATTCTAGACGCACTGTGAGGTCTCCCCACCTGCATTGTGCCATATACAGGCCAGTGTTGCTATTGACGTGAGTCGTTAATGTGAGTCCGGTGCTGTGCCACAGTAGGACCAAAGAGTGATGCAATTTTCAAAGCTATGGTTTATTATGAGCGCAATCATTTTCACTCGAATGCCTTCCGCCCTTTCCCATGTTCCTTGTGCTACTCGGCTGCTCCGGCATGAGACCATCCTATACAAGCAGATAGGGATATAAACGGGTCTGTCCATGAAAAATACGGAGTAATTTGTTGTTAGGTCCGTTAGCCGGTCCACTTGCAGACATGGCCCACTGCCCTGTCTCAGGGTCCACAAGAAGCACGCTGACCGTTTAGCAGGCGGGGGCCACCTGCCAGAAAAGCTCCAGTCGCCCGGTCGCCTCGGATTGTACAACGAACGAATGAAGAGCCTCCAAAGCTCCCTGCCTGGAAAGGAGAGAAGCTTTTAGGCTGAGTACAATGATAGAGACCAAATGGAAGACCACGTGGTGTAATTTAATTTTCCATTGTACTCAGCCTTACCAACCTGACTGGCACTGGCAGCATCATGACAGGGACAAAATGCCGGCCCCTCCGGCAGCTTCAGGTCATGGCGTCAGGGGAACAGACGACCAATTGGCGTGAGATGGTCAGGGCCAACGGTTGCAGGGGTATCATTGCTTCCGATAGTCTGACTGCGTAAAGAGAGTGTTTGGATCCAGGACTAAAATTTAGCCCATATCACGTCCGATTTTTGGATGCTAGTTAGAAGTGTTAAATATAATTTAATTAGATCTAAGTTGTTGGTCTTGAATTGTTGCATCGGAGGAATAGCATACGATCATTCCAGCTACTAAGTATATCACCGTTTGTTTAGGTTTTAGTAGTTGTTGCCACAGTTTAAGGCAAAATACTAACAAATCATGGAGCCTCAGCTCGGGGTCAGTCTACGAGCGCCGGACTGTCCAGCGGCTGGCGCCGTACTGTCCGGTGCACCAGATTGTCCGACAATAGGCGCTGAACTTTCCGGTATGGACAAAGAGCTCAGGGAAACCTAGCAGCGTCCGAGACAGATAACTATCACGCTTATGTGGTGACGAACGGCGAGATTTACGAACAAACCAGCAAAGATAACTATCGTGCTTACGTGACGACGAAGGACTAGTTTACGAGCAAATTAGCAAAGGAACCGTCGATGGCCTCACACGAGAAGGACCCCGTCAGGGCGTGGATGTCGGCGGCGTATCCTAGGTCGGCCAGCAAGCCTAAGGCATCATCCCTGGTTGTGGAGATTAGAAGACGAACGGTAGGGGAAGGGAGGAGAAGAAACTAGGGTTTGGGAGTAGAGATAGCATGAAAGTAAGCATAATAGATTCAATTGGGTGTTGGTTGTCCCTCAATCGGTCGTGATCCTTCATATATATAGGGTGGAGAGGTTTATACCCAGATGAGGTCGAAACACATCGAAAACCGATCAAAACACATTCCAAAACCCAATTTTTGGACCGGGGCCGTAGCAGTCGGACAATCCAATGATTAGGACCGGATAATTCGATACCTGGGGCCTATTTCCTGAAAACCACCGAGCTATCTGCCCGTCATCGGATAGTCCAATATTGCTCAGCTTGGACAGCGTCCATATGGCATAACTTATCCGCCTGTACTCTGAATTAAGCGATCCATATGTCCGTTTTGATCGTCTCGACGAGGGCTATGTCTTGGTATATTCAAATATGCTATTTGACCTCATCTTGGTGCTGATACAAGAGCTTTTCCATGCCTTCAGTAAAACCAAGCCAAAATATTCATGGAGGTTGTCTATGACCTACCTGCATAACACAATTCCATACTAAATATGCAGGGAAACTGTCATTAACACTAGCCTGCCCATTTTGGTGCTCAACCATAGTAACAATGTGGCATTTCTTGCTTCCAACTCCAAGGATGTTTGTAAAACCTACCCATCGATTCATTATACTGAGTGATTCTATGCCTAATCGTGATGCATCCCAAGTATAATGTTTCCTGGCTGCCTCAGTCATTGTCCTTGAAATGATATATACTACTTTTCATGCATAACTCAAACTTACATAACACAATATCAGCTAATCTTATTTCATTCGAACTACTACCTGCATCTTGTAAAAAAATAGTTACACCCCAACAGCCAGTCGGTAGGTAGCAGAACCCTTGAAAATGGAGTAGTAGTTATAGCCAATAAATAGGTTTAACCAAGACCATTTCTTATTCTCCTCAGAGATATCACCGTCAAGTTTGCCTTTGCTAGTCCATTCATAACCGGAAGTCAGAGAGTGACCTTCACTTGCCACTTCTTAAAGTGCACACTAGAAAAATTCTCTAGCCTTAATGTGTCGGCAAAACCAACAATAGATAATCTAAAAAATTGTCTACAATAAGTATTTTTATTATTGTCAGATTGGACAATTTACATATTAAATTTCGAATATAGAACATGCCTAACATAATATGCATCTCTCCAACATACTAGATAGCAGGACCATCACTATGATCTAAGAATACATGACTAAACAGGAGGTACAATCGTCTTGGCTGATGCAAACACGGTGTTGAGTGGACAATGTTGTTGACGATGAGTCATAGAAGCCATCAACGATGATGACATTCTGCAGCGCCGAATTGAATGTGAGCGGTGACAAATAAAGGCCAAGTCAATCAAAAAATAAAACACCGAGGAAGTCATGCCCCTCATGGTCACAGACCGGATTTTGATATAAATACCATTCTCGCAAGTGCCACACGCCTATCCCCAACCTACCTAGAGGCAAGCAAGTGTGTGGGTTTAATTCTTATCTTGTCACATCCTTAGTTTGATGGGGGAGCCCCTCATATTTTAGGTCTCGCTCTGACTTTCGCACTTACGATACAGATCAAAGGTATATGGGCCCTGAAAGGGGATTGGGGTTATCTTGTCACATCCCTTGGTTTGATGGGGGAGCACCTCATATTTTAGGGAGTGATTACACATCATCCAGATGAATGGATGAAAAGACAACTGAAAATCACACGGGTGATGAATAGAAAAACTGATATTTTAGGCCTTCCTTTGGCTTTGGCACCTACGGTAGAGATCAGAGGTATTTGGGCCCCAAAAGGTATTGGGGTTTTAGATCCTTCTTCTTTTGTGGCTTAGGTATTGGGGATTGGACCATTGAAATTTTCTAGAAAATAAATGAAATAACAATTGGGCCAAACCCATTTATTCTAATATATATATATATATATATATATATATATATATATATACGTATATATATATATATATATACGTATATATATATATATATATACGTATATATATATATATATACGTATATATATATATATATACGTATATATATATACGTATATATATATATACGTATATATATATACGTATATATATATATACGTATATATATATATATATATATAGATAGATATATAGACAGACAGACAGACAGACAGACAGATAGATAGATAGATAATAAAAGAAAAAAGCAAAACAAAAAAGACCCATTATTAAGAATAAAATCACCTATAGGCTGTAGCCACTTCGTTGACTAAAATTATTACCATTTAATATTGAAATCTCAAACTTGGTTTACAAGACATATCGATTTTTCACTTGACTTACGTTTAAACATGTGTCCACGTCGAAGCTGCGTAGTTTTAGATAGATCCGTCGGAAAATGAGAGGTTGCCTAATGGCGAGAGAGCCATTTGTTCCTACCAAATATAAGGTGCAACAGAGATTGCTCGGTACATGTTTGAGCTCAACTAGAGCTCTCATGCTCTATTTGGTTCGCTCCAATATCTCGTATATGTTGCTATCACTAGCTAGATAGCGTGTAGTTCTTAATACAAGTTTGCCCAGGTCCAAGTTGATTGCAATTATATGCATGGCGGCTACTGGCTAGTGTAGGAAAAACAATAGAAAACAGTTACACAAGAATCGCGTAAGCCTTTCACAAGAAACAATTTAATTTCATAAGAAAAAAAATTTGTTCCAAACATGCCCGCGACTTATATGGTACACGTTGCTATAAACGATGGAGAGCTTGTAGTTTTTTTTATAAAAAATTTGGAGATATGACTAAAAATGAGCTAATCCGTTTTTAGGCATTTGCACCATCAATTAGCATCATCTCACTGTCTACAGGATAGTTCATGGCAGAACCTAGTGATCATTGACTTGAGAACTTGCAAATATGATCTAAGATATAACGATTAAAATGCACTTTTAAACCAACATAGTTATTCATGCATTTAAGCAATGGATTTCTTAATTATTATTACACACCTACTAAACCAACACATGTCCCATATCACATAATCACAACTGAGATTTCACAATGATGATTAAAAGGGTTCAAACACAGCAATGATTTATAATACTCATTGATTATTGATCAGGCAAAAAAGCTGACACTATTGCCGTCCGGTAATATATGATTGAAATCGGCTATTGCAATGCGCTTCAAATAAACTAACCGACTAAAAAGTAGGCCGCAACCAAATTGCCATCCTGTTCAGTGTTCACTGCTGAACTGCTGTTTCACTGCTAGGAGCTGAGCGCTGTGAGGAGGACTTAAATCTATCGCTATCTACTGAACACACCCTGCCACGCGATCTGTATGTAGTATAAAATTATGTGTGATCATTGGCACGGCTTCAACATATCCTGCTGATTGTGTTTGTGTAGTAATATCTGATTGTGATATACCTTCTGAAGAAGCACGGGAAGTGACCAACGCGTTGGAGAGTTGGGTGTGTTGGAATTGATCTCGGAACGGTCATGTGACCGAGTCCGAGCGGATCTCGCGCCCTGATCGGGGGCGCGGCCTTCCCTCTTGGTTGTGGCCCCCGGTCACAGTGCGCCATATAAAAGAGGGCCTAGGGGCCGGCACGGAAACTAACACAAACACAGCCGCCGCAAACCCTAGCCCTACAGACCGTGAGGGACCCGATCTCCCGGCGCACCAAGTGACTGGAAGTGTCACCGCCGACACCATGGCCGACCCAGTGAACGGCAACGACGGCGACCCCCAGGAGCTCGAGAGGAGACGCGAGCAGGAAGCGAAGGAGGCGGAGGAGCGCCGCCTCAAGGAACAAGAAGCCAAGGACGCGGAGGACCTCCGCCTACGCGAACAGTCCAACACCGTTGCCCATACGGCACCGGTCGCGCCCTTCCCCGGCACCGAAGGTGAACCGCTATCCCTCTCTTCCTCCCTCTCTTAGATCTATACGAATGCTAAGACCTTTACGCATAGAAATCGCTAGTGGTGGGTTCTTGGGCTTAGATCCGCAAGAGAAAAACCACATTTGGTATCAGAGCTTGGGCATGGCCCGATCCCGAACCCTAGCGGGGTGATTTGGCCTACGGGTCAAGAAAATGGAAGAAAATCCACCGGATCTTGAGCTATCTAGGCTCGGATTCGTGAAATCGAAATGAAATTGGAAGAAGTAAGGGGAGGACTCAAACCCTAACCCTAGAAAAATCCCCAAATCCCGCGAATCAAAAAGCCCAGAGGGCTAACCTGTCGTTGCCGGCCTCGCCGGCGTCAAAGAAGAAGGCGGCCACGGCCGCCGACCGTTGCGGGCAGTGGCGCGCGCGGTCGAGCGCACCGCCGCGGGGCTGTTCGGCGGCCGCGCGTCCACCCTCGCGCGGGCGCGCGGGCCGGCGAAAGGCCGCGCGGGCGGCTTTGGACCACGCCGTCGTCCCTGTTCTCTCTCTTGCCGGCGACGGTGGAGAAGGCGGAGGCGTGCGGCGGCGGACAGAGAGACGCGTGCGGGAGGGGAGGAGAAATGGCCTAGGGTTTTTCATCCCGGCCGGAAAAAGTTGGTTTTTATACCCCGCCCGGACGATGCTGGCCGTCCGATCGGGTTGGACGGCCGAGATCGAGGCGGGCGGGCGGCCGCGCCGGCAGAGCTGGGCTGGGCTTGATGCGCGGCCCAGGCCCAGGTTGCCTCGGCCTGGTGCGCCCCGCCGCCTCTGCCAAGAAGGCCGTGGGCCCTGATTGGGCCGATTGGGCAAATTTGGCCAGATTAGAAATAAATTTTTTTTCTCTTCCTGCCTTTACATGCTTTTTATGCATGATGAAAAAGTTTTATGTCCCTGGAGTTAAATTCACAGAATTAGATCTTCTGATTTATACCATGTTTCCGCTGCTGATATGTTTTTTAATGTGTATTATCTCTGAATTCTTTGAAACCAACGTGAATAATTATTTAGAGATATGCATGTTATTAGAATATGTATGACTTTATCGTTATTTATTTAACCAACGTTAAATTTAATAATGAGTCATGATTATCTTTCTGAATTTATTCTATTTTTATCCAACGATGAATCTAGAATAGAGATCGTCTTTTTTCCTGCATGATTTATTTTCGACCAATGTTGATTTTAATTCATGCATGAGGATTTCATGTTACTTTTAACCATGATCTAATTTGATTTATGTTTTACCGGCACCGAAGGGATTAACGCTGCGATGCTCCTCACTCAGATGGGGAAGATTGATCCGCTTAAGGGGAATAACTATCTCTCTTGGCGGAAGAATATTGACATGATGCTCACCTTGAGTGACTTGGATTATGCACTCCAGACTGATAGACCCACTGAGCCTCCTGTAGGCGATGCTCATTATGAGCAGAAGATGATGCAATACAGCATCGAGAAAAGAAAATGGGAGATTTCAAACAATAAATGTTTGAAGATTATTCGACACCTTATTGATGACTCCATTGAAGGGTCTATACCAGAGTGTGCTACTGCCAAGGAGCTTCTAGATAGACTGAAGACTCAGTTTACTGGATCCTCCAAGGCGTATGCTAGCGCTTTGGTAGATGATTTGACCAATACAAGGTGTGATAGCTCTGGAGTGCGAGCCTACATCCAAAAGATGACTAGCACTGCAGCCAAGCTGAACAAATACTTGGGCAAAGATTTGCCTGAGGATTTTGTGGTGCACATGATTATGAAATCACTTCCAAAAGAATATGAAACTTTTCATGTGCACTGCAACACCACTGTCAAGGACAGATGGACAATTGATCAGCTGATGGCTCAGTGCTTGCAAGAAGAAGAGAGGCTCAAAAGTCACAAGAGTGACTCCCTCAACTATGCATCGCATCAGTCAAAGACAATGAACAAGAACTCCAGGCCAGTCTTCAAGAAAGGACCTAAGGGTGATCTTGGACAGTCCTCGAGCAAACCCCCTGCCGTGAATCATAATCATGGCAAGGGGAAGAATCCTCACAAGTTCTTCCCTGTGCCCTACAATACTTGCTTGCACTGCAACCAAGAAGGGCACCACAAGAAGGATTGTCCAGATTGGTTGAGGTCTCTCATCCCGAAAGAAAAAGGTACAGATCAAGTGACCTTTATTGATGAATCCCTGTACTTAGATTTTTCCACTAATGCTTGGTGGATTGACTCGGGTGCAACTGTACATGTTGCGAATTCCTTACAGGGCTTCCGAACAAGGAGGATGCTGGAAAAGGGCAGAAGAAACGTTAGAGTAGCTAACGGAAAAGAAGCCCCAGTCAAAGCCATTGGAGATCTTTCTCTAGAATTAGATGATGGTTTTGTACTGTTATTGAGAGATGTTCTTTTTGTTCCCTCTTTAAAGAGGAATTTGATTTCTGTCTCTAGACTTGATGATGAGATGATACATTGTCATTTTGGGGATCATAAGTGTGTTATTCGTTGCAATAACAAGGATGTTGGTCTCGCCATCTGACGAGACATGCTTTATCTGCTTTCCCAATGCAATGTTGTGAATGAAATTGATGCATCCGATTCTGTACCTGAAACGATTACGACAAAGAAACGTAAAAGAAACGATGGAGAAACTTCGTCGAAATTATGGCACAGTCGCTTAGGCCACATTTCGAGGGGGAGGATAGAACGATTAATAAAAGAAGATATTCTCCATCCGTTAGACTTTACGGATTTAGACCGATGCATTGATTGCATCAAAGGAAAACTTGCGAAACAAATTAAGAAAAACGCTAAGCGTAGCTCGGGAGTATTGGAAATAATCCATACAGACATTTGTGGTCCTTTCTCGGAGAGGACTGTGGACGGTTATGACTCGTTTATAACGTTCACAGACGATTACTCCCGATATGGCTACATTTACCCCATAAAAGAAAGATCAGAAGCGTTAGACAAATTCAAGATATTTAAAGCTGAAGTTGAGAATCAGCTTGATTTGAAAATAAAGATCGTAAGATCTGACCGTGGGGGGGGTACTACGGTCGACGTACGCAGTATGGACAAATTCCAGGACCTTTTGCAAGGTTCCTGCGAGAAAATGGAATAGTAGCCCAGTATTCTACACCGGGTGAACCTCAGCAGAATGGAGTAGCAGAAAGAAGAAATCGCACCTTAATGGACATGGTACGAAGTATGATAAGCTATTCGACTCTTCCGGTTAGTCTGTGGATGGAGGCATTAAAAACCGCCATTCATATACTTAATCGGGTTCCCAGTAAGTCTGTCACAAAGACTCCATACGAGTTATGGACTGGAAGAAAGCCCACATTAAATTATTTGCACGTGTGGGGCTGCCCAGCTGAGGCAAAGATATTTAACCCCTCACAAGGTAAATTAGACGAAAGGACAGTGAGTTGCCATTTTATTGGCTATCCTGAAAGGTCGAAAGGCTTTAGATTTTACTGTCCAGATAGAAACACGAAATTTGTTGAAACAAGACACGCAGTGTTTCTTGAAAATGACATGATCCGGAGGGGTACGGCACCTCGAGAAGTGAACCTTCAAGAAAAGAGGACGTATGTCCCATTTCCAATGGTGGAAGAACCATACTTCTCGATGCCGGCTGAGGAAGCACCACCAGTTCAACAAACTGTTGTTGCGACCCCTGCTGTGGATGTTGGTTCATCGAGCACGACAATAAATGAATCGGAAATTACACCGATCCCTGAGTTACCGGTTCCCGAGTCTCCATCTCCTGTTGCAATTCCTGAGCCTGAGGCCCCTGATGCAACTGAGGCTATGGAACCAGAACAAGACATTGTGCCCGATGACCCACCACCAGAGCAGCCTCAAGTGGAAGAACAAAATGTGCCTTTGAGAAGGTCACAAAGAGTAAGGAAAACTGCGATTCCTGACGATTACGAGGTATATGTTAGTGAGGACATAACCCTGGAGGGCGATCCTACTACATATGAGGAAGCCATGAAGTGTCCTGACTCATCCAAGTGGCTTGCCGCTATGGAGGATGAAATGAGATCTATGGATACGAACAAAGTCTGGGACTTAGAGGTGATTCCCAAAGGGGCAAAAAAAGTAGGTTGCAAATGGGTCTATAAGACCAAAAGAGACTCCAAAGGGAACATCGAAAGATACAAAGCCCGATTAGTGGCGAAAGGCTTCACTCAAAGAGAGGGAATCAATTACAACGAAACCTTCTCACCCGTTTCGTCAAAAGACTCCTTCAGAATTATCATGGCACTAGTTGCTCATTTTGATTTGGAATTACACCAAATGGATGTAAAGACAGCATTCCTGAATGGAGTGCTTAATAAAAATGTTTTCATGGCTCAACCCAAAGGTTTTGTCGTGAAAGGAAAAGAAGATATGGGATGCCACCTAAAGAAATCCATTTATGGATTGAAACAAGCTTCAAGACAGTGGGTATTTGAAGTTTGATGAGACCATTCGAGAGTTTGGTTTCAAAGAGAATGTTGAGGATAATTGCATTTATGCAAAGTTCCGAAACAGAAGGTATATTTTTCTAGTCTTGTACGTGGACGATATCCTACTAGCTAGCAGCGATATGGATTTGCTGCTAGAGACAAAGAGATTTCTATGTTCGAATTATGATATGAAGGATCTGGGGGAGGCATCCTATGTTCTGGGGATTCAAATCTCCAGAAACAGAAAAAGAGGCATGCTAGGATTGTCTCAAAAGACATACATTGAAAATATCTTGAAAAGGTATCACATGCATAACTGTAATGCAGGCCCTTGTTCCGATAGCACATGGTGACAAGTTTGGGAATTTTCAATGTCCCAAGAATGAATATGAAAAGGATCAGATGAAAGCGGTTCCATATGCCTCTGCGGTTGGAAGCATGATGTATGCACAAGTGTGCACACGACCTGACTTAGCATTCACAACCGGGATGCTTGGAAGATACCAGTCAAACCCAGGAAGAGCTCACTGGGCGGCTGCAAAGAAAGCCTTGCGATACTTGCAAGGGACGAAAGATCTCATGTTGACGTATAGAAAGACAGACGCCTTACAATTAATAGGCTATTCAGATTCAGACTGGGCAGGGTGTAAAGACACCAAGAAGTCCACGTCTGGATACGTGTTCACTCTGGCAGGAGCGGCAGTATCATGGAAAAGTTGCAAGCAATCCATTGTTGCATCGTCGACAATGTACGCTGAAATTATTGCTTGTTATGAGGCAACGGGACAGGCCATGTGGTTAAAGAAATTTGTACCCAGATTGAGAGTGGTAGATAGTATTGAAAAACCACTCAAGATATACTGCGACAATTCGTCGGCAGTAGATTATTTTCACAACAATAGATCTAGTGGTGCATCGAAGCACATTGAAATTAAGTTCTATGTTGTGAGAGAAAGAATCCAGAATCACACTATTGAAGTGAAGCATTTAGGAACCGAAAAAATGCTTGCGGATCCGCTGACTAAAGGCGTTTCACCCAAAGTGTTTGACAAACACTTAGCCGGCATGGGTTTACAGAAAGGTCTATGATTCTGGATTGAGGGCTGTTGAAAACAACCATCTCATAGAAAGCTCTGTTCTAAGATAGAAAGACGTACTGTAGTCAATGAGTTCAATTGCACGTAACTGGCTTTTCGGTCGCTTTGGTCTCGGTATGTTGATCTGTCAAGGGATGAAGCACAGAATGATTTTGAAATGAATGAGACGAGATCAATGGGGGAGAATGTTGGAATTGATCTCGGAACGGTCATGTGACCGAGTCCGAGCGGATCTCGCGCCCTGATCGGGGGCGCGGCCTTCCCTCTTGGTTGTGGCCCCCGGTCATAGTGCGCCATATAAAAGAGGGCCTAGGGGCCGGCACGGAAACTAACACAAACACAGCCGCCGCAAACCCTAGCCCTACAGACCGTGAGGGACCCGATCTCCCGGCGCACCAAGTGACTGGAAGTGTCACCGCCGACACCATGGCCGACCCAGTGAACGGCAACGACGGCGACCCCCAGGAGCTCGAGAGGAGACGCGAGCAGGAAGCGAAGGAGGCGGAGGAGCGCCGCCTCAAGGAACAAGAAGCCAAGGACGCGGAGGACCTCCGCCTACGCGAACAGTCCAACACCGTTGCCCATGCGGCACCGGTCGCGCCCTTCCCCGGCACCGAAGGTGAACCGCTATCCCTCTCTTCCTCCCTCTCTTAGATCTATACGAATGGTAAGACCTTTACGCATAGAAATCGCTAGTGGTGGGTTCTTGGGCTTAGATCCGCAAGAGAAAAACCACATGGTGGAGTCTTGATGCAACTGATGATCACAGAAGGGCCTGGTTGCCACATCTCCCGTTCATGATGAGTTCGGCCACGATTACCGATCTCATCGTGGGCGACGATCGCATCTCCGGTTAATGAGAAGGATGAGCTCGCAGCCACGACCTACGACCCGTTGGTAATCCACGGCAAGGAGAGTCCTCCGGCAATTTGATCACACATGCATGGCAACCAGCCTTCACATCCGTCGCTCTTCATCGACCTCTCGCACAACCAGACGATGTCCACGCTGCCGTCGAACATCCTATCCGTCCAGACGCTATGAACGTTTGCGGCGGACAACAACACGAGCTGATTGGTGGTGTATATGACAAGATCAAGATCAGCAATTGCCCATCGATGTCCGTTCTTGATAGCTTCCGCCCGGGTAGATGTTCCGGTGAAAAAAGGAGCAAGAAATTATGCGAGAGCCGGCAGAAACTCTTACTCCGGGTTACTCGGAGCATGACGAGTCTTTGGCCGGTCCTTCTAATTCCCGTACGATTTAATAAATCTAAACATCAATGGTGGCGATTTGATGTGGTTTGTATAGAGATCTGTCGTCGTTGCCGTGACCGTTTATGTGTCTGGTGGACATCTAAAAACAAACTGTTAGATTGATGACCATGGTGATATCCAAGGGTGGGTATTAAATTAGGTACGATCTCTGTTGGTAAAAAAAATTTCTTTTCTAAACTTGCTCTTTTATAGAGTATAGAAAAAGATAGATAGATAGATTTAAATGCTACGGGTCGACCACGCAGGATCCGACCACACGCCCCGCGCACCCTCACATCTGTTGGATCCAAATCGGACCGTTGCCAGCCCAACCTTATCTCGACCGCATCGGCCGCCGGATTTGCCTCTCCGTCGCCGGCCCCACGCTCCCTAGCTCCGGATCCGGTTCACCGGTGCCCCACCGCCTCCTCAGCGCCTAGCTGGCTCCCCACAACCGTCCCTGCTTCCCGGGCGCGGCCTCACCTCCCCAGGCGCCTGCCACTGGTCCCGTCTCCCCAGCTCAGGGCCTCGCCTCCGGTGCCGCTGCCGCCTCCTCCGGTACCGGCTACGGTCTTCTTCTCCCCGACCGCAAGCTTGTTCCATTGTCCTCCTGTGCCCTTCTCTCTGTGGGGATCGCCGGATCATGGCGCCAAGCATTTAGAAATATACTCCATATCTATTAAGCATTTCAGGTATCCATTGCAAGTATCAGTAGCATGATGCATCAGTTGCTATTAGTTCTTCATGCATATATATGCGTTTCTATGTACAAAAATGATATTCCAATCAGTGAACTTTGTCATGAAAAAAATCAACCACTGCCAATTCTTTTATTTACAATTGTTAAGGAAAATTTCAACATTTATAAAGTCTTTTTTCTAAACTTGCAAAGCCCTTTTGCTATTTTGTAAACTTGTAAAGGATTACCCACTGCAAGTATTTTGCCTGTGAGATCAGGACATTCTTGCACCAATCTGTAGAGAAGAGAGAGGGGGATTTTTTTCGCCTGTTACGAGCAAACCAGAACTGAGACAAGGCGCAGTGTTTTTCGGGTGAGTGATTTGGGCCTGCGGAAGACTGGAGATTTTCCCGCGTTTGGCAACAGAACGTGGTGGTAGAAGTTACCTAAACTAGAAATAGAAACCATTACTTCCCAAAAAAAGTCTGTGCAGGCAGGAATCACAAATCCTGCAGGCACGTGCTTTAGCATCCTTAATGTTTTTTGGCTTTCGCATGTTTTAGTAATCAGATGAGCACCCATAAGAGCAGCAACGGTAGGTCGGTAGCCAATAGGTATTTCAACAGAATTCGGTAGCCATTTTAGTGATACCTAGTAAGCATTTCATGTGTCCGTTGCAATATTTCACCTACCTTATATAGTTGTTGTTCTTTTTATATGCAGAACTCTTTTAAAAACATTCATCTGTCATATTATCCAAGAAATGTCACATATGCATATAGTACGATTCTAGAATGTAGTGGTTTTAAAATGATCACTACACCATCTCTAGGTAGTTAAACAACTATGTTAAGTTTTTTATTGGAAATTGTTATGTAACATTTTAAACATTTGTAACTCTTTTTTCTCACACTTAATCATGCTAGCTCCTTTTCTTTTGCTTTGCATTTGATATATCTATAGATAGATAGATTTTGTTCAATCACTCTGTTCAATATTTTGATGTTGTGCTTCTCAAAAGCAATCTATGATGTTGTGCTTCTCAAAAGCAATCTATGGCTGTGCTTCTCAAAAACACAGCCTACTCAATATTCATTAAAAATGCCTACTTAATGTTCTATAAATGCCCCCGTAATATTATTTAAATGCTTATTTGCTATCATAAAAATGCCACTAAGTATACAATATTGAAATGCATGGATAAATATAAATGGATAGGATGAAATAGACATTTTTTTTGCATCTTAAATGATAGTTTTTCAGTACCACAGCTGAATACATAATTAACTGCATCTTTTTATAGATTATATCTGGATTCTTTAATGGTTGATGGCATGGATGTACCAACCATCAAGCCTCGTATTGGAGCATGGTCTCAGAAGTTGTTACATGAAGTCATCAAGATGGACATTTATCCAGGCGGCACATTTGGGGAAGCTGAAACTATGTAGAAAATGCATCCTTTAATAATTGCTTCAACATTGCTCTCTCTTTTTTCTTCCTACATGTGCTTTAACAAATTTTATATGTTTTGCTTTCTTTAGTTAAAGCATTCTGAAAATGGATCCATATAGAATTCATTCTTCTTTCAAATGTATGACATTCAAAGATTTATCTCTTCCAAAGATTATGCAAGCACATGAGATCAGGTTCGTACTCATGGGGCAAATTTTTTTATGTGTGATCCCACTGCCACTCTCCATATGCAGGGTCAATTGTTGTGCCAAATAAAATATGAACTACATTTGACAGGGAGGAGGCTACGGCCAACTGTTGACGTCTGGGTCCACCACCGTTGACATGAGTCATTAATGGGTGGATCCGAGCCCATCTGACAATGAGTCAGCATCAGCGTACGTCAAAACCGATTCCGACCATTAAAAATATATTTGAAACCAAAATATTTTTATGGTTTAAAGACAATACCGTCTCTATTGCCTATTAAGCACGAAGGGCATCGTGCACCACCAAGCGTGCCCTCGCGCCCCCTCTCGCCCGCCATCCCCGCCCCACCCGAGAAGCTCGGCCAATTGGCGAAGCGCAATCGATGGTCGGCCCCGTGCATCACGCTCCCCGCTCCCGCACGCGCGCAGATCACGCTCGCAGGAACGAAACCCACACGCGCCCCCACAAAATGCCGTCGCCGCATGCTCTCCTCACGCGGCACGCCACCGTCGACCCCCGCGCAGCCGTCCCCACCCTCGCCCTCACGCGCCCCGAACGCCGCTCCATCACCACAGGTGCGTCGACCAACCTCCACGCGGATCCAAAGCTTCTCCCGCCGGCCGGCTACTGTTCAACAAGCACCTTCCGACGGCTGCCCCCAACCTCATAGGTGCACCTACTGGCCACCGCGTCCCCCTGCCCTTGCGTCTCTCACATCGCTCTTTCTTCCAACGTGCCAGCCACCGCCATCTCGCACATTGAGCATGAGCTGAGCTGGATCCTTTTCCCCATGGTTACAAAGATGCGGCAGGGACCAGCTCGCCACCAATTCCAACCTCTTGTAGCCCTATGCCTATCAGTGATGCCGAACTCCACCCAGCCCAGCGAGCCAGCGAGGAGGTTGTTGTCTCCTAGGCTGTCAAGTTCATGTACTTCTAATATGTGGATTTTGACACCTTTGCCTACAAAATGGCTTGCGTGAAATTTGATTTGAGTTGTGAGTGTCGTACCTTCATGCTTTTCTAGGCAATTCTTGCTTCTAATTCTAATCTAATATGTATTATTGTTTTCTAGATTCTAGATAATCTTAGAAGAAACCAAACATATTGAATGATCGACATAATATTCTCTAGATTCTAGATACTCTCTGGGACATGAGTTTCATTTGTTGCACAGATCTAAGAAGTAATCTTAATGTTCCAGGATCAGGGACAAGTACCTTGACAGAATTCCTATAATATATGTTCAACATTTTCTCCATGAATTCTTTTTGCATACGTGCTTGGTTGTTGATGTTGTGGTCGATTTCAAGTGATTATTGAGGAAACTGACAAATCCGATGTCCAAAGAAAAATATTCTCTCCTATATATGTTGTGCTGGGAGTTGTCTATTTCTCTGATATATTTGCTTAAAATCTCGTGTGTGCTGACATACTCTGCATTTATGTTCAGATGACATACCGTAAGAAGATGAGCCAATGTTTTTCCATTTTGAATTATGTTGAGTGGGTTCCTGAAAAATGTTTGATCCATCCATTCTTTTTTTTTTCTTGCTGGATCTTAACTATATATTAATGCCTTGCTGAGCAGAGTAGAGGCAAAATGATTGCACCAGACTAGCCTTGCTGTACTGCTGCCATGTGCTCATGACTCAATGATGGCCAATGTGTCCCGAGCATTCCAATGTTTGTTTGGAGCATTTCCTTTCACGTAACTCCCAGCAGCAATGTTCATTTAGCGTTGTTCAGCCATCACATCACTATGTCCAAGTCATCAACTGGTTGAAGCTAGGAAAAAGGAAGTCCCAGTACGTTCCAAAGGTGAGAAGGTGTTAATTTGTGGTTGTGCTTATATAGACAGTCGATGGCATAAATCCTTTAGTAGGGATATAACTGTATAAGTGAAGTCACTGATCTACTTCAAACTCTGGCTCTGGACGGAGGTTTAATATTTTTGCCATCAGGAAGTGGGAGTATGTCTATGCGAATTTGTTTCAGTTATTTTCAAGATATTTGCTATTTTCTCAGGAATCAAGACGACTTTTGTCAGCTGAGTGTGAAGCGAGATTTTCCCTTGTTACTACATTATCATTGCCTGAACGTTAATTGTATTAGCAATGAGTTGTCACTTTTCTATTTTCATCTTAGAGCATACTAGAGAAGTTTTCAGGAATTTCAAGGCACAGATAACTGGAGGATTTGAACTAAAAGTGCCCAGTGATGAAACATGGCACCTCACTGTAGAGAAGCATGATGATGAACTATTTTCTCTAGCATGTCCATGTATGTGATAACTAATATTTAAGAGTGATGCTTATTACTGCACCTCCATGAGGCTGAGCTCGACAAGTTCAACACTTTCTTCCTCAAGGAGTATGTCATCTGCAGGAAGGTAGCAAATTGACTAAATCTGTCCTCATCCCTCTTCTTCCCCACTGGTTTTGGTGTTCCTTTATCTGATCAGCTTGTCAAATGTTTGTGGCCGTGACTAGGTGGAGAGGAGATGCACAACCAGGTAGATATGCAAATCCAAAATATGCTAACGTGAGACTAAATGTTCAAACTAATTGCTTGGAAAAGGAGTAGGAAAATCATTAAGACAGAAGGCAGGTACAATGAATGTTGCAGCCTTGTTCATTTGCTGATTTGCACGATGGGAGTTCAAGTTTTCTTTTCGTTTTAATTTATATTTTTATCAAGAGTGACCTGTTGCCATAAGGGTAAGCCCTTTTTGTTATGTGTTAAATCTGGGATTATAGTTTGTTCTTCCTCTGTAGGGCAGCCCGGTGCATGAGCTCCCGCTTGCGCGGGGTCCGGGGAGAGGTCGGACCCACTTGGAGTCTATTGTACGCAGCTTTTTTCTGCATTTCTGCGAGAGAATGTTTTCACGATTTAAACCCGTGATCTCTTGGTCACAAGGCAGCAGTTTTACCACTGTGCCAAGGCTGTATCTTTAGAAAATCTGAAACTTAATTGAAAATATTAAAGTGAGGGCCATTGGGTCAATGTCTTTGGCATTTGCACAAATTTCCTTATAATCAATATATGGTTGTCTTCAGAAGCCAATATGTAATCTCTGTCTATTTTTTATTTCTCTTTGAACTCCCGGTTTGCTTCAGAATGGTAGGTACAATTCATGCCAGTGGGGCTTCCGAAGTATGTGAGTGTAGGTGACGACAGCTGTGGCAACGCGACAGTGAATCGACATTCTGCTTCTTCGTACCTTCAAGGCTTGTTATCTCCTATGCTCTCCAATTGCTACAACTGTGCAAGAAAACTGAACCTTTTTTTTTCCATCTTGCCGCTCATGTCAGATGTGGAGATTTTTCTTGAATAAATTAATGAATTTCAATTCCGTTGCTTCAGTGGTTCGTTCATGATAGCAAGTGATGGCGATCTGATCTAGATTCACTAGGGGAAACATCTTACGTCGAGAGAAACACAGTACAATGCTTCATACTATCAACCTTTTAAATTGGAGCTATTTGCATGTATCACTGTTACCATGTTGAGAGATGATAGTCGTTATGCCCGTCATTGCATTATTTCCGATGAAACAAAAACTCAACAAACAATAGCCAATTGACTTCAAATTACCCTCACAAGGAGGATGGGATGATGGTATGGTAACATTTTAGATGTCAATTGTTGCCAATAACTTGCATGAAGACAATTCCGCTTGCTAATGAATATGGGCCTGAGAGGCTGAGACATGGGTAGCTCAAGGCTGCGCTGCGCTGGGCTCGTTGGAGTCCTGGCTCTCAAGCAAAGGAGATCATCAAGGCATATCATACATAACTGCACACTCTAATGCTTGAGACGAAGAACATGAGCTCATTGGTAGTGTTTTGATGTGGCTCAACACATGTTATCTTCCGTAGCAACGCAGGGGCATAGACCTAGTAGCATTGAAGAATACTCTGGCATTAAATAAAAAAAAGTGTTTGGCAACTACTTGCAAAGCTTTAGTTTGAAAACCATAGTATGACCAAAACCATAATATTTTTAGAATTTTGGATACTGCACTATGGACTAGAGTTTTGTGTGTGCGCGCGCCTACCGGCCCTTCCATGTCGATGTCGCTTCCCTGCCTCCAGCGCACGCGTCGCTTTCCCTGAACCCGACCGACGGCGCATTCCTCCCACGTTCGGCAGCCACGCCTGCGCCCGCGCCCCCATCCTCCTCGTCCAGTCCGACCGTGGCCCCGTTGTCCCACCGGCGCCGCCGGCGTCCCCTCCTCCCGCGTCTGGCCGACGATGCCTTCCTCCCACGTCAGACGTGCGTTTTTCCCCATCTGCCTATGCGTCCCTTTCCCCTTCTTACCCGCACGCGTCTGTTCCTTTCTCTGCTACCCGTTCCGCCGTCGTCATTGCCGATTTTGGCGATGTCCCCAAGCTAGATGCGAGGAGCAGTCAAGAAAGTGCGGTACATGATTTCTCTCCTCATCATTTCTCATCTGCCATCGAGATGGAAGAGAAACAGAGAAGTGAAAACACGCGACAGATTTGCCTCTTCTATCACCTCTCGCCGGCGATGCGAGGCTTCCCACGCCCGCCCCGGCCTCTCGTCGCCGCGTGGCCTCTCGCCACAGCGAGGCATCCCACTGCCGCGCGGCCTTCGGCCCTAGTGCGACCGCTCGTCGCCTGCGACGGCCCTTCTGGCGCGGGGAGAGAGGACGCCCGCGACCGCCCCCAACACATAGCCCGCCTTCGCCCGGTGCCACCCCTCCGTGCGCGGCGTGGCGGCCCTCCACACGGCCCTGCCGCCTCCCGTGCCAGCCTCTCCTCCCGCGGTGGAAGGGAGAAGGTGGTGGGGGAGAAGGTGGTGGGGGAGAGGGAGGGAGAGGGAAGAGGGCGGTTGAGAGAAAGGAGCGGTGGTGATTGCTTCTGCAGTCCTGTGTGGTGTGTCAGTGTTTTGTACCAGCAGTGCACTATGAGATGTATTATGTAGTGCTTTTGTGGTTGGCGAGATCGACCGTAGCTCGATGGTTCGCGTGAAACGCGACGGGAACGAGATTTATACAGGTTCGGGCCGCGGGAAGCGTAATACCCTACGTCCTGTTTGTGGCTGACTGTATTGATCTGAGTTCACGAGATTACAATGAGAGCGCAGTTGGCTAGGGGTTTGGTGTGCGAGAGCGTGATGCGTTATACGATGATCTTGAGGTGGAGAGATCTGTATAGGGAGGTCCCTAGGCCGCCTTATATAATCCGGCGTGGCTTAGGGTTATAAGTCGGTTTCTTTCTATGTCTCCTAGACGGTTTAGATTACAAGTCCTTGTCTTGCGCGCCAAGGTGTTCGGCACCTCGGGCCCGAGTCACTCGGTCGGCCCCTGGATTGGGCCCTCCGTCAGCCCATGCAGGCCATGCAGAGAAAATGCTTCATGAGGATACATGGGATTTCTATCCCCCACACGGTGCTATGAAGAGGCCAAATACTTTGGAACTAAACACGCTGTGGTTTTTAGAAATACTATAGTTTTACTGCGGTATTTATGTCATGACAATTGAAAACCATAGTATTTGAAAACATTGGTTTTAAAATTCTTTGGTTCCAAACAGTGTCTAACACACCGACACACCATTGGCCATGGCCTATCTCCCCTGTCCTATCCAGGGTACTGTTGTTCATGTCCAATATACCACTCATATTGTAAAGAGTAAATTGCACGCCAAATCCTTAAACTTTTCCCGCTATACCATCTGTGTCCATAAACTTTCAAAGTGCACAATTAGGTTCATAAACTTTTTCCGCTATGTCATCTGAGTCCATAAACTTTCGAGTGCACAATTAGGTACATGAATTTTTCCCGCTATACCATCTGGGTCCAACAGAGACTAGTCGGGCAAACTCTACCAATGTGGACCCGTTGTTGACCCGCGCCCGCCCCGTCCTCCTCCGCCTCTCCCACCGCCAAATCGACCACAGATGACCTCATCTCGCGCCTTTGCTTGGGCTCAGTGGCATCCTGTACGGAGGTGCTAGATGAGCTGCCTGGTGTCGCGCTCACACTGCTACTGCCGCCCGTGGTGGTTGTGGCCGCACCGCTCTGCCGCTGCCGGCACAACCTCCCAGCGTGGCCGCTCCGCGAGTGACTCACGTGACACCAGCAGGCATGTTCACGTAGGCAGACTTTACCCGGCTAGCCTCTGTTGGACCCAGATGGTATCATAGAAAAAGTTCATGGACCTAATGTGCACTTTCAAAATTCATGGACCTAGATGGTACAGCAGAAAAAATTCATGAACTTAATAGTGCACTTTGAAAGTTCATGGACGCAGATAGTATTCTCGGAAAAGTTTAAGAACCTAGCGTGTAAGTCACTCTATCGTAAAACTTCACACTATTCGTAGAGTTTTTTTCAAATGCGATATAAATCGCGTCTTTGTGGGAGTAAGCAATGGTTTACGAACTATGGTAAAAAATACAAAGAAAGAAAAAAAAATCTCTCTGCACACTGTTCATAGAGTCAGGATACGGACCTCTTTTGAAAATAGGAGTTGGAATCTGCTATAAACACTATCCACCGAGAGCAATGTACAAGTTCGTTTCGTTTTCAGTCTGTCCCTGGGGTCCAATAAAAAGCACGCTGACCGTTTAGCAGGCGGGGCCACCTCCCAGAAAGCACAAAGCACAACTAACGAATGCAGAGCCCCCAACCCAAAGCTCCTGGCCTGGAAAGGGGAGAGCCTTTTACCAACCTGGCTGGCTCATCATGGCTGTTGGCAGGGGCAAAATGCCGGCCCCCTCCGGCAGCTAGCATCAGGACAGGCAGTCTCAGGGGAACAGACAGCCAATTGGCGTGAGGGTCAGAGGTTGCAAGGGGCGTCATTGATAGGATTTTTGGTTGTCTCGCTGGCGGAATTCCTCACGACCATTGTAGCTCCACGAGGCTGTCTTCAATATACTTTTCAAATCCTATTTTCTATCGTTATTTTAACTATCATCATTTCTATCGACAGTGCAATTTGTTTTGAGGAACCATTTGAGGCATTATATTAGAGTCAGCCTAATCATCGTTTGATTAGACTGAGTTCAGCAAATCATCTATCACATTGTTTATATTTAAACTCTACCGTACCATATACGACCTTATAGATGAATTGTTAGAATTAGTCTTAGGTCCGCAAACTTTGTGACATGTGTCCTAACCTTTGGATATATAGTAGAGACGGCTTTGGAAAGCTCTCACGTCTTTGTGGCTTGTCCTGCCTGCCAAAGAACGGTGCCTAAGGGGGTGTTCGGTTACTAAGATTTTTGAAAATCTATATAACAACGCACGTTATCTAAGGTGATGTTTGGTTCGGAGACGAAGTAGGATGCGATGGTTCTGTCCCTAGTTTCCTGCCTTTCTGGAATTAGGATGGCTCCATCTCAATGTTTGGTTGAAGGGGCAGGGTCATTTCAGTTTTTTTTTTTTTTTGGTTTGGTATGAAGAATTGGTGTTGGAATAGGATGGATGATAGTTCACACCTTTAGATACTAGTTAGTGGGCCCCGCCTGTCATACTCCTAGATGCTCTTTCTTCCAGCTCTGTCCACCGCGAGAAGGCCGAAGCGAAGGAGGGGTCGCCGCCACACGGGCTGGAGCATCGTCCGGAGCGGCATGGCGTGAAGAAGGGTGCAGGATGCAGCCTCACGTGCGCTGCTGCCATCACCGCCGCGGCGCTCTGCCTCCGTTGCCGTCACTGCCCCGGTGCTCCGCCTCCGCCACACGGCCTCGCGCGTTGCTCCAGTCCGCGCCACAGCCTCCCGTGCGTCGGTGCCGCGACGTCGCTCCGCTGCTGTCTCCGCTGCGGCGGGCGTGGCGGAGAGGCGCGGCTTGCCGCGGGGTGGACGGGGCCGGCCAAGCGTGGAGGAGGCGTGATCGGGACGAGGCGAAGGGGTGGGGCCAGGTGGCAGCCTTGCCAGGCGGTTGGCGGGGCTCGGCCGGGTGGCGGCCTTGCCGGTAGCGATCGCAGGCTAGCGTGAGGGTGGGGACGGAGAGGGGACGCTGTTGCCAGGGGATAGTATGGTCCTGTTTTTCTTGGGACGAGAGGGCGACATCTAAAATGAATCTTTCCTTTGGGGGATGATCCTCTTCGTTCCCCAACCAAATAGCTCAAAAGTGGGATCATCCCACTCCATCCCATCCCATCACCCAACCAAACGCCACCTAAGGCAATGGAGATAAAGATAAATATTAGTAATTATTTCTTGAGGCACAAATAGAGTAAAAAATGAAATGATGTTTGGTTTTCGTATAGGATGATATTATCTGGATTTTCATTATCTCAAGGAACCAAACAACGTCTATTTTTGTGATGCATCACAAGCACAGTATAATGCATCTATTTTTTATGACAGCAATGTTTTGAGCGTCACTTCTATGTTGATGGCAGTCATGTGTCATCCTCTTTCGCTCCTTTGGGTAGTTTTAATTGTCTTGGGTTGGCACTAGTATGTCGGGTGGCTTCGCTCTCCTTGTATTTCTTTTGTCATGGTTGTAAGCTGCGGCTTACTTTTTGTAATTGTTATTTGCTATTTATACTAATACAAAGACTGTATTTTGCGCGTTCGATAAAAAAATGTTTCCAAGCTACCTCTGCCATTGTCCTTGAAATGATATATACTACCTTCCATGCATAATTCAAACTTACATACCACAACATCAGCAAATTCTTTTGAACTACTACCTCCATCTTGTAAAAAGAAGATTCTTACACCCCAGGCAGCGTGTCGGTAGGTAGCAGAACCCTTGAAAATGCAGTAGTTTTAGCCGGTAAATAGGTTTAACCAAGATCATTTCAACTCTAAGGCTCTCTCAACGATCGCCCTAAAATGAGGACTCTGGCATTGTTCTACACCGTAGGCAGATAGAAGTTTAAATTTGAGAAATTGTGATAGTGAAACCGTTGGAGATAGCCTAAATTAACCCGCCTTAAAATTTCTATAGTGTCGTTCGTTTGAGACAGACGGACACCATGTGCAGTATAGACCAGTTGACTTTCCTTTTTACCAGCAATTGTTTGTGCGGAGATTATACTTTCAAACTGATTAGAGTATTAGAACACACGTGTTAAATGGTGAGATATAAAATTAAAAAATTAGAATATATATGACCATTTTTATTATTTATTTTCTAAGAACATATGATGTGTTAGTCTTTATATTTTGTGATAAAGTGTTAGTCTTTAATTAGTAATCTTTATCTAATCTAATATTAAAAGACGGAGTGATTCTGCAGTTCCAGCCTCTCATGCTTACATGTGAGTAGTTTTTAATTAGTAGCAGTAAGATAGAGATCGAATGCCATGAATCTTTTTTGACCTGGTTATTAAATTTGGTAAATCTCGGAGCTAGAGTTGTGAGGAGACTGAAGGTGATGAATCTAAAACTTTGTTTAAATAGACACTTTGTAACACGTGATTTTTTTTCTTAATTCTAAGTGTTTTTATAGAAAATTGAACGGTTCCATGACATTTCAATAGCATTTACATTCCATTTGTAGTGTCGCTTGGGTCCATATACACGGTCCGGACCAGTAAGTTTAATAGACTAATAAGACCCTGTTTAGATTAGCTAATATTAGCTAAAAATTAGTCACTAAAAATTAATTATAACCAACCAGCTAAGGGGTGGTAATAGATTGTACACCTATCAATTGTCTTATTAGTTAAGTCTATTTAATAAAAAATAATTAATTTTTAGCAACTAATAATTAGTTGGTTGTATCAAACACTCCCTAAACAGCTCGTTTATCTTTAAAACAATTTGGTCAAGTCAACTATTGGAATCCACGTTGGAGAGGTTCCAAATTGAAATGTTGCAAACCACGAGAAATGAGCTGCCCCTGTCATCTGTCAAGCACATTGCGTCAAACCAAAAAAATAAAATGAAATGAAAAACAAAACAAAGAGCTGCCAAGAATAGAAAAGCCAAGGAGCGCAAAGCCATGGTGGAGATGGATCTCGCGTCCTCCATCTCGTCGTGGTACCCAACGGCGCCTCCCCCAGCATTGTCCTAGCATGCTCGTCGGAGGGATCGCGCTACGGTGGCGGCGGCGGCGGAGGTGAGGCGTTGGCATCGGCGGCAGCGATGGCGGCGGAGTGGGACAGCGGGAGCGAGGCGGGGCCCACCGGGGACTGGCCGCCGGCGGCCGCCGCATCCCCGGTAAATGGGAAGGCAGCGCCGCCGGAGTCGGATGCGGGCGCATCGGCGTCAGGCTCCTCGGAGGCCAAGGTCGACGACGGCAACATCCAGGAGGCGGAGTCGTCGCTCCGAGAGGGCCTCTCCCTCAACTACGAGGTCTCGAAATCTCTCTGCCCCCTGGCTGCGCTCGTTCTGGGCTTGATCCGGGAACGTGAATCCAGTTCTTTCTGGCGTGGTTTGGGCGAAATGGGATGGGAAAGATGGAATCTTTGTGGTCAATGCGAGTCCTAACGAGGTTCTTTCTTGCATTTGGTGGGGAGATCGGGTTGCGGCGAGGGATCCCGATTTCGCCTTCCGCTAAACTACAGGCGTTTTTACATAATGGCGTCCTTTTGTTTTGTTCGTTCATTTCATTTCATTCGATGAAGATCTCTTCATGGGTTGTAGTGTCCATATTAACTGGATTTTTTTTGTCAGAACATCGATTGATCTAGTCGAGCAGCATTTTTTTTATAGGTATAGCGATTATCGGACTTGTGTCGGGAGGAATTTGGACTTTCTATGTATGGATCTGATAAATAATGGAAATGGTTATTCTGTGCCCCCAAAATTTTCACCTTTAGGTAGGGTTTCAGTATTGGAGACCAGAATGATTTAGAAGCTGCTGTGTTGCTCATATTCAAAATCGTCAGAATTCAAGCTGAGAGTAGGTGTGTTATGATCTTGCTTTTCATTAAGTTACGCGACCAATGTTGTAACTTCTTGAATTATGACTACTGTTTAATTGGTGGTCTGTTCTGTCACTATGTGAATTTGTGGGTCATTGTGTAACTATCCTGGCTCAATCATTGAGCCCTGCTTATTTTGTGTCACATTGTGAATTTGGCACCTTTTGGTCTGTGTGGCGGAGGGTGGGGGGCATATGTTTTGGTTGAAATTGGAAATGGTGCCATTTTATACCATATTAGCTAAAATTAATTGATTGTGGTCTGTAACCAGAAAGCACCACCACATTAACCAAAAAACATTTAGTCCAAGCAAGTCAGGGGCAGGCTAGAGATAAAACCCATGACACCGACAAGAAGGGAAAAGAAAGATAAACAAACATTTCTTAGTGCTTGGCCAGTGAAAATTGTGCACTTGATTCTTATATATTTCTTTCATGACTATCTGAGTTCAATAATACTATATAACTAGAATCTGCTTTCCTACATTGATTCTTTTTTATCAATATCCTACATTTGGTGGAAGCTTCTATTCTGGATATACAAAAATGCTTAAGTTATTTTTGTTGTTGCTAACTGTTGGTTTTATTGCTTATGCTTTCAACATTAGGAAGCAAGAGCTCTCCTCGGGAGGCTGGAATATCAGAGAGGCAATGTGGAAGCTGCTCTGCGAGTATTTGATGGAATAGACCTTCAAGCCGCTATTCAGCGCTTCCAACCATCACTTTCTGAAAAACCACTCTCAAAGAGAAGTAACAAATTGCGGTCAGATTCTTCAAATTCAGGATCTCAGCATGCTGCTAGCCTTGTTCTTGAAGCCATTTACTTGAAGTCAATGTCTCTTCAAAAGCTGGGGAAAGCAATGGGTATGGATTGTTCATTTTGCTATACAATCACATTTGCTGGGCTTATCTGACTTTATGAAGCCACTTACTTGCAGAGGCTGCTAAACAGTGTAAAAGTGTGCTTGATGCTGTTGAAAGTATCTTCCAATGCGGCATACCTGGTGTCATGGTTGAACAAAAACTGCAGGAAACTGTCAGCAAATCTGTTGAACTTCTCCCAGAACTTTGGAAGCAAGCTGGGGCCTATCAAGAAGCACTCACTTCTTACCGCCGTGCTCTTCTAAGTCAATGGAATCTCGATGATGAATGCTGCACAAGGATTCAGAAGAGATTTGCTGTTTTCTTGTTGTACGGTGGTGTAGAGGCGGCGCCCCCGAGCTTGGCTTCACAAACTGAAGGTTCATTTGTTCCTAGGAATAATTTGGAAGAGGCAATCCTATTGCTCATGATACTATTGAAGAAGTTTTTCCTTGGGAAAACTCACTGGGATCCCTCTGTGATGGAGCACTTAACCTTTGCATTGTCACTGTGTGGCCAAACATCTATTCTTGCCAAGCACCTTGAAGAGGTTTTACCTGGAATATACCCTCGAACTGGGAGATGGTATAGTCTAGCATTGTGCTATTTTGCAGCTTCTCATAATGAAGCTGCAATTAACTTGTTGAGGAAATGTTTAAATAAGAACGAGAGTCCAAATGACTTAATGGCTCTTCTGTTAGCTGCTAAGATATGCAGTTCCAATTATCTTCTATCTTCTGAGGGTGTAGAGTATGCAAAGAGAGCAGTCAAAGATGCTGAATCATCAGATGGGCATTTAAAGAGTGTGGCCCTCCATTTTCTGGGGAGTTGCCTGGCCAAGAAGTCTAAGGTTGTTTCATCTGATCACCAAAGATCTCTGTTGCAGACTGAGGCTTTGAAGTCACTTAATGAGGCAATTTCTCTTGACCGTCACAATCCAGAATTAATCTTTGACTTGGGGATTGAGTATGCTGAGCAAAGGAACATGCATGCTGCCTTGAAATGTGCAAAGGAGTTCATTGATGCAACTGGTGGATCTGTCTCAAAAGGTTGGAGGTTGCTATCTTTGGTTCTTTCCGCACAACAAAGGTATTCAGAAGCCGAAGTTGTGACTGATGCGGCATTAGATGAGACCGCAAAGTGGGAACAAGGGACTTTGCTTAGAATAAAGGCTAAACTGAAGGTTGCTCAATCATTGCCCATGGAAGCAGCTGAATCATATCGCACCCTTCTTGCTCTTGTTCAGGCACAACGAAAGGCCTATGGATCTGCAAAAAATGGCACAGAGGTTTGTCTTCTCAAATACAAAAGCACTAACAATTTTAAATTTTGTACAGTGTGCTTTTATTTTCATGGAATGCATGAGATTTCTTTGAACCATTCTGAAATCCTTGTTTGCTAGTAGAAGCAGCTTTTGAGATCTGTCAGATATAAACACATAACCTTTCACAGTTCACTTTGGAGTGGACTAACATGATTGCTTCCATATGTGCACCCTGCCCCCTGCCAATATTCTAATTCATCTAATTGCATTTCATATACATTTCCAGCTCTTCTTGCTGTCTTATTCTTTGTGGACACTCTTTCAGGACGATGAGAATAAAGTGAGCGAATTTGAAGTTTGGCAAGGTCTTGCCAACTTGTACTCTAGCCTTTCCTATTGGAGAGATGCGGAGATTTGCTTACAGAAGGCTAAGGCCCTCAAAACATATTCTGCGACCACCCTTCATGCAGAAGGTGAGCAAACTTTGGTCATAACTCATGTTTCATTGCTTGTACCTATGCCTCTGGCTAGTGGGGACGTATGAAATTTGAAATGTGTGGTTCATGTCCGCCTGTTTATATTTGTATGTTCTCATAAATGGCTATGAAATAACAATTCATTTACAATATGTACTGTCCACTTCACTTTGAACTTTAGACATGTTTAAGTCTGAGAAATTAAATATATCCTCTGTTTTGTTTTGTCTTATATCTGACCCCATGATTACTCGCCTTTCCAGGTAACATACATGAGGTGCAGGAGAAGATTCAGGATGCACTGGCTGCATACTTCAACGCCCTCTCGACAGAGGTAGAGCATGTCCCATCCAAGGTCTCTGTCGGGGCCCTCCTCTCTAAACAAGGGCCCAAGTTCCTCCCTGTGGCGAGGTGTTTCCTCTCGGATGCCCTAAGGCTCGAGCCCACAAATCGAATGGCCTGGTTCCACCTGGGGAAGGTCCACAAGCACGACGGCAGGCTAGCTGATGCCGCCGATTGCTTCCAGGCAGCGTCGATGCTCGAGGACTCGGACCCTGTAGAAAGTTTCAGATCACTCTGATCGGCGGTCATCTGCAGCAACATGAGGTTTTCTTTTTTGTCGGCTAATTTAATCTCCTTCGACTTTCTCCCTTTTCGGTACATAGCTGAGCTGAAACCGGATGCCAGCTATCTGTAACTTGTATCCGTAGTTGCCAGTGTGCTCGTCACACTGTTGTCGGGGGGCCAACAACTGCTGTAATTGGTTGCTGAGCATCACGAGATGCTTCGCCCGACGGCTCCATCAGGGTGGGCACTGGAAACTCTGTAATGATATTACCAATTACTACATACGTATTACATAATATATGATTATATGACCATCTCCAGCGGGTTGTCCTAAATAGGGTTTGTCTGTCACTATTCCAACCACTTCTTTTCTGTCCACAGTAGCGCTACAGCGTCGTTTTGTATTATAGAGAGTTCGTATGGGCAATCCGCTGGAGACAGCCTAACGAGTCATCGGCTAACTTAAAACCAGCACTGCTGATATTACAGTGTTTATATTTTGTACTACCTCCATTAGTTCTTGTTGCATGTCCCAAACATCAAATAAAAAAAAAGATTGGATGTACTTGTACTATTTTATTTCTGTTCTTTTCTAAGGTCTCGGGACTTTACCTATATCTCTAGCCATTCTTTTCAAACCAGCTTTTGACCTTGGTTGTGATATGAATATGAACATGAGTACTGTTGGAGCTTGTTTCAACTTCTTTTCAAAAGACTTTCAAGAGATCGTTGCGTGCTCAGAATTCATGATCGCTTCAATAGTTCAATCTCGTCCGAAGTTCGTGGGTTCAGAGCTGGCAGTGAAATCGCAGACTCGGTGGGTGTGGCGCTGAGGAACAAAGGAAGGACCTTCGGTTGCTTGAATCGGAAGGCGTGAGAATAGGCAATGCATTGGTGTTCTGCTCCGGGGAACTTCCAAACAAACGGGCTCTCAAGAGGCGTCGGAGGAAGGAGACAGATGTGCCTGTGTTCTTCCTGATGCTTTGTTGTGATCTCATGAGGCAAGTTTACACGAAAAGATTACAATGGCAGCATGGTGAAAGTCTGGTCACCGGACAATTGTAAGAATTCGATGCTATGCCAAGATTCAGAAACTATCCTAATGGTCGACTGCATCAAACCAATATGTAGGCCACGATAAGATTTCGATTCATTGAGCATGAACTATGTATGAATTACAGACGCCATCCGCGGCAAGTACTTTGTAAAAATCTGAGCAATATCGCTTTATCGTATAGTTATAGGTGGCCAGGTGGGGATGGATCGAATCCAAAGCCAAATAGAGAAGTCCAACTAAAATCTAAGTTAAAACAAAACCAATATCCAATCTAAATCAAATGCAAAATGACTACTGTACAATCCAACTATTTTAAAATCTAAGCCCATCCAGTCTGTATAAACCTGCACTAATATAATGTGCGGTTATAATGGTGTATAGTTTTAAGTGTAAATCACAATTAACAACATTTGTAAGAGAACCGCCTAGATTAGCATCACTAGTTCATCAATCCGTGCGAGGTTAGAGTTTTGGAGATATAGATTTAATCCATAATAATATTAGAGTTGATTGTTTTAATTCATCTTTTGTAATGTCATTGTGGGTGATGTATATGCAAATTAAGAAATTATTTTAATTTATATATTATGATGGCATATTGGGTAATTTATATACAGATTTAGGGCTTATTTTAATTAATCTTTTATAATGACATGTTGAGTAATTTATATGCAAATTTAGGGGTTTAGTTTAATTCGTATTTCATAATGGCATGGTGGGTAATTTTATGCAAATTTAAAGAGTTATTTAATTCATATTTTATAATGGCATGATGAGCAATTTTTATTCAAATTTAGGGGATTATTTTATTTCATAGAAAACATATCTAATGGCTATTAAGATTTCCATCTGCAATCGATGATATGATGTTTCTGATTATTGTGAGAATTTCTATGATTTTATCTTTTATTTAGCGCATCTTGTGAGGATTAATAAGAAGCTCCAAAAGGAGTCTCCAATTAGTATTAGGCACAAAATATCTGTTTCATAGAGAGGATTTCTACCATCTTTACGAAAAAAATTATGGGATCATTTAGCAGTGTAAATTTGTAAATGGGAAAAAATTTAGCAAAAAACTGAGAATAAATTTGAAAATGGAAAAAATCTGCCAAAAAAGAAGAAATTTACTTTCAATGAGAATTGAACTCAAAACATTTGATAATGATAGATAGTGGGTAATTATTTAGAAAATAACTTGAAAATGGAAAAATCTGAAAAAAAAGAAGAAATTTGCTTTTGTTGAGAGCTGAACACAAAACCTTTATAATGGCAAAGGTAGGTAATTATTTAGAAAATAGATCTAATGGCTCTTAATATTCCAATCAACCTAATTGATGGTTGGATGTTTCTGATTTTTATGAGAATTTCTAGGATTTTTTTTAGGTACGTTTCGTGAGGATTAATGTGAAGATTTAAAAAAATACTCTAATTAGTAATAGTAAGATAAGATAAGATTTTCTTTTTATCTCTCCATCCTACGGGGAGGCCACGATCTCGAGGAGCGGCGGTGCATCATGGAGTAGCGGCAAGCAAGGAAGGCAGGGTGCTGTGCTCAGAGAAGCATCGGCGCGCCAACTGTCTGAACTCTGTCAGGCGGCATGAGATTCTTCAATCGTTACCTAGATCGACGGAGCTGAAGGTGACGATCAGAGATTCAGATTTCAAGGGATACCCCCTCGGTGGGGGTACCAGCTTATTCATCCTGCTTCTATTGTATTGTGTTCCCTCCGCCCCGAATCAAATTAGCGTTCCCTCTAGGTTTCAAACAGATTCATTCTTTTTTTTTTCCTGTTCATGTGTTTTGTATATATGCAAGGCTAAACAGAATTTAATTTGGAACGGAAGGAGCAAGCATCATAACCAGTGCTGGGGGTTAGTTCCAGTTCTCACAACGGTTTGCTGCAGCAAACCTTCTGCAACTCATAAGTACTAGGGCCTTGGCTACAGCATCGGCGTGACCACTCCAGCCAACGTTGTTTTCAACTCTATTCAAAACTCAACAAAATACCATCTACACCGTGGATGGGATGACATCTCCAAGGAGGTAAAAGTTTAGATTTGCGTAGTGTTCCCCACTTGGGCATGTGAGATTTCTTCTTTTCTCTTCTCCCATGGAAGATCCTCGACCTAACTGAATCAAATCTCTGACGCAGTCGAAACCTACTGTGCACAGGAGAATATTAGACAAACTTGTGTTTGGCAGTATAGTTTTTACCACATTAGAATTTCAAGAGTTGGGCGGTTTGGAAGAAGATCAACTGCACTCCTTATGGCTTCCTCCAACTGCCTCCACTGCTTGAAAGGCCACGCCACTGCAGATGATACCGGCAACAAGATGCCTAAGGGAAGAGAGGTGCTGGATGCCCAAATGAAGGCCAGCTCTTGCGTCAAATGAAACCGTCAGCTTCTCAAGCTTCGGCATGGCCCCCACTTCAAACATCAGACCAACCCTGTTCCTCCAGCAGGTGAAGAAGAACTCTTTCAGGCATATGAACTTGCTGCTGCTTATGATGAGACTTCCCTTGCTGGCTGTTTCTTTTGATGTCACCCGGAGATACAGCAAAGAAGGTAAGTTTCCAAGCACATCCAGTGCTTTCTGTTCTACTGGATCAACATTGATGTCTAGGTAGGTTAGGTTATCAAGTGATGCGATCCAAGCTGGAATTCTTGGGAATAAGTAGCTCATTTCCATCTCAAACTTTTGGAGAAGATGAGGGGTCGGGAACCAAGAATCCAACAAGAAACTTAGGGAGTAATCATAATCATTCCGAATGCACAGAGATCGAAGGTTGAGTCTACCAAGTTTGCATAGTGATGAGAGCAAGTTATCCACAAAAGCTTTGTAGTCATTGTGTGTGTCAACAATGCACCAGCATAGCCGAAGCATCCTCAGTTTAGTCAGGCTGCCTAGACCCAACAAAGAAGACGCCAAGCAGTTTCGGTTGATTCTGATCTCTGATAGCTCCTGCAGATCATGCAAAATCCCGATTTCTTCAGGTAACTCCAGGTTATTGATACGCAAGCATGTTAAATTTCGAAGTTGAACAACGTTTTTTGGCGAATTGCTAATCCTCGTCGATCCTAGATCCAGAGTCCGCAAATGATGAAGGCCTCCAAGTTGGTCAGGAACTGCACCGATGCTTCTTAGATTAAGCCGTAGGTATCTCAAATGAAGAAGCCTCCTTAAATGCTCAAAATAATTCGGTTCCAGCTCCTCACCATTTTCTATATCAAGTACCCGAAGAACTTGAAACTTTAATAGAGAAGGCATCAGTTCAGAATACCCGAATATACTCAATGATCGACATTGGGAGGTGATCGCTGTTGATGGAACCATGGCGTGCTCCTCGGAATAATACTTGAGAGACAGACGGCGTATCTTACGATGAAGCAATAGTTTCTGATTTTTGTCACCAAAGAAACTGGCAAAGTTTTCTTCAGATGACTTTGATACCAGGAGATCAAGAATCATATCATGGACTCTACATGAATCAACTCGACCATCACATTCAATTTTCAGTGGCTGAATCATGCTTCTGTTGATAAGATCATTAAAATAAGTCTCTCCTATTTCCTCCAAATCTTGTCCACCCTCCATATTAATGAATCCTTCAGCGATCCATCTTTTTACTAGTTGATCCCTATCAATCTCATAATCTTCTGGAAATATACTTAAATACAATAAACATGTCTTCAAATGATGGGGAAGGTCATCATAGCTAAGGGATAATATCCTTCTCATTTCTTCCACATCAGGATCCTCACCAATTGAATTATATGCCCTGTCCCATTCTTGTTTCGTACTAACTTTATTAGCCAATAAGCTAGCTATTGTAACAATGGCCAATGGCGAACCACTGCATTTTTCCAAGATTCTGTTAGAAACTTCTTCCAATTGAGGAGGACATATATCTTCGGAGCCAAATATTCGCTTGAAGAAAAGACATTTAGAATTATCTGTACTAAGAGATCTTATTTCATAAACATGATCGTGGGGAGGAGAGCAACACGACTTGGCTATAGAAACAATGCGTGTTGTTGTCATAATTCTGCTTCCACAGTTATTCACATACAAAGCACATTTGATGGTCTTCCATGCTTGAGTACTCCATATATCATCAATAACAATTAAGTACCTATCAAGTGCATATCATCTATGAATTAGGAAGTGCTGCAAAACATCAAAATGGCATATCTACTTAGTTGAAACTGCCAAATTATATATATGCGTGTAGAGATAGTAAAAAATTAAAACGCCTCTACATTAAATAAGTAACAATTACGGATATTATAAAACAAAATTTCACAAAAATACATCTTTTATATGGCATTGAAGTACCAGATATTTTGGATAAGTAGCACTTATAACCCTATGTTTATGGTCATAAGATGTTAGCAAGCCGCATGCTTTGCAGTGATTAAATCAAATTTACTTGAAGAATAATTTGAAAACGTGAAATAAATCAAAATGTCAATATATTGGGACTGAGACGAGGTTAAATCAAATTCGCTTGACGAAAATTTAAAAGGCCTCATCAATCTGAAACAGATTAGCTATAGACCTATTATCAGACACAGCTCTAGAAGGCCAAAAGCAACCATATTCTATAATTTGATCTAATCCAGAAATTGAAATGACAGGTCATCTACGTGCATCCAGAAAGTAAAAGGCGATCTTTTGAACAAAGGATTCCGATATTCCATTTCAGAAAAAAGGGGACACAGATATTGATCAAAGGTGGTTATGCCTCCATTAACCAAGTTTCGTTATAAATTCATGAACTTACCTTTTGCTCTGTAGAAAATCTCGGATTGCATTGATAATCTTTTCTTCATCCCATGTTCCCATGTTAGCACACTCCTGCCGGCTGACCTGATAGAGTATATTCCTTCAATATCTTCTTTACGTCAGGCTGCTGCGTTAAAGAGACAAAAGCTCGACACTGGAATTGGCCTTCCAGTCTATGGTAAACCTCATTCGCGAGCGTGGTTTTACCAAGACCCCCAGGACCCACAATTGATATGACCTTCAGTTGCTGCACTGATGGCCCATCCCCCTCCATTAGCATCCTTACAAGATCATCCCTTGGTTGGTCAATACCGACAAGCCCAGCTGGATCAGCATACAGCGAAGGCAAACGAGGATCGATGGCAGTTCTGGCGCTAGACTGAAAGGTGTGCTCAGTCTAGCTTGTACCGCATGCTGGCCGGTTGTTAGCATCTTCAACACGTGTCTTGAGCTCCTTGATTTGGCTTGCGATTTGATGGCGTGCCCACAGTGTCTTAAGCCGTTCGAACCATCCTATGAGCAAGGCCTGCAGAATCAGTTGTGGCGTCATGGCCAACACGGTGCATAAATTCATCAATACAGTCCTCTATGTCATAAGACATCTCCTGCACTTGTCTCCGCCACTCCTTGGTCTGCAAATCAAGGTCACTATCCGCCTCTGCCAGCCTCTGAAGGAGGGAGTTCATGCTGCTCAGCTCATCCTTCATAAAGTTCACCTCCCTTCGCACACCTGTCAGTTTTGTGTACTCCTTCCCCAAGCAGGGCTGTAAGCTTGCCGATGACAGATGTGACCACCCCCTGTCAATGCGCTCGCCATCTGTGGAAAGATTCGAAGGGTTTAGCAGTTCCGGATATCATAGCAAATTAAAATGCAACCTACATGATAAAGAAATGTATCGGCTAGGATGACATTCCATGATTTAAAAAAAAGGCTGCATGTGAAGAAAAGCAATGCACAATAATAATCTATTCACTGGGGAAATGTGATCTAAGTTTGTTAGGTGCCCTGGGAGCTGGAGGTTTTTGTGCCTTCGTTGGACTGTTTTTGCCTTTTATGGTCTGTAATGCAAGTCTGTTAAACTGGTTGACCCCGGTATGTGTACCCACTCGTTTGGCTTTCTGTAAAAGCTGAGAGACTCCCTCTTTTGAAAATCTATTCACCGATCATGAAATTTGTGAAATGGCCTATCTGTCCATCAAAGTAAAGTGAGGTGCATTTTGTTTTCTTTAAGTCAAGCCCTACAAATTTTGATAAAAGAATTTAGTCAAATTTATGGATGCTTAGAGTATAAAAGTTTCATAAATAGAGTGATACTTGAATTTGCATTTCAAACATTGTTGATTTTGTAGCAATTGACAACATAAAGCGAGAGAAACTAATGGCCAAAATCTCTTTCGAAGGCTTCCTCATACTAACAACGAAGGACAGAGGGAGTACGAGATAAGCCAGGTTGATTAAGTCAACCACAGCACAGCACCTTAGCCCCAAGGAGGGTTTACTTTATTACCGAAATTGGGGAAAAAATGTTTCACGGGTTTCTCGAAAAATAACATCGACAGGTAAAGACACAGAGACGAAGCGTCGAAGGCTAAGAATGGTAGCGGCGGCGACCGGCGACCGTCGACCGGCTAGAAGAGACGGAAATGAAAACAGAAAGTGATTTAGGGATATACTCCTACTTATATATGGGAAGCGTTGTGCTGTGCGTCTCACCTTGCAACCCAAATGCTCACCGAGAAACGTGAATGCCGGATTTCTCGAAGTTTTTTCCACCGAGAAAGTTTCCTCCAAAGACAGCCTGGGTGAAACGCTAGTATCAAATACTCCGCCGTCCCACGAGTTTAAAGATTCCAAATCGCGAAAGAGCAGCAGCTAGTACTACCTCGCAATCCAAACGAACAGCAACCAATCGACGACGACAAGATCGGCGAGGTGCCGGGAACGCCAGGCCAGGCCGTCGCCCCGGGAGCTCAGCGCAGCCGCGTCTGCAAGCAGACAACCGGCCGGTGGCCGGAGCGAGAGCGGGAGCCGCCCAGCTGGGGCCGCGGGAAGGTGGCGAAGGTGGCCACCGGCAGACGCCGCGCGGAGGCCGGAACCGGAGGCGGCTTTGCTGGAGACTTGATACCGGTGGAGAAACGTTTCTTGACTTGTTGCGTCCTGAGAATTGAGAAATGCCAATTGTCAGCCACTTCGTCTCGAATCTCGATCAGACACCGAGTAGTTGTTAGGTGTTTGGTTCGGCGCAATGTAACTAGCACCGGTAATGGGCTGTTACAATCCAAGAATTTTGCGGGCCTTCAAACTCATGGGCTGGCTGAAAATACGAATATTCATGTGGGCACTAAATAAAAAGAACGGATAGAATCGGAACTATATGTTTTAATAGGCTATCTGGTACACATGATCCCAAAATAATCTATGGATCGAAGGAAGGGCCGAGCCCACGGATTTTAGACTCAGGCTCCTGTTCTCTCCTCGAGTTCGCCGTTCTCTCCCCAAACCTAGCCCGTGCTTCCGACCTCCAGGTGCGCTCGGGTGGCGGCGCGGCCGGGCAGGGACGAGGGCGAGGCGGCGCGGGCGGCGGCGTGGCCGCGCGGGACGAGGGCGAGGCGGCGCGGGCTGCGGCAGTGGCCGCGCAGGGATGAGGGCTAGCTAGGCGACGTGGGCGGCAGCGCGGCCGGTCAGCGAGGCGGGGCAGCGCGTACTGACCTCGTCGGCAGTGCTGCGCGGCCAGCGGCCCAAGACGGGGCGGCGCGGCTGTGCACCCAGGCTCCGGCGTGGGACGAGGGCAGGCGACGTGGGCGGTAAGGTTTGATCTGTAGCTTTCTTGATCCGTAGTGCTGATGCAAGGAAGAAAGGCCATGTTTCTTGATCCTGTAGCTTCCTTCGTTCGTAGTAGTGATGTAGCCTTGTGTGGAAGAAAGGTCATGTTTTCTTGATCTGCAATTATAGTTTCGTGATATGATTGAAGGCTTTGATTAATTTCAGTAATTTTATGCATCGATCTTCTATTAGTTAGCGAACAATTGCTTCATTTTTGCTGCAAAAATTTTGCTCTACTTGTCGTTGTGATGATCTCTTCTTGGGATGTTAGTATTAGTGCTAAATCAGATTAGATATGCACCACCATTAGGCAGATTATACAGTATCATGATCCTTTATACAGTATCATGGTCCTTTATACAGTATCATGGCCCCGTAGTATTTTTTTTTAATTTAGCTTACACTAGCTGCTTTGGTACTATTCTTATATTCATTCTCGCTGTTTTGCCGTATGATCTTACAATCCCAATCAGTGCTATGGATAGAGTCTCGTCAGTTGCAGAAATGGAGGAGGAAAATCGTGATGCAATGTCAACCGAGCAGTCAAGCCGATCGGCAAAAAGAAGGGCAAAAGTCTGGGAGTACGTTGATACAGAGCTAGTAGATGGAAAAGAGAAGGCAGTTTGTAAATTCTGCAAGACCCATTTATCTTCCGTGGCATGTCAAGGCACAACTCACTTGAATAGGCATATTGCATCCTATTGCCGTGAAATTCCCCCGGAGGACAGGGAGAGGTTCTTAGCAACCACGAAGACAAAGCCTAATGATGGAGACCAACATGTCTTTGATCCTGCAGTCTTTCGAGGTCTGATAGCCAAGTACTTCATTAGTGCAGAAATTTCATTTCAGAAGGCCGAAGATCCTTGTTGGAAAGAGATGATCAACTACTGCCAGCCGTCCTTTAGAATAGTTGGTCGGCAGAGTGTACGTGGGGACTGTCTTCTATTGTATGAAGAGGAGAAGCTTATCTTGGTTGACAAGATTGCAAAGCAGAAATCGCATGTCAGTTTGACAGCTGATTTGTGGTCCTCTAATCAGAATCTAGGATACCTTGGTGTTACGGCACATTTCATTGATGAGGAGTTTGAGCTGCAGAAGAAGATCATAGCTTTCAAGCAAGTTTCCTACCCGCATAACTCATTTGCCGTGCAAGATGGAATCACATCTTGTTTGCTGGAGTGGGAATTAATTGACAAGATCTTCACCTTGACATTGGACAATGCAAGTGTCAACAATAGAGCAATGTCAGATATGCGAGATGCTTTAGGTTCTCAAATGTTCTTTAGAGGTGAACACTTCCATGTGAGGTGTGGTGCTCACGTGCTCAACATTATGGTTCAGTCAGGATTGAAGGTCATCCCAAATGCAGTTGGCATGATTAGGGATATTATCAAAGTTGTCATATCTACACCCTCCCGCTTGCAGAGTTTCAATGCATTTGTTCAAACATTGGGGCTGAAAGCAAAATCAGGGTTAGTCCTAGATGTTCCACATCGTTAGAATTCAACATTTGACATGCTACATGAAGCTCTGAAGTACAAGGCAGCTCTCAATAGATTCGCAGCAGAGCACTTCATGAGTGCTCCACTAGACGATGACTGGGCAAAAGCTGAAGCGCTCCATGGTTTCCTTCAAGAGTTCAGTGAGGCAACCAAAGCTTTCTCTGCGGACAGACATCCCACAGCCCACCTGTTCTTGAAGATGGTCTTGGCCATTAGAGTCGTCTTGCTTGATGAAGAATGGAACTCTAATGAGCTTCTCAATGAAATAGCCGATGCTATGCATGCCAAGTTCCAAAAGTATTGGGCTCAGCCCAATATAGTTCTACTCATAGCGGCTGTGCTAGATCCGACTCAAAAAATGGACTTTATCAAGTTCTACTTTTACACTATTGGAGAAAATGCTGATGTGAAGATGAGAGAGCTGAAACAGTACATGAGGAGGTAGTACTTGGAGTATGAAAAAGTTGTGAGGTGTCAAAGTGTCTTAGTTGAGGTGCAAGATACAAGCGAGGATACTTTCATTTGTTCACCATCAAGGCAGCAGCTTTGTGGTAAAAGACGGGTAGAGTTTGCATTTGAACAATTTGCATCTCAAAACTCAAGTGCTCGCACGGAAAGATCTGAGCTGGATGCTTACTTGGAAGACCCCAGAGTGCCCAAAAAAGCAGATGAAAGTGTGAATGTGCTAGCTTGGTGGAAGAAGAATGCAGATGCCTATCCAACCTTGTCCTTGATGGCTAGAGACTTTCTTGCTATTCCTGTGAGCACGGTCTCCTCAGAATCAGCTTTTAGTGCAGCTGGAAGGATTCTTGGAAAAAATCGGACATCACTCTCTCCAGAAACTCTTGAAGCGTTAGTTTGTGCTAAGGATTGGCTAATTGGGTTCAATGATGAAGAGGAAGGTACATTCTCATACAAAAAGTTAGATTTTGCTTATTTACTCCTATTCTGTGGTTGTATAATATTTACATTTTGCAATTAGGTGAACCAATGACTGGAAAGAGGATGTTTGATTCAGAAGATTCAGATGATGAGTAGGTCTTGATTCAGGTATCTTCAGTTTTTTCCATTACCTTTTTCCTTCCTATGTTCAGATTGGAGATTAGTACTCCTGTTGGGGTATAAAAATATATTGCTACGAGTAAAGTGATTGTGTTTTGTTGGTAGTCTGTGCTTGTTTTGGGTTTCTGTAGGAGTAATTCTGCAATTATTTTTAGTACGGTGAATTGTTTGTTTGGGCTACAGACTGTAGGAGGTTATTTTGGAGTTCTTCCTGGGAATGCCTCATCTTCTTTTTCTCTTGACAGGACCCTGCTTTTGGACAAATTTACATGGCCACATGACCTTGGTCTGCATCACCATGAAGCACCATTAGATTCAGGAAGTTCTGGTGTATTTTGGTTGCAAGTTCTAGTGTGCCATTTCAATACAATTTACTAATATTGTTGTAATAAAGAAATATATTTGCGACTAGTATTTTTTGCAAACTTTTGAGATGTATTAGATGTTGTATAATCTTACTTTTTTAAGACAGCAGCGGCAGGCAATCCGGCTGCCCGCGGGCTGTGCCTGGCTTAATCAGCTGCAATGGAGAGCTAGCTGTGAGATGACCCACGGATCAGCAGTGGGTCAGCCCACAGATCCGAACAGGATTAGGATTGGAGCTGCTGTTTGTGTGGATTTGGATTGGATTTAATTGCGATGCTACGGATCGAATAGGATCGGAGTATTTTCTAAAATAAAAAGGGCTGAGCTGGGGTTAGGAGCGGATCCCAGCCCACTGTCAGAGCTAAATGTAACGCAATCGAAATACGAAGCTAAATGAATAGCGATACAGCCGTTTGGTATGGCACAGCCCATAATCACGTACCGTGTAATCAAATACCGTCCCATTCTGTTTTGATACCGCCCATCCCACAGCGGTATCGGATATCGGCGAGCTATCACGACTTCCGTGCGCTCTTGCCGCCCGGCATTACCTTCCGCAGCGGCGCAACCAAACAAAATCTGTAAACGGTGATTCCAGTGCCAATCCCTCCGTATTCTGATTTCATTAGCGTTACCGTTAACCGTTCACCAACCAAACAGCTAATATCTGTAAAGTGTTGTTCTGGAGTTTGGACGTCGATGTACAAACTAAAATTTGGCTACTGATCCGTATTGCAACATATTTTAAAGAACTTTCCTTTTTTTTATATATCGAATTTACCAAATTGAAGTTGACTTTGTGCAAAGTACGGAATTAATTTTCAAGACAATTATACTTATGTCACCTTTTCTAGTTTTCTAGTATAGATGGACAGATGGGCCGGGCCCAACGTGCGAGGCACGGCCTGTCTCACGGTGCCGTGGGCTGGCACGGCACGAGGCCAATCGTGCCCATGCCGACACGGCCCGTGGACCGTGCTGTGCCTAGGCCGCAAGTGAGGCACGGCACGGCACGGTTCCAACGGCTGGCCCGCTTAGCCCGTTAGATCCGTGAGGGCACAGCACGGCACGGGGGTATAGAAGCCCCGCAGGCGCCTCGGCCGAAACCCTATTCCCCACTCCCGCCTCCGCCTGGCCGCCTCCGCCTCGATCAAACCCTAGCCGCTGCTCCTGCCTCCGCCTCAGACCCTCCCGTCCCTCACCCCTCTCTACCCCGCCGGTCGTCTGTCACCGGATGACGAGGATCTACAGATCTTCACCCTGCCGGTCTCCGGACAACGAGGATCTACACCTCTCCACCCCTTGCCATGGTATGTAAGTTGTATGTCCTCCTCTCTCTCGACTCTCGTGATGACGTGATCCAGATCCAGCGATTCACCATCTTCTCTGGTGAGAGGTGGACTGGATTTGCACCGCCGCTGGTCGTGTCGTGCCCGTTTGGCCATCTAATCTCACTATCCTCTGTCCTCTAATCTCACTCTCCTCTGCCTTTGCCGGATTTACTCGTCCACACGTTGTTCACGGGTCTTGGTTGCCGGCGAAACCAGTGCTCCAGCCTCGGTTAGTACCTCTATTGTCTCTGTTCTCCAGTCCACCGTTGTCGGATTGAGATGGATTTCTCTACTAAACTAAGCTTCTCCATGTTTTGCTTCTAGGCCGTGAGGAACCAGCGTGCCGGCCATGGAGCGTCGGTATGATCTGACCTCCACCAACCACGAACTCGTGTTGATGGGTATGGTACCGGACGACGAGGAAGATGTGGATGATGTTCGGGACAATCAGTTCAGCGACACTCACGAGGGTCCAATTGACCTCGGCGATGTACTCGAAAGGGTTGAGCCCGAGGCCAATGGAGAACTTGGTGGTGTCGCGACTACGTCCACGTCTAAGAGCACCGAGCGGAAGAGGAAGTCCACTTCACCTGTCTGGGATGACATGGACGAGATCTTTGAAACTGTGAATGGCGTGCAGGTAAGGGTAGCTGCTCATTGCTATTATTGCAAGAAGGAGCTTAGTGCTCGTTCTTCAGGTGGTACCGGTCATTTGACTCCACGCAGACAAATGCAAACTGCATAATGGCCGTTCTGGGCACCAGTCTATGCTTAGGTTCAATGCTGATGGAACTGTCTCTAATTGAGAGTACTCTCCCAGATGTTGCTCATGTGCAGTTATACCGTTTGATTACTAGATTAGATCTTCTATTATGTTTTGGTGAATCTGATGCATTTGAGGATTATATTAAGGCTGCTCATAACCCTAAGCATGCTAATGTCTCTAGGCAAACAACCACCAGAGATGTTGAAAAATATTTCAAAGAACAACATGCTAAACTTGTGGAAATGTTGAAATCTGTTTCATGTGTTGCAACAACTTCTGATATTTGGTCTGAGAATGCTAAGGAGGACTACCTCAGTGTAGTTGCACATTTTGTTAATTATGATTGTGAATTAGAAAAAAGATCCTTGCTATGTGGCTAATTGATTGTTCTCACTCTGGTAGCAACATATCAGAGCGCATTTTAACTGTGCTAGGGGAGTATGGCTTAATTGATAAGGTGTTCTCCATCACTTTAGATAATGCATCTTCAAACACTAAAGCAAGGGATACACTTGCACCTATGCTTTTTGGTTATGTTGGTACTTTATTAATGCATCAACGTTGTGCCTACCATATCATTAACTTGTTTGTTTAGTTTGCATTTGATGAACTAAAGCCTTACCTTGCTGATTTTAGAACTGCCATGTCCCTTTTGAACTCATCCAACCAAAGGTTGCTGCATATAAAAGTTTCTGTATTGCTATGAATGTACACCCTCGTAAATTTAGTTTAGACATGGATGTGAGATGAAACTCTACCTATCTCATGCTAAAGCATCTCATACCTTACAAGAGCACCTTTGATGTATTCATATAGACCCACTGCCCCATGCCTGAGGAGGGTCCACTTTTAAGTAATAATCATTGGTACGTAGGTGAAAAAAATATTAGAATTTCTTGAAAGATTCTATGATTCTACTATTGTCATGTCTGGTGTCTACTACCCTACATTCCCTTTGATGTTGCATCACATTTTAAGCATGCTTACACACTTGAATGAATACGAGAATGATGACTTGCTCAGAAGTCCTGTAGTCCTTATGAAAGATAAGTTCATAAAGTATTGTGGAGAAATACCTCAACTCTATGCTTTTGCATTCATATTATATCCTAGAGCTAAGTTGAGAGGTTTCAGTAATGTGCTCTTTCTGTTATCTAAGCTAACTCGTAAGGATTACTCTGCATATTTGACAACCGTGGGGGTTGGTCTGTTTGATTTGTTTAAAAAATATGATGAGAAATTTGGTGTTATGAAGTTGCAGAGACCTTCTAACTCTACCGCTGGTAAAGGTAAGAGCAAATATGCATAGATACAGATGACTTTGGTCTTGCTAATGCTCCTGCTCTTGGTGCCAATCCTATGGGGCTTGGTGCCGGATCATCCAACCCCTCCCTACTATCGAGAAGAACATCCGCTTGTGCTTTGCTTCATGCTGCAAGCATTAATGCTGGGATTGCTAGGACAGAACTGTCATCATACGTTGACAGTGACACTGTTCAGAAATTTGATGATGATTTTGACATCTTAAACTAGTGGCGTGATCGTAAAATTACTTATCCAGTTATGTCTATCTTAGCAAAAGATATTTTATATGTTTCTGTTTCAACTGAAGCATTTAGCCTTGTGTATAGGGTAATCGAAGAGTGACGACGTTGGTTTGGTTCCGGCATGGTGGCGATGCCGTCACTCATCAAGGACTAGGAGCAAGAAGATGCTAGGATGCAACACACCGCCGAGGACAAAGCAAAGGTGGAGGCATTTGAAGAGCTGTTCTTTGATGGCGATTGAATTTGAGCCCAGTGTGGCTTTGCAATGAGCCTTCTGTGGCGTGTTTGAGCCTTGTGTGGCTATATATCCTGCACTGTCATTGTGAATTGTGATAAACTCGTTGAACTTATAATTATGAGTTGGGTTGTACTCTTTTCATATCTAGGATTTTTCACGAGGTGTGTGTTCTACCTAGATAGGTTTTTAATGAGGTAGCCATTGCACCAGCTCAAATTCAGTTGTTCTGTGTATTTTTTGAACTGCCTGTGGTGTGCTTTGATGATCATTGATTTCTGTGTGTTTTTTGAACTGCCTATGACATGCTTTGATGATCAAGGGGTGGCTTGTATCTACCGTGCTCGGGCTGGCATAACACGTTTGTTCAAACGTGCTGGTGTGCTGGCACGGCATGGCTGCTGCGTGGAGCGTGCCGTGCTGGTGCCAATGATTGAGCACAGCGGGCGGCATGGCACGACACGATTGCATTATCATGCTTCATTGTGCCGTGCCTCGGCCGTGGCCATGCCGTGCGGCACGTTTGGCCTTCTATACAGTAACAAAACACGACTTTACCTTATTCACACAAAACAAATGAAAAAGCGGCACCGCTAGGTGACGACGGCAGCACCAACTCCACCACCTTCAGAGCATCTCTATGTCTAAGGCTAGGCTCACCAAGGCGCCCAAAGGGGTGCTCATTTCACTGTGCTGCACTGCGGATACTGTATAGATAGAGAGGTATGCAGTTGAAATAGTAGATGTGCAGGGTTGTATGGGCTCACGGATAAATATAGCCTAAGAGGCTTATGAATACCCTTCAACTTCTAGTTCGTGAAGCCTCTCCATCCTCATATTATGCATCTGTGGTGTCTTCGCAACAATTCTCTAGCAACAACGAATTTATTTCTTCAGTCAAGCTCCTCGACATAGTGCACTTGCACCTAAACTCTTGTGTGACGTGTGCATGTGCCTGTGCTTACATGGCATGGTAATTTGTAGAGCGACTGTAGCATATCATGTATATGTATTTTAGACAGTAGCTTAGACAATGCAACCGAGTGTACATATTTACATGTAGAGAGAGATAGTGCAAATGCACGGAAAAAGAATAAAGTGTGAACATACACTTGCACCTTCTACTGCACACAACATAGGTCGCTTCTGTATTCTATGGCCCACTCCGGAGGGTTCTGTTGTAAGATATCTGTTGCTTTGAGGTAGTATTTTGATTTGAAGGATGATATGGGAGCGGGAGGGATCTATTTTTGAGGATTTTTGGCTGAGGGATCGAGGGGACAGGACCACTTCCCACCTAGGGAATATTCTCCCTACATATGAGGTAGGTTGATCCTAAACGATATTTATCTTATATAAATTATTGTGCACAATTTATTTGCTATTTACACAAAGTGCGGAAAGTTATTCTCATCCCTTGTCTCTCTTACCAAACACGATCGTTCTATCACCCCTACCAAAATATAAAGATGGAATCGTCTCATTCTCAAAAATTTAAGACAGAACCACCCTATCTACCTTGTCTTCAATTTAGATGCACCATAATATAAGAACCATCATTATTACTATATAGTATCTGTTCTTGAACATTTTAGCCGTCTGCTTTATTAAAAAAAAGAAGTAAAATTCATCCCCAGTCTCTAAACTTGTCTTGGTGTGTCAACCTAGTTCCTAAAATCTCCAAGTGATCATCCCGGTCCATAAACTCATTTGAGTGTGTCAATCCAGTCCCTAAAGTCTGAAAGTGACTATCCCAGTCCCTAAACTTGTATTGGTGTGTCAATCCAGCCCCTAAAGTCTCAAAGCGACCACGTGGAGGTGGCGTCGTGGCGGCCACGCGGAGGAGCAGAGGTGGATTCCATGTGCCACGTCAGTTAATCGGATGGTCACTTTGATATTTTAAGGACCAGATTGACACACCAAGATAAGTTTAGAGACTAGGATGGTCACCTTAAGATTTTAGCGATCGAATTGACACACCTAAGATAAGTTTAGAGACCGGGATGGTCACTCTAAGATTTTAGGGACTGATTTGACACACCGAAAAGTTCAGAGACCGGAGATTGGATTTTACTTTAAAATAACTAAAAACAATCCCGGGGTGAGTATTATAAAAAAAAGCATTTTGATATCGGCCCAGAAGCGATCAGCGTTCCAGCCCATCTGGCCTATTCATCTCGAGTTCCACCAGTCGGCGAGGCCGGCGGCCGCAGGCAGAGCCGACAGCCGAGCCCGACTCGACGCCAGGAGAGCTCGCGAGGCGGCGGGGCCGGGGAACCCCGTCACGGAGGGAAGGAAGCGGCGGCAGCGGCCGGGCAAGATGGTGAAGGCGCGGATGACGACGACCGACGTGGCGGCGGAGGTCAAGTGCCTCCGCCGCCTCATCGGCATGCGCCTCGCCAACGTCTACGACATCACCCCTAAGGTCAGTCGGGTCGCCGCCGCCTGCCTTCCCTCCCTCCCTCCCTTCCTCCTCTCTCTCCCTTGCTAGCTTCGTCGCTTAGCTGGCTGCGCCGCAACCCTACCTTCCGTACCGCCAGGGAACCCGGGGGGGGGGGGGGATGGCGGCGCCGGCGCTGGGGGTTGGATGCTACCCAGCGATCGGGTGCGAAGGTTGCTGGCAAAGTTTAGCGGCGCCTAGGGCGTTTTTTTTTAGCATTTAGTTTGACGCGAGCGGTGGTGGTTCTGGTCTGTCTGCTGTGAGATTTCCCTGTGTGATTTTTCAATATTTGATGTAGCCTGTAAAATTTGACATAGCAAGCAACAGATTAGCAGTTTGGTGGTCTGAGGCTCTTGGTACACAACTACACATTTTAGGCGCAGCTTGGTGGGATACATGATCCTTGCTCCTGTTTGTGGAGTAGTAGTATTTTCCGAGGACCAACCAGGCGGTCCTTGACAATCGTGTCGCCCTTACTGAGGATTAGCTGCCTGAACTCTTTGGGTGTTTAAAAACCAGCCTATCGTCAGATCATAATGACAAACAGTTCACGCTGTTCTGCAGCATTCTCACATACTGTGTAATTGCGTACAAACTCGCTATATTATGATACTGATGCAGAAGTAATTTTGGTGACACCTTTCCTGCACCTGGACAGACGTATCTTTTCAAGCTGATGAACAGCAGCGGAATTACCGAATCAGGGGAAAGCGAGAAGGTTTTGTTGCTCATGGAGAGCGGTGCCAGGTTCCACACCACTCAATACGTTCGGTGAGATTCTACTCTCTGCCCTTCATGGATGCTTATGTCGTTACCTTGGAACATTGATTCATGACAAGACCCTTGTGTTTATGCATCTCTGCAGTGACAAGAGCACCACGCCTTCGGGTTTCACTCTGAAACTACGGAAGCACATTCGTAACAAGAGGCTTGAAGATGTCCGCATGCTTGGATATGACAGGGTATCGCTCCAGTTTCGCTTCCTCTCAGACAAACATTTCAAGTCAGCAGCCTTTTACTGTTGTTGGTTGATCCGTTTAGTGAGGCCTTTGTTCTGTTTGTGCAGATTATACTTTTCCAATTCGGGCTTGGCACTAATGCGCATTTCATAATTCTGGAGCTTTATGCACAAGGAAACATCCTTCTCATGGATTCAGAATACACTGTGATGACACTTCTCCGTTCTCACAGGTTGTTACCTGATTCTGCAGCATAATACACTGTATTTATTAGGTGCCATGCTGCAGCAGTATGGACTAAGGACAAGAAAATATCAGAGCTATTCCTTACAACATGTGATCCAAGGATGCTCTTTACTTTCTTTCATATGCTGTGTTTATTATATTTGTTTTCTATTGTATGAATCGCAGGGATGACAACAAAGGATTGGCCATCATGTCTCGTCATCGCTATCCTGTAGAAGCTTGTCGTGTTTTTGAAAGGACTGACTTTGCAAGGTTGAAGGACAAGTTGACAATGTCTGATAGCGTTGATGATAAAGAACCCTCGGAAATTACAACTGTGTCAACTGATGCTCAGGAACCTTCACAATCCATCAATGATGAAGTGTCTGTAGCTGAAACATCTGAAAAACCATTGAGTAGAAAAGAAAAGAAGGCCGCTGCAAAAGCTAAGAAGTCTGGTTCGAATGCAAAAGCCGATAATGGTGCTCAATCCAATAAGGCTACTCTGAAGACAATCCTTGCGGAAACATTGGCTTATGGCCCTGCACTAGCAGAACATATCATACTGGATGCTGGTTTGGTTCCAAGTACAAAGGTTGGGAAAGATCCAGAGAGCACTATTCATGATAGCACTGTTCAGGCTCTAGTGGAATCTATTACAAGGTTTGAGGACTGGCTTGTAGATATTATATATGGCCAAAGGATTCCTGAGGGTTTTATTCTCATGCAGAATAAGATGACTGCAAAAAAGAACCTCACACCCTCAGAAGAGGCTTTGACCAATCAGAAGGTATGTATAATTTTGCTCCTTGCTTAGTACTTAGTACTATTGTGGAATTGAGTGAGGAAATTTACTTCTATGTTTCATGCACAAGAATTGGCTGTTGCCCACATATGACATGCTTTTTTTTTATCATTGGGCATTGGCACTTACACATTACGTTTGCGTTCCTTTACGCAGATATATGATGAATATAACCCTATTCTGCTGAATCAATTCAAGTCAAGGGAATATGATGAGTTTGCAACATTTGATGCTGCACTAGACGAGTTCTACAGCAAAATTGAAAGTCAAAAGGTGAATCAACAGCAGAAAGCAAAAGAGGAATCTGCAGCTCAGAGGCTGAATAAAATAAAATTGGATCAGGTCTCCCACCTAATTTTTTATGCATATGTGCAACTGAGTTTCTCATAGTATTTTTCTTTCCATTGGTGGTTATTATTCTTAGTCTATTCCTCTGTTATGTAATGCAGGAGAATCGTGTGCATACATTGAGAAAGGAAGTGGACCATTGTGTAAAAATGGCAGAGCTAATCGAGTACAATTTAGAGGATGTAGATGCAGCAATTTTGGCCGTCCGTGTTTCGCTTGCAAATGAAATGAGTTGGGAAGCTCTTACTCGAATGATTAAAGAGGAAAGGAAGGCTGGAAACCCAGTAGCTGGTCTTATTGATAAGCTAAATTTTGAAAGAAATTGCATTACTCTACTATTGAGCAATAATCTTGATGACATGGATGAGGATGAGAAAACTGCACCTGTGGAAAAGGTATCCTCCGTGGCTGTTGTATGTAGCATGAGAAGATAGGTTTTTTCTTGACCATTCTGGATCGTGTTGGCACTAAATTTTCTATGCCTTTTTGGACCTGGTTCCTGGGATGAGTTACATTGGCTCCCCACCCCCAACCCCTGCTATTTAGTCATGTATATTTCCCTTGGTACATTCCTTTTTTGAATGAGCCAAAACCTTTTTTATGCACCTTTTTATGCCAGAACCTTGGTATATATAGTCATGTATATTTTATTATTTTACCTTTTTATCTTTCAGACAGCCACCTAGTAGTTTTAATTGATTATGCACCATCCACCCATTAACTCCATTGTGCTAAATTTCTACTTGTCACTATTTTATGCTTCCTCACAAACTCATGATACATTTTTGGTCTTGTGTAGATATGGTGCTATAATTCAGTTGCCTTTAACTTGCAGTGTCAATATCTTCACACTGATTTCTCATCAACTTGGCACTTCTGTTTTTGTTCTTTTAGGTAGAGGTTGATATATCACTTTCTGCACATGCAAATGCAAGGCGTTGGTATGAAATGAAGAAGAAACAGGAAAGCAAACAAGAGAAGACCATCACAGCTCATGAAAAAGCATTCAAAGCCGCTGAGAAGAAGACACGTCTTCAGCTTGCTCAGGTACTTTAATAGATTTGTACTTATTGATATTACAGCAGTATGTCAAGGCAAGGCACTTAGGCACTGCCTGGATGCTTCTGCGCTCAGGACAGGCAATGCAGCAATTTTGTAAGGCTTGTTGTATGATGGGATCGTGGCATGCTTTGTTGCTGTCCGTTGCTTCCTCCTGGAGGTAAAAGTCCTAAGAATTGTGTCGGGCCTTGCCGTTGGTCCACTTGGCCCAAGTTCTAGGTTTTTTTGGGATATACTTTAATGAGCCCTGCACAAACAAGCCATATCCTATATGTTTCTCTTGAGAAAAAACTGTCACAAGTCATTGGTTTTCTCTCTCTTTTGTCTTCTTTGATAGCATTGAGGAATGATCATAAGAATGGTCGAAGTGGAAGGCTTTTAGCTGTCTTCGGAAGCAATTGTTTATTTTTGGCCTTTTGCTTTGTTTAGATGGTGGTTATTATATCGTTATTATATATTCATTATCATTGTTTCAGTATATCCATTGTCATTTGTTGGAGTATGTGTGTTGGCCCATGTATTAGGCCCATGTAGGAGGCCCATGTACTCTAACTATATCACCACCCCTCTAGGGTTGGAATAATGCATCACTCATTCTAGCATGGTATCAGATTAGGGTTAGGGTTTCTTTTCCTCTCCATTCTCTCTCCTCTCTCTGCCGCCGCCGCCAGGCCACCATGGCTGGCCGGCAGCCGCTTCCTCCTACCTCCCCTCTCCTCCTCCTCCCCGGCCGCAGCCGCCGCCGCCGCCGGTGTCTGCAGGCACCGCCCGGCCTGGGGCGCGCCCGCCCTTGCGGCCGCCGCTACGGGCCGCGGCCTACCCACCGCTGGCGCCTAGGGGTGCCGCCGTAGTCTCCTCCCCTCCGCCCGCTGCAGCCCTCGTCGCCGTCGGGCCTGCGCCGTCGCCCTCCCCGGCCACGGATCCGCCCGCCCTCGACGCGCCCGCTAGCCTGGCCTCGCCCCCGGCCTCCCAGCACCCTGCCGGCGCGCCCCCCGGCTTCGCTCCGCCCTTGGGGCCTGACCCACCAGCAGCAGGCGCGCCCCCTGGCCTGGCCTCGCTTGCTGGCACTGCTGTTGCCGTGGGTGGGGCTCTGGCCTCTGTCACCGCTGACGCTACTGCTACCCGATGCGCCCTGCGCCGTTGATGGTCTTCCCGGGGGGTTCGGTGGCCCTTCCTCCTTCCCGGCGGCCACACCATCTACCAGCAGTCCGCTGGTGCTGCTCTTGCCGCTGCCCTCCTCGCTGCCAAGACTGAGGCTGCGGCGGCTCAGGACCGTCTCCGCACGGCTGCCCTCGCTTGGGAGCGGGAGCGCAATGTGGCTGATGCTCTTGCTTGCCGCTGTCGCCGAGGCGGAGCACCACCTCTTCGGGGACTCCACCGAGGCTGCTTGCCACCTCCTCTCACCAGGCCCCTGTCCGCTCCGACGTGCTCCCGGGTCCCGGCCGGATCCGGCCGATCCGATGGTCGCCCAGCTCCACCTCCTAGGCCGCTGGTGTCCAGAACATCCGGGCCTTGGTTCCCGTCGTCCTCGACCTTGCGTCGTCCTCCTATGGGCGCTGGCGGAGACCTGGTCCTCCTCACCCTCCGCCGCTACGCCCTCGACTGATCACTGTCCTCCTCGACACGCCGGTCGCGGCTCAGACCTCGGCGTGGCGGCGCCTCGACTGCGTCGCCCGTGTCCTGGATCTTTGGGACCCTCTCCCTAGATCTCTAGGACATCGTCCGGACTCCCGGTGGCACCGCGCGTCAGGCCTGGCTGGCGCTTGAGGCCCAGTTCCTTGGCAACGCTGAGGCCCGCGCTCTCCAGCTCGATGCGAACCTTCCGCAACTTCGAGCAGGGGGGACCTTCTCCGTCGTCGAGTACTGCCGGCTGATGAAGGGCATGTCCGATGCTCTTCACGACCTCGGCTGGCCGGTGGAGGACCGGATCTTGGTTCGTCTACACCGACGCTGACTGGGCAGGTTGTCCGGACACCCGCCGGTCCACCTCCGGCTACGCCGTCTTCTTGGGCGGCAACCTTGTCTCCTGGTCATCCAAGCGGCAGCCGGTTGTCTCCAGCTCCAGTGCCGAGGCGGAGTACCGGGCTGTCGCCAACGGCGTAGCGGAGGCTTCCTTGGCTCCGCGGCGTACCTCTCCACCAACCCGGTTCAGCACCAGCGGACCAAGCATGTGGAGATCGACCTGCACTTTGTTCGCGACCGGGTCGCCATCGGCGATGTTCGGGTTCTGCACGTCCCGACCACCTCCCAGTTTGCCGATATCTTCACCAAGGGTTTACCCTCCTCAATCTTCTCCGAGTTCCGTTCCAGCCTCAACATCAGCCGTGGCTAGTGCTGAGACTGCGGGGGGGGGGGGGGGTATTGGCCCTGTGTGTGTTTTCTTTATTGTCTAGTCTTAAACTCCGCTGCACCGGAAGTTCAGACTGCGGGGGGTGTTGGAGTATGTGTGTTGGCCCATGTAGGATGCCTATGTACTCTAACTATATCACCACCCCTCTAGGGTTGGAATAATGCATCACTCATTCTAGCATCATTGTTTCAAGAAACTACTTAATTTACTATCTTGTTGCTGCTAACTGTAAAATAACCTTCATATATCGGTATTGTAGGAAAAAACTGTTGCTGCAATCACTCATATGCGTAAAGTTCACTGGTTTGAGAAATTCAATTGGTTCATCAGCAGTGAAAACTACTTGATTATCAGTGGCCGAGATGCTCAGCAGAATGAGTTGATTGTCAAGCGCTATATGTCTAAAGGAGATCTGTAAGTACCGTTATATCTAATGTATTCTGCAAACAATGTCGATGCATTTTTCTCATTGTATCGTATTTTACAATTGATATTAGAAAACATAGCTTATATATTGTAATAAAGTAGTGTTATCCTATGTTCATTTTGTTCCATGAATTTCTCATAGAAGCTGCTGGTTGGTTTTGCATCTTGAATAGGTATGTGCATGCCGAGTTACATGGAGCTTCCAGTACTATAATCAAGAATCACAAACCTGACACTCCTATTCCACCATTAACACTAAACCAAGCAGGATGCTTCACTGTGAGTTCGAGATTGTTGCTAAACGTTTTACCGCACAATTAAAAATCGTTGCTCATGATTCTGAGCTTCTGTTGCAGGTTTGCCACAGCAAAGCATGGGATTCAAAAATTGTTACAAGTGCTTGGTGGGTGTATCCAAATCAAGTTAGCAAGACAGCCCCTACTGGCGAGTACCTTACTGTTGGGAGCTTTATGATCCGTGGCAAGAAAAATTTTCTCCCACCTCACCCTCTTGTTATGGGCTTTGGTATGCTCTTCCGTTTGGATGAGAGCTCCTTGGCGTCTCATCTGAACGAAAGAAGGGTTAGGGGTGAAGATGAGGCCCTCCAAGAAACTGAAGCAGAGTCTCACAAGAAGCTGAATAACCCTCAATCTGATGACGAAATTGCTAGTGAAAATGGTTCAAACAAGGAAATACACGAAGATGAATCAAACAGGGAAAATGCAAGCATTGACCAAAATAATAATCTTGGTCTTTCTGATCTATCTACTAATATTAGTAGTGCCACCTCTCCTGAACCTCTTGCTCCCCAAGTTGTGGAAAACTTGGACAATGGGAATTCCAGTTCAAAGGAAGAAACATCCAATGCTTCTGTTTCATCTCAACTTGATGATCTGCTCGATAAGACTCTTGGACTTGGCCTTGGCCCTTCCAAGGGGCCAGGTAAAAGCTCTTTGCTTGGCAGAATACCATCCAGTTTAGCAGAAGACAGTGATGATCTTGAAGTGAAAAAGCTAGCAGTAAGAGACAAACCGTACATATCAAAAGCAGAAAGAAGAAAATTGAAGAAGGGCGAGTCAACTGGTGAACCTGCTATTGATTCCCAAAATGGTGAAGCTAAGGAAAATACAAAAGGTGGTTCTAAACTAAGTGAGCCAGGTACTTCGCAGCAAGAAAAAGGAAAGGTAAACACAAAGGCCACTGGTTCTAAAGTCAGCCAGCCAGTTAATTCACAGCAAGAGAAGGGAAAAGGTAGTGCACATGCTGCTAACCCTAAAGTAAGTCGTGGACAGAAGGGCAAGCTTAAGAAGATTAAAGAGAAGTATGCAGAGCAGGATGAAGAAGAAAGGGCAATTCGTATGGCATTGCTTGCGGTAATAAAACTCATATCTTGTTTCCTACTATATTGTGATGTGATTGCCCATTTGTACTTCTGGTTTTAATATTTTTTCCTCGTGCTTGTTCATGTTAGTCATCTGGTAAACCTTTGCGAAAGGACAAGCTATCACAAGATGGAGAAGGAATCGCTGCCAAAGAATCAAAACCATCAGCAGGTACTGATATTTTCCTATCATTTTCAGGGTTTTACTTGTGATGTGTGATTACATGTATTGTTCTTTCTAATCTACAACTTTGCCAGAATTCTGTCGATCAGTCTTCTGATAGTTGACTTTCTTTTATTTGAGATAGTATACTCTTAGTTTGCTTAATAATGTTTTCTCCCATGCTGAACTAGAAAATGAAAAGATTATTTGGAAGTACCATTTTCTGCATGTATGTTCAAATCTACACCTTTTACTCTTGCAGGTGAAGACGACTCAGCAAAAATATGTTATAAATGCAAAAAGCCTGGGCATCTTTCGCGCGATTGCCCAGAAAGTGCATCTGAGGTGGACCGAAATGACGTCAGCATTAGTAGAGGCAAGGATGACATGGGTACGAGTACCGCTGCTGCTGGTGGCTAACAGTGCCTTGGACGAAGATGATGTTCAAGAGATTGGTGATGAAGAGAAAGAAAAATTGATTGATTTGGACTACTTAACTGGAAACCCAGTACCAAGTGATATTTTGCTCTATGCTGTACCTGTGTGTGCCCCTTACAATGCATTGCAGACTTACAAATATCGTGTAAAGATTACCCCAGGCACTGCAAAGAAAGGAAAAGGTATGTTTCTTGTATCATTTCAGTACATCAAGCGACAGAAAGTCTATGAGCTGCAACCTTTTTTTTTTTCATGATTTTTTCCCTGGTATATCAACTGTCCTGATGCCAAATTTGTTGGTTTCAGCCGCCAAAACCGCTATGAGCTTGTTCCTGCACACTCCTGATGCCACCAACCGTGAGAAGGAGCTGATGAAGGCATGCACAGACCCTGAACTGGTGGCTGCAATCGTTGGAAACGCTAAGATCACAGCACCTGGGCTCACTCAACTGAAGCAGAAACAGAAGCAGAAGGGAAAGAAGTCTGCAAAACAGAACTAACGTGAAATCGCCGTGCCCAAAGAAGTTTTGATCCGTCCCCGATCTGTGAACCAAAGCTTTTATCGTCTCAGAAAGTATGTAAATGTTGTGATTAGTCGCTTGAGGCAACTTTGGAGGTCGTAGATACACACATTCGGTGCTTGTAAAGCGTTTAAAATCCATTTAGCCTCATGATTCATGAGGCCAGGATGCAACAGAGGCAGCGGCAGGCACGTAGGAGTTACTGAGTCAGGACCTGAGTTGCACGTCTATATGGTACAATGGCAATATTACTAGGTAAACAACTTATGCAGACGCCTTATAAATAAAAAAAAAATCACAATGTTCATCTGAAACCGACTACTTTTGTATTCGACTATTTATGATAGTTGCACATGAATTCCACACTTTGATTTCATTTCAAAGTTGAAAATGAAAGTATGAGTGGGAACCAATCAAGGCTTTGTAACATGCTGCAAAAAAGGTACATGTAAACTGAACATCTCGCCCAACACGAAAGGTTATGAACAAAAGGCATCGCATGAGCAGCTATACAGAAAGATCTGCGCTCTATACTGATGGCCCATCGCAATATTTCGCTAAGCCGTCTTGATGACCCTGAAGGAGTCCATGACTCTTCTGAGGTCGTCCTCTTCCTCCACGAACACCTGCTCCGGCGTCTGCAGCCGGAGCTCGTAGAGCCGCTTGTTCTCAACGCCGAGCACCGACAGATACCGCCGGTCCCACTCCAGGCTCTGCACCCTGTCCTGCGGCATCACCGCCAGCTCGTTGTTGCTCGCGTAGGATTTTATGTTCACCTGAAGCGAAACCACAAGAACAAACATCTGAATTTCCATTCTGATCTGAATTCTATGTTTCTGTGAATTATGCGATGGATCCACCTCAACTTCGTAGTAGAGCCGCCCATCGTCAGCGACCTTGGACGACGCCGACAGGACTGTTGGACTCGCGGCGAACGCCCAGCCTGGTGGACATGAACTCCGTCAGGTACTGCTTCAGCACCTTCTCCGCAGCCTTCTCCGGAGGGCCGAGATCCTCGACGCTCGTGTACTTGGACGACGACGGGGACGATATCTCGACCGACATGTTCTCGTCGAGGACCAAGGGGTCTCTGAAGAAGATGTCCGCGCCAGCTCCCCGGACCTGGATCCAGCTCTTGGGGTACAGGAAGGTGTAGCCGTCGAATATGTCGATGTACTCCCTGAACACGCCGCCGGTTGTCTCGGCCGAGGCGGTCTGGCTGGGGCCCAGGAGCAGGACCGTTGATGTGGATAGCATTGTCGACAGCACATTCCTCCTGGGAACTGCAGAAATCTTACTTGCTTGAAGGTTGTGGAGATGTAGTGTTGTGTAAACAAGAAATCAAGCAATGATAAGGCTCCTCGATAATTTCTGTGTCTGTTATCGTTATGTTTATGTACCTCTTCGATTTTGTCACATGGTGCAGATACAAACTAGGAGAAGAACGTATTTCAGCTATCTTATTACTAGGAACCAAAGGCTCTCTTTAACACTAGCGGCCTTACATCAATTTCATTTTACTTGGAATGAGGGCTTTATATAAAAATGTTAAAACTGCTGCATGACTGCAGATTTTTACTTGGAATAGTGACAAGTTTTGTACTTCAGCTATTCCAATAACAATGTTTTCTAGTTGCATGAATTTTACATCATTTCTCCTTTGTCCTTTTGAAGTTACAGTGTTAAAACCAACAGATTTTTACTTGGAATAGGGCTATAGGAGTGTAGACTCAAGCTTAATATGCAATAATTCAAAGCAAGCTCCAAACAGACATGTGCCCATTCAAAATCCTTCCGTTTGCATGCAATCTTTCTATATGAACAAATCTTCTTGTAAGCAGCAAGTTATTTATTTTTGCTTTGATTTATTGTTTATCTCATTTAAATTTAAGGGCTCAGATCTATTTGAGCTTTTACCTCATAAGAGGTACTGTGGAAGCTTCCATTGTAATATTCCCTCTTGACTGATTGAAATGCTATTCTATCCTTATCATAAAGCAGTAGCTCCCAAAATTGCTGGGAAATAAGGCGTATCCACGTGCTGAACGAACCCAATAGTGGCAAGAAGCCAGGTCATATGCGATAGCTATCAACACAGAAGGTTTTAAATGCTTACAGTTATATGCAATGCACCATAGGAGGCAGCAACGAAGTAGAAGTTCTTAGACGACAACTTGTTACTGACTACTGAGAACCACAAAGAACTGGAAATAACAAGAGAAGGCCAAAGAAAATGACTAAAACAAGGACTCAACCAAACTTTGTGTCTTGAAATGCACATGATGTAAAATATCAATACTCGGAAATGTCCCATCACTCGATGCATGTGGAAATCCAAAGTGAATCACATGCCTGAGGAAGAATCATCCTGACTAGAAATCCAAGCCGGCTGGAATTTGAGAGCACCTTTTCTGCACATGTTCAAATCACCCAGCCACATCTGGGGTGAATGCGACTGAGCTAAGCTCTAAGCTACAGCTTCTGTACCCATTATAATAACAGGAATCTTGTCTGGACCATAGTGTAGACTGTAGACTGGATATTGGTATGCAACAATTCTAAACAAGTTCTAAGCTTCTGAAGTTACCTACGGTAAAAATGTTCTAATCAATCATATCAGTTCCTTGTATGGACTGTAGAGTGTAGACTGAATCTTTAGTATGCAACAATTTCAAAACGAGTTCCAAAAAGAGCTAGCCTAACCAAAACCGTTAGCTAACTAAATTCAACTGTTTGAATACTTCAACGGGGTTACATGGAATATTCAACAGTAGAGTAAACAAGACAAGACCGAAATTGTGACAGTACAGCTAGTTGCTTTGGAGCATAGCTCTTGTGCAGTGTACTTCAAACCTGTAGGTTCCTTCTTTGACAAACACAACAATGCCATGGTTATGTGTCGTCCTCATCAACCTATTGTAATATTTCCAATTTTGAATAATTGCATAAATTCAGAAAATCACAACTATCAACTAATCTTAAATTTGCTAAAACCAGAGGCACAGCCAGCCTTGTTGCGTGCTGTCACAGCCTCACAGGACAGCAATAGTTTTTTGTTTTTTCTAATTTATCTTTTGTGATGAGTGTGATCTATGGTTTAGTAGAGAGGACAAAAATGGCATTTGAACCTAGATCCTTTACTGGCTAAAACTGTCATTATCGGTCCGCTGTCCACAGCACGATGTCAGTCATTGTCGATTGCAACAGTTTTCCAATCAAATTGCAGGTTGAGTTGAGTTATGAAATTCCCAACTAGAACACAGCCATGTGGAAATTTCGTTAGGAAAAGGTGGGCAACAAATTGGAATTGATACAACGGCCTGACAACCGTGTCCACATTTCACTGACCAGCACACCAACTCCAGCACTGCCAGGGAATAAGGTACAAACATGTGCTGAATGGGCTAAGAGTAGATGAAAAGAAGTCTGGTCATATGGAATCACTATCAAAAAGCAAGACTTGAAGCGGCTATAGCGTCGACCGCACCATAGGAGGATTTCTTAGCCGTGACCTCTAGTTACAGGGGTGCATGCAAAGCACTGGAAATAACAAGAGAATGACAAAAGAGTGACTAGGTAAGGACCTGATGAAACCTGCGTGTCTTGAAATTAAACGATATTGTGAAATCTGACATAGGTGGATCCTACGTTTGAAGAAGAATCATCCTGCCTACTAACTACCAAGTCCAACCGATCAAGGTGAGGTTACTGTTCCTTTCCAGGGCGTCTTTTCCCCCTTGTTAATAATCTTCCACTCGCCCACACACATGGAGTGAAGCTAAGGCAAGATAAAACGAGTGGCCGGCCTCAGATCTAGAAGGCTAAATTCTGCGCAAAACTTTGACGAGATGTGCTTTGCATCCAAAACCAAGAACCGCGTGAAGCAACAGCCTTTAGCACATTAGTCACACTATCACATAGGAGTGTCACACTAGCACGATATTTGACGATACTTGGGACACTAAATTCTGTAGTATTACAAGGCTCCCTTAAATGGCGAAGAACTACAACCTAATCCATGCTCGGTTCCGCAAACAACAAGAAATGACCAAGCACATTCAGCTAAACCAACACAGCTCAGGAAGCTCACCTAGAAAGATTGAAACATCGGCACCAAAATAACGGAATAGTCCAGCGATATCGATCTTCCTAGAACAAGAAGCGGGTTAGACAGAGAGGACGGCACGCGTACCAGCAGGGAGACCGCCGCGTGCGAGGGCGGCCCGCGCGTGCGAGCGCGAGCGCGGTGGACACCTCCGCGCTTGGGAGAAGGCAGCCGCTGCGGCGCCGCCCGTGCACCACGCCGGCCGCAGGCGGCGTGTGAGGGGAGGAGACGGCGCCGCCGGCGAGACGGCGCGCGCTGCGGTGGACGACATGGGTGCTGCGTGCGGGCGGGCGAGCGCGCGCGCCACGGAGACGGAGGCGAAGGGATAAGGCGGGCCTCGCATTGGGTTTGGGCCGGGTGTTACTATTTGCTAATTGGCTCTTATTTTTTTAAACGCACATTTTCACCCTCACTAAGTCACTATTATTATCATTTTGTGTTCTACTAGTCGCTTACCAACGATTGAAGCGGTGGCGTTGATACCGTTATCAAGTGAAACCAAACTCCCATTCCCTCCTTAATCCAATTTCATTTACGTTTAGGATACCGATTCATGAATTAAAAATGAGTTGCTAAATAGGATTAACTAGTACTACGTCCGAGTTTACAGGTCGTTTGAATTTTTTGACAACAAGTTTGATCGACTCATATTATTCAAAAACAATTTACAAAAATATGGAAAATTTCAATTCATAGTCTAAAGTATTCATATGCTAAACTAAATCACAATTAAAATAAATAATAATTATGAAAAAAGTATATAAGATGAGTAGATCAAATTTAGTGTTAAAAAGTCAAACGACTTATAAATTGCAATGGAGGGAGTATTGGCTACATCCAAATAGCTAATTTGTACTAATAGATTGCACACATAATAGCTTTTTTTTGTCATATCCGTTTAACAGATAACAATTGTGGGTGCATCCAAACAACTTTTAGTTTGATTCTATTTGTTTAGTGTACCAATTTTTTTAGTTAGACCTCAAGAACGTCTCATGGTGAAGATTCAAAGTCTCATTGGTCAAAAAAAAAAAAGAATCCACGGCTGGATGTTAACTTAGCACTACCTCAGAACCTCTAGATTTTTGGTGTGATGTCGACCGATATCATTATTCACTTGTCCAGTGACAAATAAAAAGATCAGAGCGAATGCCATTTTTAGAATTTGTTTCCCCCAAGTTTTCAAAACCGTAATAGAAAGAATCGCCAAAGATTACAGGAAACAAAAACATTTCAAAAAGTTCCATCAAACCTTTAACGAAAAAGTTTATTGGAGCACTTATTTAAAGTTGGCATATACAAACAATACGCGAGTACAAAGGAACAAATAAATGTATGCAAATCATGTTATGATGAGTTCCATAGAATTGTGTATGTTTTTCATTTATGTTGGTTGATCTTTTTTGTTAGTGTGATGCATCTAAGTTTGTCTGCCAAGCACGTATTATCCGCAGAAATGCAATTGCACGATAGTTTGCTTCGTTTCTAATGAAATATCTCACTCCCTCCATTATTTTATCTTTCTTTTAATTTGTCTATATATAATTGTTAGGAAAAACAAGTCAGCTACGAAACCTATACCGGTATTGTACATCGGAAAAAGCAATTGCATATAATTATGGCAAAGAAAGTGTTATATGGAAAAATAATATGCGCAAGTAGCGGTGATGAAACATTGTATTGAAAATTTTGTCATGATAATAACTTGATCTGTATAAAAAATTATGTGTTCAAAGCTGTGTTTCAAAAAGTTATATCGACACGTTCTTCTACAGCCGCAGAAAAAAAAAGGTGTACACAAAAAAAAGTTGTGTAATAAACTGTTCTTTTCCGAAACCCAGGTCCGATATGATCGTCCGGACCTAGTACGTCCCTGCCGGCCTTTTCTCTGACTCTGAGCATGCATGCCGGTCTCCACGCGGTGAATACATGGAATCACTGTCGGATACGATCGAAGCAGCAAGACGACAACGTACGTACGACGACGGACTTGATGACCTCTAAATGGGTACAGGCAGTGTGCGCCGTGGAAACGATACGAGGACACGAGATATCAAACAACTTGGAATGTGTGCACCTGCATGCGCTGACCCCCACGCTCAAACATGCACAGGCAACTTGTTACAACCCTAACACACTGCGCACACACGTTCAGTATTCTAGAAGTATAGAGAAGAGTAATCCTCCGGTGGGGCACCTGACAATGATCCCACACAACGTAATTAAGGCTCTGGGTGTTCAGTTTGTTTCTTAGTTCGGCTCGATTATTTGTGACTTTTGGTTATCCAAAAACTAGAACTAGCTAAAGTAGCATGAAAAAAATAGAACTGAGCATTTCAGTTCTTATTCCTTCAGTTTGGTTTCGGTTCTGACCAAACTGGCCCAAGGTAAGATAGATATAGCTTAAGAAGAGACGGCATCATTGGTCGTCTTTGTCACCTCACCGGTGCGGTGGCAGTGCCGGGTGTGGACTAGCCGCATGCGATTGCGGGCCCGGCCCGGGGAATGTCATGGAAGGCCGACTTGCGACGACAGTAGCTGCGGCTTGAGAAGTCGGGACTCGGGATCAGGAGGGGAAAGGGGTTGCGGATGAGTTTGTGGCTGCTGGGAGATGGAAGAGGATCATCGGATGAAGTGTTATATGATAATAGTGAGGATTTGAGAGTGTTGTGCTATGTCGGACCTGATTTTTTAATGGACCTTTGCTAGCTCGGTTATTAGTATATTTCGGTTCTTTGAGATCCACCTAGATCTCAAATCCACTGGATTATTTTGGCTATCTAGTTTGCCTCTTTCGATTCTGGTTAGTTCGGTTAATTAGGTCCACCCCTGCTTCAGAGTGCAGTGTGAGCAGCAAGAGAAGATGCATGGTGGTCGCAACTCAACCAGCAGGGAATGTCCATCCATAGGATTTGATTACGAGGAAATATATATAACCTGTCACGACGCGCGTGAATAGGACGCCGACGCTTGAAGACGAAACCGTGCATACATGGTGACTGCAACGGCGCGAGTCCATGGCTCCATGTCCATGCATGAAGTGTCAAGGGCACAGGGGTGGGAATGAGAATTTTCATTGAGAGGAACGTATTCGATCTATTTCCTGCTAGCTCGTGTGTTCAAACTCATACAGCAACAGAATTGACGAAAGCGATGAAGAAGACAATGGAATAGGAACTCAACTAACAAGCACCGAAGCACATCTATCATCATCGCTGGTAAGAGAACGAGAACGACTTTCTTAGCTAGCTTTTCCAACGACAGGGAGCTAGCGCCCAATCCCACACGCTCTGAATAAGCAAAATCTTAGTATTTTGGAACTATATTTTTTTCAGAATATTATAATATATTGATGTTCAATACGAATATAAGGAAGACATTGACAGGCAAGATTAGATGGTATATGACTCCATATATAACTTATAACATCACTTTTTGTCCCCCCTATAGAGGGGTAAAAAAAGATGAGGAAATTAATTTCCCTAAAAAATAATTTGAATATAAATAGTTTATAGTGGAAAAATATTTAATCCAAAAATAATGTTTCCCTTTTTGACAATATGGTTAATGCACATTAATTAAGCATCCTCAAGACCCAAACACCATCGTTTAATTTCATGTTGATTCGGTCAAATGGAACATCATCAGAAGAAAGTGAAAGCTTTAGAAAAAGGTAGCCTCGTATTACTAAACTCTAGTCAGATGCGGAGTACAATGTCAATTGGAAGCATGTCTCCTTTTCTTCCCTCATGCTCCCCTCTTTCTTACGTTTCCACTTGCTCCACAGGAATGTACCAACAATGTTCAAACCCGCCGTACTAGAGAGAGAGAGAGACCGTCAGCTTATAGCATTACGTCTCCATGTCAACGCGTGCGTGCAAAGAATGCATTATTATGCATGCGTTAGTTTACGGTGGGGAAATGTCGTCGGCCGTGATAGGTGACCGGATTGCCTTATCTTGTGCCATACATATATGCAGCTATGTGCACACATGCACGGTGCAATTTTCTACTCCCTAGCTACTTGTAGAGCTTACTTTTTTGTCAAAGTTGGGTTCCAATTTATCTTTTGGAAGTTAATTAATCACTGCTGTACTGGATAATTATCAAATCATGATTCATACTAGTATATTGGGAGAGAGAGAGAGAGAGTTCATACAAGCTGGTTTTGCGTCGACCATGGAGTAGACTGGTGTCCAATATCATGTTGCCCCGTACCTACCAATCTAGTCCCAAATTTGGTATGCTCGAAATAGACAGGAGCTGACGGTTTGGAGTCAATGCTTGGGTACTACAGATGTGTAAGGGCATCTCCAACGGTGGAGAGAAATAGCCACATGAAAATATAAAAATACGGTGGACTCTCGAAACTGAAATAGGAGAGAGAAGGATCATAAATTCGCTGAGAATCGTGCGAGCTGAGCGATTACACACTCGCTAATCGCTAGCGTGCCCTTCTCTCTGCATGCATGCAGAATAAAAGACTATAAGTGCTAGCTCGGAACCAGCCCTTTGGATGCACCATAAGACTAAGAGCGTCCCCAACACGAGGTTCATCTCGCTAGCTCACGTGGAATGAAAGAGAAATATAAAAAATAAAAACTATACAAGTATTTGCAGAGCTTGAGAGTATGCACCTGTGAGAGAGAAATCAAGGGTAAGTGTGCGAGCCTAGCAACTCTGCGCACTCACTAGCGAGCTGCTTTTGCAGTGTTCTCTCACTTCCGCACATGCATCTATCTGATGTCAGCTGGCTATTGGATAGCCCTAAGGCTATCTTCACCAATCTGTAGGCGTGGATATCGAGCCAGCTCGGCCCAAGTAGAGCTAAGCTAACGAGCTGCCTCGGGTCCACTCATTTGTGAGCTCGAGTCAGCTAGTTTGATTCGCGATCTTTTGTAAAAAAATGAAATTTAAGTTTAAAAACTATCAATATGTCCATAAGATACTTACATCATTTCTAAAAATACAATAAATATAGATCAGAACAGTAGAGGTCAAATTTGCAAGCAAAATATGAATTAGTACCACAATTAAGCATATGGAAGAAAAGAAAATAGTCAGGTGAAGAAAAAAATTACAAAACTCATGTATGTTTGCTGAAAAGGGATGCCTAGAGTGTATGCCTAGGGTTAAAATTAGGATATATATCAATTCATCTAGAACCCATTTATGTTAAGATGCATAGTTTTTCTAGCTCATTAAGCTCGCAAGCTGGCTACTCATTTAGATAACAAGCTAAAACCTTAGCTCAGCTCGTTAAAAAATCAAACGAGCCGAGTCGAGCCGAGCTAGCCACAAAGCTGAGCGAGCTAACGAGTTTCAAGTATTTCGTCTAGCACCAGCCCGTTCATCTCAACGTCCATATTTTAAATTCCTCTATGCGCACAGTACGTGCGTAAACAGTTGCAAATAGTAGATGGGTGGGGTGGATGAACGCTGCTGATCGATGAGGATGGTCTAAGCGAAGAAAATGGTGTTTTTTTAATGCTAGTCAACATTAAAAAAATCACTATACAAAAATATATGTGAGGAAGCAGACGGTAGACATGATCAATTATAGTAGAAAAGAAGATGACCGGTTTTATTAGGACACTATATAAGCTATATATAACATATATGGACTCCATTCGATCCTAAATACTCCATCTCCGTTGTTCTGAAATTTAAGGGAACAAAGTGTTTAAAATTAGTCCCTAAATACTATAGTGTTAATTTAGCCTTGTTATAAGCTAACATGTCAAACTATTTTAGTTTTGACCATTGGTAACTAAAAATTTTCTGAAAATTTTACCATAGGACACTCTTTAATCGGAGAATCCACTATTGGACACTAAAAAGGGAAAATTTTGCTTGAGAACCTACAGAAAAAAAAAACGGCGTAGATAAAATATGAAGTTGCATAGATCAATAAACATACTTTCACAATATGTAGCTCTTTTTATATTCAGTGTAATATATTCTTAATTATATAATTGGTTAAAGTGCAAACTAGAGACCATGTGACGTATTAAATGGACTTATATTCATCATCTAAGGGAGTAACATGGGCGTGTCATCGGTTATCAAAGCCTTTGATACGGCCATTACGAAAAGGGTATGCGGGTATCGCCACCACTGCCTATCGATTATTGGAACATGATGAATCAATTGATGAAGCACCCAACCCCAAAACATTTTAGCCAGCCGATTGATGGAGAGAGATTGCACGAGTCTAGCTAGGTACCACACACTAATTACTCTCCCACCATATTGTTAGACAAACAATAATGCATGTAATAAAACCTGCTGCACACGACTAAATTGTTTTTATTTAGCCTATATATATGTATGTGTATTCGTGGACCAGATCACTTACATCTCTACTATATATAGATGTATAGGGAGAGTGACCGGTTCAAACTGACAAATTAATGAACGTATTTGCCAGAAAGTAACTAAAAGCAAAAGCAGTGTGCATTATTAGTAGCTGTGTAAGTTTCAGTACGACTAGTATGTAGGACATGTATGGTTCCAAAATTATCAGCATCAGATGTCTCGCGCTGAAGAGACTACACCGACGTTTTCTGATGAAGTTTCTCACAAAACTACTGTGCACAACAATTGCATTATTGCATATGACACCACATCAAAACTTACACACCTTTTTCTTTCAAATAGGAATCCCCTTTCAAAATTATGTTTCAAACTAATAAAAACAGTGCACTTCAATTTCTGAAATTTGCTAATTACGTTACCTTCTTCTTTTTAGGGCCTGGGTTGAAATCTACTTACCTACTGATTAAAATACTTCCTCACCCTGTTCAAAGTTTTCCTTTTATAAGATGTGTTTAGAAAAAAAAGAAGAATTAAAATTACTTTTGCCCTTGTTCTCTGTAGCATAATTGGTCTCTCACAAGATAACTAATAATCGATCGACTACACTAACGACTAAACCTTTTTTTTTTTTTTGCGAAACACTAATGACTAAACCTAAATGCTGAAAAATATGATCTAGCATATAGATAGACCTTTTAGTATTTATTCTTCCACATAATTTAAGAAAGATATGACCCATGAAGTTGATGTCTAAACTGATAGAAAGTGAGATCTGTTACTCCCTTCGTCATAAGTCATAGATGTAGACACTTTGTTCTACAAATTTGGATGAAGCTGAGATAGTTTGACTCTAGAGTAGCTATGTTTGGGGACCAAGGCAGAAGTAGTAGTCATGTATCAAAGTGATACAAATAGTCAAACTTAGAAAAAATTACATCTGTCCCATAAAGAATGCCATTACAACAAAAATAAGACAAATTAGCTGAGTGGTGAAATGATCTTAAGTGCCACTATTTATAGATGTTGTTTTCCCGGTTCCACGCATCTAATGAACAGATAGGGAGATAGAATTTAATAATATGAGTACCACTTGGATAGTCCATAAAAAAAGAATGACATCCTATATGTGACTTTTTAAAATGCTCAAATGAAGCAAGGGAAGGTACTAACATGTGTTATCTTTATGCCAACAAAAGAAGCAATAAATTAAAGACAACAATAATATAACTACTCCACAAGTTGTGTTGAACCTATGATAGCTAGGAACTAACTAAATTATGCAAATTTAGTTTTTTAGATAAAGATGCAAAGTTTAATTGCCGGTTGCAACTTTGCAATCCTTAGCTGTAAGTGATAGATCTATCTCCTAGCTACTCTCAATGAATGAAAATCTTAGTGTGCCAGTAGGCTGACAGCTACATATTAGTATAGGTATGCATATTAGTTGATACGCAACTATATACACACGTATGCTAGTTAATGTGTATGTGCCTCTTATGGAAAACATTTTGCCATGTTAAAGAAAGTAGAGGCGATGCACACCTTGATTGAATAAGTGGACGGTTGGATGAAGCAACCTCATGTGCCTCCCCATAACTCAAAAGTTGATAGCATTGTATACATTGCCACTTGATGTGACATGCAAACTGCATATAAGATCGTGTGCTGTAACAAAATCTAATACGGAAAATTCCTCATTAAACGAGAGAAGAAAAGGTGTGGTATGTGTGTACACACACCTCTTGTTCTTTGCCCGGCTATAAAATTGTATGTAAGAAAATATCTAATGCATATGGCATTATTATACATTCCCCGAGTGACTTACTATATATCAAAGATGATTGCACGTGTCATCACAAGTTATAGTAAGATAGTCACATAAATATGTGCTGACGAGTCGTAAAATAGTAAAATCATGATAGTAAGTTTATATGGCCATAGAATACACAAAATATACCTACTATGTTTGTATAACTCTTAACTTTTGGCCAACTATAAACTTGGCGAACTGAGCGTAGCTGGTTTGGTTCCCTGTGGTGGAACGTGCCGAACCTGGGTTCAAGTCCTCAACTTAACATAGGTGCTGAGATGTCTATGGTGATTTTCTCAATCTCGAGAGATGTGCTGGCTAGTGTTTTGGATGTGCTCATAAGAGTGATCGTAGGTACGTATGTGAGGGTCTGTGCATGTATTGCGTAATTAAAAAAAGTGTTATATTAGTGCTTATATGTACAGTGTATTCACAAAAAAATATAGTATTTTATTACACCATCCCCAAGTGATCGTAATATATCCAATTTATTGTCTAAAAGTTCCCTTAGTCTCATTTATCTCCGACCACATCCTCTATACACAAAAATCCCATATCAATTACTTATTTTGGACTAATTTGTTTTACATACATTGTTATAATAACTCTAAATGTCATGTACATATTTAATGTTTACTTAATTCATTGTCTAAAACATGAGAAATGGATATATATGAGAGGAAAGGGAGAACCTCTACATACAGAGAGGACTTCTCTTAGCATCCGCTATATTAAAGGATTCTTTATGGCTAGAACAATGTTGGAGCGGCTTTAGAGAGGAGGAAATTTCCTCTAAATATAGATTATTATGCATATGACTCTTTAGAGCAGCTCATTGAAGATTAATTAGCCCTATCTTAGCTAGTCGTACGTACAGTCCCTAAAGACTGCATTTTGAATGGCACGTGCTCTGCAGAGGCCCTCCGTGGCTCCTTGTCTTGCCACGCGTCAGTGCTTTGATCGTGATGTTGCAACACAGCTAGCTGTTGTTGATGGGCACACACATGTAGTGGCAGTTGCTGCTTTCTCTACATCATCTGCCTAGCCCTGCTGTGTGCCATCACGTACTACGGTGCTTATCATCACACCCAAAAGTTGAGTGTTGCGATCCCAATAATATGATGATCCTACACCTACAAACCCTAAGAAAGCTTTGCCACCACCATCGACATATATGCATATATAGCATCTATGGAACCTAGCTTTCGTTGGCGTGATGGCGGTGTCCATCGGGCATCTCCTCTCGTGCTCTTGGAAACCTTGGAATAATGGGGTGCTTGCATTGGGCTAGGTGATCAAGCTCAAGCATCGATGCATCACTGGATTTGACATGCCCGTCTAACCAACCGATCCATAGGATGGAGTTGCGTTTGCGCCAATCACCAGGATATCCGAGCATGGGGGAGAGAACGAAAGGTGGCGTTGTTCACTGTCGCGTCGACGGCCGACGTGAGCTGGAATTGGCATACATCAACAAGGTGATGCGAGATGGGAGATGAAGTGGCCGGTGAACGGTGATGATGCCTCCGACCCCTAGCTTGCTTCTCTATGTACGTCGCCGATCCATCATGTGACATGTGGCATGAGTTGCTAGCAAGGGCTACTTTTGGTTCTGGTTGTGCAAAGGCAAGGTTTGTTGCCATTGATGTTTTCCAAATAGTTCATCTATACACACTCAGGTGATTATTTTTGCCTAGTTATCAATCTATTTTAATTTAACTTTGTTTACCAACCAGCATATATTCCAGACTTGCATTCTTGCAATTATTATATGCTTGCTTTTCTAGTTTAGCTTGATATGCTAGATTATATGATTGGATCTTAGCTAGCTTGCAAGACATTTTTTTTGGGTAGAAGTAGTAAATATTTAGCAAAATCTCAGTGCACATATGGTTTTGATAAACTGTTTTCACGAGTCTTAGGTTTTTAGAAATCCTAATTAACTCTCTCTCTCTCTTAGGATACCATGGTATACTTTCAGGGGGGACCACAACCTAAGATCTCTAGGCGTAGGGTGGTGGTTGGGGGAGGTTGCCAATTCACGGTGGAGACAGTCGGTGAGGGCACCACGCATCGAGTGGCGGAGCAAGGCCGGTGATCAAATGAGGTAGTGAGGCATCGAGTTCATCATGATTAGCAGAGGCGGTGGCGGCGAGGAAGCCTGGTATATATACAATTTAGCACCCGCCACTATGGCGGTCAAAGGTAGGAGAGGTCGGGCCACCTGAAGAGAAAACTAAGAGTCAAGGGCGGAGCCATGGAGTCAAGATGGAGGCAAGTTAGGGTCAAGAAGAAGAAGCAGTAGAAATGAGGAAGAGATGAGGCGGAGGGAGAGGATGAATCTAAGCCGTTCGAATATAATCCAATGGCTAGCTAACATCAGAGAGAGAGCTAATAATAAGTACACACATCCTATTTTAAAAGTGTTTCTCATGATAGTAACATCACCTCATGCTCCCGTAGTCCCGTTACTCACTTACTCTTCCTCTGTTCTATGGTGGTGCACCTCGCCGCCGCCTTTCAATACAATGGACCTTCTTTTGTCGTCCTCACGCTACTCCCTAATTTACTCCTTCCTGTTTACTCATCGGGGAAAACAACGATAAACCGATGAGAGTGCCGCGTCGTGTCATGTTTGACAGAGGGATTAAGACCGTACGTGCCAATTTAAGTTCGAACCAGCTAGAGCTTAATTAAAGGCAAAACCCTTCCACCTCATCATCTCTCTCATCGCCTTTGGATTAATTGGGACACGTACAGACTAGACTAAATTATATTCCCGTTTCCCTCACATGCTTTACTCAGTCCTCTCCACACCTAGCTCGGCTATAAAAGGACTCGCCATCCCAGCTCTCCCACTAATTAATCCGCCTTCCCTCTCTGACTCTCTCTCCATCCGCCACCTCCAACGCTTCTCCATCAACAAGCCAGCAACGGCATGGCCGCGTCGTCGCAGAGGAGCAGGTGCGGCGGCGCCGGCGGCGCCGTGGAGCAGGACGAGGACCACGGCGAGCACCGGCAGGAGGAGGAGCAGCATGAGCTCCGGCGCGGCCCGTGGACCGTCGACGAGGACCTCACCCTCGTCAACTACATCGCCGACCACGGCGAGGGCCGCTGGAACTCGCTCGCCCGCGCCGCCGGTAATGACCCAACGGCCGCGCGCCCGGCGGCCGTCACCGGCGCCAGCGCTACCACCTCTTCTTCCATAGTTCCGTTCCATGCGTTGCGTTGAGTTGCGTACATGGCCGCCGACTGATGAATGATGATCATCTATATATATATGGATCGGTCGCTGGTCGCGCAGGGCTGAAGCGGACGGGCAAGAGCTGCCGGCTGCGGTGGCTCAACTACCTCCGCCCCGACGTGAAGCGCGGCAACTTCACCGCCGACGAGCAGCTGCTCATCCTCGACCTCCACACCCGCTGGGGCAACCGGTAATAATACAATTTATTAATCAATCAATCATCGATCAACCGTGTCCATCATCGTCATCAGTAGCAGCTAGCTAGTACCCCTCACATACGTCATCACGTACGTGTCGCTGTTCCCGCCGGCTGGCCGGCGGCCGGCCCACGTACGGCGGCGACGGCCGGCCATGCGCACATAGTAATATGGCCCGCCGCTCGCGCGCCGTCGACGTCTCGCACGTGCGCTCCGTCTACACCGACCTGCCCTATCTATCGGTCGGTGACCCGTACGTACGCGATAGGGAGAGGAGAGGCAGCAGGCGAGGCGCCGGAGTTGACGGACTACTCGACGATCGCGTCGCCTGTGGACGCACGCACGGCGGCCGGCAGCAGCTGGCCGCCAGGCCACGGCCGCGCGCGGCGGCCGGCGTGTCCATCCACGACTCCCTCCCTCCACGTACCTGTCACCGCCCGACGACTGTACACACGTACTACTTGTACGCACGTGCACGGTACCGCTACCGAGCTACCCGTACACGTACGTACGTGATATTGGAGCACTAGCCGCTGCTAGTATGTACACAGCAGTGGACATCGATCATGATAGAGATCAGAGATGCATGGCGTGGCGTCGTGACACGTACGACGACGACGGCGCACAAGCCATCATCCTCGCCTCTTCTGGTTCAAAGTGGGCGACGACGATGTCATCCATCCATCCATGGATGGAGATGCCGGAACGCAGCAGCACGTAATCGATGGAGATGCCTTCTTTCGCTTTCCTCACTCACTGGAGATCGATGGACAGAGCTTAGCAGCCAGCACTAGTGCTGCCGAAAGCCAAGCTATGCTGCGTGCGTGCACGACGCCTCGACGACGAGTCTCAAAGCTGCACGCCTCTCCAGCCAGCTCGATCTACACCTACACTTCAATTCCCACGTAATTATGTTCATCGTTAATTAACCTTGGAGTGATGATGGTTAATTAATTAATCTCTCTCGATGCATGGATGGATCGGTCAGGTGGTCGAAGATCGCGCAGCACCTGCCGGGGAGGACGGACAACGAGATCAAGAACTACTGGCGGACGCGGGTGCAGAAGCACGCCAAGCAGCTCAACTGCGACGCCAACAGCAAGCGCTTCAAGGACGCCATGCGCTACCTCTGGATGCCGCACCTCGTCGACACCGACGCGCACCGCGCGCGCCTCCTCCACGCCACGGCGGCGGCGGCCGCGCACCACCACCACTCCTCCTCCGCCGACCTCCATGCTGCTGCGCTGTCGGCGGCGGCCGTGCTCACGTCCTCGTCGTCCGCCGACTCCTTCGCCACGGCCGAGTCCTACGACGACGGCGCGGGCGCCGCGGGGCTCTACGCGGGCGTGCACGCCGGGGATATGCTGGTGGTGGACGGCGCCGGCGCCGGGGACTGTTGGGCTGCGGCGGCGGTGCAGGAGACGAGCCAGGGGATGTGGCCGTCGCTGCCGGAGGACCAGCAGCAGCAGCACCACCAGTCGGCGGCGGCGGCGCGGCATCAGCAGTTGGCCGACGGTGGCCACCACCACCAGTTCCAGGACGCGGAGCTCAGCGGGTGGGTGCAAGGCTTCTCCGAGGGCATTATCACGGAGAATTTTTGGGCCTTGGAGGACATTTGGAAGATCCAATGAGCAATTTTTATTTACTGTACTTATGTTTTTTCAAAGGGCTCAAATATATATACAGTATATACGAGTAGTGGCGATGATAGATACGTATATATACATATAGCTTGTAAGAAAGAAAAGTCTCATACATATAGTTACTAGTAATACTAGCATGTTCTAACTCCAAAAGCTAGCTTTATATACTACAAGAAATTAAACCCCCCGTTTATATTTTTTGTGCTTTTTTTTTTGCCTCTTAGGGTTCATTCCTATAGAGGTTGAAAAAAGGAGGGTGTTGGTTTATGTTGGAACGTACAACAGTACTATTGTGCAATGTAAAAGCAAGTACACAGATTATTATTGGTATTGAAATTTTTGGCACTTGTTGTTTCTGCGTACGTCCAAAAGAACGTCTTCTCATCTGTCTGTTTTCTTTCTTGTCTCTCAATTATTGGTGTAGTATTGTCAAAAAAAATTATTGGTGTAGTCCATTTCCAAAAAAAAGTACCACAACTATATAGTATACGAATTAGAGGAAGGACTAACTAAACCCACCAGCAATAATTAATGTGCCTTTCATTCACCGAATATTGACTATTATTTTATAAATAGAAAACACACACAGGAGAGTGATAATTAATTAATGTGCACACCATGCATGCATTGCAGTGACAGTGACCAGGGAGCTCAATACAACAATCTCCTCAAAAGGCAAGGGAGAAAGTACACATGTCATACCACCACTAGATGGATAGGATCAGAGAGGAACTAACTCCACTCATGTTTGCCTTGCTCACAGTGTGAAAGATGAAAGCAAGAGGATGCTAGGAATAGAAAGATAAGGCATGCCGTACGTCTCTGCATGCATCACACACAAAACGGCTCTATCTCAACTCTCAAGTCACACCATTGCATCCAGCTATAGCTTTGCATGCACGACTGACTTGCACAGTTGCACGGCACCCAGCCAAATAACACCATGGGAGATTCTCACAGAGACCATCTGTTCAACCTCCACTGAAAATTCCCCTCGATCACCAACACGTGTGAGAATCCACAGCCGTAGCTTTATTTATTTGGTCTCCTCCAAAGCCTTTGTTTTTTCGCCTGCCTTTCTGGTTTGCATTATATATTGCAGAGATGGCATTATTCAGCGTGTGCTGCAACGGGTGCTGATTGAATTGATTCTGATCTGAGTCTGTTCATGATGCATGTCCAGTAATGGCATCATCATCAGGCCACACTCAACCGGCAGGTTTTGGAAGGAATAAAGCTTGCTTTACGGTTCCTTCAAAAGCTTGGGCACCGAAAAAAAAACCCTAAATTTGGAGCTTGCATATGCACTTGCTTGACCTTGATCGACAAGCAATTGGGTTCGAGGTAGTGTGTGTGTTAGGCATCTCGCCCGGATGTCACGCACCTGTCCGCTTCTCAACCCCAAGCTCTTCATTGGCATCACATCACCTTCTATCTCTCTCTCTCTCTCTCTTGAACATGCAAAAGCTTTGCACGTTTTGGCACTAAAGGATCTAGGCGCATTGAAAACAATCTTTTATAGATATAAGGGATACCTAGCGTGAGAGACGATATGAGTACGACATGAGCTTTCTTGTGGTGGAACCTGTTCACATAGGGTTTCAGTATATAATTTAACATTCAACATGGGTGCTCGCAGTAACAATGGCATGGGGCGTGTCAATGGTGAGCGAGACATCCGTGGTTATTTTGTTATTTCTCAAGATCTATCGAGTCATCAATTACTCTGTTGTATGGCATGTTTTTTTTTTTGCCAAAGAGAACATACTATAACTTTTTGGTGAAAATGAGTTATGTATTGCTAAGAAACCAATTCTTTGAGGCAATACACACATAAAGTGCTAAATTATCTCCACTACTCTACAAGGTAATTAAGGTGCACACGGTGAAATTGAATGCCCTTACCAGGTCTTAAAATTGTGCTAATGCGATTGGGAATGGAAAAAAAGGACATAAAGTAAGTACAAAAAAATTAAAGTCAGGTTCTCCTGGGGACATCAACATCGATGATGGTGATGAAGCCTACTACTCCGTCTTCGAAAGCTCTATGCATGCATGCGGACAGAGGGGTAAGGTAAGGCTGGGGCCAAAGCACCAATAACCCAATACATTGTCATCCACGCAGACTTGGATTGGATGTGACTTGATCGATTGACTGGTTCAACCGATTAGAGGTCGTCCAGTTGAATATGGGAACCTGCTCGATTGATAGTCGATACACGACACTGCAGCAGGGCATCGAAAGTACTAGGTCGGTCAGTACAAAACACCAACGGCCTCTTTGGACACAGTATCGTTAAATTAACTAAAGTATTGTAGTCTATAGACCATCTATTTCAAATTGTAAAGGTTCTAGCTAAATTTGGATGGATTAATGGGATTTTCTATGTGTGTGCTTTATATATATGCGTCTAGATTATATTAACATGCACAGAAAAGATAGGAGCCAAACCCCGTACAATTTGAAAATGAATGAGTATATAGCAAAACCATGATATTTTTGCAACCACCGCACAGAACTAACAAACTTAGTTTTTTCCACTGGTAAATAAAAATGCACGTGCGTTTCGTGCAACAATAAAAAGATTCCATACGATTATTTTTAAAAAGAAAGAATATATGAATATCGAATTTGATATACTATTCTTGTTGATTTAATGTCTTAATCAAAAAACACTTGCATAGTATAAATTTCTAGGTTTTCCTTTTTAAATTGGCACCCATGAAATCCGTGAAGTTCTACTGAAAAATTTACTGGAGTTTCAATCCATGGACCTCATGGTGTATATTACACGCAGGAGCTTCTTGGTAGCAAGGGTTAAAGGCGAAGAAATCTCCACAGCTATGTTTAAAAAATAACGAGAAGCACAGCTAGCGACAGGGTAGCCATGAAATGGTAAAGCGCACGTGCCCAAATGGAACAGAGACGAAGTAGTAGAAGCTAGCACGGCAGAGAAGTCGTCGTCGGGGACGGCGCAGCGACTGCCGGCCGGCTGCGGAGGGTCCACGTCATCCGGCGCCCCGCACATCACGGCCAGAGCGGGCCCCACGCCAGGTCAGCTCGTACGGTCGAAAGGGGACAGCAGTAGGGCATGCAGGTTCCTGGTGGTGTACCACTAGTGGTAAGTAGTATTATACTTCTCCATGCATGCGAAATCTTGTGGTCAAATTGGAAGTGACGGCCGGTGTCACCGGCTAATCGCATCATGATTAGGACTTAATTGACGGCAGGGGAACCTAAGCTCCGGCTCCGGTCGCGCCGCTCTTTTTCCGCGGTGGTCGGCGCGGTCGCCGTCGCCGAGCGATACGGCTAAGTTTAGAAAACGGTACGGTGTTAGCACATCCGTTCCAAGTCACAAACAATTAAGATTTATTTCTAAACTAAGCTTATTTAAAATTTGATTGGGCTATAAAAAATGCAATAGTCACTAGCGCATCAAATGATGCTGCATAGAATCCACAGTAAATATGGCTTGGCATTGTAGTGCTCCGTACTATATAGGTTATATAGATGTTAGTATATTCTCAAAAAAAGGTAAAATCTAGGGAGAGAGGCTGTACTCAGAGCACAACTAAAATGATAGATAACTTAGAACAAATGGAGTAATAGATAGTAGTGATTAAAGCTATTACCGATCAAACCTAAAGGCTTGTTAAGTGTAATGAACTTGAGCATGTTGCGGCCAGTCATGGCCCTCCACGTGCTTCCGGCACATGTGACGCCCATCTTTGGTGTCCTCTTCCACCTCGTCATGGGCTCATGGCCCATTGATCTATTGCACTCGCCCATGATGCGCTCTCTGTGACAGCAGTAAGACGTGCTCTTCCTCGGGTGTCGTTGCTCTTGTTGGACTTGGACGCATGGAATGGAACCTCCTACCCCCCCCCCCCCCCCCGTTCTACTTCTTGGTGGTCTTTAGGTGAAAACCTCTTTTTTTCTTGGTCTGACGATGGTCGCGTCTCTTGTCGTATTCTTGTAAGGGCATCAGAGAGGTTGACAGAGGCTTGCATCAAAGGGAGACGAGTTAGTTATGTTTTTTTGAGAATGGGTGCTTCAATTTGTTAGGGCTCTATAGAAATGGAAAAAAAAACCTTAGATATTGCCGAATGCGGTGCTGATCTTGAAGTTGTTACCCGTCATCATTTGTGGTCATGGTTCATGAACTACTTGTGATCGGTTGACAAAAGAGAAGTGGATTTCAGAAACTTGCTGTAAGATGCTTTAGATGCATTATTCAGCAACTATTTTTATAGGACAATAGCAGAGTATAGGACAATAGCGGAGAGTTTGGTGACTTTGACCACTTCACTTCGTGAAATACGAGAAATGGCCACACCAAGCTTCCTATGTAGTTAGTGTTGGAATTTATGGACCTAGCCCTGTATGTATCCACTAAATTTTAGGAAAAATCTCAAAGGCCCACTCATGCATGGTAGAAGTGGTAGAAGTTTAGTCCCATATGGTGAGTTGAGGTAGAAGATAACTAAGTTATATAGCAAACTTTTTGTCCTTTCATGAATGGGACAATAGCGGAGAGTTTGGTGACTTTGACCAGTTGACTTCATGACATATGAGAATAAGTGTAGCCACACCAAGCTTCCTATGTAGTTCGGTCATAGGTTAATATGTCGTTTGAACTGATCGCTGAGTATTAGTTTCTATGTTGCTTAAAGCAAACTGGCCTCGTTCTTATTTATTTATTTATTTTGGTTGCATTGGTTAAGTGGGTAAACAATATTTTGTATTTCAATAATGTTTTTTCTACAAAAGACTGGACATGTATATAAAAAAGAAAAATAACCTTGCCCATACCTGGAAAAATATTCGCATGGCTGTTCTGCGCTTATTCTTGTGCAATACTGCACAATCATCTTGCCACCGCCAGCAAGCAGTAACGATCAGGCCAAATAGAGCCAGCACTACTAGCTTCATTTTGCTTTAAGCAACATAGAAACTAATACTCAGCCACAATCTTACTGGGCCTGCAATATGAGACCACAACCGATAAATCATGGGCCAATGCAAGGCCCAATTTTCTTTTCCCCGTTGGATATATGATCCTGTAATTCGTCTCAACAAAATATATATGATCCTGTAATTTCCACACGAGGAAGCTAAGTAGGAGTGCTCTGCAATGCTAAAAATAAGTTAGAGGCACGATTAAAAAGATCTGTCACGTACTACTAGCTAGAGGCGTGAGGCAACGCATGCATGCTCGTACAAGGATCAAGGAGGACCAACCAACCTACAGAATTGCTGCTGCTCTTGCATTGCATGCAACCTCCCCCCCATTTTCACCCGAAACCTATTGACAAATCCCATTCCCTCAATCATTAACAGGAGAAATAAAAAAACCAATAAATAGAAACTCCTACATATATGTAGCTTGCAATCAATCAGTCAATATTGGTCTTCTATCTATCTGTGTTCATCGTCTCTTTGTTGCGACGATAGATCCAACCATGGGGCAAAACTGTCGTCCTCCACCTGTTCTTGATCGAGCCGCCATTGCTGTTCTTGCAACGCTGCTAGCATCATCATTCGTCTCGGTGTCATCGTCGTCGTCGAACGTGCAGCAAGCCAGATTCGCCGCCAACACCGCCGGGAAAGCCACCAGTGCGGGCGGCCAGCAGGCCACCCTCGTCATCGGCAACAACAACGGCGGCGGCGGCGCCGGGACGACCGGCAGCTTCGAGGAGTTCGTCGCCGCGAACGTGGAGAGCTACAACGTGAACAAGCAGATCTACGCGGCGAAGCTGAAGAACGGCACTGGCGTGAAGTCGGTGGACGCGGCGCTGTCGGCGGCGGAGGCCGGCGCGGCGCGGTACGTGGTGAGCGCCGACGGCAAGGGCAGGTTCCGGACCATCACCGAGGCCCTGAAGGCCGTGCCGGAGAAGAACAAGAAGCGGGTCATCCTCGACATCAGGCCGGGCACATACAGGTAATCTACTAGCTGCCTGCCTATAATCGATTCATCGATCAATATATGTATAATTGTCCAAAGTATCAAACTGTCAATCCATGCATGCACATGCAGGGAGAAGGTGGTGGTCCCGTACACGAAGCCGTTCATCACGTTCCTGGGCGACCCGAAGAGCCCGGCGGTGATCATGTGGAACGACACGGCGGCCACCCGCGGCAAGGACGGCGCCCCCGTCGGCACGGTCGGCAGCGCCACCGTGGCCGTGGAGTCCGACTACTTCATGGCCTCGGGCATCGTCTTCAGGGTACGCACGCGCGTCGTCTCGCTCTCGTATGCATGCATCCATTGCACACGGATACACGGCCGTCGTCGATCGTACTCGTACGTCTCAGTCGATCAACAACAACACATATATATACCATCTCTCTCTATATATATATAGTAGAACCACGCTCCAATGGCGGCGCCGGGCGCCAAGGGCGGGCAGGCGGTGGCGCTGCGCGTGTGGGGCACCAAGGCGGCGTTCTACAACTGCACGATCGACGGCGGTCAGGACACGCTGTACGACCACCAGGGCCTGCACTACTTCAAGTCGTGCGTGATCCGGGGCAGCGTGGACTTCATCTTCGGCTTCGGCCGTTCCCTGTACGAGGACTGCGCCGTGGTGTCGGTGACGGCGCAGACGGCGGTGCTGACGGCGCAGCAGCGCACGCGCAGCATCGCGGGCGCCGCCGAGAGCGGCTTCTCCTTCCTCCGCTGCGCCGTCTCCGGCGCCGGCCAGATCTACCTGGGCCGCGCCTGGGGCGACTCCTCCCGCGTCGTCTACTCCTACACCGCCATGGGCAAGGAGGTGGTGCCCGTCGGCTGGGACGGCTGGAACGTCGCGCGGCCCGAGCGCAGCGGCGTCTACTACGGCGAGTACAGGTGCACCGGCGCGGGCGCCGCCGCGCAGCACAGGCGCGTCGCCTGGTCCCTCGTCCTCACCGACGCGCAGGCCAGGCCCTTCACCGGCACCCACTTCGTCTACGGCGACTCCTGGATCCTGCCGCCGCCCAAGCCAGCGTGATATGATGCATCGCCCGGCCCGCTGGGCCGAGGCCCCCGAGGCTTGCGCTTCCGGGCCGGGCTTATTGCACTGATGCCCGTCGGTCCAGCCGTGTCGTTCGCTCTCGGCCCGTATTCCAAAGACGCTTTTGTTGGGACCGCTGGTAGTTGTAATTAACTTCCCTTGATGGCTTGGAATGAAGACACGTACTTGATGAACCATAGAATGTGCAATTGCTGTGCTTTGCGGTATTAATAGCAGTGTGCCTAATCATACGTACCCCCTCCGTCCATCAGCAGCCTGGTCTTGCTCGACACAGGCAGGCCGGCCGTCGTGGATTTGTACGGTGCGCAGATGGAATCTATTGAATGCCCGACGGGTCGGAGCCACCCACCCACCTGCAGGCCACACCACCGTCGCGACGGCGATGGCGGAGCATCCAGCAGCAGCCGGCGCCGTCGAATCCAGCGCGACCCGCCATGATCGGCTTGAATGCGCGCAGCGTGCATGTCGCGTCGCGTGCACCACCCAGCATTCAAAAGCTCGACCGACCGACGACGAGCACTGGCGCCTGCAAAGCTCACAGTCGCTCGGATCGGTGATCGACAGGTACTGCAGCAGCAGTGATGATAGCTCGACGTACGCAGTAATGGTATCCGATGGACCGATTCCCGTAGACATCAATGAGGGCACAGCACAGAGTGTAGTAATAGTGTACGCGTATAGTACGTAGGAGCACACAATGCATGTATATATATCTGTGGATCGGATCGGATCGGGTCGCTTGATATGGCAGTACTTTTAATTAAAAGTTTCGACATCAGGATTCAGGAGGAATTGATGAATTACGGAAAGAAACAGACAGTAAATTGACATGCGTGGGAATGTAGTATTATTATTGTGGGTGAAACTGAACAAGGTGTTGCTGACGGCGGGAGTATCATATCGCCGTCGCTGTGTAGTATGACAAATTGGTGGTGATCTTGTGCAGCACCTTAGCTCGATCTGACATTTTCGCTCTGATGATGATGATATGTGGTGGCTGACCTGTGGACACATTTAACAATGTGATGGACAGTACACACTGCAGTAGTAGCAGGAGTAGTAGACTAGTAGTAAATAGCAGCCGTGGCGCGGTGGACGGACCGGCCGGATCGTCGACCGATCAGTTCTTGGCGGCCACGGCCTCGGCGTGCGCCGCCACCTCCGCCGTGCTCATCTCCTTGAGCTTCTCCTCCACCTTGCCAACGCCGTCGTCGCCGGCCGCGTTAGCCTCCTCGTCGGCCTTCTTCTCTTGCTCCTCCGCCTTGGCAGCCTCTTTCTCGGCCACCGCGTCCCCCACCTTCTCCTCCGCTTTCCCGCCCGCCGCCGCCTGGCCGCCGCCGTTAACAGCAGCCGCCGCGGCGCAGGGAGCATTCCTGGGCGTGAACACGGGCGGCGGGCCCTCGGCCTCGAACGCCTCGACGGGGAAGGTCCTGGACAGCCCGCCGATGGCCTTGCAGTGGAGCTTCCCCGTGGGCGGGTCGTCGACGCAGATCTCGTGGAGCGTGACCCAGATGAGCATCTCCTTGGCCTTGACGCCCGTGATCTTCTTGAGCCGCCCCTGCTCCGCCACCGCCGACACCTCGGCGGCGTAGGAGACGTGCCGCCCCGCGCCCGCGAAGTAGTGGTCCACCTTGCGCGCCTGCTTCAGCCACACGAACCCCGTCTCCTCCACGTACCCGCACTCGATGATGTCCTTGAGGGGCAGCAGGCCGCTCGGGAGGCCCGTCTCGTGGAGCAGCAGGCGGGTCTTCTCCTGCCCCGCCGCGTCGCCCACGTAGATCTCCGCCTTGGCGCGCACCTCGTCGGGGATGGTGAGCGTCATCTCGTGTGGTCGACGGCGGCGCCGGTGAGGGAGGAGGAGGTTGGTTGGAGGGCGAGTGTGGCGTTGATGATGGAGGAGGAGGATGGCAGCGTGTGGCGCGTGGTTATATAGGAGAGGGGAGGGCGTGATTAGTAGCAGTAGTGTATAACCTAATCATCGTTCACTAGTAGCGGGCCGTCTGTCCCCATGATGATGATGGTGAGAGTGGTGATGGCGAGGGTGCAGAGGCTGGCAGGGCCGTCGATCTGGGATCCGACCGCCGCACGTAAGCGAAGCCCCAACCGCGCGCGCCCCGGCTGGCCACCTGCCCCGGACTGGCATAAATGGGGGGCGAGCAGCGGTTAGTTGGCGGGCAACCAGGCCGGGCAGGGGGAGAGAGCTGCGGGCGGTGTGGAGGGATCATGGTCATGGGCGGGGCGGGAGGTCTGTGGAGCGAGTGGACATCACTCCCTGCCTGTCTTCTTGTCCCGCGAGCAGTTGTACCTGCACCGCGCTATCGTCACCGGAGAAATATAAAAAGAGGTGCAAAACACTCCGAGACACTGCTCGTAGAGTACTGTATAAAACGAGGTACAGTTTGAAATAGGAAATTAGATAGAAGGTCGGATGATAATAGTTTTACGTTGGAAACCCCAGCAAGTGTACACAGCGAAAGGGCTTGTCCACGGCGGATGGTGTGCAAGGCTGAGTACAGCGACGTCCTCCTTTTGGCAGTTTTACGTGGCGCCAAAGCCTGGATTTCATTAGACCGAGGGGTGGTCGGATCCGGAGGCTAAACTTTAGTCCACGTCACATCGGATGTTTGAATGTTAGTTAGAAGTATTAAATATAGTCTAATTATAAAACTAATTACACAGGCGAGAACTAAACGCCGAGACGAAATTATTAAGTCTAATTAGTCCATGATTAACAAATGGTTACTGTAGCATTACATTTGCTAATCATAGATTGATTAGGCTTAATAAACTCATCTCGCCGTTTAGTCTTCGTATGTGTAATTAGTTTTATAATTAAACTATATTTAATATTTATAACTAGCGTCCAAATATCCGATGTGACGGCCGCTAAAATTTACTTTATGATCCAAATAGGCCCTAAAGGTCACCCGAGCCTGCATTTGGATGTCTAAATCACTTTAGATGTACTGAGGATGCACTATGTACATTGGAGTTTAAGGTGGAATTTCAGCGGATCGTGCAAATGGTTGTGTACGTGTATTTTGGACGATGGATTACACAATCCAAAAAATCGTGTATATGCTGAGAGCGCGCAAAAAAAAAAAAGGGACATCATGCTGTGTCAAATAGATAGTGGGATGCTCAAATTGCCGCACTCAAAATAACATAAGTACGATGTAAGGTGAGATAAAAAGGCCGATGATTTTAGCCTAAACAATATTTTATTAACTCTAAAATCATTTTATTTGCTATATCTAAATCATCGCCAACAATACATTATGTACAATATCCTCATATCCTAGTGTTCAATATTTTATTATTTTATATTCTAAAATATCTCCCATGCATCTCCCAGCTTCTCCCATCACCCCACATCCCCTGCCTTGGCCCTTCTCTGCTGATGCTGCCACTCTCCTCACCCTCCATCTCCAATGTTGTTGCTCCCTCCTCCTCCCTTGCATGCTTCTCGCCATTGCCATGGATAGGTGCCGCCACGGCCACCAGAGCAGGGAGCCACCCCAGCGACCCCACGCCTCCTCTCACCGTAGCCGCGCCTTATTAGAGCTCTAGTCCTTTACTCACGGGCGCCTCATCCGTGCATTCGCTAGGCCCGCCTTTGGCGTTCCTCTCCCCTCATGGCATTGCTCTCTCCTCTCCCACATTTTACCAAACCACAAACCAAACACCAATGGATCGTGTAAAGGTGGACAACATCCTCCAAAACAGTATACCGGATTGTTCTGCAACCCGTCGTGGAAAGCCTAAGCACAGTAGAAACGGATGACCGGTTAGAGTTTGACGAGTAATAATCTAACCTACATCGCTAGTACAACTCCAAGTTCTATCTAACCGGTACGGATATTCGACACCTGTATTTTCTAACAACCTACTCCCTCCATCCCGCAATAAGTATTGTCTTAGAACTTTTAATGACAGATTAAAGAGAGTAGGGTATGACGCAATGTGCCCTTGGTTAATAGACTAATCTTTTATTTTTGTGGCGTCTGCATGCATACATGCAGATTAATTTACTTTTAAAAGCAACTAGTCTGCTAAAACATCACTTATTGTGGGCTAAATTTCAATTTTTAAAATAGCACTTGTTGCGGGGCGAATGGAGTGCGTGAGTGCTTGTCGTGGGACGGATGGAGTATGTGTTTTATACGTGCATGCATTTGATTTGTTCTTGCGTGCTGTTTTCTAATTAACAACCTATCGGTGGCGACAGGCCAGTGACGCGTGGCTCAAATTCAAGCATCGCGGCTGCCCAGGCGGCTCTACGGACGGCTGATTTGGAAGAGGCCCTGCTGGAGGAGCCGGCCACACCGTTCGGCGGCAGTCCGATCCACGACCATGGGCGGGGCCGGTAGTGGCAGCAGGCAGATCGCAGTCGCAGCTCGACCGGGATCCAACGTCGAGCTCTCAACCGCCAGCTCCGGCCGCATTCAATTCCTGCCGCGTCGCCACAGTCCCAGTCCCGGTCGCCCGGGCGCGACCGGCCTCGATCGATCAACAACAGCACGTGGCTGGGTGTGGTTGCGTGCTGCGCTCCCAGTAGTCCCACCAGTCCCGGAGGAGCTCTCGGCAGGACAGGGTGGGACGCGTGGTGGCCTGGTGGGTCGCCGGTCGCACAGTGCTCGTGGACGGGGACGGTAGATGGATTTGAATGCGACGTCGTCAATGCGAGGCCGGCCCCGGCACGGCGGGGAGGGCGGCAGGCAGCCATGCATGGCAGCGATAGATGCCAATGCAATGCAGCCCTCCTGCCACTTCTATCTGTAACCGCTGCACTGATGGGAAGACGAACGCTAGCTGGATCAGTGGAGCGAGCTAGAGGGGCAAACGCGCAAGTATGCAGCAGCAGCTGCTGCTGCTGCGGCACTGCATGCATGCACGCACGTACGCACGCACGCACGGCCAAAACCGGCCGTGTACGTGGCAGCCAGGGCCGGCACACTGGCGCGGCTGCATGCATGGACCGGGCCACGGGCCACACGGACGACCGTGCGTGCGTGCGCACAAACCAGCTAGAATCTCTTGCAATTTACGAGGCAGAAATCACGTTCTTATCATAAACACACTGTACAATAGGTGAAGAAGGGGGGAAAAAAAACAAATACACACATTGTGCCTACATTGTATAGTTGAAATCACACGCATGATGCATTGTTCAGCGTTTTCGCATCACTCATGCCGGAGGATCATGTTATTTTCTGGGTACCAACAAAAGCGGCCACGTACTGGTGTAGATAAAAAACAGCTCTATATATGCTCGCTCGTCAATCTCTGTGCATCCAAGTTCAACTTTTGAAGTCGAAGCACACACCACACACAACCGCGCGAGCACAAACCTACGTCCATACCTGCCGATCGAGTTTTTACCCACGGGGTATTTTGTGCCCGTTGTCATCTTTGCCTCCAACTATCTATCCAGCCATCTGCGTGCGCAGAGAGCAAAGGAGATGCTTTCCATATACAGAGACTTTATAGTTTCTCCCCGTACCACTCTTTTTTTTTTAAATGACTCGGACCTCATTTGTTATCGCAGAATTTTTTTCCCCAACTCTTATGTTTTTCATATGAAATTCCTACATTACAAAGGGGTCATGAAACAAATACATAAAAAAACTCATTTTAAAATATGATCCAACTACGAGTTTTTAATGTACAGATCGAGAAGATATGAGGGGAAACAACGATTGGCGAAGAGCGAGGGATGACGTGCCATGTACATACTGGCCCTGAAGGAAACGACGGTTATTACGAATTCTCCTAGCCCTGTTTGGAGCAACTAAAAACGAGCTGCTACGTAGTAGCTTGTATATAGACATGTTTGAATCCAAAACCCGTTAACATCTCATAATACTATGATGGAACTAATAATTATTTATTTAGCTGGGCGCCTATATAATTAATTAATTCGTCGGGCGTGGGCGAATGGACATGCGGGCGGAGAGACGGTTGGGGCGAGGCCACGCGTCACAGATTTTATTTCTTCCTAGCCCTGTTTGGATGAACCAAAAAAAAAGAAAAAGATTAGCCGATAAATAACTGCTAGCATTATAGCGCTGTACCTTGCTGGCTAAAGAGTGCATACACTGCACATCGACTAGCTAATTAAATTAGGCAGACATGTTTGATCTAAATCAGCTAATTGCCCGTAATTTCACGCCGCTAGTAACTAATTAGTTAGTTGGGCACACCGAAAGGGCGAATGGACGCGCGAGAGGGACGGTGCCAAGACTGGAGTACTCTAGAAGTACCGGTAGCAGTACGTTGAGCTGCGCTGCGCTACCCGGCCGGTCAGGTACGGTGGCGCCCCCGGACGGACAGCCGCATCTTGGCTGTTCCACATTCAAAGCGGCATGGATGCACACGCGCACGCGGCCGTCCTCCGCTCATCCGTGCCCGCGCCGTCCAGCACTCGTCACGGCTGCCGCACACGCGGGGAGACCTAGACGCTAGACCCGACCACAGGGGGGGCATTCATGGCGGCCCCGGCTGGTGCAGCTAGCTGCTCCCGTCCCGCCCGTTCGGTTCCGCCATCCGTGTGCCTGCGGTCAGGTTCAGGTTCCTTTCGGCTAACCGCCAGGGATGACGACGCTCAACGGTGCGGAACCCGATCGACGGCACCGCCCGCACCCGCCGCCACGAATCCATCCACGCAGCGCTTCAGGTTCATCATCATCTTTTTTTTTCTTTTGTCCCCGTAATTATACAGTGCCAACGGATGAAATGAAACCCTGCAATGTCCGCGCCGCCGCCGCCACGTCGAGTCTGGCCGGCCGTCGGCTCAGCTACAGGCGGCGCGCAGCTCGTCACGGCCGTCGTCGGCCGCGGCGGGGTCGCCGCCCATGCTCATCAGCGTGGTCAGGTGCGCCATCTCCTTGGGCACCGACGCCGTCAGCACCTGCCACCGTCATCCATCAGCGGTTCAGTATCGATGGCCATCGAGTGTTTCCCCCAACGCCCAACGCCACCGGGGCGCGCGCGCGCGTACGGCGTACCTCGTGGCCGTCCTCGGTGACGAGGACCTCGTCCTCGATCCGGATCCCCACGCCGCGGTACCTGCCCGGCGCGCGCTCGTCCAGCACCGGCGACGGCGGGATGTACACCCCGGGCTCGATCGTTATGACCTGCACATGGAAATTTGGAGGGACGCCGCGCCGTCAGCCCACTCGATCGAAGCTACCAACCAAGCTGGCGGGAGGGGCCTCCCCTCCCCTCCACCGGGCGCCAGCCGTTCCAGAAACGGACCAGCTTCATAGAGATGCTATGCTACGCTTAAAACGGAAAACCCGGTGCCAGCGCCACACATTCAGATTCTTCGAGGATGTACTGTTCTGCTGTAATGGCGCCAGACTAAGGCCAGTCTGGGTTGCTGTATCCGGTTATCTCAAGAAGCACATCGCCACAGCAAGAAAGAATGAAGGCCGGTAACACAGGGTCTGTCTGGAAACAAATTATTTTTATGGTTTATAAGACAATATTATGGTATTTGAGAATACCATGGCGGAACTCTATGTATTTAAAACCACGGTATTACCAATACCACGTTATTTTTAAAGTATTGTAAACTTCACTATGTATTAAAGTTTCTCATCCAAGTGAGCAGGAGGCCAGTAAAACCATAATATGGCTACGGAACCAAATCATTTCTAGAATATTATGGTTTTGATAGGGATAAGAAATGCTATGGTTATATCATGACCAATATAAAACTATGGTATTTTAAAATTATGGTATTGAAAATTTTGATTCCAAACAAAACAGCTACGGTACCACAAACAAGCTAGGAGGGAGAAGGAATCGACTTACGACGCCGGGCTCCAACGGCCTGTCGTTGGGGAGGGTCGTCGAGTCATGAATATCCATGCCCAGCGAGTGACCTGGAAACAGGGTCACAGCCACAAAATGGTCCAGGGTTATGTTTGGTCCCCCGGGGCAGCAGCGTTCTGCATTCAAGACCAAATCTAAAGAACAGATAGGCGGGTGAGATGGCGGAACCTATTGCGGTTGGGTTCAGGTAGTTGTATTGGATGGATTTCCCCTTCTCCAGGATTCCCAGCTCCTGGAATCCCTTTATCAACATCCTTACCTGCATTCCATACAGTAGGTTTTATAAGATACGTGGATCTTCTGAATTTTTCAGGACGCCTTCAATGTATGTGTTTACAAATACAAATAGAAAGGAAATCAGGACGTACCGAATGATTGTGTATCTCGTGAATGCTCGCGCCTGGTTTACAGAGCTTTATGCACTCCTTATTCGTCTCCAGGATTAGGCTGTACAGCTCTGCCTGGGGCCAGTCAAGACGAGGATCCAAACTCTGAGCTCAAGTCTTCAAAACACCAAGCTAGCTCTCCAATTGTTTCTGTAGTATACAACCACAACATAGATGGGACAGTAAAAATTGAGCACTTACCTGAGCAGGTGAAAATTTGCCGCAGGGTGGCCATGTTCGGGTCAGGTCGCTAAGGTAGCCATGGTACTCGCAGCCAACATCCATGAGCAGAAGATCACCTGTTTTGATCTGACAGACAGCTGCATTATTGACTTTATGGTAAAATAGATCTGAAATGTGGGATGAGCACAAAAAGAACTCCACTTACTTTTCTATCATTTCTTGAGTAGTGTATAACACTGCCATTTGCTCCTCCACCAACTACGGGATGGAACCTAAGATATGGCAACCGAACACAAGGTAAATAAACCATCTGATACTAGTGCTTGATCCAATACTGATCTCATATAACCAATGCATAGGATCAATTAAAAAAATGCATTGGCAACAATGATATATGGCAGAATGCTTACGCCATTCTTTGGGCGCCTCTCATTTTGCACTCGTACTCAATCTTGGCTGCCAGCTGGCTCTCCTCCCTGTGGGTCCTCGACAGCAACATTGTTTGTAAAAGAGACTGGTCAAGTAGAGAGAATATATCAGCACTGGGAAAAAAATCAAGTTGTCAGGTCTTTATGTCAGTAATTAACACAGTATTTATGTGTCTTGCAGAAGGTCAGTCACTTGGTCTTGTGCTTTATGCTTGATGCTTTGCATCTAGGGAACTTCCAAGCTCCTAACTGAACTAGAAATTCCAGACGCACTATATTTTCAGTGGGCTCTGTTGGATGCCCAACCAATAGCTGGAAGGCACATTATGTGGAATATCTGAGTGCAAGAACCTGTGTTATGGATCCAACCGGGTGGCAGGGAAATATGAGCAGGACAGCATGGTATGGATAACTATGTAATCGTGTGCACCTTTGAGTTTATCAAACCAAAAAGGACTATGTGCGTTCTTGTTGGAGGCCCAACCATTAGCAGGGAAATCGTGACCTTTGGGTTTACCAAACCAAAAAGGATTACATGTTCATCCATATACCTATCTAATTAGCTAAGATACCTTGTGTCCCTGTATAGTCCTCTACCACTGTTTCTTCCCACATCAACTCCAATAGTGCACCTAAGAAATAAAAACCCTCTTGACCTTTCCCCAACCAGAATAACTCCAGTTCCTATTAATAAATGTATCACAAGCAAGCTACACTAATATTAGGAACTGGAACGTCAAACACATTTCAGCAAATCTATATGCATGGTTGAACTGAAAAATTAATACTCTGCCCAGAGAGCATGGCTGCCAGAGGTAAAAGTTTAACAAAATACCTGAGAAACAATAGATGCTGATTCTCTCATCAACTTAATTTCTGACTTTGACTTGATCCACCGTAATCCATCGGTGTAATATGTGAGATCTTTTACTTTATTGTTAAGTGACGCCCTGCGGAAGGCATCCAAGTTCTTATAAGAAGAAGATGATGCCTTCACATTGTGATACACCCCATTTGATCTCTCAATCAGTTCAGGAAGGATCTACAGCAACAAATTATTATCAATAGTGGGAAGTAGGAACTACTGATCAAAAGTGATGCGGCAAATAATGATGAATGAAAATCTAAGTACTAACCTTTTGTATCTGACTAATTGGAAATGCTTTATCTGCTTTAAAGAAATCCACGGCAGCTTCAACTCCAGCAGTTTGACCTTGCCAAACTACATCCTAGTTCAATAATACATTAATAAGAATTGTGTGTCTTACCTAGAAAAGCTACCAAAGTAACGTGTCATTACCTCCTTATTTGTATCTGGCATGAACATGCACAACCCAGGTTTCTTCACTCAAAACTGCTAAACCACCGGGTTGCGTACAACCTGTAATGTACAGGTAATCACTATTCTGTCTGAATGGATATGGCACTACATCAGTCATCATCTGCTGATCAGCAGATGCAATAATGGCCAAGCTCTTTTCTGGCAGCACCTCCAAAAGCTTTTTTCTTCTAGAGATGTACTCCTCGCTTGCGATGCCTGGTGTGATCTCTCCATCAGCTAATAACTGGTTCATAGTGTAGCAATGATTAAGAAAACACACACAAACAATTTGTTTAAAAACAACAATAATAAGAGTAGAATTTTAAATAAACTCACAGAGGATAGGGGGTGAACACACTTGGCCTAACAGAACTATTATGTATGAGATTTTTGCTCTTGTAACTTATAAGACATATTAATTAGTTTATTTGATAAGTAAAGTAGTTTGTGTTGACTCAACTCCTAAACCTATATAAGATCATATAAGCAATGAGGACAATCTTCTACCTGAACTTCAACTTCTCTGTATGAAAGGATTGTAGGGCTCATTGCTAGCTTAAGTTTGATTCCAGTGCTTGGAACCTTGGATTTTAGATACTAGTACATTAAAAGAGCAACATAAGATGGCAAGATCTTATTTATAATAGACAAAAAAGTAAGTGCTCCTTTTGTTTAGATATATGTTTTTCTGGTAATACCTGCTGTAATATAGTTTGGGACATGTTTTAGTATCACATAGAAACTCAAATTACATAACAATATGAGAAAGTATACACAAACTGTATTGCATACTGAAACAGGTAAGAGCTAAACAGCATTCAGAAAACAGGTGACTTAGAACATACTTTAAGAACTACAAACTACTTAGGTCTCCAGAAACACAATGTGACCAGCGTTAAAACTTTAATACATCGAAGCATATAAACACAAGTGCCAGCATGCCTGCAACATCTGGCGCCAGCAGCAAGTAAGAAATGAAATTAACAATACCTCAGGATGTGATTGGGGCGTTGGTTGGCCAACATCGGGTATCCCACCAGCTGTGTATGCAGCTCGCTGTACCAAAACGTGGGAAGTGGGTAGAAATTGAGATGCCACCTGGGTGCAATGTTGTAGCAAAGGGATTAACCACTACTTGGTGCTAAAAAATAGGAGAAAGAACTGCAGGCAGGTACTAAAGTTCACATTTAACAATAATTTAGGAGAAAAATAAGTCATGCATAGAAAATACAAACATGGCTATAAAAGAGGACAAGCTAAATCTTCCCTTTAACAACGAAAACAGGACACGTGCAATCCACACAATTTCAGCCCGAATCAAGCAAGAGCATCATCTAAACCAAACATTGATGAAGCTTGAATGGCACAAACACTGAGGAAATCTCAACCAGCAACCAATCCAATCATCTCACCGAGGCAAAGGCACCCCAAACCATATCACCTAGCACATGCTAATGCTAGCCGTTGTCTCCCCTCCTGGCATCACTAAGATTTCTACGAGCTAGACAATAGACTGAACACACATGACGGGTAACAAAGCAGCAGTAAAACTCCTTGCAGACACTCGCGCGGTCGCGCCCTATTTCCAATCCCCAGAACCAGGAAAACAAATCTGAGCTTCTGTCCTTCGGCCCCGCGAACAAGCCCAGAAGTAAGCAAAGCAGCGCCCGCAGGATCATACCTCTCCCTCCTCCGAGAAAATGAAAAATCAGAGGAGGAGAAGGTAGGCGACAGGAGCGGGGGGTGCTTCAACCATCTGCTTACCCCGGTTGCTCGCAGCGTTCTACGCAGCAGCAGCGCCGCCATGGCTAGCAGACTCACTAATACTGTCCGCAACGCCAAGGAGAGCCTGCGGCGGCGGCGCGAAGACGAGCAGCAGAAGAGCTGCGGCGGCGCGGGGAGGGGGCGCCGGCGCCGGCGCGGAGGCGATGGAGGCTGCGAGCGGTGGGGGAGACGACTATACGTGTTTGTTTGGCTGGGGCGGATTCAGGGCCCGAGCTGGGGGGCTGCAGCCCGGGTCCTGGCTCGGCCCACGAAAGCTAAGCTCACCAGGCCAGACGCAGAGACACCTCCCTGTTGTATTCCTCGATCTTATTATACCAACAATTTGTTCTAATTGTTGCTTGAGTATTTCAAATTAAAGGTACGAGTATGTGCCTTATTAGAACTATAATCTACTCCATCCATCGTAATTTATAGGTCGTTTGACTTTTTTGACACTAAATTTGACCCATTCATATAAATTCCAAAAAATTGCGTTTTTTGAGAAAATATGGGAAAAATTCCATGACGTAGTTGAAGCATATTATATGATAAACTAAATCACAACGAAATTAAAGAATAATTATGAATTTTTTTGGGTAAAGTGATTAATTCAAATTTGGTGTTAAAAAATTAGACGACAAGTTAGAATGATGAGAGTATTATATTAATTAGTCCTATGCTTTTGGATACAATTGCCCGTAAGATTTTTAGGCTCATTAGATCTGCCACTGCCTATCACCAATCTTAAAAGCGCAGCTACCGGGCCAGGTTGCTATTGAGTTTTTCCCAGATGTTATTGATCGAGAAGATGAAGATTAGATAGACAACTTACACGACTAGGGCTTGTAACGTGTTTTCGCAAATCTGAATTTGAAGACATTACTATGCTTATGACAAGAACTTGTTCAAAGAACAACAAAATTGAAATATAGTGGGTGGGCAGCTAGGAATCTAGGATGGTCACCACTTCAGGTATTGAAACAAGTAAGGCTAAGTACAACAAATTGTCTATCATAATGCCTATATTTAAACTCCACTTTGTATACAATACAATGTGATTTTCGTACTATAGACTACCATACAAACGATCTACTAGATTTAGTCTAAGAACAACTCCAATGTGTGTTCTAAGAAGTGCTGTAATGAGAGGGAGAAACACAAGGTGATATACAGTGGAGAGGAGATGCTAGCCTAGCATTTTTAACCGCATGTTTCTTGTGTGTTTGCATCCAGTGTTAAGAATAAATTTAATCTTTTTTCCTCTTCGCATTCTCGCCACCCACTATCCATGTGTCTGGTTGGAAATGTTTAGTATTACTCTCTTCAATTTTAAATATATGTCGCGGTTGACTTTTTAAAAAAAAATTTGATCACTCGTCTTATTAAAAATATAAGATTAATATTTATTTTGTTGTGATTTGTTTTATTATTGTAGAGAGTTTGAGTATGGCTTGTTTCCTTATATGTTTACACAAAATTTTTGAATAAAACGAACAATCGAGGTTGTGGAAAAAAGTCAACGACTTATATTTAAAACCGAAGAAAATATATTAGATAGAGTTCCATTATAGCAAAGACTATGGAGCTATACATTTTGAAGCATATGTTTCCTATCTTGACACCTTGTGATGTATCAATCCTTTGCATGTCTTGCTAGCACATACATCAGAGCTGCCCTAATACCAAAATATACTCCATCTGTCCTAAAATATAATTCCTTTTAGCTATTCCTTTAGCTTTCGATTAGATTCATTCATTGTTCAATAAAATGTATTTGTATGTTGTATATATATCGGATTGAAAAATAGCTAGAATGAACTTTCCAGGGAAGAGTATTTTATTTTATTAAGACATTCTGATGCCTCAACACCAGTAATCATCTCAAAGTAAAAATTTCAAATTGTCTCACACAATCAGATGAAAACAATTAACTACCAGCAAACACGGTGAATGCCATTCAGAACGCAACTTGTGTACACCAACTTTACAACAGAATACAATCACTTGGAAACAATTCATAGGAAACCCGAAAGGAAATCCTTTATCCGATTGATATAAGGCGACTTGGTGGGGATTATGTGGCCCATGTCATGTTCAACTACAGAGCAGCAATCCTGTTGAAACAAACCAGCAAGCCCAATGCTCGCCCTGTTTGCTATCTGTCTGTCATGGCCTTCACCGTTGCCAAAACAATGGAGCGAGGGAAGATTGATCGGTTCACCGTCGAAGTCAGCCCACTGGTGCTGGATAGCCAGAGCAGAACATCCCGAACCTGAACTTCGGAGCACCACAGGTCTTCTGCTGCTGCCTGCAGAGCAAGGCAGCCATGGCTGCGCCCTGAGAGAAGCCAAGGACTCCGTCAAACCTCTCCATCTGTGAGATTGTGTGTTCAAGGTAGGCATATGATTGCTCAAAGCCTTCTGTTTGTTGCTGATACTGAAGAGGGTCGAACGGCATATCTGCAGCTTTCCAATCTTGCTCGATGTTGCAGCTAGAGTTTGGAGCAATGAGCCAAGCAAATTTTCGTTTTGGTGTCACAGATGGTGGTGAGGGTTTGTCAGAGTACTGGCCCTGGAGTGGTTGGTATACAAAAGAAAGCTCATGAGGAGCATCTACAAATACAAGCTCAGCAATGTGCTTCAGTTTCTTCGCAAGTGATGATGTTCTTCCCTTAAAACTGGACGCATTCTGACGGAAACCATGCAAGCAGAGAATTCTCAGCTTTTTCAGCTGCTCACTACCTGTGTAATATTTAGAGAAAGGTTAACCTTAAAAAATACAAGTACATAGCTAATTAGCTATTATAAATAACTGCATTTTTTATAGTGGATTAGAGAATATCAGAATAAACTGATGATTTGGAGGAAGTAAAATGTAAGCGAATGGAGTTCAACCACATGCAATTTAGTTATTATTTCTAAATTGGTGGTGTTGTCTTATTCAGTTAATATTTATGTTATGGTTACCCCAACCTACTATGCATTCATCATTTCATCTATCTTGTTTAAGCCCAGCCCAATGCATTTGTTCTGTACTTCTGTCTAGCTATAAGACCCAATATTTGATAAGAGTGTAAACAAATTATCTATTGTCCAGAGAGTGTGCAATAGAAAACTGATACAGACCTTACCGTTACTCCATGGAATCTTGGAGTTCACATTGTGATTGTTTATGGATGGCTTTTCAAAGCTAGAAGGTTCAGATAGAACAATCTGTATTTCGCAGTCTTCACTAGATATTCGAGAGGGTTCTTTTCCATTCTTTTGGCATAGCTCGCACACATATTCCTTCGTGGAGCCCTGGAGATTAAAAACAGAAGTTTGTTGAAGCAATTATACAAATGAACACAAAATTAATGTGACAATCAGAAAAATTTTCATCATAAGTGCATTATAATATATTGCAGCTGACTCGACCTGACATGTAGGGCACACTAAGACCAACATTCTGCAGTGGCTGCAACGACACCGGGATGAATAGTCATCATAGGAAGAACCACATATCAAACATGTTCCAAGTATGTTCTCTTTCAGGCTTCCCACTGAAATTCTGTAAAATGGCGTACAAGTCAGTGAAAGTGTGAAACTAGGAAATCCTGAAGGGCACAGTTTGAGCTTTGTCAGACTGTATTAGGTATTTAGGTAACTACCAACCTGTGGTCAAATACAAAATTCTTTCCTTCAAAATAGCCACCATCTGGGAATTGCTCCAGATACCGCTGAATGCCACCATAAAGCTACATAAACACAATCATTAACAGTCATGAACATGATAACACCAACTCTAACGTGGTCAAGCCCTCAAGATTAAGTAAAAAACAGAAGTGGCAAGCAAAGGATTACAAATTACCTGAAAAACATTCTCAAAACCTTCACCCTTTGAGCGAATATAAGCTGACGCCATTTCACAGCGAATACCTCCTGTGCAGTACCTGTATATTCCAAGAAGTTAGTTAAGCTGCCTGTTTGGTTCTTGCCAAGTGTATCAGTCAGATTCAAGGTCAATTCACATGCCCAGTCAAACATACATCATAATTGACTTCCCACGCAGCTTCTCGGTATGCTCATCTATCCAAGAAGGCAGGTCACTGTATTGCCTGATTTCCGGATCTAAGGTCTCCACATTTGGTACATTGAGCTTGCCGATCCGAGTCTCATACACATTCCTTGCATCCAAGACAACCACTTCATTCTTGTCTGCAGATGCCACTGCTTCCAAACTAGTCCCAGCTAAAAGAACGTCTGACTTAGCAACGGCAATTAATTCCTAAACCAGAAATCGGCAACCAAAACAAGCATGGACAAGACGAGGCTAAGCCTATAAATCCGCTCACCAACGTTTTGGAGCACAGAATGGAACTCCGCCGCTGACAAGTGCTTCCCAGCACTCGAAATCTCCGGGGGTGCCGCCGTGGCATTGGAGCGCAGGGTAACAAGCTCCTGCCCATACAGCAACAATTCAAAAAACCCAGTGATGGATGATGGCATCACCGAATGGTCAAAGGTGAAAGGGTATTCTGCTGGATAGGAAGCAGAGACAAGAACCTTGACGACCCGGACGGAGAGCGAGGTGAAGCCGCACTCCCTGGCGACCCTCTCGTCGACGGGGTCCTCGCAGGACGCAAGCTTAAAGTCCGTGCCCTCAAACAGGGCGTTGGAGCTCATCTCCGCGATGTGCTCCTCCAGCGCCTTCATCCGCCCGCCGAGCTACAAACACCAAAACGCAGCATCAGTGAGGTCACCATGAGTGCATTCATGAGCACTCTAAATCCACAAAGCTCGGCCTTCTCTGTCCTAAATGCTGCTACGACGACGGCGAGAGAGAGAGAGAGAGAGAGAGAGAGAGAGAGAGAGAGAGGAGTGCAGGGAAAGCTCTCACCGTGGCGTTGACGCCGTCGGGGCCGACCCTGACTGCGGCCGACGAGCGCGAGGCCGCGGCAGTGCGCCTCGTAGAACGCGGCGAGCGCGGCGGCGTCGGGCACCTCGGCGTACTTGTAGTAGAGAAGCACGCCGTAGCGATCCCCGCCTCCATCTCCTGCACGCTGCTCCTGCTGCCGCGCCGCGTCCATGGCCACGGAGGCAACAACCCTAGCGGCGGCGGTGGAAGAAGGGCGAAACGCCGAAACGAAGGCGAGGAGACGACGCGGCGGTGGTGGCCTTCGGCCTGGCTGGGCCTTCAGCTAGTCTTAAAACGCCATGGGCCAGCCCATCATGCATATCTGGCCAGCCCAGTAGGCCCAAACTCCAGCTCATTCAGTCGAAGGCCCAAAGCTTAGCTCGGCCCACCTACACCTTATCCCTTTCTCCTCGCCCGCATTTCGCTCCGCGTCCCCACCCGAAAACCCCCCGGCAAGAACCTCGCTCTCCGGCCACCTCACCTCACCTCACCCATGGAGGCCGCGGCCGCGCCGCGGGCTTTGTCCCTCCTCGGGCCATCGCCGCCGCCGCCGCCGATGCATACGAATTGCTCGCGCGTAGCATTTGCAGGAGGAGTGAGGCGGCAGGGGGCCGTGGCAGTCTGGGCGAAGAAGAAGAAGGGGAGGGGCGGGGACGGGGAAGCGGAGGAGCGGGTGGACACGCACAGCTTCGCGCCCAAGGCCGGGGAGGCCGCCGGTCTGTTCCCCGAGGCCGTCCTTCTTAGAAAGGTGCGGAGTTCTTTCTTTCTTTCTTTCTTTCACGCGCTGCTTCTTGGTGCTTTCTAGTGTTTAAGCCTTGGGTGACGAGCAGCATGGAATGGTTGCTTCTTCTGCAATTCTGCTACCAGATGCTTCGCTGAATGCAAAGATTCTGTTGGTTGACGTTTAGTCGGGCAGATAATCGGAGTAAACAGGCGCTACTGGGCTTTGTAGGGTCTAGTGTTATATGCTTGCGTTTGTGTGTCAAGCTCTGCAGTGCTTGCGTTAGTGTGGAATCTAATAAGCACCGTCTTGTTTTCATGACAAAAAATTCCGCTGCCATATAACTAAAATTATGGAAACGTTTGCACTACCAAGAACTTAAGCAGATAAGGACAAACTGAATATAGGAAATAAATGATGCAGTTTTCCTGTGGCTTTTGCTACCAAAAGAACGTGGCTAACAGGAAAAAGCGTTGAGTACTAGGTCATTCGTGGAAGAAACAGCACATCTTTGGAAGGGAATCTCGAAAGTTATATGGAAGGCTAAACAACTACGTGATAATTACTTGATTTGGTTGTTTTGCATTGCAGAAAATGGTCAGAGAGGATGGTCAAGTGTCACCAGAATTTGCTGATGCGGAAGAAGGTGATATTTGTTTCTGTGCTATAAAGTCTGTTCTCCTTTTGAGATGCTAATTTTGGCACTGCGAGGTTCCCTTGTTGTTTGTTTGTTTAAATATTTAATCAGTCTAATGCAACTACTTTTCGCAGAAAAGCTATATGATTTTCTTAACATTCAGCTTGAGAGTGATTTAAATCTAAAAAGAAGTAAGATCTCTTTCCCTTCCTCATTTTCCATCTAATTTTGCACTTTCTGTATGACACTATTACTTGCTTGTCATTTCCATGCAACTATCTGAGTTCAACCCTGAACTTCTTCCTTTTGCAGTGCGGCACTATGAAGTAGTTTATCTAATTCATGAGGATCGTATTGAAGAAGTTGAAGATGTTGTATCGAAAGTACAAGGTGCCCCTCTCAGCCCTCTTATGCACTTTGTGCATTCATGAACTTTTTTAGCATGTTGGATCCTTTTTTCTCTCTAATCATATTCACTAAGTTTAATCGTGATTCGTAATCACCTAACAGAAAACGAAAGTACTTATATGTCATGTTTCTTCCTGTAAACTCCCTACAGTCGTTCACTCCTTCCCTGCTGAACTTGCTATGGTCTGTCTGATTTGCTTGAGTGCCTGTCTTTTCCATCGCTATGTGCAATCTCAAGGGCAGGCAGGAAAATACTGTTTCTCTAGTCCTTTTTATTATTTTACGATAAAATATCAGTTAATGTACCAAACCAATATTTTTTATGTTCTGCCTAATAGTTGATCAATGTATACTATGAATAGTTGGCATATAAGTATTCTGTTTGTTCGTTTGTAGATTTTGTCAGGGAGAAGAAAGGAAGGATATGGAGGCTTAACAATTGGGGACTGCGTAGACTTGCTTACAAAATAAAGAAAGCAACACATGCCAATTACATCTTGATGAACTTTGAGATAGAGTCAAGATACATCAATGACTTCAAGACCCTGCTAGACAAGGATGAAAGGGTCATTAGACACCTCAGTTATGAAACGGGATGAGGCAATCACTGAAGACTGCCCGCCCCCACCAGAGTTCCACACTCTGCGAGCCCAACAATATTTTGATGATGAATATGAAGATGAGGATGAGGAGGAAGAAGAGGATTTGGATGACAAGAAGGAGCTAGAGTCTGCTGATTATGATGAGGATGATGTTGAGGCGGATGATGAACCTGAAATCATTTATGTTGATGAACCTGATCAGGGTAGTTATGAAGACACTAGAAGAAGGAACAGGAAGCTGAAGCTAAAGAAGTATACAAGTGGCGAAGGTATTAAGGTAGCATTAGTGCGTGGTTCTTAATTAGTTTAAGTCTATTTTAGTTCTTATACGGAGGACCACTCATGTCTGTACGATGAGGAAACTTCACTTCGGTGCATTTTCTGGTGTCAAGGACCACTACTATGATAACAGGATAGGTATATACACGGTATGGCCCTTGTAGATACATTATTTAGTGAGCCTATTTTTGCGAGTCTTTATTTGCCAAGAAAACGAAAAGCTAAGTACTCATGGTTTCAAAGTACGTCCTCTCTGACTGCAAATAAGTTATGATAACTACACACCAAGACCGTAAAAGATGCTTGCCTTGGTCCTTCAGTGGGTTGCATGCACATATCTTGTAGCATTCTAAAGGGTAACTAGTTGGAAGCAACCCTTTTGATTGCGCTATCTCTCAATTAGCATGGAGCATAGAAACTCTTCTGACCTGATGATCTGTGCAGTATTTGGCAGGTTTGAAGTTCACGTGGCTGTCGCTTGCCAGTTTTATATTGATCAGATTATCCTTATTCTCTGTTGTTTGCAACAAAGCATGCTAAGTTTGTTTTGTTACATCAACATTCAGCTCCCTCTCATCGTGCTGAATTTGTTGGCGTGTACTTGACTTTTATTTTCAACCCAGGGAGCAAAGCTGACACTTCCTGCTTTATTTACTGTAGAGACCTGTAGTACTCGGTATTGTCATATTATAACATGATTCAGGCCATGCAATGACAAGTTGGGGATACAGATGATGATTGGGAGGGGACCTTAGGTTAACTTATTAATGATCAACAGATCAAGCCTAAGTAATGTCGACTGTTGGTTTTAATTATTTCACATGTTCTATACAGGTGGGAGGTCTATGAATGATCTATAACTAGCATTAACTTAGGGAGCACTCACATCTCAGCTGTACTGCTGTAGCCTGTAGCACCTATTATCACAACAATATGTTTCATACTTACATATTATCGCAACAACGGGCAGATATTTGTCATCTTTGAGTTTTTCTATGATGGTTCAGAACTTTAGATTTGCTACAAACCACTAACCAGGGACAGTACGTCCATCTTTGTGTTAATGATGATGATCCTTCTTCGCATGCGTTTGCTTGTTTTACACGTAGCTGATTCATATTTCCATAATCTTTCTCATTTTCTTCTGCCGTAACCTGCTTTGTGTTCCATTTAAGACTGGTCATTTGGGTGTGGGATCATATTATGATCATGACTTGCGGTGGCTGTGTCCTGTGGATCGCCAGTGACTTCTTATCTGTACCTCGCTACTTAAGATCACCATAAATTTGCTATTAATTTGAGGAACCTTCTTGATTGATCTGCCTTCTGTCACCGTAATCTACTGACGGCAAGTACTGCCGACTGTTCCGCACTAATAATTCTTCGAATTGTTTGCTGAAAGATGTCTCAATGAGTGTACTGAAACATGGTACATGCCCCCTTTGTGTTCAACCAAACGGTGTGGTTTGTGATCTGGAGGCATTTATCGCCGCCAACCTTGTTGCTGCCTCTCTTTGATCTGTGGCTACCCTAGCAGGCTGGATGGCACGCTACTGAACCGTTTTTGCTGTTGATGACCCCATCTCGCGGGAGGCTGATGGGTTCCCTGTTTCAGCAAACCCTGTGATGGGGATGGATTCCAGCAAGCGTGAATCTTGGTCAGTTCATCTGGAGTTCATTCATCAGTGGATTTCCATCCCATGACCATGAGAAGAAGGCTGTTTAAATATCTTGTTCTTGAATTAGACGGTAATCTGGCATTCTCCAGTCTGTTGCCTAACAAACTGAAACACCAACACAGAGTTAGAGACAATAATGTTTCTTGGGGGGACCGGGGCACAGCTGGAGACTCTTTCATTGTCTTCTTCATCGAGACAAAGACAATGAACAGAATCTGAGCAGATCATACATAATACATTTCAGCTGGGTTGCATTGCATTGCGCCCTCTTTTGTGACATGCATAAATTCTTGTACTGGTGAGAGGAGCTATCGCAGCAGCTAGCATGGCACGGTACCGATCTGTTTCCTAACGAACTAGAAACGGGCTGGTGGCCGTTCTTCTTTTGTAATTGTCCACGAAACATTCGTTAACAGAAACATGTTGGCTTGATTTCTGACGGTTGAGTGTCCTGGAAGACATTGGATTCTACAAATTGACAGGAGAGTGTTTGAATATGCAGTGCTAATAAGACTTAGTAAACATGGGAGGCATAAGCGGCGTTTGTAGTCCAACGGTTAGGATAATTGCCTTCCAAGCAATAGACCCGGGTTCGACTCCCGGCAAACGCATTTTTCGTCTCTTTTTGGATTCTTTTCCGTTCGAGCATCTGTATAATGTATGCAGTTCTATAGCTCTGTTTTTGCATTCCTAGTTGTTTTATTTATTAAAAAATGCGTTGCATTTTAAGTCATTTTTTTAGGATTCAGCTATCCAAACTTTAGAACGGGGTCTTTTCAAAGTCATGAGTGTTGCGTTGCACGTGCAGTGGATGGACTAGGTTCGACATCATCGGTAGGAGTATTTTATCTTATCTGTGCATTGGGCCCCTGTTTGTTCATCATGTCCAAACATTGCCATTTCTGGCTTCGAATTTTTTGGGCACAATTAGTTTAATTTGTGACGGAATGTCAAAAGTTGGTATACTCCTCAATTTGTGCTTGGATATGTGAATTTTGGGAGTAGTAGTAACTGGTCTCGCTGGATGATGTACCTGTGCCTACAGGTGGTGGTGTTCATGTGTGCGGGTGTAACCTTGTACTACCTACGTTCACATATGATGCAGTGCGGGTGATTTTTTCTACAACTTCAATGATTCGTTTTATTCAAATAAAATGATCAAACACGTAAAAGTACAAGTCATACTAAGTATTACAAGTGACAAAACAAAATCACAACAAAATAAAAGGTCAACCATATCGTCACCGGGGAGTATAAAAGGATGTGCAAAACATTAGAGATTTACTGTATACAGAGTGGAGTTTGAAATAAAAGGTTGGATAGAAGTTCTGGTGACGATAGCCTTATGAACGGATGGCGTATATTGTATTTCTAAATAAAAATATATTCTATTCGTCACAAATTATATAACGGACATCGATGAAAGTAGACAAAATATACCGAACACATGCATAGAATATATGGATCTATTTATTTGAAACCCAAAACATATGTTTTTGGCAGATGGCAGAGCTTGGATCTAATTCTAGAGGGGGCCAAGCTAAGAATCACAACTAGAAACTCATTCAAATTGATGCATTATTTAGCAAACAAGAGGTAAATATTACTGTTGGCTAAAGAAAACGTCTACCATAGGGGGGGGGCGGATGGTCACCTTTGGCATATGGAATGGAGGTGTATCAATGATACCAAATAGAAATGGTAAATTGAAAATGTTCTATGTGCTTCCTCAATGCTAATATGGCTACATATAGCTACGTTTAGGTTTCCTCTAAGTCAAGCATGTCTATCTTTGACCAAACAATATCTTTAAAAATAATTTATTTTAAAATAGAAAAGTTTCTATGTTACGAAGGATGATGGTCTCGTGACATTATCTTTTATGTCGTCAAATCTTTATAATTTGTATGCTATCCTTTTTTTGAACGAATGACACGAGATTGTGCTCCATTTCTATTAAAAAGAAGAAAGACAAGTAGGGACCCTGGGAGGCCCCTACAACAAGGTACACAAGTTACAGATTTACAAAAAGAGGCAAAAGCGCAGCTAGGTGCTCAGCACCTGCAAGGCCTCACAACCTCACTTCCTCCTTGATGCCAGCAACCAAGTGAGGAACTGACCTCCCTCTCCTCTGAAAAGTGCGGGCGTTTCTCTCCAACCAAATTTGCCAAATGACCAGGAGTAGAACGGAGCGTGTCCCTCTTCTTAGCTCTGAAGAGAAACCAACTGTGAACCACCATTGCTTGACTGATTCTAAAGCAGGCCAAGAGTTAGGCGCTAGAGGGGGCATGGAGAGCCACGAAGCCATGGACTCCCATATTCTCCTAGAATATCGACACTCAATGATTAGGTGGTGCGCTGTCTCAGGCTGATGCCTACAAAGAGGACAAACAGGGTCATGTGGTCAGCCCCGCTTAGCCAGTCTATCTGACGTCCAAACCTGGTTTCAGGACGATGAGCCATGCGAAGATCTTGCACTTGGAAGGTCCCCAAGATTTCCATATTAGGGTCTGAAGATTGAAGCTCGAATGACCCACGAACTACGCTCTATAGGCAGAAGCCGCCGAATAAACTCCAGAGGCATTGAATTTCCAAACGATGTGGTCTTCAGTGTTTTGCACAAGAGAGACAAATTGGGTGATGGCCCAGAGTTCCATGAACCATTTCAGATGCTCAGCTGTGCGGATCTGTTGGAGGTCCACTAGCTGCACCCAAGCCTACTCAGTCAAGGCATCCCATAGCGACCACTTGCGTTTATTAGAAGCCGCAAAAATGTCGGGTGCAATGTCCTTAGGCCGTTGTCCCTTGGCCCACGCATAATGCCAGAAGGAAGTTCTTGCACCATCTCCAATAATGATTATGGTAGCGGTAGCAAACAAGAGTTTGTCGGTGTCATTGCAGGGGATTTCCAGACCGGCCCAAGGTGCCTTAGGCGTTTCCCATTGCTACCATAACCAGCGAAGTCTCAGAGCCCTAGCAAACCAGTCAAGGTCCAAGAACACCAAGTCCCCCAAGGTCTAAAGGTCTGGCCACAGTTGGCCAGTTAACCTGCACTTGCCTCTTGTGAAGTTCTCATGTCCCGCCCAGAGAAAGCGTTTTCTTAGTTTGTCAAATTCTTCGCGCACCTCTCTTGGCACGTTAACGACCGTTAGCGTGTGCACCGGCTAAGAGGACAACACTGATTTGACCAAGATGAGTCTACCAGCGTGTGAGAGGTTTCGACCATGCCAACTTGATAACTTGCAGTTTGCCTTGTCGAGGTATTGGAAATCCACCTTTTTAAGTCTCATGACCGTAAGCGGTATCCCAAAGGTACTTGATGGGAAATCTTGTTCTTGATGCAGGGAAGGCAGCCAGGATTTCATCCAGGTTTAGACCAGCACAGTTAATGGGCACAATTGAGGATTTATTGATATTTGTAAGCAGTCCCGTCACTTCTCCAAAGCGATGAAGAAGAGTTGCAATGGCATCCAACTCTCTCCTATCTGGTCTGATGAAAATGATGCCATCATCCGCATACATAGAGGTTTGGAGGCACGTTCTAACCCTTGAGACCCCTGGACATAATTCCAGCCTTAGTGGCCGCATAGAGTATATGCTGTAGAGGGTCAATGGCAAGAACAAACAGGAGTGGCAAGAGGGGGTCTCCTTGCCTAAGGTCCCTTCCATGAGTGATCGGTTGCCCAGGGATACCATTGAGAAGCACTTGAGATGTAGAGGTGGCTAGGTCAAAGGAAAAAATCCGACTTCGGCAAACTTAAACATAATTATACTTTACAGAGAGTATAATTGGGCACACCTTTTCCTACAAATTAAGAAGTTTGTGGATTAGCACAATCAAACATCATTTGTCAATTGCACCCTCCACAGCAGTGTTGATTGATTTCATCGTCTTGTTTGGACCATCAGATGCAAAAAGCGACATAGATGTGGTCTTTGCTCGGACGTTATTGTTTCTTTTTAGGAAAAGGAATAAATTTCTATTTCAGCCTCTGCATGGATAGGGCAACGTCAAGAAAATGCAACTCAGGCAAAGAGATGGAGACAAGCCACCGTCCTACAGGTACACATATCCATCCAATACCGTACCTCTTCTCTTAAGCATTCACGCACAATTACATTTATCTTAATCCTATAGATGCTTAGGTGGCATGTATATATCCCTTTCGACCATTGATTGCCCTAGCAACAACTATACACAGAGAAACTATCCAAGTCTCCATGCTACCACATGGCTTGACACAAATTACTACTACAAAAGTCCACTGTAGGAGCGCCTCCTAATTCACATTAGGAGCTAGCGGCTCCAATAACAAGACGCTCCTGATGTGCTCAGGGCAGGCCCCATGAGGTGCACCGCTCCTACTGTAAGCTCAGTAAGAGTGGCGCACTACACCAACCGCTTCTACAAATAGCAGGAGCGGACTGCTCCTGCTGAGGGCAGTCAACATAAGTGGTTTGTGCCTTGCACCGCTCCTGTTGAATGCTCTTTAGTAGGAAAGCATTTGGATTCGAGAAATAGCTGAAGCAATACATTTCAATCCATACGATTTTGAAAACAAATCACTTACAAAATTGGCGGGAAGCAAAAACATAGGGCTTTTTCAAATTATGGCGTGAGAGAAATAGTAGGGCCTTTTCAATTTAGCAGGGGCGGTGGAAAACAAAAACCACTTGTTGGGGGTTTGTCTCGCTTCGAAACTTAGCACAGGATGTAGCTTCGTATTTGGCATAGGGTGTAAACTTCGAACTTGGCACAAGGTAAAAACTCACTTCGAATTTAGAGAGAGAAAGCCAGTTCGAAGTTAGAGAGAGGGAGTGCTTCGAATTTAATTCCAACATATACAGTGCACGGTCCGTGAGGGAGAGGGAAGAAGGTCCATTGATCATCCATCCAGCTTCCCCTATCTATTACACCTCCTCCCCCACTTAGAGTGGCAGGGTGGAATTAAACATGTGGTACAAGTGTTATATGGGCCTCTTAGGCTTTTTTCCCTAAGGGAGGAAAGACACCTTTTATCCTTTCTCCCAATAGTAGCCCCTCATCTACTAGTTTTTGGTGGTACAACAAGACCTAGTAGATGCTTAAATAAGGAAAAAAGGCCTAACTATTGTACAACTTGAGTTGTGAGATGAGGTTCTCACAACCTCCACCTGTGTGCCTTGTTAAAAACTCCACCCCAAAAACCCAATGGGAAAAAAGGGTGTGGAGAAAAGAGTACACACATCTCATTTGGTGGGCTAAACTGAACACAGTGTATCTCTATGAGGCTCCCTCATGCTTTGCTTTGTTTGCCTTCGTCTTGACGTAGTCTTTGAGTCCTTCAAAACCGCTTCATTTGCAATGCTGAAGTGGCTTTAGCTTCTTTCGTTTCCATGGAGTCTTTGTTCTCTGATCTTTATGCCCGAACTTGTTCTCGTGCAATGCCGAAGTAGGTGATGTAGACGAAGTAGATGTCCTTCATGTGGTCAATGCAGTCGACGTAGGTGTAGTCGAGATAGTCGATGAAGCGTTCTTCGCTTACAGTTTTCGGACAAAACCGAAGAATCAGCCTTCCGGTGCTCCCCTAGCGCCTCTTGGCCGGAGAGCGTGAGTGAAGACGTTGAGGATGTTTGATGTAACTAATGTTGAGGTGACTTGAATCCCCAAAAGTTGCAGCGAACTTGTTGATGAAGCACTTGGTCTGAAGTTGATGAAGCTTCAGCCCCTAAGCCGAAGTTGTTGACGGCAAAGATTTTCTCTCCTTTTTGTATCGAGTGTTGATTAATTGCCAACCTGCATAGAACTGTGCTGCAAGGTTTTTGCATGATATCGTTGTAAGACTTGTAGTACGGAGTTATTTGTGGTATTTAGATAAACTCAAATCTCTCCTTTAGGAGCTCTGGCCATGGCCATTTTTTTTCACTGCACAACAATGCATGTATGGTATGTTTGGAAAAAGAATACATATGTGCGAACCAAGTAAGGAATTCATATAAACTGAAGTTACAAAACTTTGGTATGAGAAACTGTAGACACAGAGAAAGGAATACTTACAATGTTGAGAACCTACAAGGTTAGTAAACGCAATATATATTACTGATGATTTAAACACATGCAAAGGAATAACTACAAAGGAAGAGAATACTCATATTAATGGACCTGTATGGTTAGTCAGAAGAAACATTTTGACAAACTAACAGTCGGGGTTTAAATAAGTACAAAGTAGTAACTTTAAAGGGAGAGGATACTCACATTGAAGGGAAAACTGCATAGTTAGTGAAGAGAAATAATACGATACAATAGTAATGTATATGAGGACATAATATGACCTTCACAATGATAAATTGAAGAATTGCCATAGCGTTGTCATGAAAGAGAAGACAATACTCACATTGGTGATTGGGCTCTTCGGAGCCCCTCAGCCCTTCAGGGCGATTCAACCAGTGAGAACATTGGTGAAGGCTGAGCCCCTCGGCCCTTGTGGCCGATTCAATATGAGAGAACACCAAAAATCTTAGAACTCCGAAGGTAGCTTTTGCATCTCTTGGTGCTACGCACTGAAGTTTTCTTGCAGCTTGCTAGGAATCTTCCAAGTTTTACAGTCGATATCCATTCTTATGAATGTTTCGACTTTCATTGAATATTGCAATGGTTGTGGTCCTGGTAAGAAACAATTGTGATATATGAAAGAATGATATTGATCCAAGTATGTGGCTTTTAGCCAAAGATGCGCTTTTTTGCGCGCTCACTGCGACCTCAGCCGACTTCTGTGAGATGTTTGCCTTGGAAGGTCTTTTATGAAATTAGCTTCTCCTTATAGGAGAAGATAAACAAGACAGAAAATTTTTCTATAAGATGAAGTTAGCTTCTCATCATAGGAGAATGTAAACAAGGAAGGAATTTTTTCCTGCAAAATGACCACATGGAAAAGTTAAATAATCCTGCAAAACGAAGTTGAGAAGGTAAACAAGGAACTTCTTCCTGCAAAACAAAGTTAACTTCCCCATATGGGAGAAGGTAAATAAGAATACAAAATGAAGCTAGCTTCTCCACATGGGAGAAGGTAAGCAAGGAAAGAACTTCTTCCTGCAAAACAAATTTAGCTTCTCCACATGGGAGAAGGTAAACAAGAATACAAAATGAAGTTAGCTTCTCCACATGGGAGAAGGTAAATAAGAATACAAAACGAAGCTAGCTTCTCCACATGGGAGAAGGTAAACAAGGAAGGAACTTCTTCCTGCAAGACAAATTTAGCTTCGCCACATAGGAGAAGGTAAATATGAATACAAAATAAAGTTAGCTTCTCCACATGGGAGAAGGTAAATAAGGAAGAAACTTGTTCCTGTAAGAAGAAGTTAGCTTCTCCTCATGGGAGAAGGTAAATAAGACAAAAATATTAAGTTGTCTTCTCCCTATGGGAGAAGGTAGATTGGGAAAAAGCTTGTTCCTGCAAGATGAAGCTAGTTGTGATTGAATAGTAACGGACAAGGATTCAATTCGATCCGAAGCTATATGTGATGAAGGTAAAAGCCGAAGCTATATGGGTAAAATCCGAAGCTTGATATGAAGCTCAATCCGAAGCTCTATCCAAAATTGATATTCAGATGTAATCCAAAGCTCATCCGAAGTTCAATGTGAAGCTCAATCGAAAAATGATATCTAGATGTAATCTGAATTCAATGACGAGCTCGATCCGAAGCTCAATACGAAGAAGCTCAATACGGAGAAGCTCAATGTGGAGAAGCTCAATATGAAGAAGCTCAATGTGGAGAAGCTCCATATGAAGAAGCTCTATACGATGAAGCTCAATATGAAGAAGCTCTATATGATGAAGCTCATGTGATGCTGAATTCGAAGCTCAAATATGAAGCTGAATCCGAAGCTCAATATAGAGCTCACTCTGAAGCTCAATTTGAAGCTCATTCCGAAGCTTACGAGTCTCACATAGAATCTCAATATGAAGCTCACTCTGAAGCTCAATATGAAGGTGAATTCGAAGCTCAAATATGAAGCTGAATCCGAAGCTCAACATAGAGCTTACTCCGAGGCTCAATTTGAAACTCACTCCGAGGCTCAATTTGAAACTCATTCCGAGGCTCAATATGAGTCTCACTCCGAAGCACAACATGAAGCTCAATTCAAAGTTCAATATGAAACTCAATTGGAAGCTCAATGTGAAGCTTACTCCGAAGCTCAATGTGAAACTTGATACGAAGCTCAATATAAAGCTTGATCCGAAGTTTAATTTGAAACTTAATTCGAAGCTCACTAGGAAGCTGAATATTAAACTCACTCCGAAGCTCTATGTGAACTTTACTTCGAAGGTGCTATATGAAAGTCTAGTCCGAAAGTGCTATATATGAAAGTCCAGACCGAAGATGGTACTGGAAATTTAGTCCGAAGATAGTAATTTAGAGAGATATCCAAGGTTGAATTTTATGATGATTCCAAAGTTCCTGCAAGGCACTTGAAATCCGAAGCATTATGGCACTTGTAATCCGAAGCATTATAGCACTTTAAATCCGAGGCACTATGGCGCTTGAAATCATTCGAAGCCCAAGAATTCACTTTCTGAGAATATCCAAAGTTGAAGTCCGAAGTCCTATGGAAAACTCTTAGAATGGCTCAAGAAACAATGTTAGGAATCCTCAAATTGATGGAATGACAGCAAGGGTTTATCATATACACATATAGATTAGCAAGGGTAAATGCTAAAGAATGATTCAAAGTTTAAGCAAAGGAAAGTGCAATATTTGCATGAATAACCCAAAAAGTATGTAGATAGGTCCATGCCTGCAAAACTAAAACCAAACCGAAACCCAAAAACTTCGGAGCCCGAAAACTCAATCTTCTGGGCCGATTTTCACCAAGCCGAAGCGGGGGACAACGAGATGCGAAATTTTCTACAGATTTCCGAAATGTTCTTATTTGCCCTTGTTCCTAGTCCGTATGAGAAAGTTATGGCCGTTTTCCTGAAAGGCACTAAAAAGAGCTCATTAGAATGAACATGTCATGCAAAGATGTGATATCTCCTCCTTAAAACTTGCCGAGGTGCTTGGGGATACTTATCTGGGCTAAAGGTCCGAAGGTCATATAATTTCAAATGCCGAAGCTGTAAAATCTGAAGGTGCAAGGGTAATTCAGATCTGAAGCAACTTATTCTAGCGCTCATATAGTTGGCGCGCCGAAGCAATAAAATTTCAATTCGAGGCAGTTTACTCTGAAGCTCATATATCTCGAATGTCATGTACCAAGTGTATGAAAATCTGATGCCAATAGCTTCCGAAGGTCATGTACTCAAATTCTGAGGCAATGAAATCCGAAGGTGCATAGGTTACACCAAGTTCTTTAGGTCCGAAGCAACTAACTCCGAAACTCAATATGAAGCAAGGAGAGAATGAAATCCTTTTCAAGAGCATTATTTTTTATGAACATATTAGAATGGACTATCTTTCGTAAGAAACGAAGCTAAATTTTGAACGAAACAAGCAAGTCATGATATATACGGAGCTAAATACTGAAGCTAAGATTTGGATGAAGCACGTAAGCCATGATATGAACATGTACAACACTTATGCTGAAAACATCATTCGAATGTCATGTACTATATTGGATCCGAAGCTCATGCTAAACTCAAGCATATACAAGATTCAAAGCTCATACTAAAGAAAAATCTAAAGATCACGCACCATGCATCTTCCATATTTTTAACTTCGTAGTTTTGGCTAAAGGTTTAGCTGTTAGGTAGACAAAAAATGCATATGAACTTCGTATCATACCTGGAGCCCCTTTACTACTTCGAAGCTCATGTGAAACATATCATTTTTAACTTCGAAGTTGACATTTTAGAGAGAGATACCTGCAGCCCCTCTCGCCACTCCGAAGTTCTAATTTTAGATAGAAAAAGGAAGACAGAACCTTCTCGCCATGCCCCCCTCAAGCCGAAGCACGGTGGGCGCCAAATGTTGGGGGTTTGTCTAGCTTCCAACTTAGCACATGATGTAGCTTCGTATTTGGCATAGGGTGCAGACTTGAAACTTGGCACAAGGTAAAAACTCACTTCAAATTTAGAGAGAGAAAGCCAGTTCGAAGTTAGAGAGAGGGAGTGCTTCGAATTTAATTTCCTTAGAGAGAGGGAGTGCTTCGAATTTAATTTCCCTTATAGGAAAAAGGGGAGGCACTCACTCAGAGTGGCAAGGTGGAATTAAACATGTGGTAAAGTGTTATATGGGTTTCTTGGGCGAGGGAAAACACCTTTTATCCTTTCTCCCAACACCACTCTTGCTGAGTATCTTATCAGCCGCTCCTCTTAGCAGGAGCGGTGCAAGTTTTGAACTGCTCCTGTAAAGTCCTTAGCGGGGCGGCTCGAAACATGAACCGCTTCTGCTGAAGCCTTTACAAAGTGGTCCACGAGTCGCTCCTATAATAGATGTCACTGTAGGAGCCCACGAACACTTCGCAAAATCGATCCTATGGGGGTCTTCCATCACTCCTGCAGTCACTTTCTGTATATGTAGTAGTGAATCTTATAGCAGAGTAACGAACAAGGCATGCCATGTTTTCTCAAGCCCCTTTAGATTACGAGAGTTTTCTTTTTAAAATCCTACACTTTTCTACGAGATTAAACTGTTTGTTCATTATGTCCAACATTGCCATTTCTGGCTTCGATTTTTTTTTTGGCACAATTAGTTTAATTTGTGATGGAAAGTAAAAAGTTAATATACTCCTCAATTTATGCTTGGATATGTGAATTTTGGGAGCAGTAGCAACTGGTCTCGCTAGATGATGTACCTGTGCCTACGGGTGGTGGTGTTCATGTGTGCGGGTGTAATCTTGTACTACCTACGTTCACAAATATATGATGCAGTGCGGGTGATTTTTTCTACAACTTCGATGATTCGTTTTATTCAAATAAAATGATCAAACCTGTAAAAGTACAAGTCATACTCAAAGTACTGGAGATTTACTGTATACAAGGATATGCAAAATAAAAGGTCAACCATATCGTCACCGGGGAGTATAAAAGGATGTGCAAAATATTGGAGATTTACTGTATACAGAGTGGAGTTTGAAATAAAGGGTGTGATAAAAGGTCGGATAGAAGTTCTGGTGACAATAGCCTTATGAACGGATGGAGTATATTGTGTTTCTAAATAAAAATATATTTTGTTCGTCACAAATTATATAACGGACATCGATGAAAGTAGACAAAATATACTGAACACATGCATAGAATATATGGATCTACTTATTTGAAACCCAAAACATATGTTTTTGGCAGATGGCAGAGCTTGGATCTAATTCTAGAGGGGGCCAAGCTAAGAATCACAACAAAAACTCATTCAAATTGATGCATTATTTAGCAAACAAGAGGTAAATACTACTGTTGGCATATGGAATGGAGGTGTATCAATGATACCAAATAGAAATGTTAAATAGAAAATGTTCTATGTGCATATAGCTCTTTTAGGTTTCTTCTAAGTCAAACATGTCTATCTTTGACCAAACAATATCTTTAAAAATAATTTATTTTAAAATAGAAAAGTTTCTATGTTACGAAGGATGGTGGTCTCGTGACATTATCTTTTATATGTCGTCAAATCTTTATAATTTGTACGCTATCCTTAGTCAAAGGAAAAAAGTCCGACTTTGGCAAACTTAAACATAGTTATACTTTACAGAGAGTAATAGAAAATAATTGGGCACACCTTTTCCCACAAATTAAGAAGTTTGTGGATTAGCACAACCAAACATCATTTGTCAATTGCACCCTCCACAGCAGTGTCGCTTGATTTCATCGTCTTGGTTTGGACCGTCAGATGCAAAAAGCGACAGAGATGTGATGATGTGGTCTTTGCTCGGTTTCTTTTTAGGAAAAAGAAATAAATTTCTATTTCAGCCTCTGCATGGATGGGCGACGTCAAGAAAATGCAACTCAGGCAAAGAGATGGAGACAAGCTAGCCACCGTCCTACAGGATACACATATCCATCCAATACCGTACCTCTTCTCTTAAGCATTCACGCACAATTACATTTATCTAATCCTGTAGATGATTAGGTGGCATGTATATACCCCTTTCGACCATTGATCGCCCTAGCAACAACTATACACACAGAACCGATCCAAGTCTCCATGCTACCACATGGCTCGACACAAATCTTGTATTCCATCCGTCCCTGCTCAGTCTTATTCAAAAAATTTCACAATTATCATTTATTTTCATTGTGATTTAGTTTAGCATATAATATAATATAACTATGCTTTGAATTTTTTTATTTTTTCGCAAATATTTTGAATAAGATGAGTCGATCAAATGTAGGACAAGAAAAATCAAACGACGTATAAATTGGGACGGAGGGAATAGCAGAGTAATGAAAAGGCATACCATGTTTTCTCAAGCGCCTTTAGATTACGAGATTTTTTTCTTAAATCCTACACTTTTCTATGAGAAAACTGTTTTCTTACTAAGATTTCTTTACGTAAAATTCCTGCGCTTGCGTTCTCAAGGCGCCCTTGAAGTGCACGAATCTCATAGGGTCGCAGCAGCAAAGGGAGAACAGAACCGTCTCATCAACGAACTGTTCACTGTGTAGCTATATGTATGGCCAAGCTGCAAAATCTCATAGGCCGCTTTAGCTCTATATATATGCAGTTAGTGGTGCAATGCAACGGCATCCAGTTCGGTAGCAACAAAAGCTCGTTGGCAGGCGTCCATATGGCGAAGAAGACGATGTTTTCGGCGGTGGCAAGCGAGCTCTTCTCCGCCCTCCTCCGCGCCGCCGCCCCGACCACTCTCGGCCGGCCTTCGCCGCCGCCTCCTCCAACTCCTCCTCCTCCAGCCTCAACCGCGCGCAGCACGCCCGCCGTGGTCCACAGCGGCGCCCCTCCCGCGGCGCGGCTGGCCGGCGCGGGGACGACGCTGGTGGTGGACGTGGACGGCGCCCTGCTCCGGTCGCGCTCGCTCTTCCCCTACTTCATGCTCGTCGCGCTCGAGGCCGGCGGCTTCCTCCGCGGCCTCGTGCTGCTGCTCCTCTACCCCGTGATCCGCTGCTTCGAGCTCATTCTCGGCGGCGGCGACCTGGCCGTGCGGGCCATGGCGGCGGTCGCCTTCTGCGGCCTGCGCGCGGGCACGTTCCGCGCCGGCCGCGCCGTCCTGCCGCGCTGGCTCCTGGAGGACGTGGCGGCCGAGGCGCTCCAGGCCGCGCGCCGGGCCGGTGACCCGGCCAGGGTGGTGTGGGCTAGCGCGATGCCGCGGGTCATGGTGGAGCCGCTGCTCAGGGAGTACCTGCGGGTGCCGGACGCCGCGGTCGTCGCGGCGAGGGAGATGAGGACGGTGTGGGGGTTCTACACGGGCCTCATGGAGCCAGCGTGCTGTGAGGCGGTGTCGTCGTTGGTGGCGGCGAGGAAGAAGAGTGACGACGACGTCGTGGGGTTCACTGCCGGCGGCGGGTGCGGGTCCACGGCGGCGTTCCTCTGCGTCGTCCCTGGGCTGGCGTCCATGTGCAAGGAGCTGTACGTGGTGGGCGCGGAGGAGCGCGGCAAGTGGCGGCGGCTGGCGCGGCGCGAGTACCCGAGCCCGCTCGTGTTCCACGACGGCCGGCTGGCGCTGCTGCCGACGCCGCTCAACGCTGTGGCCGTGTTCACGTGGCTGCCCTTCGGCGCGGCAATGGGCGTGGCGCGCCTGGCCGTCGCGATGGCGCTGCCGTACCGGTACGCCACGGCGCTGCTGGCGGCGACGGGGCAGTCGTGGCGGCTCCGCGGCAGCCCGCCGCCGCGCGGGGCGGCCGCCGAGGGCCAGCTCTACGCCTGCAACCACCGCACGCTCATCGACCCCGTCTACGTGTCCATCGCGCTGGACCGCCCCGTGCGCGCCGTGTCCTACAGCCTCAGCCGCGTCTCCGACCTGCTGTCCCCGATCGGCCCCACCGTGCGCCTGGCCCGGGACCGCGCCCGCGACGGCGCCGCCATGGCGCGGCTCCTGGGCCGCGGCGACAGCGTCGTGGTCTGCCCCGAGGGCACCACCTGCCGCGAGCCCTACCTGCTGCGCTTCAGCCCGCTGTTCGCCGAGCTCGGCGGCGCCGGCGGCGTCGTGCCCGTCGCGCTGGCCGCCGAGACCAGCATGTTCTACGGCACCACGGCCAGCGGGTGGAAGGGCGTCGACCCCTTCTTCTACCTGTCCAACCCCAGGATGTGCTACACCGTGGAGTTCCTCGACAGGGTGGACACGGCCGACGTCAGCGACGGCAGGGCGCCCAGCACCGACGCCGCCAACCGCGTGCAGCGCCTCATCGCCGCCGCGCTGGGGTACGAGTGCACCATGCTCACGAGGAAGGACAAGTACCTTATGCTCGTCGGCAACGATGGCGGCGCGCGTCGTGGCGCCACGATGCATGCCAAGTAAGCTAGCTGGCTAGCGCGCGCCGGCTGCCGTGTTCATGCATGCATCTGTGTCGTCCATGCACGGCGCTCAAAGACAAAGAAGAAGAAGAGGAAATTAAAGGGAAAAAAACATGGCCTGTGATATACGTACTCCTACTAGTACTAGTATATTTTGGTGTTTGTAATAAGTTGCTTGATATTCCTTCATCTTTTTCTGTCCAGCTTTCTGTGACTATGATGTACAAATACTGTACAATGTAGTAGAGGTATACAGAGTAATGTAACTATAAATATACTTAAAGGAAAGGATATATGTCACATCCACACTATAAGATATGATGTGTTTGCTTTTGGTAGCACTTGAACCACAATCAATTTTCCGTTATGGGTTTCAAGTCCATGTCATAGCTCTTGTTTGCCAACCATATATTTCCACAGTGAGCCTTCTTTAGACTAGCTAGGGTAACGCCGCAAAAAGATCTGCCGTAATCCATTGCATTGTGTAACGCTACTACGCTAGCCACACGAATTAATAATAGTGCTAAGTGCATGCATGCAGTTGTTTGGTGCTAGAGGATAATAACTAATAAGATTGTTTGCACCTTGTAATAATTCCAAGAGAATTAAGTTGCTGTTTTTACCAGAGTAAGATAGCATTTCAGTGACCTCACCTGAAGGCAGTCCGGTTTAGTACCCGTTTCGAATTGCTTCGTCAGGTTGCTCACTGACGGTATGCTCGCCCAACAAGTTTGCCACTTGTTTCAAGTGAGGAAAATGGCATAGCAAGCTGGGCGCAGCATCAAAATGAAACGGAAACACTTCTATTCCTGTTGGAATATTGGACGGTTGCATTCAGGATAATTAAGTGGTCGTCAGGAAACAAGATCTGAAACGAAGAGGGTGATCATGCAGTAATAAAAAGCCCCGGCCCCAAAAGCGCCTTTTGTTGATGGAAAATGTCTTTATATCCGCCCTCAAATTCTTGCGACGGCTCCTGAAAATGCGATAATTCCGATTTCCGACAGTACTGGTCAATAGCTCAAACATTCTTCATGGAATGTCCTAGTGCAATACCCTAGCTATATCCACACGTTTCATCAGGTATTCAGATACATATTGGCATTCAAGTGTCACTGTATACACAGCATGGATGCAAGATTTGGAATTATGTTAGCACATGGGCACTAATAAATGAGTATGACAAAATCCGTTTCCATCTACGATTACGTTTGCCATTCGAGGATTTGGGCGGCAGACGCTGAATCGACGTTTTCTGTAACTCATAATAAAGAACCACTGTTGTAACAGTTGGACTACTGAAGCACCGTTTGCAGTGCTTGCAAGAAATCGACCAGATCAGACCAGCATTTGCTATGGGATTGGACGTAAACTGCCAAGAAGGCAAGATTTTGGACCAAGGGAAGAATATGATGGGAAAAAATTCCTTATCTACCATAAAAAAACTCAGTGTGCTTTATCTACCATCGAAAAAAAATTTGTTCCTTATCTGCCATCCACTTCATCTTTTGTTCCCTATCTACCACTCCGTCAACTTCCGTCTAGTTCTGTGATGGTGCCCGTGCTCCCCGTCGTCATCGACAGACCGCGCGCTATATTGGGCGCGCTCGCAGGCAAGCGACGCGTGGGCAAGCTCCCAGGCAGCGGCGTTCCCAGGCAGGTGACGGCGGCCGGAGCTCCCAGGCCCAAGAGGTGGCGCGGCGCCAGGTCCTAGATGGTCGACCTGACGAGGTCCCTGGTGGCTAGCAGTGGAGCTCCTCGGATGGTGACGGCGGTGCGTGGCCCTGGCGAGCAGGCTCGCGCGGAGGTGGCTACTTCGCCGTGGGCTCGGGGACGGGGCAGACGTCCCCGTTGCCGTCGTGGCTGCTCACGGGGTTGTAGGTCGGAGACGACAATACGGGGCGGTGCTTGATGAGCGACACGACGCCCCACGCGGCGCAGCTGCCATAGGATGAGGCCAGGGCAGCGGCCGTATTGCCCACCACGCCCGCCATGGCGGCCATAGTAAGCAGCATCTGCGTGCTCCACCAGGCCTCGGAGCGTGGATTTACTCGCTATTCGTGGATTAAACACAATGCGTCTTTAATTTAGGGGGTGTTTGGAGCCCATTGGCTAAAGTTTAGTCCCGTCACATCGTATGTTTGGATGCTAGTTAGAAATAATAAATATAGTTTAATTATAAAACTAATTACACAGATGAGCATTAAACGGCGAGACGAATTTATTAATCCTAATTAATCTATGATTAGCAAATGAGATGCTACGGTAATCGTTAGTTAATCATGGATTAATTAGGCTTAATAAATTCGTCTTACCGTTTAGTTTGCGTCTGTGTAATTACTTTTACAATTAGACCATATTTAATACTTCTAACTAGCATCAAACATCCGATGTGACGTGAGCTGAAGTTTAGCTTCGGGATCCAAACACCCCTTTACTGGCTATTTGTGGCTGACAAGAGCCTGTGGGCGAGGAACATGCCGAGCGCCTCCACCCACGTCATCCTGTCCGCCTGCGCCACCGCGCACTCCTCTTGCGCCTTGGTCAGCCTCGCCTTCACCATGTCCGCCCTGCTCACCGCTTGCTTGGGTACGGTGAAGGACAGCACGGAGCCGTCGAAGCGGCCGGCGATCCCATCGGGGTTGGCCGTACAGGGCAGCTGGAACGACTTGTTGAACCGCACATACCCGGCGGGACGCTCGCCGGTCGCCGCGGACCGTTAGCCGGCCGCCGGAGTCCACTTGGCTTCTTGCTCTGCTTCTCGCTCCTCGCCTCGTCTATCTGGTTTTGGAGCTCGGCCGCGCGTCACTGGACTGGGAGCGTCGGGGCCATCGTCTGCTTGCCTGATACAAGGCACGGTCTGTCGATGACGGCAGGGAGAGCGGGCGCCGTCACAGAACTGGGATAGGGAACAAAAGATGGAATGGATGGCAGATAGGGAACAAAAGTTTTTTCAATGACAAATAAAGCACACTGAATTTTTTCAATGGCAGATAGAGAATTTTCTCATATGATGGTGCAGTCAGCATTTATTTTACTCCCTCTGTTTTTTATTTGCCACTAGCCGGTGATAAACATTCGAGAACGAATGTCTGTTTATGCTGCTGTTGCACATTTGCACACTCATGCCTCCCTGTTTAGCAACTAGGGGGACCCAAATTGTGTCACTTTTTCATAAAATGGATTGTATATTACGGAGAGTGATGCATTAATAGTGAGGAAATCTAATGAGTATTCCTGTGTTTCATTGCCTCTCAGCGCTCGGTTTCTTGGCAAATATGCAAAAAGGGCGGAGTTTCTTTAAAATAAGATGAATAGTCTTTCATGCAAATCAATATTCAGATTATGTACGTATATTACCAATCCTAATAGTTCTTCTTAAACCAACGTTGACAGGTAAAAGGAGGTTTGAGTATTCTATTGCATTAATTGTTTGCAGAACATCATATATTGAAAAAACAAATAACAGGGGGTAGCGCATTATACGGATCCGCTGAAATGATGGGCACAATAAACTCCCTAGACTTTAGAATTCGGACGGGTGTTAATGTGTTGATAGCAAGTTAGCAACTGCCAACAGGAATTTATATTGCTCCATTGTGGGGGGGGGGGGGGGGGGGGGTGAGGAATTCAAACTGCATTCATTTGAAGGCACCGATCACAGGCGCCTCATCTTGAGTATGAGACTGCGTGTGATCTCTGACCGAACTACACTTGACAAAGCGAGCCTGAATTACTGATTCTTATACACAGCATCTGCCATCTGGGAAGCTGAAAACTCTAGACAAAGTCAGAAGTAAGCCCTAATTAACCAGCAGCAACATACTGACCAGGCTCAAGCGCTTCAAACCTGCATGGAGATGCAGGGATTGAGGGATTGGCACCTGTAGAAGGCATTGCATGGCTCGATCATGCTGTGGTAGGTTGCGCTGTATCAGCTGTGGTTAATCGCCACTTGCGTTGAGCCCTTCTCTTTTTTAGCCCTTGAATCTAGTTAGCCTTTATTCTCCATAATGGAAAATGTACCTAGCTCCTCCAGGCCAACTGCCAATAACGTGCAGAATTCAAGAATGCAGGACAGCGGAACTGCCAAGAAAGCAAAGATTTTGGACCAGGAAGAAGACTATGGTTAAGCAGCAGCCAGCATTTATTGTACTGCATTTTGTTTCTGTTGCTTAAGAACATATGGGAATTGGGGGCCTATGGGGACCCATATGGCACTTGTTCTGTCGTTCATAAATAGATTGTACTGTACATTAGGAATAGTGATGGATTAACAACACAACCAGAAAAAAAATGAGTAAACAAGAATGTATAGTGTTTTAGACAGAATAATAGCCTACAATATGAAAATTTAAATAAATAGTAATAAACAGTTTTTGTGTATATTTTCAAAAAAAAAACGGTCATATTATGTATGTGTTGCCAATCCAAATAAACAATTCTTCTTAGACCAACGTCAACAGAATTACTGATTCTTCTTGAACACAACATCTGGCAAGTTGGAGAATGTAGACCAAGTCAGATGTATAGCTATGTAAGCCCTAACCAGCAGCAACATACTGACCAGGCTCAAGAGTTTCATGACTGCATAGCTCAGAGATGCAGGGATTGCCACCTGCATGCCAGTAACCATGGCTCAAGGTATGGTAGCTAGATTGCTGTATCAGCTACGGCGAAGAATTCAGGATGCCGACCAGCGAGGAGCTGAGCCGTCTCCGTCACCAACGTTAAGTCCTTTTCCTTTTCAGATTTCAAAGCATGCAATGCAAGCAGTAAACTAGCCTGAAGCTTCTGCTCCATCTTGGCGGCAAGAGAGAGATCGAGACAGCTGATGATAATTAGTCCACTGAAAGCATGAGGTGGAGTTTTTCCAAGTCGCCCTGGGATCTTGACAGGCACCGGCCTGCCGGCGCCGTTGTTCTTGTTTTCTTCAACACACGGGAGAATTGCATGTCGTTGTACCAGAGGTAGAAAACGGTCTGCCTTGTCTAACAACATGTGGTTGTGTGGCGCAGAGAAATTAAGATGCATGCTGTAATGCTAGTGCCTGTGGTCAACCATTTATGAGGCTAGCGCCGGCCAAAATCGGTAGCTCAAACGAAAACCAGATGTAATTCGCAGACAGGAGCTGGTTAGGTTAGTTGGTTATATATGGGTGATCAATGAAAAGGCATCAGCATAGTTTTGGGATTTTTGGCAAACCAGATAAAGTTCTGCTTGCATGATCAGAGCATGCAGTGTGCTTCAGCGTCGAGAGGGTGCAGTGCAGGGCAGGTACGGGGTACGGACGTACGGTACGGGGAGCAATCTTTTTCGCTCCTTGTTGACAGGGAATGCAAGGTTGACCAACAACGCCTTGAAGATTGCATGCTGCGTTCAGTTCAGTGACAGGCCGCCGGCCGGCCTGTCGGCGCCGCCAGCCGCCGCCATGTAATTCGGACAAGCTTCTGCTTCCATGTGATAGTGAGAGGCTTTTACTCGTTACCGCAAAATCGAGCTGGCAGTTGGTCAAATCGGGCAGTTAGCTGTTAAGAGCCGTGAGCCGTGAGCCGTGAGCCGTGACTGAAGAATCAGCTCATCAGGTCGTCGGCCCGGTGCCGGTGGCCGGCCGGCGGGCTGGCGGCGGCGCAGAGAGATACAGATCACAGAGACGGGTTGGTCGGTCATGTAGTTATAGGGTCAGCTTTTGTCAAATTCAGATTTGTTAGATAAGCTCTGGTCAACTCTTTAGCATCTTGAAGCAAACTAGGCCACGACAGCAGGTGAGCTGAACTCGAAGGTACTGGTATAAAGTTATTCAAGTTAAATATACATGATGTCGATAATCATTCAGATTTTACTGGATACAACTAACAATTGATAGGATTTTAAGGAAAATGATAACCTGTATTTCCAGCGATGGGAGACGGATCGACCGGTACCAGAGCGCCGATGGAAGTTCCACCGTGGTGTATAGATGTCCAATCGGATCACCTAGCAGGCTAGCACGGCACGGTCGGACAAGAGAGCAGTGCTGTGCCGGCCCACAGGCTGTGGACGCGGTACCAGTGAGGGGCTTCCAACCCTGTTGGACGGCTCAAAGAGCCTTGCTGCACTAATCTAAGGACTCTTGTTCTTTTTTATTATTATTTTTGTTGATAATATATGACTTTAAATACCGGCCAAGCACGGTGGGCTGCTACCTCGGTCCTGGCCACGACACTGGCATCGTGCTGGGCGGGCACATCGGCTACTAGGCCGTGCCGGGCTAGCGCCAGGCCAAACGCTACCGGAGAGCAGCGCGTTAGTTTCGGTTTCCGGATTTACGACCGGGATTATAAAAATGGTTGTATGAGCGGGGCGATGGTTCGTAAAAAATTGTGAAAACATACGTTTTCATTGGGGCTCAAACTTAGACCGACGGCATCACGCGAGTTCCATCCAACCACTATAACTCACTGCCACATCTGACTACATAGAGGGTGCTTTTCTTTTATTTTAAGTATCTAGAAGACTTTAGTTCCAGTTAGAAAAGTTTTAGACCATGTAGTCTCTTGGATCCATCCAGGCTTTAGTCCCCGGTTGGTATTACCAACTGGGACTAAAGGGCAGCCTTTAGTCCTAGTTGGAAACTACCCTTTAGTCCCAGTTGGAAACATCAACCGGGACTAAAACCTCTTCAGGGGTACTACGTTTTGAACCGTGACTGATTCTTCTATTAGTCTCGGCTCCATTTCACACTGAGACGGATCTAAGAAATGGATTGTCCATTCTGCAATAGAGAAAATAGTGCCAGGCGTCGTGCCGCCCAGTCGGCCCGCACTGTTTGGACATCATACCGTGGCGACTCATAGGCTACATGAAACGCTCCACATCCATAATAGAACTAAAATATGCTTTATTATCATTCTAGTGGTATGATAACCACATTTTTACATCAAAGTAGTATAGATCCGCTCTAACAGGACAGAACAAACAGGGCACAGCCCGAACAAACGACAGCATCAGAACTTAAAAGTAGACCCAAACTTCCCCACAACACCAGTTGGGGCATAGGCCGTAACCCTTACTCGTCCACGATCACGATAACTTCGTCTTCTCTGTAAACCAACAACAAAGCAAGAGTGAGTACGAAACGTACTCCGCAAGCCCACTTTCCTCCGTAAGGAATTGGGGTACAAGCTAGTATACATGCAAGGTGTATCGGGAGCTCAGGATAACTTTTGCAGGAAAACATTTTGTATGCATGGTTTGATAGTTCTCATTTTTAATTTAGAAAATATTTTTTTCCAAAAAGGTTGCCACTGGACTCGCAGGTCCACCATGGCTCAAGCTAACACAAGCTTCCACCATGCTACTGGGCCAGGCCCCTTAGCTTTCCGACACACATACCTTCCCAACCACACCCAATTTTATAAAACATCTGGTTGTCGAAACCAAGCCATAACTCGTACATACCTGGTGGACAACAGACTATTCGAATAGATTCATACTTTGATCAGAGGTTGTATTCAGCGACGATTTACCGTCGTAAATGTCTGAATTCCAAACTAAGCCCATGCCTTCCTTGTCATCACCAAGCAGTGCCTCAAGAGGATCCAGATAGCTTTGTCGCCCAGTACCAGCAGACACGCGACCCAAGCCCCCAATCCTTAGCCTCTTGCCACACCGGCACCACAGATAACTGCAAGACTATACATTCTGGCTAGGGCTCAGTTGCTGCTCCATACAAGCTTCGAGTGGTTGTACTAAAAGAGTTAGGCAAGATGAGACTGCCAACTCGGTCCTTCAGGGCAGAAACTCCCCCAATGCTCCCACACGAGCCACACCGTCCAAACCTCTCCACGAGGCCAGGACCCCAAATAAACCGTGATAACGGTACCCAGGCATTCCACCCTTTACACAATGCATAGTCGACCGAAGTCGTCCGCTGTGTCTTACCCCATGTTTTCAAAGAACAACCCACTAACCCACACACCATACCTACCACCATGTTTCCAACAAGAGATTGATATAGACAATTAAGTGAGAGATCCACCTAAGCACTGCTACATCTAAAATTGGCATCAGTGGCTATCCTACCATGTGTCCTTAGCCAGCAAAACATGCAAGTTTTATCATTTAACAGGGCAATGGGTTGTGTGCGTAAAAACTGGATAATTCATGCATCAAGTGGGGATTCCAGTGGACTTACCCTTTGCTTAGTTGAGGTAGCGTGTACATATGCCTGGTGTCTAATCCGAGCTCGGAGTAGAACCTCTCGAGGTCTCAACCAATCGGAATCTCCGGTAAAGCCTAAGCGCAACAATTAGAGGAAACAAACAAGCAAGCCACATTAAGAGCTCAACAAGGATTTGGTTTGTGTTGAGTGAAGGATTTGAGAGTAGTCCGGTGAATCATACCGGCGGTTCTAGCTGCAACGAGCTAAGCTGCTCCATGGCTAGGCGCTGCGCTGCGAGGCGTTGTGTCGCAAACCTCCGACCATACTGCCGGGCCTGACAGCGCTCGTTACAGAGGCGCCACGGAAGAGGCTACAAACTACCACAACAAGGGAGAATGCATCGGGAGCGTGGAGGTCACATGAGGAGGCTCTGTGTACACAACGATGGAGTGTGTGAGATGTGCCGCAAAGAATCAGGACGAGGGGTGAACATTGGTCGGGTGCTTGGTCTGTCTCACTTATCACCACAGTGTGGCCTGGTAGCCATCCACATAGCTTGAAAGAAGAGGAGGACAGCACGATGATGCGGACCGGTAAAACTGGTCGGCGCCAGTCGTGCCGGCGTCACACGTGCGGTCTAGTTAATGCCTAGTGTAGCCCCGTTAAATGGACCGACGTGGCAGTGGTGAGAGGTTGTGTGGAGTGCATGGATGTGTAGTGCTTGATTTGTGAAGAATTTTGGTGAAGGAATAGCTGGGATCGGAGTTCAAATAGAGGAGATATGAATTTTAGAACTCACGGAAGTTGTATATTTGGAAAAAGAAAAGATGAAGGAATATTCCAAAATTCGAATATTTGGAATCTGAAGAATAAAACTGTATGATTGACTATTGGAGAAACAGAAAATATTTCTAGATTGCTCGTGAGCAGAGCTTCAGGATGGTGTCAACAGTCTACGCCTATGGTATCAAATGGGACATCGGCTCGTAGGCGGGCCCTGGGAATGGCGAAGTTCATATGGTCAAGAAATGGCGAAGCTCGTACGGTCGGCATGGCTGTGTAGAGTTTGATTTTAGATGAATTTAGAAAAAAAAATCACAGTCATCGGAATTCGTATGTCCGAGATATTGATCCTGCCAGCTTTGTAGAATCGGCGAAGGAATAGTACGCAGCCTGCACACCGTACGGTGAACTGACGACGAAGGAACGTACGACGAACAATCGCCGAACGAAAGAGAGGCCTTGAATTTCAGTGGCAGGAGAGGGTCATCACTGCTTGGTCAAGCTCTACTAGGGCCTCGATTACCCATTGGTGGACATCATGCCTGTGTCAAGCTCTACTGGAGCCTCAATCATTCATTGGAGTGGCTACGACTGAGTCCAAGTATACATGTCCAACGGAGGCAAGCACACTGGGCCAGGCTCAATATCGAAGGGTAAATGGCAAAAAGTTGAGGAAAATATGCAGTGAGGTTCGACCTGCCTTAGGATGCTTAGCCGCAGTCATCTGACCAAGCGAACTTAGTTTTCTTTATGTTTTATGTGATATAATTTGTAATAATATATGTAATTTAGCGCTGAAATAATAAACGGCATAAAACATGCGGGCCGCATGGGCACGATGCATGGTGCCCACCGGGCCGTGCCGGACTTGTACCAGGCCAAAAATGTGTCGGGTCACGGGTCGGGCCCAGCCTAGTTGGACATGTATAGGTCCAAGAAAAGTAGGAAAGGTTCAAGGCTTTCATATTTCAGAGCCTGTTGCTCGTTAGGGGGAATGGGCAAATGTATGCACCAATGCCAGTGAAGGTGCCTAGAACACAACCTACTGAAGTACATACACTCGCCGGAGCTAGAAAACAAAGTTAGATTTTGGGGCTTGAATTACATGGGACTTGAGAAGCTCTAGAGTCAGCGAGCCATTAGCATTGGCAAAAAAAGGGCCTTGCACTAGTTCTCTGAAGCCATGCATCTATGATTTTCCAAATTAAAGGCTACTAAATGAACGTCCACTTGTATGGTGTGTCATAATGTAGCAATGGGCCTTGTTTTTTTCACGCCACATGAGGACACCATTCTGAGCAATAACACTGTTGGAGATTGTGGCGGAACCGCCGATTTAATCTGGGCTAACTATACCTGTCACCTCTGGCTTGCAGTGTATTTAGATTAAATTAAACTCGGTCGTCCGTCGAGCTATCCGAAAAGGGCACTCGATGTAACCATCACCCAGGGACGCCGACATCACACACATTAAGTCCCTCGAAAGAGCCACAACAATTACAACAACCCATCATTTCATACAAACATAAATTGATTTGTTTTAAAATATTTATTCAAAATGAAGTACAATCATACTGAAATAGGGTTCCAAAATAATCTCGCAGCGGAAAAATCATAACATAATACCGATATACTCTTGCAGCGGAAATAAAGCATCGAGCTATGTTATTGACCCCACCATTGTCATTCTCGATCATGAAAATCCTGAAATAAAAATATCAACAACGTAGGGGTGAGTACGTGAGGTACTCGTATGACTTACCCGTGGGCGGTTTTAACCCGACACATTTGAGAGTATGCAAGGCTTTTTGTTGACTTGACTCTAACCCACGTAAGTTTACTAGAAGTGAGTCCTTACTTTCAAGTATCATTTATTTTTAAAGCATAAACCTCCTTGATTCATTATAATTATCATCATGATCCATAATTTATATATCTTGTCATCTCAACATATATGTCATCATCATAAAGTAGCCTGCAGAAATATAAACATACAAGTACAAACATGTAATATAAAAAGATGATTAAATGAATAAGATATTAAAGTTATTACTACGTTGCCCGTGTGCGATACTGCCATTCTCACACCTGGCGATCATCAGCGATTCGAATCGATTTTAATTCTCGGGAATAACTATCATGCCAGGAGTATATACTTACGAGCCTTCGCGTTCCCACATATAGCCCCCATCTCCACTTGTTCCATCCCAAGTTCGATTCCAACCCGCCATTCCCCAGGTTTAGCCCCCATGGAGCGATACCACGGCATCCCGGGTCAGCCCTCCCATGAGTTAAGCGCCCCTAGGCCCCATGGTAGGACCAAGTCTCTGTTCTTCGGATGGTTCAAGTAAGACTTTCACCGGTCCTATATCCCGGTTAAGCACTCTAGCAATGTTACGCCGACCAATAGGCGAACAACGGACGGGCCTTAAACGACTCGGGCGGAGTCCACCAAACCATTCACATCATTTTTCATCATAATATACCCATATCTCCGCCCGGTCTCATCTTTTCATCACATCATATCATATTGCTTTCAAAATTTAAACTTTTGTAAAACATTTTTGAGTCCTATCATCTCGCGAGTGAATATCTTCACTCGTCTTCTACCGTCAAAGCATGGCTAAGCATAGACTTCGATCTATCCATTCTACGTAGGATATCAAGGTATTTATGCAGGTGGGGTTTCAAACAACTCCTGAACGTAAATGCACAATCAAGTAAAGGGTGGTGATATTCCCTAGGTAGGTGTATATGCCTAAGGGGCCTACCTTTGTTGTTGAATAACCTGAACAAACTAAACTATAGTTAGTTTGCCGGGTTGTGAGGCTTTGCCCCAGGCAACCCCTTGATCACTTGGACAACTCCTCCTTCCAAACACGACTTATGGGCCCTCCTAGGTCGTGCTTGGGGCTTAGTTGGTCTTCTGGACCACCATTTTCTTGACGCTAATCCACACGTTTGCTCTTTGATCACGTATCTATAATAGGCGTCACTATATGAATGATATGCATGATGTAGTGAAAGGGGATGTCCGAATATCGAGCACACATACAATCATACAATCACATATGCACCTAACAAGTTATTTGTCGTAAAGGAAACAGGTATGAGGTGTGGTATTTATTTCCGTCGAGCAAGTCAAATACATCAAGCAGGGTACATGAGGGGAACACATGATAGACTACCAATTCCAACCACTCTTATCACACCAATTGTAGGCAAGCATTGAACAAGCATAGTTGTATATAATTTAACTTATTTTTAAGTTATCGTTATCTATATTCAAACAATACACTACTTTGACGGTTAATAAAGATTTGCAACAAGGCATTTGAGACTAGCACTTGCATGTGGAGTATACAGAGTGATCCATCTTTCAAGGTTTTATTTTTGGCACATCAAGCTAAGTGGATCAACAAGGAGTATCTAAAATAAACCATAAGTTCACTAATTGAAGCATATTAGAAATCCCTGTTTTATCTTCTTCATGTTTAAACCTATCTAAATAAGTATCTTTAGATTCCTCATGTAACAATTACGGTAACATAGCCACTTTTATATTTTGTTACTTAAATCATTATAGTATTTGTCATTTTCAAATCACCTAGCAAACAGCCGAGCCAAACACATGAAACTTTATTTCTGAGCTACATTGAGTCAAATGGGTACAAAATAATTTCTATGGATTTTTCTGGACAAATTTTATGTAGCATATATTTTCATGCTTCTAAAATACACTAAATTCACTCATAGGGGTAAAAAAAAAGTAATTAAACAGTGTAAGCTAGGGTTGAACTAGTCACAGTAGAGTCTTAAAATCATATTAAAGCCACTGTCCAAGTTTCATATTTTTAGGAGCTCATTGACATTACTTTTACTATTTAATCACTAAAACAAGGCATGCACAAATTCAGGGGTAAAACAGTCATGTTACCATACAAGGCCTAGTCCACCGTATAGATCTATTTATAAGCAATCCTACAAAATAAGTTTCATATTTTTATGATTTTCCTATAGGTTTATAGAGCATTTGAAGTTCATATGCCAAATTGAGGAGATAGTTTAATATTTTTGCTCCTGCTTGGACCTATTCGAGATTAACTATAGCCTACAGGGGAAAACATGAAATTTGCGCAAGACTCGGTGAATAGTGTATGCCAATCCCACAAAATGCAAGGTGAGATCTGAAAAATGCAAGGGCTCGGGCTAAACTGTGAATCGCCAGTAGGTATAGGGTCTAACCTGCAAGTTTCGCAAGACTCAATGAATAGCCAATTAGTATACAGAAATTGCAGGGGCTTAAATGTAAAAAGGCGAGCCTTCTTCAACCTCTGGCCGCGCGCACAGGGAGGAGGAAGGGCGGGCTGCGCCGGCGCGTAGGGGCGTCAAGGTCACCGGCGGCGGTGTGCGGGTGGTGTTCCTGACGAAGGGGATCACTTTCCCCAAGATTTGGTCACTCAGCGGTGGCCGGAGCTGGCGCAGAACGTGTGGTGAACTGGCACGAACCAGAGGTTGGGGATGCGGCGGCGCGGTCACCCGATCCGGTGGTTCAGTCGGGGAAGAAGGCCGAGGATGGGCGTGCGAGCTGCGCGGGGAAGTGGCGCATCCGTCGGTGGAGTCGTGGAGGCGCGGGGATGGCTCGGAGCTAGGTCTCCACGGCTGAGGCAGTGGCGCGGCGTGGCCATGGTGGGCGGTGCAAGTGGAGCGGGGGTGAAGAGGCGTTGGCGTGGGCCGAGTACTGTCGGGTTTAACGGCGGAGGATGCTGCGGTGGTGAGGTGCTCGCTAGCTTGAGCGGAGGTGGCCAGGGGAGGCGAGCAAGGGAGCTCGAGCTTCACGGCGGCAATGGTGGGCGCTGCTCTATCACGCAGAGATGAGCAGGGGGAGTGGGAGCTCGGTGGGAATGGAGGAGAGGGGAGCGCTCTCCGCTTCCTTCGGCCCGAAGGAGCCCGGCGTGGGGAACAGGGCGACCGGGCAGGGGCACCGCGTGCCCGCCCTGGGCAGGCCACCATGGCCGCGTGGCGTCGGGCGCCAGGACGCGGCAGGCGTCCGGTTGGGGAAGAAGGCGAGGAGGGTCCGCAGTGAATATGGTCCATGAACCAGTGTCAATGGCAGGTGGGACCGGGGCGGGAATGGAGGGAGGTAGCCCACTGACCGGGTGTACGAAAAGGGAAGACCAAGTGGGGCCCACAGGGTGCGCTGTCCACCCCCATCGGGCTGGAATCCGTGGGCCCTGCCAGGTGGGACCCGCATGTCATACGACCAAAAATAAAGGAAATTCGAAAAATGGAAACAGGGCTGTTTGACCAGGGAATCAAGTTTCTGAAATTTGATAAAATGAGCACCCAATTGGAGGAATTTGGTTAAGGTATAAATACAAGAATTGCTCTAAATTTATCCCTCTACAACTTTGTTATAGACATTAATACCATGTTATGTATAAAATTATGGTTTAGATTTAAATTTGATTAACATACCCCGGTTTGACCAAAATAATCCACCAGTTTAGAAATTCTAAAAACCCATTTTATGATCACTTTCATACAAGGAGTTTTATACCAAAGTTGTTCATAATTGCATGAGCTACAACTTTCTCAAATAGAGTTTTGCAAGATTATGGCTGTAGATCAAATAAAATTTGAATTTACTAAGCAGGTCAGATTTGGGCAGATTTCATGTCCTGACAGAAAAGACCTAAAACACCATTCAAACCTTCATGCATGTCACTACTAAAAATACCAAAGTTAATCCTCATAAAATTGTCTACAAGTTTGTTATATAGAGTTTGGTCCAAAACACATTATATTTTGAATGATAGGCACAAGTGTATTCATGGGTTTGGTAAAATTGCAGCTTTAATTCATGTATAGTCTTTCTTTTGTATAACCTTTGAGTGACCAAATGGGGTCCAATTACTTTAAGGTCAGGTGAATTTGAAAGGTGATAAGTTTAGATTCATCTCATAGAACTGGAAGATTTTGAAGTTTTATAGTGAAATCAAAAGTAATTTCCTGATTGAAGTTTGGGGAAGGGTTGAAAATTTTGAACTTAGTGGTTTTTCTACCTAGTTTCCATCCTTCTCTAAACATGCTTAAGTCCAAAACCATCATTAGCATTCATCTAATTGTGTGTTAAGGCTTTTAAGATTCTGGGGGCATCATAGGGATGATCCAGAACCACCACTCAAACTCGTTAACACCTTATAAATAGAATACCAGCTTTCTTCAAGAGCTTCTGCTTGAAACTTGTGGTGATTATATTGCCCTTCCATAGTCTGGGTCTGTCCCTGCAACAGTTGCATATGCTTCTCCAATGACTTACTAGATGCACTCCCAATATCATCGGAAATGCTTTGCAAATCCTCCATCTTAGAAGACTGTTTCATCAACACTTTTGATTTCATTCTAGATGTATCCAGTCTCATCTTTCAGCTTATCCATCCCATTCCGAAGGCTTTCAAATGACTCCTCTCTACCCACCATGTCAGCCTCAATATTTTCCCTCATTTTCATCTGCCCTCCCCTTAGCTCCTAAGCAATGGCGATCTCCTTAGACTGGTCAAAGATATCCTTTGATTGAGCAAGCATGCCGTTGATCTTCTCCACAGCTTCCTTCGACGTCTTTGCCAAATGGCTGGCTTGCATTTTGATGGATGAAAGAGTGCCTCAACCTTACTATAATCCTTAATGATATGGCCTAACTGCTCTTCAATGACTTAGACCTCCACAACAGACTTGGATGTCCTTGTCATGGGTCTCCCTAAGTAGTGGTGACCTCCTTAGACTAGTCAAAGATATCCTTGAAGTGAGCAAGCACGTCATTGATCTTCTCTCCACCTTCCTTCGACGTCTCTACCAAATGACTGGCTTGCATTTTGATGGATGATACAGTACCCAAATCCTTTCTAGACTCCTTTGTGATATGACCTGATTGCTCTTCAACGTCTCTGCCAAAAGGTTGCCTTGCATTTTGAAGGATGATAGTGACGTGAACCTTGCCGGACTCCTTATTGATATGGCTTGACCGCTCTTTGATCACCTCAAGCTTCTCACTTGATTCCTTTGTCATGGCTGTGCCTGAGCAGTGGCAATCTCCTTAGACTGGTCAAGATATCATAGGAGCGAGCAAGCACGCCGTTGATCTTTTCCCAAGATTCCTTCGACGTCTCTGCCAAATGGTTGGCTTTTCATTTTGATGGGCAATAGAGTGCCCTGAACCTTGCCAGACTCCTTATTGATATGTCTTGACTGCTCTTGTATCACCTCGGGCTTCTCCATGATGGACTTGGATGTCCTTGTCATGGTTCTGCCTGAGCAGTGGTGATCTCCTTAGAATGGTGAAAGATATCATTGGAGTGAGCAAAGTCATTGCCGATCTTCTCCCTACCTTCCTTCTACGTCTCTACCAAATCGCTGGCTTGCATTTTGATGGACTATAAAGTGCCCCGAACCTTGCCATACTTTGCCATACTTTTAATGAATATGACCTAACTTCTCTTCAATCACCTCGAGCATCTACACAATACACTTGGATGCCCTTGAGCAGTGGCCGATCTCCTTAGTCTAGTCAAATATATCCTTGGAGTGAGCAAGCACATCATTGATATTCTCCCTAGATTCCTTTGACGTCTCTACCAAATGGCTAGCTTGCATTTTGATGGATGATAAAGTTCATTGAACCTTGCCAAACTCCTTATTGATATGGCTGGCTTGTATTTTGATGGATGATAAAGTGCCTTGAACCATGACATACTCCTTATTGATATGGCCTGACTGCTCTTCGACCACCTCCAATGTCTCCTCATTGGACTTGGATGCCCTTGTCATGGCTCTGTCTGAGAAGTGGTGATCTCCTTGGACTAATCAAAGATATCCTTGGAGTGAGCATGGACGTCGTTGATCTTCTCTTCAGCTTCTATCGACGTCTCTGCCAAATGGCTGGCTTGCAATTTGATGGACGATTCAGTGCCCTGAACCTTGTTAGACTCCTTAATGATATCGCCTGACTTCTCTTCGATCACCTCGAGCTTCTCCACAATGAACTTTGATGTCTTTATCATGAGTCTACTTGAGCAAGGGTGATCTCCTTAAACTAGTCAAAGATATCCTTGGAGCAAGCAAGCAAGTCATTGATTTGTGGCCAACTTCCTTCAAAGTCTCTGCCAAATGACTGATTTGCAATTTGATGGACGATATAGTGCCTTGAACTGTGCCAAACTCCTTAATGATATGGACTGACTTTTCTTCGATCAGCTCGAGCTTCTACACAATGTACTCGGATGTCCTTGTCATGGCTCTGCCTGAGCTATGGCAATCTCCTTAGACTAGTCAATGATATCCTTGGAGTGAGTGAGGACGTCATTGATATTCTCAACAACTTCCTGTGACGTCTCTACCAAAAGGCTGGCTTGCATTTTGATGGACGATAGAGTGCCCTGAACCTTGTCAGACTCTTTAATGATATGTCCTAATAGCTCTTCGATCACCTCGAGCTTCGTCACAATGGACTTGGATGTCCTTGTCATGGCTATGCCAGAGGAGTCGCAATCTCCTTAGACTAGTGAAAGATATCCTTGGAGTGAGCAAGAACGTCGTTGATCTTCTCCCTGGCTTCCTTCGACGTCTCTGCCAAACGCCTGCTTGCATTTTGATGGACGATAGAGTGCCCTAAACCTTGCCAGTCTTCTTACTAATATGGCTCTTCCTGAGTAGTGAGATCTCCTTAGACTGGTCAAAATATATCCTTGTAGTGAGCAAGCATGTTGTTTATCTTCTCCCTACTTCCTTCGATGTATCTGCCAAATGGCTGGCTTGTATTTTGATGATAAAGTTCCTTGAACCAGGGTAAGCGCCATATTGAAATGGCCTGATTGCTCTTTGGTCACCTCTAACGTCTCCGCAATTGACTTGGATGCCCTTGTCATGGCTATACTTGAGAAGTGGCTATCTCCTTAGACTAGTCAAAATATCCTTAGAGTGAGCACAAACGCCGCTGATCTTCTCCCCAACTTCCCTCAATTTCTCTCCCAAATGGTTGGCTTGAATTTTGATGGACGATACTGTTTGGATGCGGGAAAATATAGATGTGTGGGTGTGCCAGTGTACTCAAGTACACAAAATAAACATAACACAAAGAGATGGGAACATGTATTTTATTAATCATCACGAATAACAAAGAAATACAAGTCCCATATGTGCGCTCCATGATCTGCCGGGGGCGGCGATTCGACTTGGGCGATGTGTTCTGCTGGTTCCTGGGGCCTCGAAAGACTTTCGGTTAGTTATCCCCCGCAAGTATAGCTTGCTGGGGCACCTCTGATGAAGCTATTATGGTCGCCGTCTTCAGTCTTCGCTTCACTTCTCCTTGCATGTGATGGCGATTGGTGTAGATATGGGTGTGTCGGCGTCATCCATGGCCTCGTCAGTGTCCATGAGCTGGTATAGCCCCGCATTGTTTGCCTTGTCGGTGTTGAACGACACGTAGTAGATGTGGTGGTAGTAGATCAACATGCGTGGGTTGGTGTAGCTGGACCGGTTAGGACGCCACGACAACATCATCATCATTGGTGAGATTAACAGCAGTGAAACACTGTCAGGGCCAGGGCACCTGGTGTGGCGAACCTCAGCCCGGCCCAGCTCCCTATACACCTCTAATTTTTTTTCAACTGATGAATGAACCTGAGTCGAGATTGAGCCGACCCACAACCCTTCCGTAGTTCTGTCCATCCTTAACCCCACTCCCGCTCACGCTCGTGCTCGCTGGCCAACCCATGGTGCCGCTGGCTGTCAACCCTCCTACAACCCCCGTCTTCAGTCCTCCGAGGTTCTGCTGCTCCAGTAATTCCCTCGCGCTCATCCCTCTCTAGCTCCCTCCCTTCCCTTCCCGGCTGCGGACCTGTGCCTCATCCCCATGTGCCTGCTAGCTCGGCGCACCCTCAGTCCCTCTCCCAATTCATGCAGCACGAGCAGATCTGCTTCGCCTATAGCCCGGCGGGCGATAACCGGTGCTGTCTCCAACTCCCCCTCCCTGTTAGACCACTGACCGCCCAAGCCACCAGGTGCCTAGCCACCCACTGCCCCACTGCGCCTTGTAGGAGAGGTGTGCCCTCGGCAGCCAGTGGACCTGCACCCACGCCCTCTGTGGCCGGCCGCCCGATGGCCTGCCATCCTATGCTCGCTCCTGGCACCCCACTCGGTACAATATATGAACACCGGTACGACGCTGCACCTAAACTTTTAAGCGTCCTCTAGTAATGAACATAGTAGAGCACGCCCTTGCTCCTTATGTAGAAGTACAAAAACATGAGCACGGCTTGCTCCTTCTGCAGAAGTACTCATGCATGGCTTTGTATGTGGCCAGCATCCATGTACAAAAGGCGAGGAGCCATGCATACTGTGGTTCCTTGGGTGAGTCTGGGCATGCATGCAGGTGCCCAATGGCGCCGGCCGCCTGAGGTCTACCGGTGCACAACTACGTACACGATGTGGATTCGAAAGTGATGCACATAGCCCGTGAAACTACGTACACAACGTGCGGCTGACGACCGTCGTGACGGGCAGGGCACCATGGCAGCCAGCGTGTTGGACGTGGATTCGAAGTGATGCATGCAGCTGCGGATGTAGATGCATGGATCAATAGCACGCACTCCCTTGCTAGCTTCCTCAAGTGTACTGCCATACGTGCGATATACATAATCCCTTGCTAGCTGTTAGAAATAAGCGCACTTTTAAGATTAAATTAATTCCTAAAAATCATGCATAATGGACTAGGGATAAACCACACAACGCATAAAGCAACATGTCCATGTAACAGATTGAATCTATCTCAGATGAGAAACTCATCATTGATTACAGCGGGGAACTCTCCAACATGGCTAACGATGAGATCCGAGTCGAAAGCTTGAAGACCGAAGAACTCGAATGAGCAGTCACGTGATCGTTGCCAAAAAACCTGATTCGCCCCAACCCATGTAGGTTCTTCAATGGGACGATGTTTCGCAGACACCGCTCTCCCCGCCCCCACCGACACGTCGATGGAAGGGATGGTGGCGCCTGAGTAGTCGCACAACACCGAAGACAGAGAGCCCTCTCACAAAAACCCAAGATGTATTTCTCAAGTTATGATATGAGTACGTACCCACGGGACAGCGCCCGCTTTATATCGGCGAGATAGCTCGGGTGACTTAGCGCAAAAGAAAGGAAACCGACTTCGAGAAAGATCTCGTGATAGGATCAAATTCGGTTCCAAATTTAACGCCCAAGTCATAGTCAGCTTAGGGTAGAAAACAGCAAAAGATTAAGACGGAATTTAATTGGCCAATCGCCACGTCACAAGTCACGCGATTATTCACGCGAAAAATACGCGAATACGCGTGCGCGTGCGTGCGTGCGCGTGTGACTATATAGCTTCCTCTCTCTCAATCTCCTATTCATGAAAGGGAAAGAGGTTTGCTATATAACTTGGCTATCTTCCACCTCAACTCACCACGTGGGACTAAACCCCCACCACTTCTACCATACATGAGTGGGCCCTTTGAGATTTTTCCTAGAATTTATTAGATACATATTGAGCTAGGCCCATAAATTCCAACAATCCCCATCAAATCTCGAGGGCACAATATGACCGACTCTCAAATGTCATTAAATGTTGTTTGATATATCGATGGAGACTGTTATGTTGAACATCCACCTTGATCAAAGATCTACATTAGACCACAACTTTCCAATGGACTATGCCTTGAATTGGTAGTTTTGCGTGATCTAATTTCACTCAAGGATCTGACTAATAATTGACAACCATAAGGCTACACCTCCTCACGTTGGAGCTTATAAGTCATACTCATGTGTCTCTTCATGAGCTCCCTAGCGATTTCCCACGTCTCACGGACCTTGACCAACGGTCACCTCACATAGGTTTGTTTGTTCAAGAATACCCTGTAGGGTGGCATCTTGCTGTTAAGCCTTTCAAACACATTAAGACAAACATCAACCTGCCATACAGAATGAGAGTATTGCACCTTCATTGGAGTGGGTAGTATAGTATATACTCTGCAGTCACACTAACGGTTTATTTTTCACAAGGTCCAAATTCACGGGATCTCCGATCACATTGGTTTTTGTTGCCACCGTGTGCAACTCAGGTGGGGTCTCAGATCCATCTCCTTCGATGCAGCGTCTATCACCTTCCTAGATAGACCTTTAGTAAATTGATCTACCAGATTCTTAGTTGCATTGATATACTGAACAGCTATCACTCCGGAGTTTCTCCGTTTTCGGATAGACTTCAACCGTCATTTGACGTGTCTCGAGGATTTGAAATTATCCTTTTTACTGTTCACTTTACCCATAACCATTTGGTTATCACAGTTCATAAGGGATCGCAGAAATAGGTTTTTCCACTATCGACAAATCCATCCAAAGCTCTCTAAGCCATTTAGCTTCAACTGTGCTTGTATCCGATGCAGTGAGCTCAGCTTCCATGGTTGACTTCGTCAATATGGTCTATTTACACGACCTCCAGTGAAACAGCAGCTTCTCCATGAGTAAAAACATAACCACTTGTTGCCTTTATCTCATCAGTATCAGAAATCCATTTCGAATCACTATACCCTTCGAGTACCTTAGGGTACCCAGTATAGTGAAGTCCATAGCTCATTGTACCTTTCAAGTAGTGCATAACTCTCTCAAACGCGCTGCAATGATCATCTCCCGGATTAGCAGTAAACCAGCTCAACTTGTTAACCACAAAGAGATGTCAGGTCGAGTAGCACCAGCTAAGGTACATGACGGAACCAATTATTTAAGAATATCTCAGTTGGTCTTTTCCTGTCCCTTATTCTTTCGAATAATCTTGTTAGGATCATATGGTGTTGGAGAGGGATTGCTGTCCAAATAGCCAAATCGGCTCAGTATCTTCTCAGCATAATGAGATTGCATAAGAGTAATGCTATCCCCACTTTTGATCAGCTTGATGTTCAAAATCACATCAACCTCACCCAAGTCTTTCATATCAAAATTCTAGGACATAAATGACTTCACTTCATTGATTACCTCAATTTCAGTCCCAAAAATTAATATGTCGTCGACATATAAGCACATGATCACACCTCTGCCCCTACCATAGCGGCAGTACACACACTTATCAGGTTCATTAACAGCAAAGCCCGCCTAGTGTTAGAGTATTATCAAATTGATCATTCCACTGCTTTGGTGCTTGATTCAGCCCATACAAAGACTTCAATAACCTGCACACCTTGCCTTCTTGTCCATGTACTATGAATCCTTCAGGCTGATCCATATAAATCTTCTCATCTAGATTTCCATTAAGGAAAGCCGTCTTCACATCCATCTGATGGACTAGAAGACCATATGAGGCAGCCAATGATAGGAGTACACAGATAGTAGTTAATCTAGCAACAGGTGAGTAAGTATCAAAGAAGTCTCCGCCTTCTTTTTGTGTATAGCCTTTCGCTACAAGCCTGGCCTTATACTTTTCAGTGGTACCATCCGACCTAAGCTTCTTTTTAAACACTCACTTTTATCCCACTAGTTTGCAACCGAAGGGACGGTCAATAATTTCCCAAGTTCTGTTAGCCATGATGGAATCCATCTCGCTACGAACAACCTCTTTTCCAATCGTCTGCACCAGAAGATGTGAACGCCTCCAAAACAGACTTGAGCGTATCGTCCACAAGATATACAGTGAAATCATCACCAAAGTACTTTGGAATCCTTTGTCTCTTTCTCTTGCGAGAAGCTATTTCACTGTTATCCTCCTCAAGTGGTTGTTCTAGATGATCAATAGGAGTAGATTGTTCATGTGGTACAACAATATCATGACTAGGAGTGTAATGTGCATCTTTCATAGGAAAAATACTCTCAAAAATGTATCATCTTGTGATTCAATAATAGTATCAACAAGCACATCAGGCGAATCAGATTTAGCCACTAGAAATCTATAAGCTTTGCTATTCATAGCATAAGCTATAATGACACTATCAACAGTTTTTGGTCTAAGTTTGTGCTTCTTGATTATCGGTATGCTGACTTTCGCCAAACACCCCCCACGTGCATAGATATGAAAGAGTTGGCTTTCTTCCTTCTCAGCCTTCATACGGAGTTTTCTCACTATTCTTAGTGGGAACTCTATTCAATACATGATTCGTAGTCAGAACGGCTTCCCCCACCGTGCCTTAGATAAACCCACGGTATCCAACATGGCATTGACTAAGTTGGTGATAGTGCGGTTTTTCCTTTCAGCAACATCGTTTAACTAGGGCGAATAGGGAGGTGTCTTCTCATGTATGATTCCGTTATTGGCACAGAATTGATTGAACTCATTGGAGAAATATTCGCAACCTTGATTTGACCTTAACCGTTTAATAGTCTTATCTAATTGGTTCTCAACCTCAGCCTTATAGATTTTAAAGTAATCTAATGCTTCATCTTTTGTTTTCAACAAATACACATAACAGAATCTACTCGCACCATCTATGAGAGTCATCATATATTTCTTACCCCCTTGAGTCAACACACCATTCATCTCGCAAAGATCAGAATGAATGAGTTCTAAAAGTGTCGAATTTCTTTCCTCAACCACAGGATGAGGTTTCCTCGGTTGCTTAGCTTGCACACAAGCTTGACACTTAGAACCTTTTGACTACAGGTAACTTAGGAACTAAACACAAGGTAGATAGCCGAGAGATGCTTCCAAAATTAATATGACACAAACGTGAATGCCAAACATTAACCTCGTCATCATTAACCGAAACACTAGCATGATTCACAACTGAACTGCAAACATCCATAGGAGATAAGCGGAACAAGCCAACACTATCATAGCCTTCACCAATAAATTGTCCAAAACGAGACACGCCTAATTTATTAGACTCAAACACCAACTTATAACCATCACGAAGCATCAAAGACCCGCTGACGAGGTTCTTATTTAACGACGGCGCATGCTGCATGTTCAATAGCCGCACGATCATTCCCAAAGTAAGCTTTAGATCGACTGTACCAGCACCATGAACAGAAGCACGCGAGTACGCGACCCGTCCCCCCATCAAGAGGGATGTGCCTCGTGTGACCTAGTAAGAAGAAAATAGAGATTTATCAGCACACACATAAATGTTAGCCTCTGTATCAACCCACCAATCGATAGATTGACATGCTGAAAGAACAATATATGTTTTACCATACCCTACTGCACCAGCGTCACTCACAACCATGTTGACAATCTTGCCCAGTCCTTGCTGACCCTCCTTGCTCTTCTATCGCGACACTTCTTGGCCATGTGTCCCATCTTGCCACAGACAAAGCATTGGATCTCATCCATATTCTTCTTCTTCTTGAAGCTAGTGGTCTACTCGACCTTTGGCCGCTTTCTCTTCTTCTTATCTCCACCTTGTGTCGTGACATTAGCGCTGGTGTGGTACTCACTTCGCTTGTTTGCGTTGTCCTTTGCCCGAGCCTTCTCTTCAACATCAAGAGAAGTCAGCAGGATCTGCTACGAACATTCCTACGCTCCTGTGTTTCAGATTTGTGGTGAAATCCCTCTAGGATAGAGGCAATTTGGCAATAATGCCACCCGCCACAAACTGATCCGGCAAAACACGCCCAAGCTGCTAGAGCTCTCCGGCAATGCACTGTATTTCATGAGCTTGCTCAACCACACCGCGGTTGTCTACCATCTTATAATCATGGTCACGTTCAATGACATACAATTCATGTCCAGCATCGGAGGCATCGTACATATGTTCGATGGCCTCCTAGAGCTCCCTAGCATTCTTATGATTCATGTACACACCACAGAGCTTGTCAGACAACACACTTAAGATGCAACCCACTGTTATCATATTAGCCTTCTCAATCTCTGCCTGCCTTTCAGCAGTCATCGGCAGAGGTTCGACAATAGGCTTCAGGATCCAAACCGGATCCATAGCATGGAACCACAGTTCAAGTTTCTTTACAGATCTTGTAAAGTTCGCACCATCGAACTTCTCAGGTTTCAGAAAATTAGCTAGGCTATTACCCATCTTAAAGTGCCTATCAGATTTTTGGATCGTTAGAAATAAACGTATTTTTAAGATTAAATTAATTCCTAAAAAGCACACATAATGTGCGCTTATTTCTAACACTCTATAGTAGGGCGGGGCCTTCTCATTTTTAGATTTTTGGATTGTTAGAAATAAGCGCACTTTTAACATTATAGGTGCTTTTTAGCAATTAATTTAATCTTCCGAGTAGGGCGAGGTCTTCTTATATAGGCACGCCGTGGCTGATGGCCGGAGGTACCTACCGCGGCGACCGAGTCTGCTATGAGCACTCCTATCCGATGGAAGACGAAGACGATCGGCTTGCGTCCTTTTTGGAACCCTCCTCTCCGGGTCACTGCGTAATCCAACATGACGCTGAGGCTTCACAAGTCGAAGCATGCATGCACAGCTGGGCTTAGTACCTACACCTGTTTCCTGCCGTCGCTTGGATTAGCATCATGCAAGCGCATGCATGTGCGCCATTCATCAGGTATTCCTTGCCTTTGGCCAGCCTCCATGCAGATGCATACATGGGACGCGTCCCAGCACTAGAGTTGGGACTTGAGCCGTGTACGGCTATGGTTGTCTTGTGCTTTGAGCTACATCGTGTCACGATTTCTATGTACGTTAGGCACATCATGCCATACCGGCATGGCACGACAAATTTTTATCTAAGTCCAAGCACGACCCATGGCACGCCAGCACGTATTCGTGCCATGCCGGTCCAAGCATGGCTCTTCAAATATTTACACGTATTTTCTCTAGCTAATCTATTATTAATGTATTACTATCTTAATATGAACTAGATAATTGTGGTTTTTTTGAAAAATATACAATTAGTGAAACGATGGTAAAAAATAACACATTGAGTAAGACATGATGTATTATTTTGATGATATTTTGATAGTGTAATATTGATGTGCTATTTACGTGTCGTACCGGTCTAAGCACGGCCCAAGGTACGTGCCGTGCCGTCTCACCCATCGTGCCGATCTCAGGCACAGCACGGCCGTGCCGGCACTGCCTAAACTTTATCGTGCCGTGCCGTGCTTCGTGTCTTGCCAAAGTGTCGTGCTTCGGGTAGTCCAGAAATAGCACGGCTCAAGTCCCAACTCTACCCAGCACGTACAGCGCCAAGTATTAAGACCTCATGCATGTCCCTTTTGCTTAGGCTATTGATCTTTATATTCTTGGCCAATTCAGCCTTGCACAAAATATCGTCCAACAAATGATTCAACTTGGGGCGGAAGTAAATGGCTCATCCCTTTGTTCGTTAGGATTCTTGGGCTTAACTCTATCCACAGATTAGATACGGCAGACAGGCGTAACCCGTCCTGATACTAGGTTAATTAGAGGATCGGAACAACAAGTCGACGTTGTCGGAGGCCGGAGCCTTGTGTCTAGGCCGAACTTCACCTCTTGTATGCATCGCTACGTGATTATTCCGCCGCCGTTCCTTTGGGCATGCAAGCTCGTCTTCTTAGAATAACGCACATCATATTCCAGGACGTCACTGCTCCTTCATATTTTCGTCTACGAGCCTGCCTCAATCTACCCCATGGCATAGGCTGGTCCGGCAGCAGGAAACCCCGTTCTGGGCGTAGCGACGGTGATCTCAGGATGACCAGGATAACTCAGAGAAGATGTCATCGTTATGAACTCAAGCCGCGCGGCCGGCGCGACGCCGAGCCCGAGTCAAGCGCCCGGAACGGGCATAGAGTAGAACGCCGTGCGGAACACAACCACAGCAGGCGACGCATGGTTTTGTCCCGGGATCCGGAGAGGAAGATGCATCACAGGGTCCGCCCGCTCGTGGCAGGCACGACGACTGCAGCGCCAAACGCTCGCTGGAGGAGCCAAGTTCGTCTGGCGCCAAGCGCGTCACGCTGCGAGCGCCGTGCTGGCTAGTGTCGCCGTCTTAGATCTACCGTCTGCGCCTTCGGTGTCATCGTCTCGGCTCCTGTTTCAGTTCTACTTCTTCCGTTCCAATTTATAAGTTATTTGATTTTTTTTAGCACCTAAGTTTGAGCAGTCAGTTTCGCCAAGCGCAACATGAGCCGGTCGAGGTCTTACGGACGCTGCTCCCCGTAGTCCTTGACCCAATCATCCGACGCCCTCCTTGATAGTTGTCCATGGGGTCCGCCTTCAGCAGACCCTGAATCTCATCCAGCTCCTCGCTGCACAAGCTCCGCGTGGGAAGCAGGGGCGAAGCTATGTAGGCCACTGTGGTGCAAATGCACCCACGCCAAACTCAAATTTCAATGCTAACTGTCATTTATTTACCACTTGTGCACCCCCAAATCTAAGACTATGCACCCACGTGGCTAGAAAAGAATGTTCAAGAATCAAAGCATTAAGCCCTAACAAGCCATCCAAACAGACATACATATCTTATTTCTATCAATTTACATGTATCATTATACCTCAAGTAAAGCTGTGCACCCCCTCTATTTTCGCCTAGCTTCGCCCCTGGCGGGAAGGTTGAGTCCCCGAGTCCGAACCTTAAGCAGGGTCAATCATCACCACAGGACGGTCACGAGCCGAGATGGAGGTGAGCAGTTCCGCAATTCTCTTCAGTTCCATGGCTCGGTTGGCAAGACGATCCCCTCTAGCCAGCCGCCTTCCTCGAGAGGAATTCGGAAAGAGGGATTTCGTCCTCAAGGAGCAGTGACCCTGGCCCAAATAAATGATAGTCTAACCCCGCACGGGCGCTGTTACCTTTCGGAGGGGTGTGAGCCTCCTGTTCTTTGAGTACTGATGAAGCGGCACCAAGCTGGGGGGAGGCGCGCTGCAGGGACCGTCCAGCGAAATACAAGTCGGAGCTGACGGCGCGCTTGATGAAGGCGTGTCGTTCACAATGCAATGTCCAGTGGAACTGTGGAACAGGAGAGCTAGAGCCGACGAAGCTGCACTCGCAGATGGCAAGGCTAAGACAACGACATCAGCCGACACGGCACCCGCAGGTGGCGACGCTGTGGTCAGGGCCATCGGATTCGCTGTTGTAGTTGGCGCGGCATCCTCCACCACGGCAGCCGAAGCTGGAGCGCATGACTGATAGGATCACCATGGTCCCCGCGCGATGATCAAAACCGAGGATGAAGCATGGCCTCGGGTCGTTGCCACGCCGATCGAGACCGACAATTAATTGGAGCAAGGAACTCCTGCTTCAGATCCCGTGAGCGTAATGTCACCCAGTGTGAGGTCCACTGGATCTACGTGTTGGCCATAGATGGCCAACGGGCCGACACGGCACGGGCCCGCTAGGCACGGCCTTGCTAACGTGCCGTGCCGAGCGGCACTGCATGCCCCGGCCGCGGACCCAGGCACGGCACGGCGATCATGCTAACCGTGCCGGGCCGGCCCACGAGCACGACGGGCCTAACAGGCCACTTTGAGTCCAAGGCAATAAATGGATGGAAAATGGCCAAAAAAAAATGCTACAATGGGGTTCGAACAATGCACCTCATGGATGAAACTGCCTAACCAAGCTCTTCTAACCAGCCAAACACCTTTAATTTTGTGACTATTTTTTAGTAATATCTCTTTATATACAGATATTTATAAATAAAAAATAAAAAAACATAATCGTGCCGTGCCGGCCGGCACTGCGTGCCTTGGCCTCGGCCCAAGCACGGCACGCCTTCGGGCCGTGCCGGCCCACGGCACGGCTAATCCGGGCCAGTGCCCCGTGCCGGCCCGTTAGGCACGGCCCATCTGGCCATCTATAGTGGTGGCCCAGTTCGGGTATAGAGAGCGGTTTGAGAGTGGATAGACCTGGCACACGTCTGGCCCGTCCTCATTACTCATACGGAGACCCTCATCCATTATCACGCAACAAAAAGAGGACCACCTAATTGACAAAATAAATATATATACGCTCACAGTACCTTGTTTCCGTGTATAGGCGGAGGCGCGCGCTCAATGATAATTCCGTTGGAGCGATTTAATTGCTCGAGCATCGTGCTTGGCACTAGACGAGTACGGCCCCTCTGGCGCGCTCTTGGCGTCGTGCTTCCCGCGGCGCGGCGCGGCTCCCTCTCCGGATCGACGTCACTATGGCCACACGGCAGCGCCGTGGCCTGCCTCGAGTCGCCCTGCTCATCACGACTGCTACCCGAGCGCCCAGAACGAGGTTTTCTATTGCCAGACCAGCAGCCATCGCCGGCACGATTGTCGGCGTCTCGACTCGTTGTTCCGATCTCCTACCGTGCATGGAAATATTTATATGGGCAGCTAACCTAGCATCCGAACGGGCTACGCCTCAAGAGTCCTAACGGACGAAGGGAGCGGTTTATTTCCGCCCCAAGCCAGATCCAGTCCAAGCGCTGAACGTTCACCAAGTTGAGTTCGGTTCTGCTACGCACTCGAACTCAACTCGGTATTTTGTACGTGGTTCGATATATCCTAATTCAAAATGGCTTGGTATACTAATCCTTGGACGGGTCGCTGCGTAATCCAACATGGCGCGAGTCATGCTCATGCAGCTGGGCTCAGTACGTACAGTGCAGCCGTACAGGGGCGTACGTTTTGTACACAGTACACATTTGCCTGTTTCCTGCCGTCGCTTGGACTAGCATCCATGCAAGTGCACCATTCATCACACGTATTCCTTGCCTTTAGCCCAGCCTCCATGCAGATGCATGCATGGGACGTCCCAGCACGTACAGGGCCAAGTATTAACACGTCATGTCCCTGTTGCGCTGAGCCTTGCACAAAATATCGTCAACAAATGCGCTCCCCACCGAGTTGAGTTCGGGTGCGTAGCTAAGCCGGACTTAACTTGCTGAACGTTCAGAACTTGGACAGGATTCAACTTTGGGGCACAAGTACGTGAACTTCATATCCGTGTCCTTAAAACTCAAAGGAATCTGATGACCAGGAATGGAGCAACAGTCCACAGCAGAGGACACTTTCGGATCGATATACTGTTCTCTACCATGATAGGAAGACACTGGGAGAACAATCAACCCAGTATATCGGAAGACCGTATATACTTGAAAGAATCACTACATTTATTCAGCACGACCAGGTAATTAAATGCTACATCCATCAAATATTTCTATTCCAAAATATAATACTTCCTTTCTGTTAACCTCTAAGCTGGCCGGCCAGGCCGGGGCTGGTCGCTTTGGAGGCAGAACCAACTCCTCTCACGGCTCCACCTCTCCGCAGTTGTTGGGGCTCCCCCGCTTTGAGGCTGTCGACCACAGTCTCCCAACCAGCGGCTGGTACAGCCTCGTCTGATCAGGCGACCCCGGCCGGCGGAGTCGAGCGATGATCTTTCGCGGGTGCAGGACTTCTTTGCCAAAGTTCAGGTCCCAATCTCTAAGCTGCTAGACACGCCCGCCACTTCACGTGACGCAGGGGCTGTCCAATGCAGCGCGGCTGGAGTTCCGCCTCTCAGGAGCAGACGAATCGCTGCCCAGAAGCTCTCCAACGTGCCGGTGTCCAAGCGGGGAGAAATAATAATCCTGAAGCGACGTCTTGGTTTCGCGGAGACGGAAACGACCGCACCAAGCGCGGCGGCAAAAGACTACGATAGCGTCTACTCCAAAGACCTATCCTCAAGCCACAGGGAGGATGACAAACGCCTCATGGTTCTCTATTAAGCTAATTGGGCATTGCAAGTGTAGTAAGTTTCCTTAGCTCATTTCTTGGCTGCATGCACAGGAAGGATTTTTTTAGAGCTCGCATTTATCTGATATCTAAATTTACTTGTGATGTATCTTGTTACATTTATACTAATATATAAAGATTCAACTTCCTATCGGATGATTGGTCGGTTCCTTATTGCTCAATTGTTGTGAACCATTTAATTTTCATCCTCTAAAGGACAACAGCCTTAAAATGAATCCATTATATTGTAATGGTTGGTATATGAGAAGTTGAGAACTGCTTGTTTTTACTTGGCATGGCATCAACCTATCTGAGTTATTTATTAAAATACAGAGATGAATTGATTAAATAAAAAAAACAGCTGGGCAGAGAACCAACCTGCTGCCTTTGATCAACTGATCATACGCACACGCGAGCTGGGCAAAGAAATGAAATGAATGTCACGGCCGGAGACGTAGATTAAAAAAAACATTTCGTGGGCTACACGAGAGCAACGAGACTGAGGAGCCAGGAGCCAAGGACGCAAGCGGGCAACGAGCCGACGACTGAGGAGTCAGGACGAGCCGACTAAGGAGCCGCGCGTCACCTGATCATCCGATTTGTGTGCCCTCCACGCGGATGTCCACCTTGGTTGCTTCTCGATCACTGCTCGCGTTGTCTGTGGGGCGACAGGCAGCTCCTGGTGGTTGACCACTGTGTACGGACCTCAGGATGATCGTGAGAAGGAGCTATTCCTGGAGGAACTGTCTGCTGCTCGTGACTCCTGTGATGGGGCCTGGGTTGTTTTGGGCGACTTCAATCTCATCCTGGATGCAGCTGACAAGAGTAACGGTCGCAGAAATATGCAACGATTTCGGCGGTTTGTCGTCGAGGCTGCATGGCCGGTCGTTCGCATATTTCTGCGTCCTGGACCGGGTTTTGGCGTCGTTGGATTGGGAAGAGCTGTTCCCGGACTCGTTTCTGCAAGCAATGGCATCTGATGCTTCGGATCACTCCCCTCTGCTGCTACAGACTAACTCTGGGTTCACCTACAAGCCCCGTTTCATTTTCGAGAGTTTTTGGCCCAAGTTCGACGGCTTCGAGCAGGCCGTGCGCAGAGGCTGGCAGCGCCCGGCGGAGGTTACTGATCCATACCAGCGCTTGGATATTCTCTTCCGCAACCTGGTTAAAGAGCTCCAGAGCTGGTCAGCCAAAAAAATTGGCAATGTTAAGGAGCAATTGCTGGTGGCCAGAGAGGTCATCAAGAGGCTGGACAGGGCTCAGGAGAGCCGTAACCTCTCTCAGGCCGATCTGGACCTGCGTGCAACGCTTAAGCACAGGTGCCTGGGTCTCTGTCATCCCTGGAGCGCACCATGGCGAGGCAGCCCGCCAGAGTTCGCCAGCTCCGAGAGGGTGACGCCAACACCCGTTTTTCCCACATCTTGGCGCGGGGGAAGAAAAAACGCATCTTCATCCCGACCTTGCTCATTGGTGATCGCACGGCCTCGTCGCAAGAGGAGCTTGAGCGGGCCGTCTTTGACCACTTCTCTCGACTTTGGCGCCCTGGGTTACGAGGCTTCAGACCTTTCCGCGCTCGACTCTCCGTTCACCGAAGAAGAGGTCTGGGCGGCCATCAAAGACCTGCCGGCAGACAGAGCGCCTGGCCCGGACGGCTTTATTGGGGCCTTCTACAAAACCTCCTGGAACATCGTCAAGAGCGACGTCATGGCCGCGTTCAGCGCCTTCTACCTCGCAAATGGGGGAGGTTTTTCTCGGCTCAACAATGGCCTGGTGGTGCTTCTCCCCATACGGCAGGACGCCGCCGCACCAAGTGACTACAGGCCTATAGCCATGATCCACAGCTTCGGCAAGCTCGTGTCCAAGGTTCTCGCGTCCCGGCTTGCGCCTTGCATGAAGTCGTTGGTAGCTGTGAATCAAACGGCATTCATCAGAGGGCGCTCCATCATGGATAGCTTCAAGTATGTCCAATGCGCAGCTGCTCTGTTTCGGAAGAAGAAAATTCCAAAAATGCTGCTCAAGCTTGACATCTCCAAAGCCTTTGACACGCTGTCGTGGGCGTTTCTGTTGGAGGTGCTCGGGGCGCTTGGCTTTAGCACCAAGCTGGAGAGACGGATTTCCATCCTGCTTGCTTCAGCTTCCTCCCGCGTGCTGGTTAATGGTGTGCCTGGACCCAAGATCGTCCACCGTCGCGGCGTCCGACAGGGCGACTCCCTGTCCCCTCTACTATTTGTCTTGGCCATGGACAGCTTAAGCCGACTGGTCAGCAGTGCTGTGGAGGCAGGAATATTACAACAGCTGGAACTCCCACAGGTGAAACATCACTGTAGCCTGTACGCCGACGACGCAATTCTCTTCGCCAGCCCGACTTTGCTTGAGGCCTCGGCGCTCAAGTTCTTGCTGCACACGTTCGGTGTTGCGTCGGGTCTCACGGCCAACCTCGGCAAGTGTTCCGTCACCACAATTTCTGTCCCAGGCGAAGCGTTGGCGGAGGTCGCGGGGACGTTGGGGTGTGCTGTGGCGGAATTCCCTATCACCTACCTCGGTTTGCCTCTGAGCTCGAAGGCACTGTCTAAGATCCAACTACACGGGGTGGTGGACTCTGTGGCCAGGCGTCTACCTGCCGCACATGGGCCGCTGCTCACAAAAAGCGGTCGTCTTGTTTGGGTGAAATCGGTCCTCACCACCGTGCCGATCTACACGATGATGGCTGATCAGTTACCGGCTTGGGCACGCAAGGAGATCGAGGCCATTTGCAGGAATTTCTTCTGGGCGGGGACTGATCGCTCCGTCCGTGGCAAATGCGCTGTGGCTTGGCCGGTAGTCACCAGACCGACTTCTAGTGGGTGGTTTGGGCGTGGCGGATCTGCGACTCACCAGCATGGCTTTGCAGGCTAGATGGCTATGGCTGCAGAAGACTGGACGACGACCGTGCTTGGTCGGGTCTGGAGATCAAGGTTCACAAAGATGTAAGAGCTTTCTTCGCCGCCTCTACCTTTGTCCTCGTTGGCAACGGGGCAAACACTTTGTTCTGGATTGACAATTGGATCGATGGGCGTTCCGTGTCGGCTATTGCCCCGACGCTTGTCAACCTAGTGAAGAGGAGGGCTAGGTGCTTGAGAACAGTTGCAGAGGGGCTCCTGGAGAGGCGATGGGTGCGAGACCTGACCGGCGGCCTCTTTGTGACCGCCATCGCCGACTATCTTCGTCTCTGGGATGCTCTCAACAGCGTACAGCTAGGAGAGTCCGAGGACAGGACTGTTTGGAGATGGACGTCAGGATGGGCAGTACTCCGCCAGTTCGGCTTATGAAGCTTTGCACGCCGGCTCCGAGGGCTTCCTGGCTACAAAATGATCTGGGATTCTTAGGCACCGCTCAGAGTGAAGCTTTTCCTTTGGTTGGCTTGCCGGCGCCGGCTTTGGATAGCAGACAGGCGTCGGCGCCATGGGCTTGAAGCCAGGGATTTTTGCTTCCTTTGCAACTCGGAGCCGGAATCTTGCCTTCATCTGTTTGTCCAGTGCATGTCATGCCTCCGGCATCTCAGAGGCCCTAACTCATATTTTGACTTATGATAATGATGACTTATAACTAAATCATGTTTAAAGATGGAAAGAACTGAGGTGGAGAAATCACAAGTAGAAAATTTTCTACTCAAATGTACAAAACCTCACGTTGTTTGGGTGTTTAGTCCAAAAACCAAAGGTTTTCATGAGAAACCCTAAGTACAAAAGTTTTAGTTCTTGTTATATAGATCAAATTTCCTTCTGGTACAAGTTAAAAATGTTGAATTGGAAGCTTCAAAAGGCCAAGTCAAATCAGGTCAAACTTAGTCCACACTTAAACTCCCAAATCTGCATTTCAGCCTTTTCCCAAACTTCGTTCTGAAATTACTTTTGTTTTCGCTATAGGACTTCAAAATCTACCTGACTAGGAAATGAAATTAAACTTATCACCTTTCAAAGGAACCTAATATCAAAGTTATTGGACTCCGTTTGATACTTCAAAGGTTTGAAACAAGAAAGACCATACATAAATTGAAGTTGCAGTTTCGCAAAACCCCTGAGTACACTTGTGATTATAGTTCAAAAATATAATGTGATTTGGACCAAACTCTCTATAACAAACTTGTAGACAATTTTATGTGGATCAACTTTGGTATTGAGTGTGGTAACATGCACAAAGGTTTAGGTGGAGTTTTGAGTCGATTAATGAAAAAACAGAAATCTGCCTAAACTTGATCGGTAAAGAAGATTCAAATTTCAAAGGAACAAAAGTCCTTATAATGCAAAACATCATATATGAAAGTTGTAGATAATTAAAAACTACACAACATTGGTATAATACTCTTTTTCTGAAAATAAACATAAAATAGACTTTAGGAATTTCTAAGTTTGCATTAAACCTTGGTCAAACTGGGATCAGTTAGTTCAATTCAAATTTAACCTAATATCTTCCACATAACTTGGTATTCATGTTTATAGAAAAATTGTAGAGTACCAAATTCTGAACATTTCTTGTATTTTGAATTCCCTTTAATTCGGCCATTTGTTTTCTCAAACATGAGGAATTAGAATAGGTGTTCCAGCAGTCAAACCACCCTTTTTCCATTTTCGAATTTCTTTTCTCTTTTGTCTCCCTGACGCGTGGGACCCACTTGGAAGGTCCTCGGATTCCGGCTGAGGACGGACTCGCTGCGGGCCCCACCATCCCAAGCCTCCGCAGACCCGGTCCACGCACCTTTGTCTCCCTTTCCAGCCTTGGCCCCACCGGTCATTGACTTCAGTTCACCGGACCCGGTCCACGCTGCCCGCTCTCCCTTCTTTTCCCCCTCCCTCGCGTGCACGCGGCAGGCTGGACCTGCGCACGCCGCGCCATGGGCGCCAGCACGCCACGCCATGGCCACGCGCCGCCCTCGCCCAGGCCTGCGCTACATGCTCCCTCCCAGCTGGCGTCCTCCCCAGCTCCGCGCCCTCCTTCCCGTCCCTTTTCCTTGCTCCCCTGCCTTTGCTCCCTGCCCTGGTGCACGCCCAGAGCGCGAGCCGCCATGGCCGCGGAGCTAGAGCTCTGTCAAACTCACGCGTCGGCCAACCGAGTCATCCCTCCTCCGTCCGCGACGCGCACCGGCACCGCGGAAGCCTTCCCTCCCGGTCCCCTCCGTCGTTGAAGCCTGAGGCCTCGTCCTCCACCCCTCCCTGCGTGCGCCGCTCGAGCGCACCAAGGCTGCCACCGAGCTTGCCGTGGAGAGCCGCCACCGGACCATCCCCGTGCCCCTCGATGCCACCGCCGGATTCCCCTCATCCGCGCGCACCCTGCATGCCCAAGCCCGGCCTCCTCCCTCACCTGGAGCGGTCGGATTGAGCCACGCCACGGGCCTCTTGTGTGCCGCCGTGGGCGCCCCGGTTCACCGCCTCCGCGCCGGCCTTCCCAGCCCTCCCCGCGCAACGCGACCTTAGGGGAAAGAAAGCCCGTCGCCGGGAACACACGGCCGGAGCGGCTCGGCTTCAACCCCGCGCCTCCACGCGCCGGCGCACGCGCGCGACCGCGCCCCTGCGCCGTCCTCCCTGGCCGGCCCAAGGTAGAAGAAAGAGGCTCCACTTTTGTGAAAACCCCCTGTGTTTTGCCTTATTTTGTTTCCATTCGAGTCACTGTGTACTGAGTCATGGAAATATTGCATGCAGGCCCTTGAAGTCCATGTTTAACTGTGTTGGGGTCCCTGGTCATTAGGATTTTCGGTTTAATGCATTTTATTAAGCTGAGAACTTTGAAAATTCATAGTAAATCAAATAAAAATCAGAAAAATACAAACTAAGTTGCATTTTTATCCTTGTTAAGAGATATATCTGCTGGGTATGATGGTTGAATAGGAAAAGACCTTTTTGCCCCTGTTATTGTGCATGCATGAAAAACCTTGATAAATAGGAAATGTGGGAAAAAATGAGCTTCAAAAATTATGAAATTTGGGCAGAGGCCTTGTTAACAGGTGTAGACTCTGTATAAATTTTGGTAGCCCTAGCATTGACTGTTTAATTACTATTTTGCCCTTGTCTTGTATTTAATCATATATTTAATTTAAGAAAAGGTTGCTATGGTGAAAAATGCTCCAAATGACTTTAGGGGCTTGATATGAGCTCTAGGTTATGAACATGACTCACTGCTAGAGTAGGAGGTGGTGCATGTAAGGTTTTGGCTCTGATTTGAAAATGGTAGAAATAATGCATATTTACGTAAATAATAGAAAATGTGAGACTAGTATATTAATAAATGCTACCATGAATCATATTTGGAAACTTAGAAGTATGTAAACCTTAGCCACTAAGTTGGAGTGCAATGTAGGTCTTCACTACTGTTTTAGAAATGCGTGATAGAAATGTTAACCTAGCTAAGTGGAAAAGAGTTGTTTAAGTGAGCTCGGCCATTCCGCATAAGTCGGTACTACCCTGTCCCATACCCCCACGTAGTTATGTGTGACAAGCTAAGTTATCTTAAGTGATGGCTTGTACGATTTCTTAATGCTAAACAAGTTTCATCACGAAAATGCATAACTTTAGTCCCTAAATCATGATTCCTTGCATCGCATTCGCATCATGAAGCAAGCATCGAACTAATACATGCTCCAATTGTACCATGTCATGCATATAGATCCCGCGAGTGAAGGACACCGCCGGACCAACCGATCGTAGAGGAGCCCGAGGAGGAGCTGCACCAGGAGCCGGAAGACCAGCAGTAGAGGCCCGACTTCGCTCAGGAGGCAGCTACTAACCCTAGTGAGAAAGGTAGGCAGGACCATGAACTTCCCAGCTAAAATAATAATTGATTGTTTGATTACGCATCCACATTATGAGTTGATTGAAAACCCTTGCATTAGATTCCCTGGCCGCCCTGGCCCTAGCACCTATATATAGAGTTCGTAGGACGAGTTGCCTAGAGTTGCTAGGTGCGAGTAGACACGAGTGAAAGGAGTCACTCGTCGCGTAGGTGGTTTCAAAAATCCCAAAACTTTTACCATCGAAGAATTAATATTATGCTCATGACTTAAATGGAGACCGGGCGGAGAATAATTTTATTATGTGGTGTGCGTTTGGCTCCGCCCTGAGTCGATTAAGGCCCGTCCGTTGTTCGCCCATTGGTCGGCATAACATTGGTAGAATGCTTATCCGGGAAATGGGACCGGTAAAGTCTTACCTGGGTTTGTCCGAAGTTTTCGAGGCTCCGCCCATCCACTTGCTGGAGGCCGATGGGCCTGGGGGCGCTTGTACTCGAGGGAGGGCTGACCCAGAGAACTGTGGTATCGCTCCTGAGGGGGCACAACCTGAGGGTTAGGTGGGGGCGCTTTGAATCTTGGGACAAGACAGGTGGAGATCGGGGCTATATGTGGAAACGCGATGGCTAGTAAGCATATACCCCTGGCATGATAGTTATTCCCGGGAAATAAAATCGATTCGAATCGCCGATGCCCACCAGGTGTGGGAATGCCAATACCATTGTCGTTCAACGTAGTAACTACTTAAATATATCATATTTATTACTCATGTTTTCAAGTACTACATGTTTGTATTGTATTGGTTACATTCCTGCAAGATATTATTATGGAGTTATTTGCAAAAGATGAATCTTGATACTCTACGTTGATATACTACTGTTTAGAATCAATGGTTAAGGATCCACGTGCTAGTAAGCAAGCTTTGCGTCAGCCGTAAGCCAATCCATTAAGCCCTACTGAGTAATTAGTACTCAGGGTTTGCCCCCACCTTTTGAGAACAGGTACCGGCGACATCTGGACAACTGCTTGGAGGAGGGTAGTGCCGGTGGGCTCGGTGCTGCTCGCCTCGATCGTCGTTGCATGAAGACTAATAAAGTATTTTGTTTCCGCAGTGAGATGTTTTTGAATTCGCTTCCGCTATTTGATTCAAACCTGCCTATTGTATGGCATTATGTTGAAACCTATATCTTATTTCGAACTGGGTTGTAAAATAAGTGTATATATGCTATATTTAACTGCCTGAGATGATGTATCTGTTGTGGCTCCACTGTGGGCTGGATGTGTATGATGTCGGTTCCCCTGGGAAAAAGGTAAAATCGGGAGTCGAATGACTCTCGACGGACGACCGGGTTTAGTTCGGTCTAATCGCACTGCAAGCCAGAGGTGGCAGGTGTGCTTAGTCCGGATTAAATCGACGGTTTCGCCACAGTGCAGCTTCACCTCCAGGGCTTAGGCTGCCGTCTGCTCGGCCTTGCGCATGCCTGTGACGAGTGGGAGTACATCCAACTCCATCGTTGAGTTCTGGAGTAGGACTAGGCAGAGTTGGCCGGTTGAGTCTCGGAGCGGTTTCGATTCCCTCTTCTTGCTCTTCTCTTGGCAACTGTGGAAAGAGAGGAACGGGCGATGCTTCAGGGATGAGCATACCGACCTCACCTCGCTCCTTAGGACCGCTTTCAAGGTTGCGAGGTTGTGGGTGTTTGCCGGGGCGAGAGACTTTGGTTGTCTATTGCGTGAGTAATCACCTTTTGTATTCGTGTTAGTGGGCTGCCTCGGTAGCCTACGGCCTGTACTCTGGTTATACTCTTCTTCTTAATACAAAGATACGCAGCTCTCCTGCGTATTCAACAAAAACAGTGATTCTTTGGATCGTGACTGCCCCATGGTGATGATCGGCCCCATTCAAGTTTGGACGCTGCAGCCTCCGAGGCGCCTTCCCTCAACCTTCTAGTGGCACCCCGGTGCGAAAAGCTCCACGCTGAGCTTGTGCGTGAGGAGTTGGCGGAAATTCAGGGTCTGCTGAAGGCAGACCCTATGGATAAATCTCAAGTGGCCAGCACAATCAGGAAGGCTTCGTCTGATTGGGTCAAAGACTACGGGCTAGCAACGTCCTAAAGATCTTGACCGTCTCATATCACACTCGGTGAAACTACCTGATCATATGGAGCGTGACAAAAACACACCGACAGAGCGGTTGGAACTTCCAACCCAGGTGCAGATCGGGCGCGCTCATACCTAGAGGGGTTGAACACCGTCCTCTCTGAAGCGAACGAAGATTGATTTGGAGCTTGGGAAGGCTGGGCGGGCCGTTGTAAACTGAGCACGACGAACTGGTTAGGGCGTGTTTGGATGCCTGCATGCCACTAGCTTGGCCCGCATCCCGCAGACAGGCCTCCCGTGGCCAGGCTCTGTGCATGCAAGGAGGCTGTGTTTGGATGCTTGTACCTCTTTGGCCAGGCCCTGCGGAGACTCTGTTTGGTTGGTTGGATATCAGCACTCGTGAGTCTATTTTCCACCCTCCCACGCGGCGCACTGCACGCGGCCAGCCAGGCCCGAAGGGGAATCTTGCATGAGTGTAGCCTGGCCTGGCACCCTGTGCAGGCATCCAAACAAGGCTGGTCTGCATCCGGCAGGACAGGCCCACGTCTCATGCAGGCATCCAAACACGCCCTTAGTCAGCACGAGGCTGCTGACAGAGAGCTTAAGGCCGCGCTTTGCGGGGAGGATAAGCTTCGAGGGCGCATGCGCGAGGCTGCCTAGGTCCTCCAAACCTGTGACGAAACTCTGTGCTCCCAACGTGACCACATAGACAAGTTGGAGAAGCGCGTCGAAGAGGCGAGAAACCAGGTGCGGAAACTGGAAGAGGAGACCCAGCCAGAAACTTGCCAAACTCCTTATCGATATGGCCTGACTACTCTTCAATCACTTCGAGCTTCTCCACAACGGATTTGGATGTCCTTGTCATGGCTCCGCCCTGAACAATGGCGATCTCTTTAGATTTGTGAAAGATATCCTTAGAGCAAGCAAGCATGTCGTTGATCTTCTCCCCGGCTTCCTTCGACGTCTCTGCCAAATGCCTGTCTTGCATTTTGATGGACGATAGAGTGCCTTGAACCTTGTCACACTCCTTAACGATGTCCTTACTGTTATTTGATCACCTCAAGCTTCTCCACAACTGACTTGGATGTCCTTGTCACGTTATTGACGAGCCTCGCGATGTTTAATTAAGCTATAGCGTATTTAATCTGTACTCCCTCTATCCCATAAAATAAGGTGTACATGTAATTAAAAAAGTCAAACGTTTAAATCTTTGACTAACAATTTAGTAAAAAAATATAAATTTTTAGTGTATGCATGTTATATGTTTAAATTCGTATTCAAAAGTACTTTAAGATGGTAATACTTTGATATTTATTGATATCATATTTTGAAAGAAAGAAATAATCAAATTTTTGCTTTAAAAACCAGTGCCAAATACATACACGTCCTTATTTTGTGGGATGGAGGAAATATACCCTATACTATTATAATTTATAAGCTGCTTTATGGTAACTCATTTCTGCTTATTTTTAAGCTATCTATAACAACACCCATGTAAATTTAGGGACATTTACCTACAACTTATTATAAGCTATCAGCTTATATATAATACACAATATATAAATAAGCTAGATTACATATTCTAATGAAGAAACAAACAAGGTCAAAGAGATTGAACTGGGACAGATCTAGAATTGGAGATTGTATTTGTTATTAGGATAGATCCAGCTAGATACAGAAGATATGTTGCTTTATTTCTTCCGTTGATTACCTCCCAGATTAATATATACGCATGCATCTACATGACCTAATATATACACATGCATCTACATGACCTAAGACTATGCTCACCATAGAGCTTAAAGTGGACGTCCAAAACACTGTTACGCATTGTACGCTTACCGTAGACAGAGTGGCAGTTTAAAATATGAAGCAGTTGAACGAGATATTTGGTGAGCATAGGTCTAACTAAGCAGTAAATGTGGTTCATCAAACTCATCGGTTCCAGAGTAGCAGTAACGTAGCAGAAATTGCCATAAAGTCTATTTTCGTGATGAAAAAAACAAGTATATGGGGGGAGGAAAAAAAAAGGGGGATTAATCTTACTGCAAGTGGTGGCATATTGTGTTGGTCTCCAAGAAGAAGTCGAGGTAGACCTTGCTCTCGGATTCGCTGAGCCTCTTGCAGCAGCGCCCTGCGCACGACGGGAAGGGGGAGGGCGGCCGTCCCATGATTTCGCTGCAGCTAGCAAAGATCTTTCGGTACCCTTGTTTATATAGTGCGCACGCACGAAGTAGAGATCGAATCCTAATCAACCCCGGAAGGAGAGTCCTAAATCCATCATCGTTCGTACGACGCGTAGTTTCTTTTTGTTATCCCCCTCCCCTGTGCTGTAACAAAGAGTCCAACGGCGAGTCTCGCTCCGTGGATGCCCTCGCGGCCTCGCCTCCCCCGCCCCAGACCGAGAGCGCGGCCGCCATCCCCGCCCAGCGCGTCCCGACGTCGGCCGTGCATCCCATGGACTCCACGATCCGACACCGCCGCCGCAGCAGCAGCACCGTCCGCCCCCGCGCACGTCCCGGAGTTCGTTATCGAGTTAACCTCCTACTAGGCACGCGACGCCCCTGCTTTCATTTGTGTGGATTTGTTGAGCTGGGCAAGCCGGTGTTGTTAGCATCTCGTGCATATGTTCCGATTGGGTTTGAAAATTTGTACTCAGAGGGGTGTGGAGGAGAGGGTTTCCGAAACGACGATCGGGCTTTTGCTGCTACCGTAGCTTTTCCCTTCCTCCCACCATAGAAATGATCGTTACAATCTCTCATGGGAAGAAACAAATCTATCTTAGCTTTATTCGATAATAACAAAGCAAAAATCCATCGCCAGATATGTGGGTATCCGATATTTAAAATTAGATTTGACTGTTGCCATCGGCTGCGATTCAAAATCTATTCTGCAAACATGTATCAGCCACTGTTCTATATGAGAGAGGGCATTATATTATCCCATTATTACTTGATTTCCTTGATCTTTCTTAGCATTGAAATGTTTATATAATTTCTTAAGTACACCAGTCAAGACGTGTTATTGGTACCTTGAACATGTTGGGACTTGAAAGGGAGAGCCATGCCATTGCTGATAAAGGATGTTTGTTGCTTCAACCCCAAAGTTCTTGGGCATCCTCAGACGAGACCTGCTGGGGCAATTCTAACCCAGTCGGTAAATTTGTTCATCTAAAAAATGCGATATATTTTTCCCATGAGTTAAGTTTCAAGTGCTCTTACCGTTCTGAACTAATATTTTCTATCAGGGTTCACGACCTGTTACAGTGAAGCAGAGACACTGATGTTCAACTATCATAGGCAGCATGGCATTGGTAATATTTTTTTCCCTGTATTTAAACTTCTGTGCTAGCCCATAGCCCTTTTTGTTATGTGATAACTCTGGGATTATAGTTTGTACTGCCTCTATCTCTTTAGAAACTGGAACTTAACTGTGTATATTCTTGCAAATAGATGAATTTCCTCTGATTGTTCTGTGTATCTTACTTGAGACGTTAAGTAATGCTAGCCTTGCCATGGTCGAAAGACTGGAATGAAATCTGCTTTCGTTTACACAACACGTGCTTGGAAGCCTGAATTCTAAAGTCAGTAGAGCACACATCCAACTATTAAAACCAATCATTACGGATATTCAACATTTTCATGTATCTCTAATTTTTGACTCTCAATTATCCATTGTATTATACGAAAACTGATGGGTCTATCTAATTCTAGGGCAACAACATTGCAAAACTAATGAACGGAATGGACCACTATGCCTATGGGAGCTCTAATGCTACTAGAACAACAGATGAATGGTTCTCCTTCCTGGTAAGCTCATTAGTTGATGGAAGCCTATCTCACAAGCATAGATAGTGATGTTGAACGACAATTCAATTTGATGACTGAGAGATACCATTAGAAGAGCCATCCATATGACCATATCAATTCAGATTTGAGAACAATTGTTTTTTCTAGCATGCCGCTGATCTTCATAGGCATATTTTCTTGAAATTTCAGCTTCTTAGATACATTGCCAATTTAATCACTTCAAGTTTAGGAGGACAATTATTGAATAAGTATTGATAGCAATGCTATTAACTTGTCTCTCTCTAAATCTAACATATTTTTTACAGTAAATTGTTTTTGTTATCAACCTATACACAATAACATATCTCTATCCAAGTAACTCTAAACATTCACAGCAGACATGTGAGATTCAGTCATCCTCCTCCTTGATTTGTGCTTCCAGAAAGTCCTTCTTGTTCCAGAGAATAGCGCACACCTGTGATCCGATGTCAACAGAGTTTAGTCAAGCACTGGTGTGTGTTCCAGAATTTGATCATTGATCGCTGCCGCCACCACCAGTGGCCAGCAAGTTGCTTCATAACGGGCACCGCACGAATGCCTTCACAGCAGCCATGTGGTGCTTGAGCCTACACATCCACTGGTTACGGCTCGATCTCATGCTTTCATTTGTGAATTGTTACAGCAAAGTAAATAGAGGTAAATAAGCTCATCAAAGGAAGACCTCTTGATAGTTTGGAGTCCATGCAATGGATGAAAAGATACTACGATTCTATCAAGGGGGCTGAGCATGTTGGCTCGGGTTTTCATGCCTGTGGTGAACTGAATTCTTTATAGTCAAAAGTTCTCTTGAATTTAGCTTGAATAAAAAGTGCTTGAGTATGCTATAGAAAAGGATGAGAAGGCAAGCATATTGTAATTTCTGAAAAAAAATATATTACATGGTTTGTTCTTCTTGTGAATGAAAACGAAATCTTTGGAGTTTCCTCTGTTAGCACTGAACGAAGACAGCCAGCACTCGGCTTGAGGTTGTGAGCTTGAGCAGGTATGCCTTTTTGCTGTATATGTTTACTGCAATTTGATTTTGTGAAGTATATAATTTACTCTGTCATGTGTTACTTCTTGAAGAAGATAACTGATGGCTGGATGTCACCGAGTGGAATCCTTCTATGAGTAAATGGTACAGATAAGCTAGACTGATGTTGATTAATGCTTGATTGTGATAATAATTGAATGGTAATGACAAAGGATGATACTTTTAGGATCTGAAGCTGTGTGTGCAGATCTTGGGCACTTTGAGTTTACAAAATCATCAGTTTGGTATATATTAGCATGTTACAACTTAATTATTCCATATTAGTTAAACGAAAGGCATTTATTATTTAACATCAGTAATTCATTGCTTTGGACACTCTTATATTCATAATTCAGTTTCAATTTGTTTCACTTTTAGTGACTCAAGTCATTGTGTGATGTGCTCGTCAGAGATTCAGGGAGTATCAGTCAGTCTTTGAGATTCAGTTAGTCGTGTTGCCCATTTCCTTTTCAGATCATATTATCTTCACTTCTGAGTCTTGTTCTGTATCCTATTTCTGCTTCTTTTTTTTTTTTTTTGATAAACAGAGCTGCCTGTATTATGTAAGGAAAACGTACACGGGTACGGAACAAATACGGACAACCACTGGAAGGATACAGAAGGACAGCTGTCCTAGCCACTTTGCACAAAAGCCCCTAAAGAAAAGGAAAATTACAAGTAAACCCTAGGGATCTTTTGCACAGCCCAATCTCCATCGCCTTCGCCTTCGTCTTCCGCTGCCGCCAGTCGAGCGCACCAGCTTCAGGGGAAGACGACCGCATCACCGAGACCAAAAGAAACCACATCGCCCATAGGCTTTGAAGAGAGCCGCAATAGAAGAACTCTATGGAGGCACATTCGCCGGGGACACACCCCAAGCTTCTTTGGCCATGGATCCATACCTCACGCCGGCAAACCGGAAAGAAGAAGCATGGATTCGTCCACCGCGCACCCACCAACCCGACCACTGTCCCACTGCAAAGCTCCGCCAGCACCCGACTCGTACATGGGTGGAGCGCCGAGCAGCAGTCTCCAAAAGGAGAACCTCCACGAGACGAAGAAGACTCCACCGCGGCGAAGCACCTCGAACCCATTGTTGCGACCCTCACGACCCCTCGCCGGCGCTGGAGGAGACGCCGCCGAGACAGGGACAGGGTTGGAGGGACTTATTCTGAAGCCTAGTCGTCACCGCCGCCTCACTGACATGGCTTGAAAACCAAACCCTAGATAAACTAGACCCTAATCTACACCGCCGGGCAAAGAACCACGGGTCCCCCTTACATTCATGGCCCGGAGGACCATTGGATGCAAGGAGGACCAGAGTTCTCGCTGGCAGGAGCACAAAGCCTCTCTCAACTATAGCCGATGGGGGAAGACGAGAGAGGGAGGGGTTGGGTGTTTTCTCCTATTTCTGCTTTCTGGTTGCATGGATAGGCAGAGAGTTTTCATGTTCTTTTTCATGCTTGCTTTAACACTTTTGTGTAATAATTGATGCTTATGTATCTCAGTATGGGTCACACAATATATTTATAAGATCACGTGAGTTGTTTTTATCTTATGATCTTTAAAAAAAATGTTTCCGTAGCAACGTACCGGCATAGACCTAGTCTAACTTGATGCCTTTTTTTTTAAAGACTTCCACGAAGGCGTGCTAAACATTATTACTAACTTTGGAACCATAATTCGATTGCCAAAATTTGAACACTGAATGTAAGAGTTTTTTAAAAATAGTAAAAATGCACATGAGTCTTGCCATGACAATAAAAAATGTGTAAGGGATATATCTTTTAATTATGATATTAGTTTTGTTATATAAAAGCACTTGCATAATTAGAGAGGGCTGGTATATGTGTAAACGATAAACTTTATTTTATAATTGAGGTAAACATATTACTATATTTTATTTTAAATATGGCTCAAGACTTGAGCAGCTTGACTATAGCATTCTAAACACCATATATCTTTACGACTTTACCCCCACAAAAGTTTGTATGGTTCCAATTCACCTGTGTCTGCCTCCGTCTGTTTCCGCTCCCCCGCAGCGTGGCAGGACTTGCGGCGTGGCGCTGCAGAGTGTTCCTGCGGCGCCACGGTTTGTGGCGCCGTGAGAGGGGTCGTGCGGTGCAAATAGTTTCCGAAGAGGGTCATTTGTGAAAATACTTTGTGGGAGGGGACAAAGTGCAAAGGCGAAATTGGCCAGAGGACACTGAAAAAAGATGGCTTTTGCCATAGGACACTAAAAAACGATGTCTTTGCTAGAAGACATTATAATTCCATGTCAATTTGCCTCTAGACACTATAGTCCATATAATAATATTTGCACAACCAATAGATAATAATATGACAAATATACCCTCCTTCCTCCCTAGCTATCTCTCGGCCTCACCATGACACCATCGGCGCCGCGGCGCTGGGCCAAAGCTTCCGCGGCTGCATTACCGTCCCTCCCCGCACGCGCCTCGACGGCGGCGCAGCTCCCTCCCCGCGCGCACCAAGCCAGCGCCGTCTTGCCCTCCCGCACGGGAGCCCCATGCCAGCGGCGCCTCGGCCTCCCCGCGCTCGGATCGCCAGCCTTGCCTAGGCTCCTATCGCCGATGTCAGTGGCAGCGCGCGATCGCAGTGGAGTTGGGCGACCTGAGGGGAGGTGGAGGACTTGGAGGACGACGAGTGGGGAAGAGGCTGGTGAGCTTGAAGGTAGGGCCGGCGGCGGAGAAGAGACTCTATCCTCCGCGCCATCGCCGCCCGCGCGCGCTCGCCCTACCGCGCCGTGGCCACTGCCGTGCCTGCCTCCACACTGTGGGCGCGAGCGCTCGCCCAACCGTGGCGTGGCCACCCCGCCATGCCGGCCTCCGCGCTGTGGGCTGGCCGCCCCTGGCGCTCGCCCAGCCGCTGTCAGTGGCTGCCCATGCGTGCGCTAGGTCCTGGGGAGCGAGGTGCTGCTGCGGGTGGATCTAGCTCGCGCGGCAGCTCTGGTGCGGCGCCGATGGTGAGGCCGGGAGGGAGCCAGGGAGAGAGAGGGGTATATTTGTCATATTATTATCTATTGGTTGTGGAAATATTACTATATGAACTATAGTGTCTAGAAATAAATTGACGTGGAATTGTAGTGTCTTCTAGCAAAGTCATCTTTGTTTAAAGCCTATGGCAAAAGCCATCTTTTTTTGTGTCTCCAGCGGGGTTAACAATTTTGTTCCCAGACAAAATCTCGGTGAAGGGCGGAAACGGAATTTCGCCCGAAATTCCGCGAATTTCGAAATTTCCGAACGAAAAGCCAAATCAAATTGAAAAACGAAATTCCGTTTTTTCCGGCCGAAATTTCGGTGTTTTCGATCGAAATTTCGGTGTTTTCCGTCGGAAAATGCCGTTTTTCGACTGGGAAATGCTTCCAACATATGAAAAAATAAAAAATTTAATAGAAAATTGTTTTTATCTTTTCTATTGTATGTACAATGCATATTAAATATATTCCACATGAATTATTCATAACAAATGCATACAAACATATGTTGTCACATGAAATCACAAATAAAATGCATGAAAACTGAATTTATTACAATAACACAAAAACATAGTTACAATTCCTAAATCATAATACAAATTCATAGTACATAAATTGTATAGTCCACGTGAAAGCCGAAGTTCAATATAATAAACAATGTTTATGTATATCACATTATCACGTAGTATTTGATAAGTAATCAAGATAGTATGAAAGCTCAATCTCAAACTAAAGGTATGTTTTTGGAGGTACTAAACCTCAAAAGGTTCAAAATTCCATCACAATTACACTCCTCTTCCATCATAAGTTTATTACAATCCAAATCATAGTCTAAATTGCACGTGCCATAAATATTGAACTAACATTAGGATTTCAACTCACAAAACCTAACACAAAATAATCAGCGATTATTTCCATTGCTAAGCTTTTGAACTCACAAATCACCTAAGAAATCCCTAACATTCAACTAACCCTAAGCATTAACAGGCCAAACACTAGGTTTTTCTACTGCACGTATGAGTGTTATTCACAAATAAACACTAAGTACCATAGATCGACATCAAAATGCATGAAAATCACCAAAATCCCTTACCTTCCTTCGGTTTTCAAGCTGGTGGCGGCAGATTCCGCTCGAAAAAACCTAGGGTTGAAGGGTTTTTAACAGGTTCAAACCCAAATCATCATTTTAATGAAGCAAATCCACTTAGATTTGAACTAGTTCTAGTGCTAATGGCTCATAAAAACATCTAGTTATTTATCATATTTTTTTTCTTTTTTTTTTACAATTTTTTTCAAAATTTTAAAATTCAAAACGAAAAATAGCAAAAAAATCTGAAATTTCATTTCCCATATACTAGCGAAAACAAAATTTTCACCGAAATTTCGGCGAAATTTCGCCGAAAAATTAAAACCTGCTCCCCAGCCAATTTTGCCGAGTGCAAACTTTGTGCCTCAATTTCGGTGAAAAATTAAAACCTGCTCCCCAGCCAATTTTGCCGAGTGCAAACTTTGTGCCTCCCGCACAGGCGCCCAACCGCCGCCGCCCGCCGCCTATCCGCCGCCGCCCATCCGCCCGGCGCCGCCGCGTCCTCGCCCCGCCGGCGCCCATCTGCCGTCGCCCGCCTCGCCCCGCCACCCACGCGCCCCACTCGCCCTCATCCGGCCGTCTCTCCCAGTCGCCGCACCCCCCGCGTGCTGCTCGCCCTCGCCCCACCGCCTCCCACTCGCGACTCGCCGCATCCAAGCGGCAGGCGCCGCTCGCCCTCGCCGCTCCCCCGCACGCCGCTTGCCCTCGGTCAGCGGCCCCCTCCTCTTGCGCGCGCCGCCGCCATAGCTCAGCGGCAACAACGCCTCCCTCCACCTGCACTGCCTCGTCACAGGCGCCTTCCGTCCTCATCCCCTATCTGCGTGGCCTCCAAGCTCCAATAGCCACTGATGGATGCGAGTAGAGCTCGATCGGCTGTCAATAGAGTGTGAAGCGAGAGGATGGTTGTGGCCGTGAACGAGGTACGCGACCAGCGAGGACCGACGACTCCTACGCACAGAGTTTTTCACAGTCGACCGGCAGCGCATCGAGACCGGTGGCGCGATCTCTTCTACGGCATTGAGGGGTCCGATATGCAACCACAGCTGGAGCAACACCAATGGTAAGCCATTCCGCTTGCTCCTTCTAGCTTTTGGGCGTGAGGAATCAGGAATAATTGCCTCGGGTGCCTTGGTTTTGCCTCACCATTTTTTATCCCCTGTTTTTCAGCCGAAGCTGCAGCCTAGCCATCCAATATCTTAATCCAGTGCATGCTCTGATGTGGTTTGCAGGTTGCTTTGCTCATCCTGGTGAGCGTTGAGCCTCTGTCATTCCATGTTAGCTGCCAACTGGGACACACCTATGAAGACCCCATGTGTCCTCTTGCTTGTTCACCTACTGGTGTTAGTTTGGTTCATTGATACTTGTCGATTTGGTCGGCTCCCAGGTTCACGCTTCTTATGACTTATTTAACTTATCTCAATCTAAGAGTAATATTGGAAATTTGGCAGTCGGAACTGATGTAGCGAAAATGGATGTAAGAATTTTAATGTTTATTCATAAGGCAACTCTGATTTAGGCATCTGAGAGTGTGGCTATTTGCCTATTTGCATTGTGACAATGCAGAGTGTGGCTCTTGAAAGGGTCATGTGTACCACACAAGACAAAAGGTACCACTTTGCAGTTTCTTTGCTCCAAAAGTCCAAATTAAAAGCAGATCCAAAGTAAAATCGTTGGGCTTAAGAAATACCTTGTTGCTACAAGCTATCATCTATGTCTACTGTTTACCATGGACCTATCACTTTCAACTTCATTCATACATGATTGTTTGATTTATGTTCAGTACAATATCTACGGAATGGAACTGGTAATGACCTTTGAGATCAATGATTATAGTTCCAATACCTCAGCATATGACGTAGCATGCCAATTTGGTGGTTTTTTCTTGTCAGTTCCATACTCATATTGCTTGTGGTCATTTTTTTGGTAAGTGTGCCTCCTTATGTGCTGTTATGGGAGATTGGCATACATTGCCTATATCAGCAATTCGCTTCCGCAAATGCCTACAAATAGAGCCAAACAAACTGATTGGCCAATATCTGACTCTGCCTATTTAATACATTCACTGCAACTGGAGATTCTGTAAAATAGAAATGTTTTCTGCAGAGCTATTTGCAACAAACAACTCTTATTGAACTGTAAATTCAATTTAGTGACTGGAAGCATCATAATATATTACTACAGAGACACACAACATTGCCGTGTGTATCATTATGTAGGCTCACAATTCTCCATGGAGTGGGGCAGCCTATGTATACAATCTGTACGATCTAAATGTAGGCTCACAAATGAACTGTTAATAATAGATGTTCTTGCCATATATGGATGCTAACTAATTAGCTTGTTAAAAATGTCATATTTAGAGTATACATTTAGAATAGTAACACTGTTAATGTGAAAAGGAGAGATATGTATAGACAATAAACAAAAGATAGGTTTGGTAAAAGTCTGGTTCCTAGCTAGGACTCCCATGTTGAGTCTAGGCTCCTGGCTAGAACTCCTATGTTGAGTCTAGAATAACACTTGGTTTAATTTATTTCTTTAGTAGATGTAAGGTATGTCATTATATTCAGGTCTATTTGGTCTTTTCCTCTCAGTTAACATGAAATACATTCCTTTCGTGAATGGGGAAAAATATCAATGGATTATAAGCAACATTACCTTTGAGCTAATGTTATGGTTCTCTCTTCATTTCTTGGGTCTACTGTTGTTCATCTTCAATCCATTTCTCTTTCAGAGAAGGAAGAAAAGGCTCCGAATCATTTTTCCTGATTGGAAACCATTATGGGAAGCAAAGCTGGACTTCACTAAACTCTAGCTCACTTTCTGCATTTTGGGATAAAGATATGTGAGATGGTATGGTGGCTGCTAGAACGATTGTATTAAGCTAATGCTTATGATTCTGGTCTAGCTCATTTGTTTCTTTTCTTTGTAGGAAATGATTGTATTAAGCTAATGGTTATGATTCACCGATTTTTTGTCTTGTCTCATTTTTTTTCTTAATGTTAAATATTTTGATAATGCACTTCATATATTTAAAAGGATTCAAACATAGTGAATTTCTAAATACCATTCTGTAAGACAGTTTTATATTTTAGATTTTCTCATAAAACTATTTCACTTTATTTGCATTTCGTTTTTAGGAAAATAGTATTTGTCCATAGCGAGGCACGGGCCAATTGCATCAAGGATTTTGAGGCCAGATTATTATTTAGTCAAAGACATATATCCATTGTTGTGTCATCCCCGTATTCTATAAGAGGGTCGTCATGCCCGGGTCAAGCTCTACCAGGGCCGATCATCCATTGGTGGAGTGGCTACGGCTGGGTTCAAGGAAAGTAGGGAAGGCTCAACAAGGCTTTCATATGCACCAACGCCGGTGAAAGTGCTTGGGGCTTTAACTACATGGGAAGACTCGAGAAGCTCTAGAGTCAGCATGCCATTAGCCATGGCAAAAAGGCGAGGATGAGAAAGCTACCGGCTCAATAGGTACCGTACAAGGAGTAATCATGCTCCCGCGTCAGTCCATGTTGATTTGTCGGCAGAATATCTTGTTTCATTTAGCTGGCTAAATGTCCATGCATGTACTACGTACTCCATCGGTTTTACAGTGTCCATCGGTAATTTAGAAATGTCGACAATGCATGCCGAACTATTAATGGTTTTTCTAATCACAAATCGCGATTGGATATGATGCACACGGCAAAGGGGCCAGAAACCCAACTTTTTCTCAGACTTTAGGTCTTACTATTATTATGCCATTGTCCCTGGAGTATTTGTTAGTGATTATCATGGAGTCGAGGAATATAGAGCATATATATTTGGTAGATCTTATTCTCTATCATTTTCATTACTTGTAAGAGGTAATTTAATTTTATGGTTGAAAGTGGTTATTTAGTGATTCCATATGATAAACTAAATGGAGAAATTGATACTATGTCAGGGTGCCCGGGTGAATAAGGAGAAACTACTTTTTTCAAGCTAGCTCCCAACCCAAATCTTAGTTCATTTCAGAGAGCCATTTCATATGATCTACCAGCATAAGAGTTGTTCTCTACAAAATATTATTTAGTAGAGCTATACAGATTCACTCCATATGAACTGGGAGCAAAGCACTACTAAATAGGCCCATATTATGTTTTTTTTACCGATTAAGTAGTCATGCCAACCTATTGCACTCCACATTGAATGAACCAAGTTTCGGAGTCGTTTCGGACCACCACCGTTTTATCACTTTGCAGTTATGATTAAAACCTTAGAACTAGAAAATAGGAATGGTGCCTACAGGTGATGCATAGGCACAGGGAAAATAATGAAGGCAATGCAACTTACGGTCATGTTTTCACAAGCTTAATTAGTTTACTTCTTTTTTTTTTTTGCTCAAAGCTGTAGCAGCATAACAAAAGGTTGAAAACTGAACACTAACCATGCACTTCGATGCATAATATATAAAACATGCAAACACAACCGTGCGCCCTGCTTATGAGTTGTGTACCAATCGCGACATTGTGAGATGGATGATATATAGAGAAGAAGTAGAAAACTGTAAATCTTCCGAATAAATAAAGAAACATAAAACAACTAACGTCTCATCTATCAGTACCACAAAATTAAAGCTTGGCTTCTATCTTTACAACTTTACCGGCCAGCGCGCTTCACGCGGAGAGGAAATACTTTGTGGACCATGATCAGCAAACCATGCATGATCATGATCTTATACTGTCCCAAAAGAGACCAGCATGAACGAATATATTCTGTTCAGATATTCATCTATCGATACCCTGAAGCATCATCGCCCCTAAAAGACAAGCTAGGCAAATATATATTGTATATAGGCACACACGAGATGGTTGCATTATTAATTGCATCTGTGTGTTGTCACTAGGAGTCTAGGAGAGCATGCTTTGCTCCAAATCAGATTCCAATGGTGGTGCTGGTTCAGGTTTGACATATCCTCTTCATCAACAAATTAAACTAAGCATGCGCATGTTCCTCTTCAACAACTAACATATATAAGGTGGTGTTGGATTGTTACATGGCACTCGAGAGGGCCTGATGCCTCAGGCGCTCCACATGGTGCCTGAAATTGAGAGAGAAGGTTTCAGCACCATTTCCAACGTTGCAATAACGTGCGTGCAAATGCCTACGCCAGGATATAAGATTTGAGAGGGCCGGGGGACGTACAGTAGACGATGCAATAGAGGAACATTTGCTGATTGCGCGCGACCAATGCTCGCCTCTCCTCGCGTTGGTCACGTTTCAAAGTTAAAGGGCAACACCCATGCATGAACACCCAAAATTATTACTACTATATGGTCAAAATGTGTGTGACTACGGATCGGAGAAAGCCAAAGTAAAAGTGGGATCAGGATCGAGAGTTGTGTATCAAATGGCCATGGTGATTACATGCCTGAGCTAGTCTCTTTTGCAAAGAACAAGCTCCTCATCATCACTTTGGAGAAAGCTGCTGAAATTAGAATCGGAGACCTCGTCACCCTTTTTCACTTACCCCTGTCTGACGTTGCCTACCAACAGCTGGCCTATCTTCCCAGCCTTACCAGAGAAGCTCCGTTTCTCTCAAGTCGCAAGATACTTGGAATAATTGTGTTTGGGGTTCAAAGCTATTACAGATCATCATACAAAGAAGGCTTTACAGATCACTTTCAGAAAATCAAACGGCTCGCCCATGCTTTCACTTGGCTATGGTGGAATATCTCCTGTCAAAAAGAACACAAGGTTTCCAATTTGTGGGTGCGCCTGCGCGGGGCGTGCCGAATCTTGGGGCCCTGCAGGCCTGCACCGCTCACCTCTGCCTCTCCTTTTGGTATGGTTTGAAAAGGGCAACACCCAAAATTATTTACTAGTACGTAGTAGCTGAAAAGCGCGCTAGTGTGGAGAAAGCGAAAGTACGTAGCAGGTGGTCACTCGACGGTCGACGCCGCCTATATATACACGGTCCACAGACCTTTGCTTCCTTCTTCGATTCGACCCGCCCACCAACGAAACGATCTATCGTCCATGGCAAAGCATCAGAAGATAGCAGCGGCTCTTCGCTCAGCTTCGCTCATAACAGTGAGCGTCGTGTGCCTCGCTGCTGCTTCGTCTACGGCGGCTTCGTCTTCGCCGCCGGTGTGCGCGGGGTCATGTGAGTATACATAGTAGTAGTGTACTAGTGTGTGTGTGTGTGTGTGTGTGTGTGTAGGAAACACACGTGAACTCTTTTTTTTTTATTGATGAGGTGGGGTTTTTTTTTTTTTTTTGTTTCTGATGAACCATGGGTTGCTACTGCTGCGGCGGCGCGCGCAGATGAACCCATCATTATGCTGGGTGCGCCGCTAGGATTATTCTGTGGCGGCGGCGGCGGCGGCGGTGCCGAGGGTGGTGGCATGATCACCTGCTGCGACGCCGGCGAGGACGAGGCCGTGAGGGCGAGGTTCGAGGCCATGCGCATCTCCGATGCCAACTGCGCCGCCATCGTCAAGGCTTTTCTGTGCGCGGTAATATCTTGCCGGATTAATTAATTTCGTGTTTCTCTCCGTGTTTAATGATATACGAGTATATAATCATATAGTACGTACAGGTAGTACTCACTATACGTATACGTATGGAGGGTTTGTTTGGATCTACTACGCTCAGGCAACTAATTCAATTCATATGCGTTCGTCGTCGTCGCTTTTTTACATCCTAGATTACACTGCACTTTTGGATGGTGAGAGGCACACGTGTTTCACATTGTACAGGAATGCCTGAGTGGAAGCTCTCCACTCTTTTCCCATTCCTGGCACTTGGCAGGCGTGGTACGAGCCCCACCGTTTGTACCGTTGAAACAGAGTGTGGGATAATTTATCTGGTTTGCAGGGTAGGAGAGAAAAATAGTTGCAAGCAGTCAGATACAGTAAATCTTATCTTTTTCACCTCCCATTCTCTCATTTCCCTGCTCCAATCCCCATCCCCGTCCCTAGCCAAACAGCCCCGCCCCATCTCCCAACGGTATTGTCTTCGCACTCGCACCCACCCTAATATAGTACAATGTTTGGTTCTATCTAGTTGACAGCCAGATGATTGACTGATTGCTTAAGCATCAGTCACCCCCCTGCTAGACATTACATTTGGATCCAACTGCTGTCCGGCTGTTTCTGTACAACTGTCTGTGCCTTAACAGCTGTTGGCCCAAACTATTGTCGACCGTTTCTGTACAACTAGCTGTTCCGGCTTCATTTAAGCTGGTCTTAGCCTAAAATATACTAGTACCATGTTACTTTAACGGGTCTACTGCTTCCCAGCTTAACGGCTGTCTAGCTGCATATTTGAGTGCTCAGAGGGCTGTCTAGCCTTAGCCTCCACTGTCCTTCAAAAGCGAAAGAAAAGGTAACAGGCCTTCCCTCGATGAAAGCGTGGTACTCATCGTATTCAAAGCTGTATGCAAATCCATCGGAACAGGGGAAAATGATGGGGCCTTTTCTAGTAGCACTGATTTAGCCAAAACAACAAACAATTCAGTTAAAAGCTGCGGTATACTTTCCCTGAGGCCGGCCATCGTGGTGCTGTACTTCTTGTACAGAAAACTGTGTCCAGGTTCCCAATCTTGCTCTCATCAATACCTAGCTTCTCAACCGTATGATCTGGAGTGAATGACAAACACAAAAGGGTACAAGCATTCACTTACCTGAATGACTGACATGAAAAGGGTACAAGCAACAGTTAGTAACATCAGGAGAAGAGGAAGCTCACCTTCAATGTTCTTCTTGACATGGCCTGCGATCCTGGAGCTTAGCAGGGGCAGAGTGTCATTGAGGTCTGCGGGCAAGAAGAACAAGTCAGAAAACATTTGCATTTCGTGAAGATGAAGAGATAGAAGGCAACAACGGAAAGGAACACACACACATACAACTTTGGTGCCTTTGGTCCTGTACACACACGCATACACAAACACAAGCAGTCCGGTGCCTTTGGTGGCACAATGAGCACGAGGAGACACACATATGAACCCTAGCTAATCACACATAAAAAAGATAGTAACACAGATTGATGCACACACAGGTAGCTGAGGAATTGAGTCTAGCGCTAGAGGGAGGGAGAGAGACATGTTACACACGCGCACACAAACAAAAGAACAAATTAACACACACACAAACACACAGTGAGACCCTGGGTCCAAAAGAAAAGGTGTTAAAAACATCATCGCCTCCTCCTATCATTCTTGTCACCAGGCATCCATCCACCCCGACACAGAGCAAAACGCAAGACATTAGTTATGGCAATCACAAATGAGGACATGGAAAATAGATGATTCAAAACACCCTGGGTCGTGTAACACACATCAATGGGGTAAATTGTCCTCTTACCTTGGATGAAAAAGTGAGTAGTCCCCTCTGATCCTCCATCGTGGTCCTCGTAGTCCATCCTGTGCCACTGACGTGTAACGTCCAGAAATTAAAAACTGAATTTGTCGTAAATAAGGACAATAATAAGCCTAGTGATGGACCTCTGGACAGCAGCTTCACCTCTAGCCCGACGTGGCACATTCCTCCTGACATCTCTAGTGCCAACAGAAGTGCCAGGTCTAGCGCTAGGACCAGAATCCACACCAGAACAGGTTCAGAACAGATGAGTTGCCTAAGCACAGTATGGAATAGGAAAAAATAGGATAGAAAAAGAAACGAATTAAAAGGAAACTTTTTACTCATTAGATGAGAACCAATGCAGCTGGGAGAATAAAAATGAAAACAAATTGCATATGCAGTGACATGTCCACGCTGTTTCTTATCTAGAAACCACAGTACAATACATGTTCATTAATGCAAGAAACACCAGATAGCATCATTGCATGCAGCTGCATAACTGTAGTATCTATAATGACTATATACGATTCTCTCTTTAAAAGGCCAAAACGGGCACCTAGAACATCATCCTTGAAAATAAAAAATGGGTGACCAAGCTGCTTCCATCCAGTAACATAAATTAAAGGATAGAACCTGTTTTTTAAAAAAATATTTCACTAAGCACAAGTTTAATCCATATGCATCCCAGTTAGATGTATCTCGACACTCATCATACAAAAAAGTTATAATCTGTTCTTCCTATAAAAACTTTGCTAACAACAAGGCACACCACTAGTTTGTAGAATCTACACTATAAAAGCTCCAGAAAAACATGGACATCATCTCCAAGATATTGCATTTAAACTCACACAACAGGTTCTTTGTTGAAAAAGAATAAAACAGTTGCGGCAAGAGCATATAGTTATAGTTTTAGATGCTAAATAGCACAACCCAACTGTTGCCCCTAGCAACCCTAACTACCAGAGACCTAGCACAAAAACCTACACATAACCACACGCAGCCAGCAGTGATGTAGTTTCTCATGCCTCACTAAATTTAGTTAGTCATGCACAATCAACAGATTTCATAGGATGGAATAAAAATGCTACCACTGTGAATTGGAAAAAGTAACGCACTGACTATTTACACCAATATTGTACACAAAATACATCCACTCTTCAATTGTAAATACTAAATATAGTAGTTGCACAACTGTAAATGAGAGCAGGAGTAGAAAGTACAAAACGGTTGCAAAGGATCAGATGCTGAAAACTCTAGTAGTAGGACTAGAAGATTCCTCTGTTCAATACAAAGGAAAAACAATTATGTAAGAACCTATTAATATATGTAAACACATCTCCACGAATAACAACAGATAACATCAATTAAAACCAATGGTAATAAAGATTTCCAGTGGAGAAAGAAGTATTAAGTTTTACATAATAAGATTACTAATACATTACAGCACAGCTTAGTAGTGTAGCTTTTGTATAATCCAACTGTAATTTCAAATACATATAGGTGGGCACCAAGTACTACCAGATTTGTGGGACAGATGTTGCCCAGACCCAGGATGAAACCTCTGAATTTTACTGAATGAGGATCATGAGAGCATCTACAAACCAAAAACTACAATGTCATGAAATCAAGTACCAAAATATGATAGAATTGCAAGTTGAAATATGATAGGCATTCATTACATAACACATTTTTCAGTAAGTATTCCCTCTATTTTTATTTAAATGACGTTCAGTCAACATTTCCTAGCCTATTTCTAGTTCAAATAGTTGTTCGGAACGTCAAGTATTATTGAATGGAGGTAGTATTAGACAACAAGATATAAAAGAGAAAGCACCCCCCATCACACTAAATTGTATGTCTGTGCCTAAAAAGATGAGGACACAGCAAACAAGCATGTGTGTTTGCTGGGTCAATTCCATATATACGGGTAAAACATTTCTTGTTCCTTCTCCTCAATCCATAACCTGATCAAACTAAAACACTAAACAAAGATTTAAAGTAACAATAGACCAAATTGGAGTGTGCTGACAGTGTAAAGTTCATATGCACTATTAGTGAGATTTCCGAGTGGCAGCTGAGCTTCTAGCAAATTACCTAATAAAAGACACATTGTATGTGCATTAAAAGAGAATGTGTCTAGATATAAGTCTCTTCTCTTTCTGTCACCCTTCTAGCAAAACACATTTTTTATATATGGCATGCACTGAATGTGAAAAAGGATTAAGTTTACAAGTTTATAAACATTGACATGAGCTCAGAACAAGGACAGATTTCAGTAACAAACAGGGATTGTAGACTGAAAAAGCATTATTGGATCCACCAATAGCACAGAACAGGGCCGTACCTAGAATTTTGTGGCCCTGGTGCAACACACAAGATATAACACTGCATTTAGAAAACATATAATTTAAAAGTATTTTTTGTCCTATGGTTTAACTATAAATTTTCTTATAACACTAAGAAATACAATATGTATTCATGCTATCAAACTAGAAGTGGAAAAATATGCATGTGATTGGGCCATGATGTAGAGTTAGTAGAACCGGATAAATCATGCTTTAGAAGATGAGGTAACAGTCAGGCCACGAACATTGCAAACCAATGGCAAACAGAGAAAATTGATCAATACATTTTAATTAATAAGTATACTAGTATTATTTATTGATTTTGGGGCTCTAAATTTTTGGAGGCCCTGTTCTGTCGCTCCACCTGCGCTGCCCATTCGACGGGCCTGGCACAGAAAAGGCACTCAAGGAGTGTAATCTAATAGAGACACCAACAGAGTAAAGTCTATTTTTCAACCCTATATTTATCATAGTTGTCTGATTTATAACCTAAAACTATAATACCAGACAACTTACACACGTGAACTGTCAAATCTGTTTAAAAAACAACCCTGCACCTCTGAAACCCGCTTTTGGTCCATGTGGCCCTGGTTTTGGGACACCACAGCATGCCATCGTGGTACCTCTTCTTCTGGTTCTAGCTGGTCCCACGTGTCAGACCCGTAACTCCTTCCTTTTTTTTCCATCCCATCTCTCTCTCCTCAACCTTTTGTCAGATTCATCCTCAACCTCCAGCCAGTTCCCATCCAAATCCCTCTCTCCCTGTTCGTCTTCAACCAGCATGCTGACACCCCCTTGAGCTCCCCGTATTACCATGGCTGGAGCCTGGAGCCTTTGCTCCATTCTCAACCACAACAGCAGCCGCCTAAACTCTTTCCCCACCTGCTCCCTACCTACTGCTCATGAGTCATGGCCGAGCACCCCCCTGCCAGCACCTCAATCCACAGCTGCAGCACCTCTCCCGCCCTCTCTCCTCCCATGGCGCCACCTGCTGTATGCCTGCACCCATGTCCATCCCCTCCCAGCCCAAGGTGTCTTACTTACTGTCTTCCTCCTTGCAACCTACTGCTCCCATGTCTGTCCCCTCCCAGTGTGCTCACTGCAACAGTGCAGTCCAAGGACATCAAGGCCATGGGGTGGGCGCTAGCACTGCATAGCGGCGCCGAGGACGTGCCGCGCACACTGCCGCCCGAGAGCAGGGAACCGCACCTCGGCCATGGCCATGGCGTTTTTCCCGTGATGAGGAAGAAGGTGAAACTACAGAAGAGCCCCAGAAAAATATGGTAATTCCATCTCGGGGCTATGGATCAGAGTTGGCAAGGATGCCATGTTGGCGTGCTGACTTGGTAGAAACGAGGGTCAAAGGGATGCAAGGTTGTTTTTCAGACGTTTTTGACAATTCGAATGTGTGGTTTGCCTGGTTTTATAGTTCTAGGCTGTGAATTAGACAACTATAACAAATACGATGTTGTAAAATGTAGTTGCATCTAGCTGCATACAAATAAATATGGGAGCTACTGATGCAGAGCTTGTGTTGAATGTTCGTAGTTCATATACACAATGGTTTGACATTTCCTACCTACTCATCATTCATGCAGAAATGCGTCCCTTCCCTCTCGGCTGCACTGTTCAACACGGTAGACTTGACGACGGCCGCTGAGCTCTCAGTTCCTCTGCTATGTGGATCCACTCTGTCGTCGACCTCTGGCTGGCAACAGCCTCCCACTGCCAGATTGCCACAGGAGCAGGACGCCACATTATGCCTTGAGAAGATCAGCATGGGCTCCTACGTTACCATGGCTGCTCACCCGGACAGCTCAGACCAAGTGTTCATGTCTAGCCAAGATGGCAAGATCTGGCAGGCTTCGATGCCGGAACAGGGATCTAGAGTTGCCATGCGGGTCACTGACCACCTTTTCCTCGACCTCACCCATCGAGTGCACTATGATGCTGCACACGGGTTGATGGGTGTGGCATTCCACCCTGAGTTCGCCACCAATGGCCGCTTCTTCGTCTCCTACAACTGCGACAGCAACACCTCACCGGACTGCGGCCCTGGCAGGTGCTGGGGTGTTGGTGTTGCCGCCACAAATGGTTCCCGGCCGTGCAGGTACCAGCTAATCGTGGCTGAGTTCTCTGCGGAAGGTGGTCATGCTGATTATTCCAAGGTAGGAGTAATATATAATTTTCCCTCCTTTCTGTAGCTCTATATACTATGAGCTCTCATCTAATATAAAGTGCAATTGGATTCCTTTTTTTGCTTGTCTATACATCTGCATGGTTTTTTTCAAGGCGACTCGTGCTAACCCATCTGAAGTGAGGAGGATCTTCACTATGGGCTTACCCCAGCCGCAGAAATCATATTCCTACCAGCAGCATGGTGGGCAGATCCTGTTCCGGCCAGGTAATAGCGATGAATACCTCTATCTCATCACCGGCCATGGTGATTTCTCCAAGAGCGGGAGGTCTCTTTTGGCCAAAATCATTAGGTTCGATGTTGGTGGTGGCATGCCGGGTACGTAGACCACCTCAACAAATGGTTCCAGGATGATGTACCATTAATCTGTGTTTGATCTCAGATTTATTTATTTATTTTCAGGGGAAAGCAGACAGAAAAGAATCCACGGAACTCCAAAGCCTGAGATATTTGCCATGGGTCTCAACAACCCCAGTGGATGCACCTTTGATTCCCAGAGACCATCCTACCTGTACTGCGCTGATGTCAGCGAGGTACATCGTCCATGCCATGCTGCATATATATCTTTCTCTGTTTAAGTTCAGTTGAGGGTTGTGATGGATTTTGTTTAATTCGTAATAGACATTGTTAACCTGAACTTGCCTAGAAATTAACATGCATGCAGCAACAATATGAGCGGGTCTATGTGACCACCAAGGGTGGTGGGCAGCATGGTGACTCCTTGTCCAAGTCGGCAGTCTCCAGGGTCGTAATCAATCACGGTCGTCCCGCTGAAGGCCGCATGCCATCCATCGTCGGCGGTCTTCTGTACCGAGGGTCTGCAGATCCCTTTCTTAAAGGAAGGTAATGTTTTTTAATCTGAGAACTCCAACCATAGATAGTTTTGATAAGAAGTCCTTGAACTAGGAGTAGGAACATTGTGAAACGGAGGGGTAGAGTACCTAATTTGGTGCTTGGTCCCATTCCCATACATGTCTTATTGCCGGCGTTACATGCTTTTGAGTGCAGGTATGTGCACATCCATGCCTCCACCGTGTGGACCAGCCTAGAGAGCAATGGGAGCTACTACGCCTCTGCCCAGGTGCCCAACGTCAGGTGCAGCAGGAGCAGCCCCTTGCCCTGCCACGGCAACGGCATAGTCGGCATCGCCGGCCGCGTGCTGTCCTTGGGTGAGGACAGCAGCAAGGACGCCTTCGTGCTCGCCACCGCCGGCGTCTTCCGCGCCGTCCAGCCTGGCCTCCTGGGTTGGGCTGGGTGCTGTTCGTGGGGACACTGGCTCTGCTGTTCGCCTACTACATGGTCTGCTGCTGCTCCACGATACTGTGTGGCAGCAACGGAGTGAAGTTTGGTAGAAGCCTCGTGGAGTGCATCTGCAAGATCAGCTGCTGCAACTTTGATTTCCGGGGAGCTGGCAACAGATTCGAACGTGCTAGGACCGAGTGACAAGCAAGATCTGAGCTCGTTCAATACTGCTACTAGCAGGGATGGAGCTAGGAATCGTAGAAAGGGGTACCAATTAGTAACATCTCCATAATATGTAGGGTCGGTCATTTAAATTATTACTAAACTATACTGATTTAGGGTAGCAAATCATGTATACATATGAGTATACATGGAGCATGAGGGGGGCCATGGCTCCCCTTGGTCCCCCTACTGGTTCCGTCCCTGGCTACCGTCTACTAGTCCGGTTGGTGGAGCCGGACTGTCAAGAGAGTTCCAAAGGAGTTTAAGAAAGGTCTCAATTAGTTGATCATCCTGGTTGCTTAAGAGTTATGGAAACATAGAAATGCCTGTCAGAGTTCCAAAGGAGTTTAAGAAAGGTCTTAGTTGATCATCCTGGTTGCTTAAGAGTTATGGAAACACAGGAATGCCTATGTATTGGAAAAAGTTTATATGACCCCTGAGGTTTGGAGGTACGACCACGTAGCACCCCAAACTTCAAAACCGTGTAAAGAACACACATGAATGCTTGTGTATTGGAAGAAGTTTATATGACCCATGAGGTTTGGAGGTGCGACCACATAGCACCCCAAACTTCAAAACCGTATAAAGAGCACACTAAACTTTGATGTTGGGTGCAAATCACCCCCTTGGGTGGTTTTCCAGGGTGATTTTGCCCAGGTGGCTGCCAGGCTGGCTATCCCCGGCCACGCTGGCCTATGACCCACCCTGTCAGTCTCCACTCCCACCCGTCTTCTTCCTCCTTGCCTCTCTGCATTTGATTTGGTAGTGGGTTTTATCCCTCTCCTTTTGTACTCTCTCTTTCTTACTTGATAAAATGACACGTAGTTCTCTTGCGTGCGTAGGTTGAGAAAAAAAAGAACACCTACATTTGATTTGGTTTATCAGATTATTAGTATGCTTCAGTATAGTATTGGTCAGTAAGGAACACCTACATTTGATTTGGTTCATCAAGTTATTAGTATGCTTCAAATAAAACCATCATGTACAGTATTTAGATGGACTTGATATCAGTTCTTGTCGATGTCTGACGCAGCGGAAGACTTAACTAATCAGAGTCTGATGAGATGGCAGGTCGGCAGGGGTATCATTTCTTCTACGGTGTCTGACGCGGCAGGAGACTGATGAGATTGAGATGGCACAGGAGTGACGGGCATTTCCCAACGGACAGCGCTGGAGCCTGAGGCTAAGTTTAGTTTAGCCAGATTGGAGATTTTGAAGGATTGAAGTATGTTTAAATTCACGATAGATCAAAATCTCTCTAATTCCATCCATTTAAGAGCACCCAAACTTGTTTAGTTTAGCCTGACGTATTGCACAGCTGCTACAGTCAGGGGACAGGGCTTGAAGCGCAGGGCTTGACTCGCTCCGCTCTTCAGGAACAACCCAGGATCACCAGACGGCTCGGACCCTCACCAACCTCAACGCCCTACGCCCAAGGCAAAAGCAAACCATCACAGCCCTCACGAAGATGACAGCAGAGGGGTGGGAATGATGTCCACCTGTGGCGCTGTGGCACCACGGATCCCGCCATCCGCCTCTGTGGCAAGACACCAAACCTAGACCATCTAGGAACTAGACTACCAGCCACCGGTAGATCCACGGTCTTCCCCACCTCCACGAGGACTGGAATGCTTCTATGTGAATTGTGAACCCCAAAGAATGGCAACTTATTTCGTGAAATGTGATCCGTCAAACAAGAATATGGGCATGCCGTGGGAAAAGAATCAGTGAAATCTTCCAATGGAGTTCCCACACCATAAAACAGAACATGATACATTGTGACACGCCAAAGGAACCATCAACAACAAAGGGCAGGCTATGGTGGACTAATCTGGCAGAGGTAGCAAAAGGTACAAACAAAACTGTCCCAATCTCACTAGGTGGCCACGTGAAATAACCGAATCATGTTTCTTTTACTGCCTGTTTGCTTCTCCGTTGGTGCACATCCCAGTTGAATACCCGAGCAATTGTAACCTGACAGAAGAAACCATTGCCACAGTACAGGTATGAGATCAGGCTATAATCAAAATCACACAAACTGAATAGCTAGCCGTGTGCATAGTACCTGAGTGATGGTTTGTTGGTCTCTCAAGAACTGAAGGTCGGCAACAAGGACTTCTAAGCTGGCCTTGGCATTTTCCAAGTTCTTTTTCAAGAGGTCATTGGCCTGCGAAATTTCAGGAAATGAGAGGCCGGGACTAAAACAAAGGTGTGAGTTAAAACAAGGGTGGCCATGTTCAATAACCTCATCGCAGGAGTACTCCAGCATCACGTTTGCACCCAGCCACAGGCACACTGAGTCGGTATCCTCAATTTTTGCACGAGAGTAGATCCCCTCAGATAATTCAAAATCAGCTATGAGTGCCTGCATTGATTAATTGGACGAAATCTGTTAGTTAACATTCACGGAGATGGTTGAGCTCCTCAAATAGAACACCCACTAGCATTCAATATGTTTGAACTTTATAAGAAAGAAACTATCGAGAAACAAGGTACCCAAAAAGTGTGCACTATGTGTAGACATGGTTAGAGATAAAACATTTTGATTCTCTTCAGTGATTCTACATACCATGGCCTATGGGCAAATATGTGGCTTTGTGCCATCATACAAAATCCCTGATGCAAGCACACTAACATTTTCCAAACGGCACACCATTATGTGCCTTAATGAGAACTCAGCTGTCTCATGAATCCTGATATTAATTATCATCTTTTAAATGTTTTTCCAAGATTCACTTGTTTTTTTGTGAGAATATATAGTATTGTTAGATATTTAAATGATAAAACTCCACATACACAAAAGTTATCCCTAACCAGTCAGTATCAAGTTCCACACAAATAAACAATAAAAGCATATAACAACAAGTAAAGATACATGATATACAGGCAGAACATACAGGTATCGATGAGAATAATAATGGAGCATGCAAAACAGAAAGACTCCTTCCTCTAGAAAAATGAGGGAAAAGCAGTGCTGTCATCATGATAGGAAATGCAAAAGTTGATTTGTGATTAGTAAGAAAGCATACAGACCTCACCCAAAGCCTTCTTGGTTTGTAATGCTGCAACAATGTCCAAGCACTTCTCTATATCAGGAATTTTTGCCTGTAGCAACAAAATTGAAGTTAATATGTTACACAGGCTAAACATTAGTACCCACAATTGAACTAATGATTTAAGTAAGTTTAATCAGACTGGTGAATCAGATCTAAGTAAGTTTAACATGAACACAGTCAATTTTAGTGATTAGATACACAATATTGAAGTTGAAAAATCATGAATTATAGCAATACATCGTATTAGCACTCCTCCATAAATCTAAGCAAATAAGTAGGATCACCTGAAGATCTCTCTGTTGTGCGAGAAGTTTCATCTCCACTATTTTGTACTGCTGTAGCCTGAAAAAGAAGGTAAAATTGAAGTCACATCTCTCCTCAAATTAAGGCTCAATCAAGTAAGAGGTCAAAAGGATATATATGCACAAACAAATAAAATTTTACCACAATCTGCTAGATATCTAGAAACAAAAAAAGTATAATGAATATATCTGAGCCATGTATTTTCAGATTGTCCTATGAATTCTCCAATTGGCTTGCCAGTTTCCACAGGAAAAATTCTCTGTTTGCTAAAAACTCAGTTAGATGCCAAAGTGCAGCAGGCAAAATTTGCACTTCCATATTGACTCAAGAGTCATCTATCCAGCCCTATTTTGTTCACATGGGAAGCAGCTTAGAGCCAGTCATGAGACTATGCTTTCTTGCTCCTTTATTATTGGATGAACCATAATTATTTTCATAATCAAGCTGGACACACATACAATATCATGCACAAATAATGGATTTTGAGAGCAATGGTGACACGATTATCCTAATATCACAATGTTTTGTCCTGTTCTTGCATGAAACCTGATAATGGCAGGGAGTTTGGTAGCACAAATAGAGGCAAATCACTGAAAGGGCATAGGCCAGGCCTAGACTCTTTGAAAGAATTAGCTACCATTTCTAAAAGACCCTGCACAATCTAACCTAGAGGAAATAATTTCCATGACGGTATGTATAGGACAAAAAGGAAAACATTAGCAGAGTGTCACTCTAGAATGAAATGCTACAAGTCTTAAATAATGGTTAATTTACTGGAAAAGAGAATAAATTAAGAAAAACTAGAGTCAACATATCTAAGACCAGCAGAAAGAGCTAGGGTCTCCACTCTCCACGAAGGCAAGGGCATGGAGACTGAATTCGCTGAGATCTAGCCTCTGAAACCAGCTGCACCCCAAAACCTCCGCACAAAGCCCTAAACGAAGCTCCAAGTTCGTCAGCTCAGGCAGCATGCGGCGGGCGCCAACACCCACTCCTACCGGGGGACAATTGGCAGGCAGGATCGCACAAAGCACCCACCTTTCCGCAAGCTACGCGCCCGAGGAACCCGCAGAGTGGATCCGACACAAGGACCCTGACGGCCCCGATACCATCACGACGGGGAGACTACCGACGCAGCTACCGGATCAAGCTTATCGAGAAGGCTCCGGAGCACGGTGAGATCCACAAGCCGCCAGTTTGTTCACCGCGGCCAAGGGGAAGTGGATGGCAGGGCTCACCTTTCCTGGAGGAAGGCGAGGGCGGAGTTGACATCGAGCCCGGCCTGGCGGAGGTAGGCCTCGACGTCCTCGACGAAGGCCGCCGCCGGGATGCCCCGGCGCTCCGCCACCCCCTGCGGCGTCGACGCCGAAGCCGAAACCGCCGCCGCCGCCATGAGAGAGCAGGAGAGGGAGGGAGAGGAGAGGAGGGGAAGGCCCAAGTGGGGGGAGGAGGCGGAAGTAGTTGGGCCCAACCCAAACAAAGAAGAAGCTTGAAGCAGCAGCTGCATCGTCTGCCAAGTGGGGTCCATGTTATTCTCATGTTTGGGCTGGCTGCCCTGGGCCGTGGTAGCGGACTGGGTGCAATGACACAAGTCTATAACAAAAAAAAAAAAAACTTTTGTATGGCCATCTATAATATAAAATGGTCATGTAGTTATATTATATATAGATAATGGGATAGACGATTTGGTGGAGTCACCCTAATATCCACTGTTAGGCTAATGCCACCACCAGTGCACCAGCATCTCTATGCAACCTTTTATCACACTTTGTATTTCAAACTCCATTTGCCCATATGCAGTCTCGTGACGTTAGACTTAGGCATTCCTCGCATTGAATACTCTTTTTAAAGGTGAGAAGCCCACATCCTTTTTCTCTTTGAACATCAAAACCCGACACAGCGTAACATGAGCTTGCAAAATCGATTATGGCACCTTGCACATTCAATTTCTAGTCTGTCTGCGCAGTGATACTTCACCTCCATAGGGTACTATGACCACATGTCAGCATTTTTACCTTTCTCCTTCAACACCTCCCCCTTTTCTACATTTTTTATGCCATTGACACGAAGTCACGTTCTCTTTTTTTTCTTGCAGGTGTGTGTGCAGCATCCTTGTGTGCAATAGTTTGTTCCCAATATCCTGCTCCGCTTCCATGTTGGTCACATAGAGCTGCTATCCTTGTGGCCTCTGATGGCTTACCAAGTAATACATCCTTGATCGATATCACTATATCCATTCGTATCTTCACTACTAGCACCCTCTAACCCACTAATCTCAACTTAGAGTTCGAGCCTCCCATCTCTACCTTGCGCAATAAGCTCCCCTCCTCCCTAAGATCCTCAACCACGTGACCTAAGATGACCTCTCCCCATAGTATGTCACCACTTCACGTCCCTCCTTGCATTATAAGGATTCATCCACCTCCGCGCCATCTGGGTAACATATGCATGCACATTTTATCATCACAACCACAGGATAAGAGCACATTTATGGCGTCACTGATGAAGTCACAAAGGCACAGTGTAGGCGTGATGTCAAGGCCTTGAGTAGTGTGAGCGGAACATCTGCTTCTCCATAGAAGAGACTTCAGGCCATACAGTAGAAGAGGCAGTTATAGGCGTAAAGCTTATTAACCACACACAATCGCATATGTAAAATAAAATAAAAGTCATCCATAACAAAAGTTCAACATTATTGATCGATTGTAACATTGCAAGGCAAAGAAATGCATAGCCACCCTATGATGGACTCCTAATTGTGACTTGCTTCTCATTTTGAATCGCAACATGCCCAAAACTAAGGGAGCTAGCACATTCCCAGAACAAGACCTGCAATAAAGTATTTAAGGCTCGTAAAATGGTCAAAAAGATTCTATCTTTCGAGGCTTGAACCCAAGACTTGTAGTCTCATGTGCAACTCTTTCTTGCCATTACACCAACCGATTTTTTACAAACTGGTATTGTTGGTAACACCAACCGGTATTAAAGTCATTTTAGATATTCATACGAATTAGTATTACCAATCGGTACCAAAGCATACCCGTTCGTTACACCAACTGGTACTAATATCTCTCTGGTAGCCACAACCTTTTCAACTAGGATTGAAGCCCGGTTGCAATTTTCACCGGTACTTCAGTGTTGGGACCAAAGGCTCTTTCTCTTGCAGTGATCCATCCGGAGTTGTACAATACCATTGTTGATTATTTTAAAAAAAAAACTAAAAATATCCAAGGAAACGAGAAGATGCCAAGATGGACGAGTCATCATGCATGAGAGTGGTGTGGCCGAAATATTCTTACCTGGCCTGCGTCGTCGTCGTACTCGTTGCTTTCACGTGCATTTTCTCGTTTTGCTTCAAAATTCAAATCATGTGGAGAGTGCCTGGCAGCATGCCATGGTAAGGTAAACCATCAATCTATCTACTGATCGACACGGAGGCCTAAGAAGCAAGTGTGGAGGACAGCCAACACGCGCACGCGCCTAGCTAGCTGCTCAGGCGCTATGGACGGCGGCGAGGTGGCGTGGCGATTCGGGGCGGCGAAGCCGGAGCTGGCAGCGGCCAGCGCGCAGATAAAGATGCGCGCGCTGGTGGCCCGGATCTACGGCTGCCTGGACAAGAGCGACCCGCGGCCGGTGGTGCCGCTCGCCAGCGGCGACCCCACGCCGTTCCCGTGCTTCCGCACCTCCCCCGCCGCCGAGCAGGCCGTCACCGCTGCCGTCGCCTCCGGGAAACACAACGGCTACCCCTCCGGCACCGGCGTCGCCGAGGCCTGCAGGTGATGCCCGTATTTGCCTCCATATCTCTCTCCTTCCTTCGATCTTTTGCTAGTCGAGTTAGAGAATCAAGAAACACTACACAATCCACTCAACGGAGTTAGATCAAGTGCTATCTCTAATAATGGTGTCAGTTCCTTTTGAATGATATATCAGACGATCGACTTTAGAATGCAATGGTACCAAGCCCAAAAAAAAATGAAGGTAAAAACTCGAGAATCAAGAACAGAAGGCACAGACAAAATAGATATGACCACATTCAGACAGCGACGCACTGGAAAGCCCTGCGCACTGCCAACACTAGATTATACATAGAGATAGAGTAGGAGTGGGACGTGACAAGCAGAGTGTGCAACAATGCAAACAGAACACGTCCTCTCTGTTGCCATCATCGCCGCTCCACCTCCAGCTACCGGCCATTGCTCCGTGCTCTGATTAAGACTGAAGTACATTTTGGCTCCCTCAATCTAAAAGTTCAGATATCATACACTTCATCTGACTCTTAAAAATTCAGTGCAGTGGCTACGTACCTGTCCCGGTACCTCCCCTACGAGCTCTCCGCGGACGACGTCGTCCTCACCGCCGGCTGCAACCACGGCATCGAGATCATGATGGCCGTCCTCACCACGCCGGGCTCCAATGTGCTGCTGCCGCGGCCGGGGTACCCGCTGTACGAAGCGCGCGCTGCGCTGAGCGGACTCGAGTTCCGGCACTACGATCTGCTGCCGGAGAAGGGGTGGGAGGTCGACGTTAGCGGGGTGGAGGCCCTTGCGGATGAGAACACGGTTGCCATGGTCATTGTCAACCCCAATAACCCGTCTGGCGCCGTCTACTCCTTCCAGCACTTGGCCGAGGTTAGTGTGCCTAATCCGGCCTTTTTAACTGCATACTACTATTATTTCATAACCATTCTTGTAGTTTGCATGGTACGAAGGTGACCTGTTTATACTTTATACAATACCTTGTGTTGCTACTTTTGGACATTTATATTGATCGGTAGTATAGTGAGTGTCCTTTTCCATTTTCAGTTGTGATCGTCATACGGAGTATTAAGCTAGCTGATCAGTTGTCTAGTAGATTGCAGAAACTGCAAGAAAGCTTGGGATAATGGTAATCAGCGATGAGATTTACGAGCATTTCGTCTTCGGAAGCAAGCCCTTCGTTCCGATGGGTGTGTTTAGGGAGATCGCTCCTGTGGTGACACTGGGAGGCATTTCCAAGAGGTGGATGGTGCCTGGTTGGAAGCTGGGGTGGATTGCAATGACTGACCCAAAGGGAGTCCTCAGGGAGAAGAAGGTACATAGTAGCATATCCCAATATCTCATGCCTTAACTGATAATCAACAGTCTTAATCGTGCATGATTTTTCTCTTTCCTTTCATTTCTCCGTTAGATTTTAGACTCGATCATAATCTACCGCGGCATCTCAGTAGACCCGGCGGCAATTGTTCAGGTTAGCAGCTTATTAGCACCTAGAGTTCTTGTGAAGACAATCCATTTGGGGTAGTAGTAAACTAAGGCCAAAAGAAAAATGAGTAGGGAGCTGTACCCCAAATCATCGCAAACACGGACGAGACATTCTTCACAAATGTCATGAAGGTGATGAGGGAGACGGCGGAGATGTGCTACCAAAAACTGAAGGCCATCAAGTGGGTCACTTGTCATCACAAACCAGAGGGATCCATGTTTGTCATGGTTAGTGCTGCTGATTAAATCAATTCTGCACTCTATTTTCCCGCTCTTCTATCAGTTTGCGGTTCCTCCCATAATGGTATATATGCTTCATATGTAGTTTGATATGATATGCCTACAGGTAAAGCTGGACATGTCATGTTTCGATGGCATAGACGATGATATCGACTTCTGCTGCAAGTTGGCCAAAGAGGAGTCCGTGGTGATAAGCCCAGGTACACTGCTAGAAATCTTTGTATACGAACCGTTGGGATTGCGGAAATAGATATTTATACTGACGTAAACAATCTCCTCTAAAAATCAATGTGTAGGTCAGAGGTGGTCTAGAAATAATTTTACATCTTGGGTGTAAAGTAAACAAAAAAAAATATACTCCATATTTTAGAAGGAAACTATATGTGTGTGCATTATGTATCTATCTGCACTATAGAAGAGCGAGTTTTTGCAGTATCATCCACCCAACAAAAAGCTATGAATTCTATGCATTGAAATAATTGTGTAAATTAACAGAACTTTTGTCTCCCGGTATTGTACGAACCACATTATTTGCATGTTGTTAACTAGAAATGCTTCATGATACACATGCAGGGAGTGGACTAAACATGGAGAATTGGCTCCGCATAACCTTTGCAGTGGATCCTCCGTTATTGGAGGACGGCCTAGAGAGGGTCGCATCTTTTTGCATAAGGCATGCCAAACCCATCATGAACTAGGGCCAATTGATCATGAGCTAGGAATGATAGATCATACTCATTATTATTTTAAGTGATCATCTCTCATCATAAGTCAAGTTTGTTTTGCTCTAGCATGTATGTTGTGACTCATTGCATCATGATATCTGATGTGATGTCAATTTTTCTTTATTTTTATATATATGATATCCTAACTGTGTAGAGGCCATGAGCCATCTTGGAATGATGTATCACCATACTTTCATTGTTTGAGATCAATAAAGCTTCATTTATCCTAAAAATCTATGTGACGAGTGTCCTACTTACTATTACAAGTGTTCAAAATAGATCAATTTACACCTAGCAATTTATGTTGTACCATAATTCTCCGGCTCCCCCTCCCCATGAGGCCACTCCGCCTTCGATCCTTCTTTTAGTGAAATGCCCGCCATACCTTGTTTTCTGGACGTCCTCCACTGGTGCCAACCCTGTGCACGGGACTAGGCTGACAACTGTCGTGAACGCACGATACCTTGAAATATTTGCTTCCTCCTGTGTGAGCAAGTACATTTAAATTGCACCGCGTAGACAATTCAGCACTGCCGGGGTCATTTGGATCACACCGATTAGACAATTCATCATTGCTAAAAGGCATTTGGATAGTGGTGGGTTAGGCTATTTTCTGTAGTGTACTCATCCCACTCCTCATCCCAAACTGCACACCAACTATGGTGCTGCTACAATGCAAATTTTGCGCATGCACATCCATTTACACGGTATACTCGAGAGAGCCTTAAGGATAAATAAAGATATAGATAAAAGATGTGGTTGTGGAATAGAATATATACTCACATCTATATCTCTAATCTTTTGCATTATCTTCTATTATCCAAACGCCATGTTAGACTCACCAGACTATCTATTCCACTATATGTATTTCAAAATTTGCTTTATTGGCATTGCATCTATGTTGTTATGCTTCACGCGTGAATCCTATATACACGTTGGCAAAAAAATTCATTACTCACACCAATCCGCAGGCCTCAACAGGATTGACATCCAATTTGCAAGCTTTCCAATATATGACATCCGAAGTATGGATTCTTTCGGTTCAAGGCATTCTCATCCTTCCCCCATTTTCTTTTTCCTTTTGCACACTGTATCAAGTGACTTTCTCATTTTACCCTTGATTCTTATCTCTCAATTCAATGACGTGTGGGCCCTATGTGTTATCCCCTACCTTCACTTCCTTGTGGAGCTTGTCGCCCGCCGAAGGACTTTGTGGCATCAAAGATGGGGGACACTGTGATGCCCCGGCATCTCAAAAACCTTGACACACAATTAGGTTAATGTTAATCGTGGATTTGGACTTAACCCTGCTTAGAAAGGAACAATAACTAGACCAACAATTCACTAAGTCAAAAATTTTCAAGTTGAGCGTGCAAAACCTTGCGACGCTTGGTTGAGCAGTTAAACATTTATACATTTTCTTGCAAGACATCAAATACAAAAGTAGTTCAAGATGTTGCCTTCAAATATGCTATTTTGACCATTTCCAAAATCAGATATCAAGGGGCCCAAAAGTTCAACCAAACCCAAATAGCCTACACTCATGAAATTTTTGCTAAGTCTAGGATTGACACTCTTTCCCAAATTTCATTCCGAAGTTACTTTCAATTTGACCATACAACTTCAAAATCTTCCTTTGTATGAAATGAAATTAAACTTACTACCTTTCTAATGCATCTAGCCTTGAATCAATTGGCCTTCATTTGGAGGTTCAAAAGTTGAAAACAAGAAATACTCTGCATGATTTGAAACTGCAGTTTTACCGAACCTTTGAATACAAATGTGACTGTAGTTTAAAATATATCATGATATAGCCAAAACTTTTTATACCAAACCTGTGGGTCATGATGTGATGAACAACTTTGTTAATTGGAGCTTGGATAGAAAATGGACTTAGCATAGAGTAAAGGGTCTTTTACTGTCAGACAAGAAACACAACCAAAACCTGAACTGTTTATAAATCTTTCTTTTTCTATAACCCACAATCCTTTTCATGCAAAGGTCTAATGGAGAAAGTTGTAGGCCATGAAATTTTTAACAACATTGTCAAGAAGGATTTTGGGGGAAAATGGCTAGAAATAGGACATTTGAATTTTCTAAGGAAAACAGTTCTCTGTCCAAACTTAGGGCTGCTAGATAAATTCGAATTTAAATCATATTTAGACCCAGAATTTGAACTTGGTCCTTTTGACAAAGTTGTAGAGATAAAAGGTTTGAACATTTCATCCAATGGTCATATCTCCATAATCGGCTTCTAAATGGGCGAAAAATGCGTTTTTCAGTGAGGGAGAAAGCACAGAAATTCCCTGGCTTCCCTGGAGTCACTGACAGGTGGGTCCCACCTGTCAGCGGCGCCTGCCGGTGCTGCCAGCGCACGCCTCGTGGTCGGCGGCGTACGGTCAGCTCGCCGCGCCGCGGATCGCTCCCCTAGCGCGCCCGGCTTCACCTGGACATCTTTGCGGCCTCCTGCGCTCGCTCCCGGTCTCTCTCTCCCTCTCCTTCGCTCTCTCCCTCACAAGCAACAGCAGCGTGCGCCTCCGCCATGGCCGGCCGAGCCAAGCTCGAGCCCGCACCCAGCCACCTCCGGCCTCCCCTCACCCCGCTGCTGTGGGCAAAACACTCGCCTCGAGCTCCTCCGCTGTTTCCCCAACATTGAGCCTGCAACCATCTCCTCTCGCGTCCTCCCCACGCACGACCGCCATTGCCGCTCTGCGTGAGCCTCAGGTCGTCACCGCAGGCCACCTCCGGCCACCTCCTGCACGTCCACTCCACCTCCGGCGAGTCCCCTCGGTCTCGCGTAGCCATCGAGCCCGACCACGGCCACTCCCTCCACCGGTGCCGTGAGATCGAGGCCGCAGCTGCCGTGTTTGTCATGCCCACGTCGCCCGAGTTCATGCCGCGTTCCCCGCCCGCTCCGAGCTCCTCTCGTGGAGCCGTCTTGGGGGAAAGGGAGTCCTACGCCGGGAACACGCTCCCAGACCTCCTCAGCTCTAAGACCTCGCCTCCAGGCGCCGGCGCGACCCCAGTTTCCCCCTCCCTGCACGCAGCCATATTCCTGTCCAGAGGTAGAAGAAAGGCCGTCGATCTTGCACTTAGGCCCCTGCGTTTTTCCATTTTCCGTTATTTACCTCGCGCGCTGTATAGCATGTGTCTTGGTACTCTTACAAGCTAACCCCTAGAGTCTATGGTTAATTGCGCATAGACCCCTGGGTCAAGTGATTTTCGTTTTATTTTTAATATTTCGACAGTGAACTTTGAAAATTCATAGGAAATTAAATAAAAATCCAAAAATGACAAACCCAGTTGCATTGTAATCCTTGTGAATAGATCTACAGGATGGGTAAGATGTGGTTGTGTGAAAACACTGTTTTACCCTTGGTTTGTTGCATGCATGCTAAATCAACTTAAATGGTAAAAGTGGTCTAGATGAGCTCCAAATGCTATGAAATTTGGACAAAACCTGTACTAGAGTATCTAGACCCTATGTGATTTTTGGTAGCCCTATAATTGATTGTATGATTACTGATTTACCCTTGAGCATGTATTTTAGGCCTTTTATTAGCATGGAAAATGATTGCTATATAGAGTTTGCACTAAATAACTTTCTAGATTTTATGTGTGTTCTATATAATGTATGTAGCTCCCTGATGAAATTTGAAATTGTGCATGTCAAGTTTTGATGGTGATTTGAAAATGACAATTTAATGCATGTTTAACTAAATAATAGGAAAAAGTGGTCCTAGCATGATTAATAAATTCTAAGAAAAATCATGGTGTGTCCTAGTAATTTTAGGTTCTAGAAAGGATTTTTGTGTATTTTATTGCCACTGTTCTAAAATGCATATGAAATGGGTTAAATTAAATGTATGGAAAATAGATGCCCCATCAACCCATGTTATTTTACTTACTGGATTTTATATTTGATACTCATGCCATATTATGCTTGTTCAGAAAGTTTCATACCCAAAAACCATTCCTGTGAATTTTGATAAATCTAGAGATTTTAATATTAATAAACTTGTTGGGAATTCTAATAATTAATGGGTAGTTTATTATGGGGTGACACTTTACTGGTAGTCTAGTGTAATGTAGAACTTCGTGTTTGAGAAGTTTGAGGTCATTTGAGTTTGTGTATCTGCCAGCGATGAAGTGGTCATTTTAATATTAAACCGCCGATTCAAAATAAACAAATTATATTGTTTCCTTGGTTGCATCACCATTGTATATTCTTCACATATATTGTATTTTCCTGTACTTAATATCATCCCCTGGCTTAAGCATGACATTTTCAGTCAACTTAACTTTTAACCATTGCATGCATTCGTTGCACTACTCTGGCACTGTCTAACCACATGAAGGCAAGTAGCGTTTTAATTCATTGAATATGTTATTTCGTTGTATAGCCAATGAATGTTTTCTATGAATGCATGAGACGCATGATTTCAACTTGTTACTGAATCGTCATGTCTATGTTAGTAATCCAAGTGACTAGATAGCTATGATTTGTTCATCGGCTCACATCGTTAATATGTTGTCAATATGATCGATAGCTTGTACATGGATGACTTCATGGTTGTGTGTTTGCTCCCTGCTCATATGAGTACTCCATATTACGTAGTTTTTCAATCGCCTTTCTGTCCATCCAAGAAATGGTTATTCATATGTGTGCTTAGTACATGTGCATCTCATTCATTGCACCTTGCATATCATTCATATAGTGACGCTCGTTGCAGATACGTGATCAAGAAGCAAGTGCGTGGAGCTACTTCATCCAACGGTGGTCCAAAAGACCGACTAAGACCCAAGCACGACCTTGAGGGCCCGTCAGTCGTGTTTGGAAAGAGGAGTTGTCCAAATGATCAAAGGGTTGCTTGGGGCAAAGCCCCACAACCCGGCAAACTAACGTAATTTAGTTTGTTGATTTGATGAGACCTAAGCAAAGGTAGGCAGGACCATGAATTTCTCAGCTAATATTATCTTGATTGATGATTATGCATCCGCATTAGGATTTGATTGAAAACCCTTGCATTAGACTCCCTGGCCGCCCTAGCCCTAGCACCCATACCTAGAGCTCGTAGGACGAGTTGCCTAGAATTGCTAGGTGCGAGTAGACACGAGTGAAAGGAGTCACTCGTCGTGTAGGTGATTTCAAAGATTACAAAACTTTTACTATTGGAAAAGTAATATTATGCTCATGATTTAAATGGAGACCGGGCGGAGAATAATCTTACTTTGTGGTGTGCGTTGTTGTATCATTTGGCTCCGCCCGAGTCGTTTAAGGCATGTCCGCTGTTTGCCTGCTATTCGGCATAACATTGCTAGAATGCTTAACCGGGAAATGGGACCGGTGAAGTCTTACCTGGGATTGTCCGGAGTTTTCAAGGCTCCGCCCATCCACTTGCTGGAGGCCGATGGGCCCGGGGGCGCTTGTACTCGAGGGAGGGCTGACCCAAGGCACTGTGATATCGCTCCTGAGGGGGCATAACCCGGGGGTTAGGTGGGGGCGCTTTGAATCTTGGGACAAGCCAGGTGGAAATGGGGACTATATGTGGGAACGCGATGGCTAGTAATTATATACCCCTGGCATGATAGTTATTCCCGGAATTAAAATCGATTCGAATCGGTGATGCCCACCAGGTGTGGGAATGCTGATAATGCATGCGGGCAACGTAGCAACTACTTAAATCTTTTATAATTATTACTCATGTTGCCAAATACTACATGTTTGTACAGTATTGATTACATTTCTGCAAGTTATTATTATGTAGTTATATGCAAATGATGAGACTTGTTACTTTATGATATATTATGTCTCTGTTTAAAATCTATGCTAAGGATCCACGTGATAGTAAGCATGCTTCGCGTCAGCCGTAAGCCATTCCATTAAGTCCTACTGAGTAATTAGTACTCAGGGTTTGCCCCCACCTTTTGCGAACAGGTACCGGCGACATCTGCACAAGTGCTTGGAGGAGGGTAGTACCGGTGGGCTCGGTGCTGCTCGCCTCGATCAACGTTGCATGAACACTACTAAAGTATTTTGTTTCCGCTGAGAGATGTTTTCGAACTCGCTTCCGCTGTCTGATTCAAACTTGCCTTTTGTATAGCATTATGTTGATGTCTATGTCTTTATTTCGAACTGGTTTGTAAAATAAGGTTATATATATGCTATATTCAACTGCCTGAGATGAGGTATCTGTTGTGGTTCCATCGTGGGCTGGATGTGTATGACTGTCGATTTCTCTGGAAAAAAGGTAATATCGGGAGCCGAATGACTTCTCGACGGACGACCGGGTTTAGTTCGGTCTAAATGCACTGCAAGCCAGAGGTGACAGGTGTGCTTAGCCCGGATTAAATCGGCGGTTCCGCCACAGACACTAGCGTGTGTACGACCTCTTTGGAGATGGAGGCAGAAGAGGAAGTGGTGGCGTGGGCATCACGGCGGCGGCGGATGGGAGGCGTGAGGCGGAGGAGGATGACAAGGCAGAGGATGGGCTAATAGCAATGGGTAACGAGACAACTAACAGGCGGTGGCTTTGACCTTGGGGGCTAGTGGTGGGGGAGGAGGGAACAAGACGACATGCGGCGGCAAGTATGGTGGCTGGCGATGGCATGGAGCGAGGTGGCTACTGGCTGGCTGCATGGAACAGGGTGACCGCTAGCAGACCGGGCGGAAAGGACATGTGCGTTGATTCGGTGAGAGAAGCGAGCGACTAATGTGCTGGTAAGTAAAAATAAATAAGAAAAATATTCTCTCAGTTCCAAGTTATGTGTTGTTTGACTTTTTGACACAAGTTTGACCAACTCGTCTTATTTAAAAATTAGCGAAAAATGATATTATATGCTAAAGAAAATAACAATGAAAATAAATCATGATTATAAATTTTTTGATAAGATAGTGATTTAAATTTTTATGTCAAAAAGTGAACCGTAATTTGGGAAAGAGGGGGGCAGTGATAATCTCTCGAAACTAAAGAATTCATGATTTAATATCAAACTAGTAAAAATTCATGTGCGTCCCGCACGTGACTAATCCCTTGTTTGGCTAATTAGTGTTTGTTTTCAAACAATTGTCGATGTGCAACAAGATATGGCTAAAATGATTTTTTAAAAAGAATTTATAATTTTTATATGTATTGATAGTTAAGGCGAATAATATCTTGTTATTGGTAGTGATAGTACAAATAACGATGATGATGATAATAGTGCATTGGGATTGTGTGCAAAGTTTTGATTTAAATTTAAAGAACCATAGCAAGAGTAGCCCAATCGAAGATGTGCTTAAAATCCAATATGTCACAAGCAGAACAGGCAGAGAGACTGCCTGCTATTCATGCGTATGTGTGAAGAGAGATAGGGATTCAATGAGTTATTAGGTCCAACCAGAACACTGAATATATATCCTCTATTCTTAAATAAAAGTAAAGTCGATCGCAACAATATGAAAAGTCAAATTAAATTGGAAGTAGAGACAGCCTTTTTCAGAACCTAGATCACCTCTTTAAACTTTGGTGGCCGCACTTTCCTAGCTTATCTCTATCTGCTTATTCATAACGCGCGCACCGAATCCTTTAGAACCAATAGCTAGCGGGAAGAACAGAACCTCTTCTTGGTAGCCCTGTAGGCCTTCTTCTCCGCAGCTGCTTTGGTAGCAGAAGCTTAGATGGAGAGAGACATCTGCACGATCGAAGCCACCAGATGCCTTCAAAACTAATCGATTACAGATCGAAGGTGTCCACAGCGGCAGGAGCGGAGATAGCTGGGTTTGACCCTTCATGCTTGCTTGGCGCTGAAATGATCTATATCCCTGCTGTGTGCGGCTTTGCCAAATAAATATGATCGGTACATGGTGTTGGTAACATTGATGTTTTGAAAATCTGATCGGAGAAGGAGGGCGGACAATTGGCCTGGGGAATGCGTGTGATGGGGATCAGGGGTGCCCAATATTCTATCAGGTGGAGATAACTGTCAATTTGGCAAAGGCACGACACACGGTTCGGTTTCCAATCAACGTGATTCAAACCCTGAAATCGCAACAGCACATCTCCTCTAGTCATCAACTGTGCACACACAGTTGACCCCACCAGAAAAGGCTTATCCCTGCCTGCAAATCGAATAACACAAAAAAGAACACGGTAGATGCAAACTCAAATTGCAAATAAAGATCGGATGAAGCTCATAAAGTTAGGGGTTCTACAAAACGATACACGGCGAAACTGTTTAGTGACAGAATAATCTAAGCTAAACTCTCAAACACCTAATGATTGCTACAGAATATATACATGTGGCGGCCAAAGAGTGGCTGAGCAGCCTTAGGGCGTACAAAGCATTTGGGCCCAAAAAACCGGTGTCGCCGCATCATGACTGATTATGGACGTCATCTTGTTTCGACGATTCCCGTCGACTCGGGGCTTATTTGACGTGAGAACAGATGTGTTGGAAAGCTTATCTCCTTTTTTCCGTCCATATGTAGAACTGCTAAAACGGAGTCTCTACGTGGCCTGGGCGTCCGTTTTACTGAGACATACTCCTTCAGTCCGAACCGACGACGAAAATATATTGAGCTTTAACTCGGATTGTGTTTGAGAGTCTATCTTGACTTAGACCTTGGTTATGGGTATAGGTAGGTACCAGGGTAAAAAAAACTAATGAAAAATATCACCATAGATGATTAATATGGGCAGCAACGAGAGTTCCATTCGTATAACTCGTTTTCAACCGTTTTTGCGGGCTCTTTTGCTTTGTGGTGGGGACACATCAAAACTTGTCTAGGTATGGATTTCTCAAGTAAAAAAGATTTTCTCTAAACTAGCTTAAGTATAGATAGATATTGGAAGCCGCCGCACACAGGTTTGATGTAAATTTGTCACGCGTTGGAGATAGCCCTGCCGTGACCCATCAGCCTCTGATCGCGTGAGAATGCAACAAGCACCATGGCCGCTGTGGCGAAATGGAACAATCCGTGTGTCCGTGTCAAATTATGGAAGATTTGCGAATTGAGAGTCAATTTCAGTTAGGCATGCTTTTGATGTCAAATATTAAAATTTCCCGATTCTGTGAGAGAAAGGAGGGGCAGAAGTGTCCATGTAAACGAAAATAAGAAAGAAAATAAAAAAAATAGCGAGAATTTCATACTCCGCAGGAGTGCAGGACCCATCAGCCCCTGATCGCGTTTACAAGCACCATGGCGGCGGCGGCGGCGGCGGCGGCGAAACCCCAAGTGCCCATCGCCGTCACAACTATCGACGCCCTCGGTGACGACCTCCTCCGCGAGATCTTCCTCCGCCTCCCCTCGCTCCCGAGCCTCGTCCGCGCCGCCCTCACCTGCCGCGCCTTCCTCGCCGCAGCCCGATCCTCCCCTGCCTTCCGCCGCCGCTTCCGCTCGCTCCGCCCGCCCCCTCTCCTCGGCATCTTCTTCGAGTCAGTCGGCAGCGACATCGCCTCGTTCTCTCCCCTCCGTCGCCGCTCCGACCCGGACGCCGCCGCCGCCGTCCGCGGCGCGGACGTCTGCCTCACCCGCCTCCCCTACAACGAAGACGCGCACCCCGGGTGGAAGATCGGAGACTGCCGCGGCGGCTACCTTCTCCTCCACAACTGGAGCGCCCAGCAGCTGGCGGTCTACAACCCCCTCACGCGGGCGCTGGATCTCCTCCCCATGCCGCCCGACGAGATCCTCCGCAGCGGCTGTGTCGGCGAGCTCTCCTACATGAACTTCTTCCTGCTCTACCCCGACGAGGTCCTGGAGCCGCCGTCGTCGTTCCGCGTGGTCTCCTTGTGCCACGACACCTCGCGGGTGCGCGCCTCCGTCTTCTCGTCGGGCACCAGGGAGTGGCTGGTTCTCCCGTAGTCGGAGGCCGCGCCGGCGCAGCCGTCGGGCGTGGAGCACTGGCTGCTCTGCGGCGCAGAGGCGGGCGGAGACCTGTACTTCGCACACGTCGAGCAACCCTACATGGTGGTGCTGGACACCACCACGCTGCAGTACTCCTTGATCGATCTGCCGGAGCACCTGGAGGGGGCAGGCTACCTCTACATGACTGGAGAGACCAAGGATGGGGAGCTCTGCATCGTGTCCGTGGACGGATTGACACTGCACATTTGGTTCCGGAGAGCAGACAACGCCGGCGGCGATGAGACATGGATGCTTGACAGTGTGATACCGTTGGAGAAGGAGATTCTTGAGGCTACCGAGATCCCAGAGGATGACATCGGCATGTTCAGGCTCAAAGTGTACGCGGTTCTTGACGGCATTGTGTATATGTTTACCATTGAGGAGCAGCCTAGTGCGGCCTCTTGGTTCCTGTCCTTCTGCCTGGAAACAGGGGAGCTGGAGAATCTCTTTCGCAGGACATTTGACAACTTGATTTTCCCGTATTTCATGTCATGGCCTTCTCTTTTGGTTGGCGACGATATGAGCACTTGACTTTGGAGGTGTTTGGTCAAGTGTGGAGCTGGTTATCATAAACCTTGCTTTTAGACGGAAACCAGAACTGGCTAAACCTTGCTTTTACCATCCCTTATCATGTGGAATGCTGCTTTGCTTTATTTAAGTCAATGTATCTCGCTCTAGAGTTCTAGTATGCATCTTACTGAACTGTTAGTTCATTCATATCTTCTGGCACATCAGTGGTACACTTCTTTCCATATTGGAACTTTTACATTGCTTTCTTTGAGCCTTTGGGTAGTGCCAGGTCATAGAGTTATTTTTCAGATATGGCAAGTTTAACTCCAGCGCATGAAACATGGATATCAAATGATGCAGCCCCAGCTGCCCTCCAGGCTCCAGGGCACTTCATTCTTTTTCAAATCAACCCAATTGGGCTAATGGCCAAACCCCAGCATGTCTGAGGGGCACAAGAAAAATTTAGTAATCAGTAATCCTGTGAGGTGGAACTTTCACATGCGCTGCATCGGTGGAGCTAAAATCCTATCAGCAGCTTGTCAAATGTCAATATATTAACGGTGCCTGTATTTCTCAGGTATACTTTCATAGTGTCATGCCACCATTAAGAATAAGTTGTTTTGATTTAGCCTGCAACTACTAGTACTTTACCTGTAGATCAGTGAGATCCTCTACTAAACTCAAACGTACTATGTAGCAGCTCATGCAAAAAAAAAAAAAAAAAATTTCCTGCGGCTATACTTTTTATGTGTAATATGAACAATTTGGGAAGTGGACCTTTTTAAATAAATGTGAATTTGTACCTTTATCTTTATGCGCCAAAGAAGAATTCTTAATAACAGGTAACCGGTACAATATCAAATTTTCATTAGGGAGCCTGTGCAAAAATGATGTTTGGCATCAGTTTGAGCTTGAAGCTTTATATTGATGTAGTTGAATCGGTAGACTGCAATATATTTATAAAGTTGTTTTATATCATTATTGTTTATATATAAACCACTTTGCATTGACTATTTAACATCGGTTCTAGATCTAGTAAAACATTGGATGGATTTCTAAGTTCACCTTGCAATATTGAATAATATGTGCTCTCCTGAATGACAGTTCATGGTAAATATATAATTTTTTGTATAATGCTTTGTTACGAGACTTTAGTTGTTGGCATCAGAAGAACTATTGTTAGCCACTGCACACCAATAGAAAATGTGCTGAACATTTTCATTTTGACGACAAAATTAACAAGTTGCATCTCCATGATGTTTCCTTTTTATCATGTTACCAGGTCAACAAAACTCCGTTGTCAAGTAATCGCAGAAAACTTTTTAGTTAACTGGTTTTTTTTTTTTGCTGTTAATATATGAACAAAAGGTCTATTTGCAATATTCACAAGCCATTTTTTACATGGATTTCACAAGGAAGATTCCTTTTTTTCCCATTTCTGTCAAGCTATATCTATGTTACTCATGTACTATAAGCTAAGACTTCTTTTGCTCCTTTTGCTCATTGCTGAGCTAGCGGGGTCAACTCTTCTGCTCCTTGTACCTATTGCAGGGCTATCAAATGGCACCATAGGAATATTTTTTAAGCCTCTTTCTCTTCCTTTTGGCAACTTTTTTTTTTTTGCTTGTACTACGTCTTTGCTCTGGGGGCATGGGACTGAATGGAAATTGGCTCAGGTTGGTTTGAGCCACTTGATACATGCATGTACACGAATGTTGAGAGAGCAACGCGAGCAGTGATAAAGGTTCCATCACTCCCAGCACTTGATACACCAAGGCATTCGGAAGATGATATATCCTCGCCCTCAGCTGTCCGCGTATCTTCGACGAAGTAACAGGCAAAGCCCATTGGAATCCCCACTTGATGCATAAATTTCTCATATTTTGCAAACACAACCCTTGACTTCATAATCACAATAAAACTTATATCTAGATATAGCACGCATAGGTAGGATCGCTCATATGATTATATCTGTCATAATCTTGACGTTGAGTTGGATTATGGTCGTGGAATTTGATGGGTTTGGGAAAGTGGCTATATGGGTGTGTTTTTGAAATAAAATGAGGAAGAACCCTGGTAAACGACCTACGGGTCGGGATCAACCATTTTAAAGGGCAGAGTTTGAACAGGTAATTTAGCAGCTTGCGGTTACCCTAAGTCCCGGACTTTGTGGAGAAGGCCGGGTATGTGGATGCTCGCGGTGTCGAGCAATGGAAAGGTGGAATGGTTCTACCTGCGCCTTGTAAGGACTGCATTGATTTTCATCTTGCCTAACTCTTTCAGTACAATCACTCGCACTGTATGAGGCACTGGTTAGGCCTGAAGCCAAAATGGATAATCTAGCGGCAGCCCGTGCTAGCGCGTAAGGGTGATAGGAAGGGGTTGTGTGTTACAGGAGTACCGCGGGGTACTGGAGTGACTCGGTGACCCTGATCCTTAAAGCTCTTGTAGACCATGGGATGATGGCAAAGGTTTGGTTTGGAATTCGGATGCTTATTTGGCCGTAAGCAATCGCTGAGTCCAACTTGTGGGAATTAGTACAACCTCTGATCATTGTAAAACCTATTCAAATAGTCAGATTCCACTGGTATGGATGGCTTATGGCTTGATTCTTCAATTAGCATTTTTCATACACTAAAACGGTTGGTTTGGGTTGAAACAAAGCGGTTTTGGCGGATGTTGGTGCTACTGGGGTAGAACCCAGTATCCGTGTGGAAAATGTGTGGGCTGGAATGCCTTGAGCCATGTGGACCAGCAAGTCCAGTGGCTAACTTTTTGGTAAAAAATCTATTTTCAGAAAAAGTAAAACTTGTCAACTATCTCAAGCCATGCATACAAAATGTTTTGACACAAAACCTCCCTGAGCTACAGATATATCCAGCATATAGTATTAGCTACACCCAACTCTTTATAGAGGAAGGTGGGCTGTTGAGTACGTATGTACTCACCCTTGCTTTGTTGATGTTTTTTTAGTGAAGATGATGCTGCCACCATATATTTGGACGAGTAAGGGGTTACGAACTGCTTCCCAACTATGTCGTGTGGAAGTTTGGGCCTACGTTTTATTTTCCACTGCTTAGTTTCAGGGATGCGCCCCTTTGATGACCAATCCGTTAGGGCGGATCTATAACACTCTGATGTAAAAATGTGATTACCAAACCCTGAGATGGTAATAAAGCATATTTTAGTCTCATTATGAAAACTGGGGCACTTCAAGTGGTATCAGAGCCGTAAGTTGGCCGTAGAACGTAACCCTAGGTTGGAAAAGTGTTTTCAGACCAAAAACCATTTTGAAAAAACCTTTCTGCTCCTCACCTTACTCCATTATGGCCCTCCCTTACCCCCAATAGCCTTCAGCAACTACTCAAGCTTCTAGCAGAGGGAAGCCGGTACCTTGTATAACGCACAATAAGAGCCAGAACAAGATAGATTGAACGGACATGATGGGTTGATGTTAAATGACCAGTACTCACCATAAGGAAACATCACCATCATAGAGACACATGCTTCAATCGTAAGATATGGACCACTCTGGTCAAGCACATGGCCCGATGGATAGCTTGGAAGCGTGACATGGTCCTGTTGTCTCGCTTTAATTTGCCAAGTGGTACAACATAGTTGAAAAGAGGCCCCCCTTGGAACAATGCATCGGCAACTCTGCGCCATCTGGAACCCTATCTGCCACTAAGAACGCCAAGCACTGCAGTAGGAACCCTAAAAGAGCTACAAGATTATGCCAGGCATAAAAGCTCACCCAGAGGACCGTTGAATCCCCAGGGTAAAGCAACTATGGCACAAGAAACTCCAATCCTCTCCGGTCGCCCCGTGCTCCTTAAAAAGAGGAAGCACATAGAGCTCTCAGTGGAAGTCCTAGGGTTGGAAGGCATACCAGTCATCTTCCCGGAGATTGAGAGCCAACCAACCCCTCCAGAGCCCCTCCCAAATCCTCCACCAGAGCTAGCAGAACCCCCCACCTTGAGGAAGATCCCATCACCCGAGCTAGAGTGCCTGGAGTGTCTAGAAGAGAAAGAACTACCTAGAGCCCCACCTCCAAGTCCTGTCTCTCCAAGCAAACCTAAAGCTTCACCACCAACCTCATCAACAGAAGCAAGGATAGAATCCTCGGGCATTGCCTCGCCTCGGGAACTGGACAAGGAAGATGACCCGATCACTACAACTCAGCCATTGCCAAAAGACATCATCAACATTAGCTCAGATGACTCAGAATGAGGTCTCCAAACCTAACAGGGAATAAGGTTGCATGGTTCGAAGATAGCTGTGTCCAATGTCCCTATTACATTTGGGTAGTGAAGTTTTTCCTTCACTTTGGTTAGTGCCATTGTAAGAGTTAACCGTGTAGATCGCGTGCGTTGTAAACATTGCCATGCTTGTTTGTGTGTAGTGCAGTAGTCTCAGTCTAGGCCAAGTCCTGCGAGTCTCGTTCAAATGGCAAATGCCGAATGTGTTAGCTTCTGTGAAGAAGTAAAAGGTTTTCCTGAGCTCCTAAGAGATACCATAAGGTACCTCCGGATCCCCGGATACCCTGAGTATCTAGGAAGAGAAATCCTCTAGAATGGAGATAAGAAATGGATGGTCTCATTATATATCAAGGACAACTGCGCCCTTGAAGGATGGCATTCCATAGCTACCAGTCACATGTTTGTGGATGTGTCACGTACAGCTCATGATGCAATTAGAAAGTTGTGCTCAACTTATCATAGGGCCATCCAAGACACCCCTATGAGATTCTTTCCAACTTTCGACAAGTTGACCACAAGCTGGGCCAGAAGAATTGAAGTCTTGAAGGAGATGAAGGAGACCGAGGATCCTGTCATAGCCTACCTTGATTTTCATCTATAAGCCCTAGATGATGAGTACAACAAACTGAGTCTCAAGTATGATAGGTTGGTAAACCGCAATCAGGAAGCAGAAGACCTCCTATCTAGGTATAGAAGCAGGCCGCTATACCCAAGGCTAGATGCCAACCTCAATCCAAGTAGCGCATTGGCAAGGAGCTTGTCTGACTCTTGCTATCAATTACCAAGGGGAATACGTTACCCTATGATGGGAGGAACAGCAACCCGTCCTAGACAACCAGAGCCAAGTCACCAAGCTAGCTTCCAGTACTCCCTGCTTGAGCAACGGCAGAACCAGGAGGAGAGCCCAGTAAACTTCCTAAATGTGGAAGATAGAGAAAGCTTGAGCACTCTCCTGACACTCTCACTTCCAGGAGAAGGATCCGGTTCTCAGCCACCATCACAGAATGAAGCCATCAACAGCCAAAAGATGAAGTCGGTCCTATTTGAATAGTTGCGCTAGTTTACTCGTTTATGTGTTATAGTTTTTGTGTGTTTATTTTCTTTCTTATGTTTATAGTTTATGGTTTGTCTTTTGCTATATCAGCAGAAGCAAGCATTGCCTTGTTTGTGTGCTAATAAAATCTTCATTAGAACTATCCCTTATCCCTGTTGTCTCTTTCTCACCTTAAAACCCATCGGTTGAAGAAGGTGTGTCACTAGAGCAGGCTCCAGTCAAAATAAAGGACGGTCAGCAGCTACAAAGCTCTGCCCAAAGAAAACACTAGCAATAGAGACTGGAACTAAACAGCTAAAGGAAACAGTGGCCCTAGAAAATGGATATGATCGGAGGAAAGATATCATGTACAATAGTTGCCCTACAAACCGTACCCACCACAGTTCCTTTTCACTCATATCTCTCCACCGCCCCCGCCTTTTCCTCGCACTCGCCGCATCTGATACCTTGGCCCCCACTACCCACTTACCCCTGCAACTGTGTACGCACGCCGCCTGCCACCACCTATCGCTTTTGGGTAGCGCACCCACGCGCCACTTTCCGCAAAGCTGGCCCCTACACCGCCGTCCACCACCAGCCGCCTCGTATCCCCACTCCACCGTCCATGGGTGCTTGGTCCTCGCTCCACCCTCGCCCACGTGCCACCACGTGCACCCACCCTAGCTCCACCGCTCATGTCACCTCAGCGCACAGCCCGCCACACCGCAACCATCGCCCTGCACACGTCAATAAAAGCTCCCTCCCCTGAGCTCAGTCCCTTCCTCACCTCAGAGAGCAAACCCACCACTGCACCCCTTCCGCCAGCTAAACCAACAATAGCTCCTTCCATGTTCTATAATTCTTGGGTAGGACTGTTTCTCCTAGGTTTCTACACCGTCGCCATCATCCCCTTCCTCTTTGTCTCCTCTTCCTCTGGGTAATCCATCGCCGTCTCCCTAGGGAAGAAAATCGCCCTAAACCATCTGCCAACTCCACCGCCAGATGATAAACATAGCCATCCTCCTCCTCATTCTTATCCAGTGCGTATTCCTCTCCAAGATCCTAAAAGTCCTCATCCGGCTTCTAAAGCAAGGAGTTGTTTGTGAGATCCACCGGCCAAACTAAAAAGGGCTAGCACCCACCCTAGATTCCACCTAGGTTATGAGCCCAGAACCCAAAGTCTACATCCCACTCTGCTACATACTCTTCGCTAAGATCCTACTCCTATGCCTCCTAATCTTCCTCCGATTAGCGGCCCTCCCTTGGGCTGAGCAAAAGCAAGATGAAGCTTCCTGCTAGCAAAGCTGTGCCAAGATCAAGAAGCCCAAGACAAGCCAAGAGGCAAGCAAGAAAATAGAAGGAAAGGTGCTTGGGGCAAAAAGAAGTGTAACGTGAAGAAGGCTATCCTAGATAGCAGTTTCTTCTCCAGCCTGCCCTGTGTCTGCTGATACAACAACATCATTGGAAAACACAGCAGCTCTCCACTTCCAGAGGAGTGCCTAACCTACTCAAGTAGGGGTATCTACCCCTAATTCAAAATAAAATTTTCGAAAAAACCTTGGTTGTTTGCTTGAGTGTATATTCATGAGCTCAACAAAAATATCTTGATAGCCCAAAATATTTTAAAATATATTTCCCCACAAAAGCCCTCTCCAAAATCTCCCTCAAATTTCTCACCCAAATTCCAAGTGCAAAATCAGAAAAGAAAAAGGAAAACCCTGTGCCGCCAGCCACCCCGCTGGCCCATCTCCTCCCTCCCCTCCTCTTTTTCCCGCCCTGTCCCACCTCATTAGCCGAACGACCAACCCTACCATGGCCTGCTAACCCCCGTCGCACCTCCCTCTCTCTACCACATGGGCCCCGTTCGCCAGCCCCTACCTCCATTTCTCCTACCTAAATCCGATAGCGCACCGCGTGCCGTGACGCTGCGCTCGGCACCAGCCGCGACGCGCCCCGTCCCGACCTCTGCCGCGTCCAAACCCCGCGCTACCTAGCCCCGCCTCCATCACTTCCCTGGCCCTGCCGTTGCGCCACCCCCGCACCGTGTGGCCACCTGGCACTCCCCCATCTTCGCTCCACGCAGTGACGCACCGAGCCTACCCCGTCCTTGCGAGGTTGCCGCTACGCTAAACTCCATGGTCGTCTCCGGCTATCGGAGCTTGATTCCCCACTCCCCGAGCACCATCACACCTACCTATACCAGTTTAGCACATCACTGCGCCCTTCCTCCACCCACCAGAGCGCCACCGCCGCGCGCACCTGCACTGCCCCATGGAAACCCCCATCCCCGGCCACAAGCTCCACGCCCCAACCCTGTCACCCTGTTCGCCACTCCATCCCGGTGCTCGCGCCCTTGACCTTGTCGCCAGAACCGACCGAACGGCGAAGAATCACTGCCGCCCACCGCCGGAGGTCTACCTCAGTTCAACCGGTTGGCCGCCGTCACCCCCCTCCTGCCACTGTCAAGCGGGCCCCACCCCTGATGGCGTTAGCCACTGCCGTCCCGCGCCCCTCGCCGCGCTGGGCTGACCCATCTTGTCGCACAGCATGCGCAACGCACGTTGGGCCATGCGGGCCAGAAACCACCCCCGGCCCAGGATGTTTCCCGCGGGCTAAAAGCAGGAGTTTGATAAATAAAAGTCCAAATCTACCCCCTAAACTCCCCATAAAGTCTATATCTACCCCTCTCCCCGCTAAATACCACATATCTTCTCTGTCTGAACTCTGATTTAGGCGATTCTTGCACCTAAATTCATCTAAAAACGAACCCTATCCACTCATACACTTTTCATAATCTTTTACTCTAGCAGGAAGCCACTGTCATGCCACCATGATGCCATCCTACGCCTAGTAAGTGCTTCACACTGTCCCACAAATTTTGTGTGCCTGGTGATTGATGTCGTTGCCCTCCTACTTTTCATAAACCCAAGAGGTTCATGCATTGGTCTCTCAGAACCCCATTCTAGATTATTCCAATCTCCGAAATCATCCCCACCGATCATATCCCATCAAGTCCTACTCGTTCATTGATTCCTCCTACAGAAACCCCCACCCTGACGTCATCATGTGACTGCCATCTCATTGCTTCTGCTTTCACTCTAACCATTGCTACTTACTGTCGTGCCGATTCTGCAATGACCGCTATCGTGCCCGCCAAAGTGCCCGGCCAATCGCGACACGATCCGCTACACCCCGCTACTCGCCAGAGCCAACCTCTTTGGTAGGTAAAATCCGATCACCAGATAATCTATATCCCCCCCCACCGAAGCTCTCTTCAATTCTACCAAACCCAGAATTTGTGTTGAGATCATGTTATACCTCGATGTGTGTGTGTTTTTCCTTGTTTGTGTGCGTAGGTTATAGCGAAGATTCTGATCGGTACGCCCGCCGAGAACCTTCGCGACGCTTGAGGAAAGCAACAGGCACTTGCAGCGGATGCTATACCAACACACTCAATGGTTGGCACACCATCGCGCTCAACAGTTGAGAGAGCAACGCGAGCAGTGGGAAAGGTTCCATCACTCCTAGCATTTGGTACACCGAGGCATTCAGGAGACGATGTATCCTCGCCCTCAGCTGTCCGCGTATCTTCGACGACGCAATAGGCAAGCCCACTGGAATCCCCACTTGATGCATAAATTTCCTATATTTTGCAAACACAACCCTTGGCCTGATAATCACAATACAACATGTATGTTTTGCTTGCTAAGGTAACCTAGTGAAATATAACCACCTAAGTCTAAGATATAGCGTGCATATGTGGGATCGCTCATATAATTATATCTGTCATAATCTTGACGTTGAGTTGGATTATGGTTGTGGAATTTGATGGGTTTGGGAAGGTGGTTGTGTGGGTGTGTTTTTGAAATAAAATGGGGAAGAACCCTGGCAAAAGACTCACGGGCCGAGATCAGCCATTTTAAAGGGCAGGGTTTAAATGGGTAACTTAGCACCTCGCGATTACCCCAAGTCCCGGACTTTGTGGAGAAGGCCGGGTATGTGGATGCTCGCGGTGTTGAGCATTGGAAAGGTAGAATGGTTCTACCTATGCCTTGTAAGGACCCCGTTGATTTTCATCTTGCGTAAGTCTTTTAGTACACCCACTCGCTCTGTATGAGGCATTGGCTAGGCCCGAGCCAAAATGGATAATCTAGCGGCAGCCCGTGCCTGCGCACAAGGGTGATGGGAAGAGGTTGTGTGTCACGGGAGTACCATGGTGTACTGGAGTGACTCGGTGTCCCTGATTCTTAAAGCACTTCTAGACCATGAAATGGTGGCAAAGGCTTGCTTTGGAATTCAGAAGTTTATTTGGCCATAAGTAGCCGCTGAGTCCAACTTGTGAATCTTTGTACAACCTCTTCGAATAGTCTGATTCCACAGGTATGGATGGGTTACGGCATGGTTCTTCAATTAGCATTTTTCATAAACTAAAACGGTTGGTTTGGGTTGAAACAAAGCGGTTTTGGCGGATGTTGGTGCTACGGGGTAGAACCCAGTAGCCGTGTGGAAAATGTGTGGGCTGAAACGCCTTGAGCCATGTAGACCGGCAAGTCCAGCTGTCGGAGCGGACGTGCTCCTGGTCGGGTGGCGGAATGCACCCGGCCGAGATCCTAAGTACTAAGAGTAGTTAGGGGGAGCGATCGTTGTTAGCTAAGTTGGTGGTGGCACGATGGTGGCGAGAGGATTTAGAGTGGTTCGGGCCGCCGGAGCGTAATACCCTACGTCCACTGTGGGTGTGTTCTTGTATTCCTGTCTGTTGGCGAAGACAGTGGCCTTGTGTGCTTGTGCTTTGTGGGCTTTCAGAGGAGTCTCTGAGCCTGTCTCGGTCTGTCTGGGTCTGTCCTTCTGTGTTGCGTATGCCTCCCCTTTTATAGCCCAAGGGGGGCATGTACATGGTGGCCGGGCCCCGACAGGTGGTCCCGGCCCATTTCCTCTATGCTACAGTTCTATCCTGTGCCTGATGCCCAACGCTCCCATGCTTCGCGCCTGTACCACCGTCGTGACCTGGTATGGCCTGGAGATCCGCCATATCGTCCTTCCTTACGCCGCCCTGTCCTATCGGCTGCTAAACCCGCTGAGGGGCTTCAGAGGCCGAGGGGCAGGCGATGCGCACGCGTGACAGGACGGGGCGCTCGTAGTAGCGTTGTGGTGCCGCTACCTAGTACTTAGGCTGAGCGCGGCCGCCGCGCGTGGCGCGGCTCATGATGTGTACAGCGTACTTGTTTACTCAATATAGACCCCAGTGTAGCTGGGGAAATCAACTGTAGTGCCCTGTTATCGCCGCCGCGCCTTGGTAAGGCGCGCCCCTTTGCTTCGCCGCCGCCGCCTGCCAGCGGCGGTGCCAGCGGCGATGGGGGCACGCCCGTCTGACAGCGGCGGCATCGGCGGGTGACGGGGGCACGCCTGTCTGACAGCGGCGGCGTCGGCGGGCCACGGGGGCACGCCCGTCTGACACTCGTGGTGTCAGTAGCATCGGGGCGTGCCAGCCTGACAGCGGCGGTGTCAGCGGCATCGGGCACGCCCACCTGCCCGCAATAAATGCGGCAGGTGGGCGAGGCGCCCGCCTGAAGGCCCCGCCACGCGCCCTGTGGGCACGTGGCAACACGAGACCTTCCCGTGCCCTGTGGACACGTGGCGGCCCCGGACCACCGAGGGTGCGGGCTCCGGACCTCCACGTGCTCTGCGGGCACGTGGCGGCCCCGGACCACCGAGGGCGCCGGCTCTGGACCTCCCCGTGCTCTGTGGGCACGAGGCGGCCCCGGACCACCGAAGGTACAGGCTCCGCACCGAGAGGTCCGGACCTCTCCTCGCGTGGCTGGGGGAGGCTCGGTCCTCGAAGGAGGTCCGGGGCCTCCCCTGTGGGCCGGGTGCGCGGCCCAGCTTTTACAAGGAGTAGGCCGGGCCCATCTGTACGCGGCCTTAGGCCCTCCTTGTACTGGAGTAGTTACCTCCCTTAGTGATCTTTGTCTAGTGTAAGCGGGTACCCGGTTAGCTGGGTACCGACAGTGGCCCCTGGGCTCGCCTTTGGTGAGTTTTTCGAACCTGAGGTGGGCCCACCATCGCTTACTACTCAAGCCGCCGGGAGCCGTGGGTGGTTACCGGTGTTTAGCCGTTAAGCTCATAGTTGGGCAGGGCCCACCACTTGATTTCTTGGTCGAGGCTTTGACTTGCCTGTCTCTGGAGGGGGCCTAGTCCACCCGACCCCACGGGGTGGCCCCGTGGGCTCCCACGATCTGGGGGCGCGCGATCGTGGGAACCTCCCGGGGAACGTGGGGGCAGGCCCACGTCGGGAACCGCGCGGCGGTTCACCTACTCCTTCTCCTGCCATTAAGGCGGGGCAGATAGCTACGTGGGCAGCCGTGCATAAAGCGGAAAAGGCAGGGGCCCCGCGCGTCGCGCCGAGACGCGCGTCCGCGAGCGGCCGCCGGTTCGCCTTCCTGCCTTGCTTGCTCTTCTACCCGCTTGTCATGACTGCCTCCTCGGGCCCCTGCTGTCATAGACCTGGAGGCCCGTGGGTGCGTCCGCGCGCGCGTACACTTGACGTCCGCGGCTTGCGGAGGATTGGGGGCAACCGTCAAATAGGGCTCTCGGCCATCGGCCGAGCACATCCTTCTGCCATTTGCCTTTGCACCCCTCGCATCCGCCGCGGCACTTCATCTTCCTCGCAGCAGAGTTCTCGCTTCTTGTTTGCTATGTGTTCCTTGTCTTCCCCACTGCCAGATTCCTCAGCGATGGGTTCGGGCCACCAATCCTCCCGGGAGACTGAGGAGAACCTCACCCGCGTCCGCCGCCTGCTCGGCTGGACGGACGCGGAGCGTCGCGACAATGTTCGCACGGGCTCCCTCCCCCACCGCAACTTGCAGCCGGGGGAGTTCGTCCTCTTCGTCCCCTACCTCTACTGTGGTCTGGGGATTCTGATCTCTTCTTTCTTCATGCTGCTGCTGGAGGCGTTTGGGCTGCAGCTCCAGCATCTCACCCCCCACTCCATCCTTCATGCGGCAATCTTTGCCCACTTCTGTGAGATGTTTGTGGGGGTTCCTCCCTGCGTGACGCTCTTCCACCACTTCTTCTCGGTGAGGTGTTCCGGGAGGAGCTCGACGGAGATCGGCCGCTACTACTTCCTGCTGAAGGGGTCCGGGGGAAGATCGACCTACCTCCCCACCTTCGCCAGCGCCAAGTGGGAGCACTGGCGCAACGACTGGGTGATCGTCAGGGCGGAGCCGAACGACCGGTTGGCTCTCCCTGATAGCAGTCCCGACGCATCCCTCCCGGAGGGTGCCTCGACGGATCTGCCACCCGAGTTCTCCCCCGTGCTGGCCAGGATCGCCGAGCTCGTCAGCGGCGGGCTGACCTCACCGCACGTTCTCGTGGACTTCCTCAGGCGGAGGCTCGCCCCCCTGCAGATGCGGCCAAGGCTGGCGTGGAGCTACACCGGCTCCAACGACTGCAGCCGGGTGGTGCGTGGCGAAGACCACGACCTGACGCCGCTCCTGCTGGAGGAATGGGTGCGGTGCATCACGGACGTGACTTTCCCTCTGGAGCAGCTGCGCCTGCCGTACGCTATCGTGCCGCTCTGCCGCGACCAGGCCTTGCGGACGGCGGTGCTCCGGGAGATGCCCACGCTCGACGACGGCGGCCTCACGGCGCGGCAGCTTGGGGGCGACCCCAACCGGGGGGTCCACATTGCCGACGCCCCGGTTGGGGGTTCTGGTGCCAGAGGCACCGCTCCTGCTGACAAGGGCAAGGGGCCGGTGGCAGCGTCCCCCGTCGTTCCGCCGGCGGGCGGTGAGGAGACGCGGCGAAGGCTGGTCCGCGACGACGGGACCTTTGTCTCGGAGCCCGACCCGAAGCGTCAGCGGACCTCGGGGGAAGGAAGCTCCTCTGCGCAAGGGGAGCGAGTGCCACCGCCGCCTCCGGGCCAGCGGCACCCTCAGCGCCGGGCACCTCCCCCGACGCCGGACCAGCCGCGGCGGCCCTCTCCGGGACCGCCGGCCTCGGGCCCGCGGCAACAGCAGCCACCGGCAGTAACGGCCGCAGATCGGCAGCCGCGGCGAGGCTCTGGCCTTCGTGGCCGCTGGTCGGTGCCTACTCTGAGGTAAGTCTTTTAGATTGGTTTTAATACTTCGCGGTACCACGGCTAGCTTTTTCAGGCTTCTCAGCCTTTCGCCGTGTGTTTTGTTTAGGCCGACACGCCCGGCCGGCGTTCCTCCCCCCAGCGGTTCTGGTGGCCGGGCGACCACGGCGGAGAAGTGCGCCCCTAGTGGTCCGACGGCGGGGGACGCCTCGTGGGCCCGGGCTACGACCGAGGGGCCTGCACCGGGGGCCACCCCGTCTGTCCGGCCCCAGGCCCAGGTGGACCGACGCCAGGGGGGCGTCTCGGGGGTCGAGACCGCACCCCGAGTGCCTGCTGAGGGGGCAGCTCCGGACGCGCAGCCCCAGGCACCAGGCAGCCCGATGCCGGAAGGCGTTGCGGCCCAAGGGCCTGCGCCGGGGGCGGCTCCTGACGCTCGGACCTCGGAGCCTTCGTCGCCCGCCGCCCAGACGACCAGCCCCGGATCTCCGCCCCCTGCCGAGGGGGAACTGGAGGAGGTTCTGGGTAGGCCGCTCCTGCCCTTGCCCCAGCCGGGTGGAGCCCCTCTCCCTCGCGTGCTGCGTCGGGCGCGCCAGGCCCTGGACAACGCCCAGGAGGCGCTCCAGCTGGAGTGGGCCCGGCTGCAACAGGAGCGCGAGGGCCTGGACGGCTGGCGGGCCCGTCTGGGGGAGCAGATCGAAGCCGCCACCGCCCAGCACACCCGGACCCGTGCGGAGCTTTCCACTGCCCGCACCGAGCTCGATGCCGACCGCGCGGCCTTCCATGAGGACCTGCAGAGGCTCATTGGCCGAGAGCGCGCGGTTGGGATCCGCGAGAACCAGGCAGAGGTGGGCGAGGCACAGCTGAAGCTCGAGCAGGCGAAGCTGGAGTCCGCGTGGAAAGGCGTGGAGCAGCGCTGGCAAGAGCTGGTGGAGGTGTCTGAGCGGCAGGCTGCTGTCAACGCTGAGCTTGACAAGATGAAGCTGAGGCTTGTCGAGCGCGAGGCAGCAGTTACGGCCCGCGAGGACTCCGTCGCTCAGCGGGAGGCGTCGGCCAAGGCTCTCAGGGACTCCGCTGCTCGCCAGGCTGCCACGCTCAAGGTCCGCGAGGACTGGGTGAAGTCCCGGGAAGCGGAGCTGGCGGACCAGGAGAGGCAGCTGCTAGCTGAGCGGGCCGCCCTGGAGCAGCTGAAGCAGGGTGCTGCCCAGCAGGAGGCGGTGGAGGACCGGGAGCAGATGCGCGCCGGCCTTCAACGCATCGCCGACTGGGCCGGGGAGGCGAGTTCGGCTCTGGTACCGCTCGGACTGAGTCCGATCCAGGTGACAGAGCCGCCGTCCACTATTGCGGACGCCTTCCCTGTCCTTGACTCGGCGGTGGAGCGACTCCGGCGCCTGGACTCCACGCTCGGGGAGCGCCTTGAAGCCGAGGGCCGCGAGCTGTGTCGCCTCGTGGTGGAGCACCTCCTGGTCTGCTTCCGGAGCCACGACCCCGCCATTTCCTTGGACCCGGTTATCGCAGGTCCGGTGGAGGAAGCGGAGGCCGCCGCCCGAGACAGCGTGCAGGAGGCGGTGGAGGTCGTTGCCGCCCGGTTCCAGCGGACCCCTGCAGACGAGGACCCGGATGTACCGGGGGCAGGAGCCTCTCCAGCGCCGTAGGGCAACAGCTTTTGCTGTTTTGTTTTGTTTTTTTTGTTTTTTTTATATATATGTAAAACATTAGTATGGCAAGTAATATAAGAATGGTAGTTGCGACTTATCTCCATTTACTCCTCGTTGCATGCTGGTGTGTTGTCACCTGACCCCCTGGCCCCCTGGTAGGTAGGCTCTAAGTTTTGAGGCTGGCTACCACCGAGTCAGAGGCCAGACCTGCATGCAACTCACGGCAAACGTCAGTGTCGTACCTACGGGACCTACTCTGAGTTGACCTTTTCCGCTATTCGAGGCCCGGAGCGTTTGCTGTTCGGGCCAGGGGCCAGGATGTTTGTTCGTGGGATAGCAGGGTGTGTGAGTTAAGGGTACGGAACCAGGCAAAACTGCGACACAGCCCTGGACCATCCTTAGTCCAAAACATCTTAGCTCTGGTCCGGTCCTGCAGTCGCTCGGACCTCTCTTAGCGAAACAAAGGTAACCGCGCTGCCTCGAAGTCCTTGGAGCCGCAGCCGGACCTTGCTGCTGAGGTTAGGGGGTGCGCCATTAGCTTAGGGGGTGGTCCGGAGCACTAAACGCACTGTTCCTGATACTGGGGGAACTCACGGCGTGGTAGGGAGTGTTCAGTGCTTAGGGTATGAGACCAGGCTAAGCAGCTGACAGCTCCATGCTACCAAGGCGAGCCCCTTTTCTCTGGACCTGGCACCCAGTATTCCGGACCTCCTTCCCAGCCTCTGTGCTAACCGTTTCACACTCAAGCTGCTAAGTCCTGCTGGTTCCAGGAGATTTTTTAGGCAAGAGTAGGATTCCACGCAGGGGTTAGGAAAAATTGAAATAGATGGTAGCTGAGTAAGCAGTAGGGTAACAGCGTAGGCAAGGATTTCAGGGCTAAACTCTTTCTTTAATCAAGCGGTACAGGGTGTCATGTGATGTCAGCCAGAGGTCGGGATTACAAGGGCGGACCTTCACTGCTCTGGTCCACATGGTGGTCCTACTTAGCTTACAAAAAGAAAGAGGGTTGCCCTGAATTTCTTGCCTACGGATAAAACTTACGGAGGTGTTCTATATTCCAAGGGTTCGGCAGCGGAACTCCTTCCTCCGTGGCGAGGCGAACGCAACCGGGGCGACTAACTTCTGTCACCTTGAAGGGGCCTTCCCAGCTGGGGGAGAGCTTGTTGCGCCCTTCTCGGCTCAAGATGCGCCTCAGGACCAGGTCTCCAGGTTGGAGCACCCTGCCCCGCACGGTTCGCTCATGATAGCGTTTGAGCGATTGGTTGTACCGTGCGTTCTGGATTGCAGCCTACCATCTTTGCTCCTCGACGAGGTCGACGTCGTCGCACCTAGCTTGTTCCTGCAAAGATTCATCAAAAGCTTGGACCCGTGGGGAGCCCAAGAGTATTTCTGGTGGGAGGCATGCCTCGGCCCCGTATACCAGGAAGAATGGGGTTTCCCCGGTTGCTCGGCTGGGTGTGGTCCGGTTCCGCCATAGCACGCAGGGGAGCTCATCAACCCATTTCGCACCGTGCTTTTCCAAACGGTTGAAGGTGCGGGTTCTGAGCCCCTTGAGGATTTCTGCGTTAGCTCTCTCGACCTGTCCATTGCTCCTAGGATGTGCTACAGAGGCGAAGCATAACTGGATGCCAACGCCGTCGCAGTAGTCCTGGAAGACTGGCTCGTGAACTGGGTCCCGTTGTCCGTTTTAATACGGCTAGGGACGCCGAACCGGCACACAATGGACTTAAGGAAAGCTGTTGCAGTTCCTTGGGTGATGCTTACTACTAGGGTTACCTCAGGCCATTTTGTGAATTTGTCAATGGCGACGTAGAGGTACCGGTACCCACCAACAGCTCTAGGGAAAGGTCCCAGGATGTCCACCCCCCATACCGCGAAGGGCCAAGAGGGTGGAATCATCTGCAGAGACTGAGCCGGTGTGTGTATCTGCTTTGCGTGGAACTGACACGCCTTGCAGGACCTGACTAGCTCAGCTGCATCCTGGAGCGCTGTCGGCCAGTAAAAGCCATGCCGAAAGGCTTTACCGACCAGCGTACGGGATCCTGAATGATTCCCGCACTCGCCTCCATGGATCTCCGCGAGTAAATCGCGGCCCTCCTCCCGGGTTATGCATCGCATGAGGATGCCATTGGCGCCACGCCTGTAGAGATCCCCTTCTACTAGCGTGTAGCGTTTAGCCAACCGCACTATGCGCTCAGCAGACACACGTTCTTCGAGAAGGATTTTGTCCTTCAGGTAGTCCCGGATCTCTGAGATCCGTGCATCGGGACTGCCCTGAGCCATTGGATGTGTCCCTGATGACATGCTGGGGTCATCAGTCCACACGATCCTTGGTGGGCTCCAGAGATGGAGAACCACCGGGACTGCTAGCTTCGAGGTGCTAGTTCTGCCCCCTTCGCCCAGTTCGGCTGGCTGGGCGGTTGGTCTCAGCAGCTGTCTTTTGAAGACGCCCTCGGGTACTGGGCCCCGAGTCGATGCCCTCGCGGAGAGGTCATCTGCCACTGAGTTGAGGTTCCTGGGCACGTGCTGCAGTTCCAGGACCTCGAAGTCCTTCTCGAGCTCCCTCACTCGCATGAGGTATGCTGCGAGCTGGGGGTTATTGCAACAGCACTCCCCCCGGACCTGTCTGATCACCAACTGGGAATCCCCCTTAACCAGGAGCTGCTTGATTCCCAGTGACTGAGCGATCATGAGCCCGAAGATCAAGCCTTCGTATTCCGCCATGTTGTTAGTGGCTTTGAATTCGAAGCATACTATGTACTTGATCCCCGTTTGGGTCCACGAGGGCCACCCCTGCCCCGGACCCTTTTTCGCGGGCGGACCCGTCGAAGAAGAGAGTCCAGTGCGGCTCGGTGAAAACCCGGACGGTCCTGTCCGGCCGGGAAGGTTCCGCCTCGGCTTGCGGACCTCCAGATTCCGAGGTGGTGGGAGTCCACTCTGCGATGAAGTCGGCCAAGACTTGGCTCTTGGCAGCACTTCGGGGCTGGAAGTCGAGTTGGAACTCTGCCAGCTCCGCAGCCCATTTGGCGATATTCCCAGTGGCGTTAGAATTACGCAGGATTGCTCTTAACGGGTAAGAGGTCACCACGACAACCTTATGCGCCTGGAAATAATGGCGCAACTTTCTGGAAGCAATAAGTAATGCGTAGGCAAACTTGTGAGCTTCCAGATACCTGGCCTTCGCCCCGTGGAGGACTTCACTGACGTAATATACTGGCTTCTGGGTGGTCCGGACCTTAGTGGCAGGTCTGAGGCCATCTCCCCCTGCCAGGCTGGCCCCTTGGGCGGCTTGGCCTCCAGCTTCTGGTGGCTTACCGCCTTGGCAGGGCGGCGTGCCAACCGGACTTCCGGTATCGGGGCCGGCTGCAGCTCCTGTGGTGGGCGGACCACCACCTTCCACTTGGGGGACCCCGGTGTCTCCCTCGTGGGAATGGACTGGTCGCTCGGCGACCAAGACCATGCTTACTACCTCGGATGTCGCCGCGAGGTAGAGAAACAGGGTCTCACCAGACTCTGGTGCCACTAAAATGGGTAGAGTAGTGAGATGCTGTTTCAACTCCTGGAAGGCTTGTTCAGCCTCTTCGGTCCATATGAATGGTCCGGACTTCCTCAAAAGCTTGAAGAAGGGCAGGGCTCTCTCAGCTAGCCTTGAGATAAACCGGCTGAGGGCTGCCAAGGACCCAGCGAGTTTCTGGAGGTCCTTGATGCAGGCCGGCGGCCGCATAGCCTCGATTGCCCTGATCTTGGTTGGGTTTGCCTCAATGCCGCGATGTGACACTAGGAAACCTAACAGCTTACCAGCCGAGACGCCAAAGACACATTTCTCGGGGTTCAGCTTCGTGCGCGTTGTGCGCAACCTGTCGAAAACAAGGACCAGGTCTTCCATCAAGGTCGACCCTACCCTAGTCTTGACGACAATGTCATCGACATAGACCTCTACTATGTTTCTGATCAGGTCATGGAACGTGAAATTCATGGCACGCAGAAACGTAGGTAAAGCATTCCTCAGACCGTATGGCATTACAACGTAACAATACAACCCATCTACTGTTACGAAGGCTGTATGCCTTTTATCCTCCTCATCCATCTGGATCTGATGAAATCCAGAGTACGCATCCAGAAAAGACAAAAGTTGACACCCGGAGGTGGAATCTACTATCTGGTCTATGCGTGGGAGGGGATAAGGGTCTGTAGGACATACTTTGTTGAGACTGGTGTAGTCGATACACATCCGAAGCTTCCCGTTTGCCTTGGGGACGACCACCGGGTTGGCCAGCCACTCAGGGTGATGGACCTCCTCGATGAAGCCCGCGTCTAGGAGCTTCCGGACCTCCTAACGGATGAAGTCCTAGCGCTCCACGGACTGCCTCCGTGGCTTTTGCCGCACCGGCTTGGCGTCCGGGCTGATCTTCAGACGGTGCTCAATCACTTCCCTAGGGATCCCAGGCATCTGCGACGGTTCCCAGGCGAACACGTCGACATTTGCCTGGAGGAAAGCAACGAGCGCGTCTCCCTATTTCTCTCCCAGATTCCCTGCGATGCGGGTGGTCTGGGAGGGCTCCGCCCCGATCTGGACGGTCTTGACCGGCACGTCCTCTGGGTCGGAAGGGCGTACCTTGGGCACCTTTTGTTCCTTAACAGGAACCTTGGCCCGAGAGGTCGAGGGGTTGTCCCCCGCCGGGTTCGCAGCGTCAGTAGCGAGAGCATGGAGCTTCTCTACAGCGGCGACGGCTGCGTGGCGGTCTCCCGGCACGGTGAGAACTCCCGCCGGGGACGGCATCTTCACGACCAAGTACCCGTAATGAGCAACGGCCATGAAGCGGTACAGTGCCGGTCTGCCAATGATGGCGTTGAACGGCAGGTTGACTTCCGCGACATCGAACTGGACGTTCTCTGTGCGGAACTTCTCCGGGGTCCCGAAGGTGACCGGCAGGTCGATCTTCCCTTTCGGGTAGATCGGCACAGGACCCACGCCGGAGAATGGGCGCGTCGGAGCCAGGCGTGACTTCGGAATCTGCAGCTGTTTGAAGGCTGCGTGGCTGATGATGTTGAGGGCGGCTCCGCCGTCGATCAACACGTGGTGGAGCTGTATGTTGGTGACCACTGGCGATGTGATGATCGGCAGTACGCCAGCCCCAGCCATGTTCTCTGGGCAGTCGGCCGGCCCGAAGGAGATGGTGGTGTCTCTCCACTTGTGGTGTGGAGCCACCCCAGGGACGCTCGGCCTGACCGAGAGGACTTCTCGGCGCAGGGCCTTCACGTCCCGCCGGGAAGAGACCGCCCAGCTTCCGCCGTACATAACGTACAGCCTCTTGCGACGTTCATTGTCGCTGGATTCGGAGCTGGAGTGGCCTAGAGCGTAGACGCTCTTGAGCTCCCGCTCCGGGGGCTGGTAGCCCATCTCCTTGCCACCAGCGGCGGGCCCACCGTCGCTGGTAGCCTTCCCCTTGCCAGGGCGCTGGCGTGGGGGTGAGTCGCCCTTGGCCGGACGCTCCCGGCGCTCACTGAGATGCCGCTGCACAAGCTTTTGTATCTCGCGGCAGTCGGCGGCGTTGTGACCGCTGTTGGGATGAACAGGACATGAGCCGCCACTGTTCCGCGCCTGTTGCCTCGGGCGCTTGCCGCCGGTGTCGCGGCCTCCAGGTGCTGCCGCAGCGACAGGGGCCCCTTCCAGGAACCTCTCAGGGCGTCGGCCCTTCTTCTTTTTCTTGCCGCTTTCTCGGGCGGCACCGGCAGAGGCGCCTGGCTGGGCAGTCCTGTCCTGTTGTGGGGAGTGCCACGCACGCCCCTCTGCGGCCCTAGCGCACTTGTCCGCCAGCGCGTACAGGGTGGCGACGTCCTGTACTTGGCGGGTCGCCAGTTTCTCCAGCATCTTCTCATCACGGACGCCTTGCCGGAAGGCTGTGATGATGGACGCGTCGGAGATGCGGGGGATTGTCCCCCGCACCTTGGCGAAGCGAGCGATGAATGCTCGGAGGGATTCGCCAGGCTCCTGACGTACTGCATGGAGGTGGGCCTCCACGCCGTACTGCTGGCACGCACTCGCGAAGTTCGCCTGGAACAGAGTGCAGAGCTCCTCCCAGGACCGGATTGACCCGGGGGTGAGGTTCATGAGCCAAGTCCGAGCCAGCCCAGACAAGGCGACATGGAAGTACGACGCCATAACGGCGTCGTCTCCGCCAGCCGCTGTGATAGCGGTGACGTACACCTGCAGGAATTCCGACGGGTTGGTATTCCCGTCGTACTTTTCCGGCAGGTGTGGCCGGAACTTCTGCGGCCAGCGCGCGGAGCGGAGACTGTCCGCGAGTGCGGCGCAGCCAACTCCAGCCGATACGACCCCTGGTGGCGTTTGCACGCCAACCGGGGGTGGCACGTAAGCCGGGGGCTTAGGTGCTGCAGCGGCAAACGCCGCGTCAAGGTTCTTGCCCTTGGCGGCGTTTGGCTGCACCCGTGGTTGCTCCACGGTGGTGGGGGTGCCTGCTCACCGGCGGTTGAGCTCAGCTCGCAGGTCTTCCGTCTGCGCGCTCCTTACTGAGGGGGAGTGCGCGGATGTTGCCGCATCGTGCTGCCTGCGGCGGTTCGACCTCCCCCCGCTACTGGGAGGGAGTCGCGACCCGGTCCTAGCTGGGCCAGGAGTGACCTCAGCTAGGTGGATCAGGCGATCTACATCGCTTCGCCACTGCGCCAAGGCGCTAGGTGAGGCTGTCGGCCCCGGGGGGTTACGAAGCAGCTCCCTGGCTGCGGCGAGTGGGCCGCTGGCAGCAGCGGGGTTCGCCGTGGCGGCGTTTGCCGCTACAGCGCTTGCTACTGCAGTGTTTGCAGCAGCGGCGCCCCCCGCGGGGCGTCGAGGGAGCCGCGGCGTCTGCGCCGCACCCTCAGAATGGTGGGGGGAGGCCTGCGACCCAGTCGAGGCCACCTCCTCCGATGCGGCTGCATCCTCATGGAAATCGCGGATGCGCACCATCATGCGGTGAGGGATGATGCTAACTGATGCTTATCCCCTACCTGGCGCGCCAAATGTCGGAGCGGACGTGCTCCTGGTCGGGTGGCGGAATGCACCCGGCCGAGATCCTAAGTACTAAGAGTAGTTAGGGGGAGCGATCGTTGTTAGCTAAGTTGGTGGTGGCACGATGGTGCCAAGTCCACTGTGGGTGTGTTCTTGTATTCCTGTCTGTTGGCGAAGACAGTGGCCTTGTGTGCTTGTGCTTTGTGGGCTTTCAGAGGAGTCTCTGAGCCTGTCTCGGTCTGTCTGGGTCTGTCCTTCTGTGTTGCGTATGCCTCCCCTTTTATAGCCCAAGGGGGGCATGTACATGGTGGCCGGGCCCCGACAGGTGGTCCCGGCCCATTTCCTCTATGCTACAGTTCTATCCTGTGCCTGATGCCCAACGCTCCCATGCTTCGCGCCTGTACCACCGTCGTGACCTGGTATGGCCTGGAGATCCGCCATATCGTCCTTCCTTACGCCGCCCTGTCCCATCGGCTGCTAAACCCGCTGAGGGGCTTCAGAGGCCAAGGGGCAGGCGATGCGCACGCGTGACAGGACGGGGCGCTCGTAGTAGCGTTGTGGTGCCGCTACCTAGTACTTAGGCTGAGCGCGGCCGCCGCGCGTGGCGCGGCTCATGATGTGTACAGCGTACTTGTTTACTCAATATAGACCCCAGTGTAGCTGGGGAAATCAACTGTAGTGCCCTGTTATCGTCGCCGCGCCTTGGTAAGGCGCGCCCCTTTGCTTCGCCGCCGCCGCCTGCCAGCGGCAATGGGGGCACGCCCGTCTGACAGCGGCGGCGTCGGCGGGCGACGGGGGCACGCCTGTCTGACAGCGGCGGCGTCGGTGGGCAACGGGGGCACGCCCGTCTGACACTCGTGGTGTTAGTAGCATCGGGGCGTGCCAGCCTGACAGCGGCGGTGTCAGCGGCATCGGGCACGCCCACCTGCCCGCAATAAATGCGGCAGGTGGGCGAGGCGCCCGCCACGCGCCCTGTGGGCGCGTGGCAACGCGAGACCTTCCCGTGCCCTGTGGGCACGTGGCGGCCCCGGACCACCGAGGGTGCGGGCTTCGGACCTCCACGTGCTCTGCGGGCACGTGGCGGCCCCGGACCACCGAGGCCGCCGGCTCCGGACCTCCCCGTGCTCTGTGGGCACGAGGCGGCCCCGGACCACCGAAGGTACGGGCTCCGGACCGAGAGGTCCGGACCTCTCCTCGCGTGGCTGGGGGAGGCTCGGTCCTCGAAGGAGGTCCAGGGCCTCCCCTGTGGGCCGGGTGCGCGGCCCAGCTTTTACAAGGAGTAGGCCGGGCCCATCTGTACGCGGCCTTAGGCCCTCCTTGTACTGCAGTAGTTACCTCCCTTAGTGATCTTTGTCTAGTGTAAGCGGGTACCCCGGTTAGCTGGGTACCGACACCAGCGCCAAACCTTTTGGCAAAAACTCTGTTTTCAGAAAAAGTAAAACTTGTCAACTATCTTAAACCCTGCATACAAAATGTTTTGACGCAAAACCTTCCTGAGCTCCAGATATATCCTACATATAGTATTAGCTACACCCAACTCCTTATGGAGGAAGGTGGACTGCTGAATACGTATGTACTCACCCTTGTTTTGTTGATGTTTTTTCTAGTGAAGATAATGTTGTCACCGTATATTCGGACGAGTAAGGGGTTACGACCTGCTTCCTAACCGTGTCACGTGTAAGTTTGGGCCTATGTTTTATTTTCCGTTGCTAAGTTTCCGGGCTGCGTCCATTTGATGACCAACCCATTAGTGCAGATCCGTAACACTCTGATGTAAAAATATGATTACCAAACTCTAAAATGGTAATAAAGCACATTTTAGTTCCATTATGGAAACTGTAACACTTCAATACACTTACAAGAAATGCTTGTTTTCTTGTTCGATGGTAAAAGCGAGTTCTGCCTTATATTATGGGACGGAGAGAGTGTATTGCTTATTATTATACTCCATTATGGTGAACATAAAGAATTTACTTATTTGTTTTTCAATACACTTATACACACAATAAGCTGCAAGTTTTATTTGTGAAGATAGATAATTTATTTTTCTTAGGAAGATAGAACATTTTCTTCAAAATCACAAAATATTTATTTTGAATATGAAATATTTTATTCTAAATCTTAGAATAATTATTTTCAAAGTGGAATATTTTCTATGTCAAGATAGAATATTGTATTTTAAATCTGAAATATTTTTATTAAAAAATATAACATTTTTTCTGAAAGTAGAATATTACGCCAATAAAGCTAGATATTTATTTAGCACGCAATGAACATCGTTTTTATGTAAAGATGTTTTGTCAAAATAATTATATTCTTAAGTATGGTGTTGTCTTGAAGATGTTTTTATAACGAATATGATGGTGCAATCGGAATTTGATTTGGATTTACTGTTGAGCCGTTATAACAATTTTTTACTTGAAGATTGTGTGGGGTCCGCGTCGTGTTGACAGTTGAGGGGTGTGTCATGATGACATGTGGTGTCTGTTGTTCCACCAGTGAAGAAACGTTGATTTCCACAAAGTTCTCAGCCCAGAACCAGTAAATAAATAAATAAAGCCAAAGCGTGGGTGGATGGGAGACATGGATTCACCCAGGCCGTAACAGCCCCGGGGACCGACGGCAGCCATGTCGACCTTGGGCCGCGTTTGGTAGTCTCATCGAGCTGTGTGATAGCTCAGCTGAGCAAGCTTACTAATTCCAGCTACACTCGCCTTGCAACTATAACGCGTTTGGTTGTGTTACTAAGCTAGCATCACTGTTTGGTTTTGATTAAATATTGCCAAGCTTGCCGATGGCTGCTGTCAGTAACCGAAATTTACGCGTTATTTTTTCGGGCGAGCGCGGTTTTGCCGTCGACGGCGAGCCGAATCGGCTCTTCCTCAGCTGCAAGGTGTTTCTGGCTCCGCATGGTTAGGTGGCCCTCAAAAGTGAGATTATTTAGTTGGATCCAAATGCCTAACCAAGCCCAGCGACGCTAGTCTTTTCTTTGCCCAGGATCCAAACGTACCTTGTGTCCAGGTCCGTCCTAGGTAAAGTAGAAGGGTTTATCTAGCGGAGCGCCGAAGCCCGGCCATTGTTTAGATAGAACTGTAGACACAGGGTACATGGTACCTTTGCTGCGGTCATGTTCCACGAACTTGGATTAGTCGTCGCAGCCTCGCAGGCTGCAAGCTTTAGGTCCCATGTTAATAATGGGCGATAGGAATGACCCATTTTCGTAGTACACCGCACATGCTTTGTTTCGTAGACTTCTCGTATATGCAAATATCGTTTTTGACTGCATGTAAATAAAAAAATTGATTTTGATATAGCACTAATAATAACATGCAGAAACAAAACAAAAAGCCAAACCCGGCCCGGCAGAAACACAACGACGACTAAGACCGGACTCAATGCTCCTACCATAAGGCTCAAAGAGTTACTACACTCACTCTACATACACAATATGCAGGGTAATGCACGGGCGGGGCATCGATGATCCATCCAACAGATGGGATCATCTCAGGTGCGCCTCGACTACTCACAGCAATGCACGCAATTCGGATGCACGCTGTATATCCAACGGGTAGGCACCATTGCACTGTGTATAATAAAAAAATAAAACTAGGATCGCATGCATGATCACCCATCGGGATCATCCTAATTAGCAACCTTTGCTAGACACCGAGCTGTAGGGCTTGTCCAGCAACGCCGGCGGCGGGTGGTGCTCCGTTGATGATGCTTGTCACGGTGTTGCAGCAGGAGCACACGATGGAGTCGAAGAAGCAGGTGATGCACCCGTTGCCCGCTGCTGCCTGTCCTCCAGAAAACATCCTCATGTAGATCTGGTAGAACGCAAAAACAACGGCGGATCCACCGAAGGATAGCAGCCAGGGAAGGCCAGATGACCACCGGTGAGGAGCAGCAGCGTGGTGGCAGAGGCCGGGTGCCACGACTCGGTAGATGGCGCCGGTTGCGAGCAGGAAGGCGTCGTTGTTGTTGTCCTCACCGAAGGACACGACGCGGCGGCCGTCAACACCGACGCCGATGCAGGGCACGGCGGGGGAGCACCTGATGTCAGGGATCTGGGTGGAGACGTAGCGCCCGCTGCTCGCCGGCACCTCCACAGCGGCCCACGCAGAGACGCCGTACATGTAGAGGTACCTATACATACACACATACATACATTAATTCATGCGTGTATATGGTTCACACGTGCAGTTCAGGTTGATTTGATTTTTTTTTTTTTGAAAACTTCAACTATTCGCTTTATTATATTATTTAAAAAATTATTTCAGCATTAGAAAACACAGTTTATACTCAAAGTACCTTTATTATCAACAAAGCAAATCAGAACACAATAAATGGCAACTTCTCAGATCTTTTGCATATATAAGACGAATTGTTGAAGGTTTTTTTTAAAAGAGATGAATGAACCAAATTAAGGAGTATGTGTATGTGTGCACTCTACCTTCCTTTCAACGAGGGATCCGCGGAACCACGATAGACGAGACCCCCGACAATGGATGGCGACGGCGGACTGCCGGCTGATGATACGGGATGGGCGCCGTAGCCAACGACCAGGGACGCGGCGTTGACGAAGGGACCACCGATCAAATACACGCTGTCGTACTGTTGCTGCACACGTTCAAGTCCTATATTGTATGAGGCTAAAGATTTTTTGTATACGAAAAAGATACAAAGCACATCGAGATCGATCCACGCATCGCAGGTCGATCGTCGATGTAATACCACGCTCTATATATTACATCGATCGACAAGTATTACCGGCTGTACCATGTACATGGAAAGAGCTAGTGTGTGTATAATAAACCTGGTCATCGACGTTGGCGCAGAACAAGTAGGAAGGCCTGTCAGAATCGAAGCTGCAACCCCTGGGATTGCTAAGACCCACGGCGAATATCTCGGGCTCCTCCATCGGAGTTGTTGATGTGCCAGCAGAGCGGTTGTTGGAGTGCCTGCTGCTAGCAGACGTTCCTCCGGTTTGTCCTGGAAATAATGCCAGGGCGCGCGTGTGGACAAAAAAAATACATCAAATAGCTATATGGCCAGCCTTGGATTATTGGACCATCCTATAACTATCAAGAATCATATGAACGACCGACTTTGTTTCACCGTACCGATCAGCCTTTTGAGACTTTATTTGATCATCAAATTAACATCAGCTTTATTAGTTCGTCGTTAATTACGTACCGTTAATAGTGCTGTCGATATTGAACCTGATAATCTTCCCCAAAAATGACGCGGTGTCGTTGTCAAAGTGGTCACCGCCGTCGCCAGTCATGAGGTAGAGGTACCCGTCACTAGGCCGACGGAAGAGTATCTGGCCGCCATGCTGCTGCTGGTCGGAAGAGGAGGATGTGTAGGGCACACCAAGGGTGAAGAGCCTCCTGACCTCGGATGCAGCAGCGCGAGTGGCCTAACAATAGCAAATACTTAGCTAGGTGAAGGTCAGTGAGCACGCGCAGCCACGCGGAATGAGGAATTACTGCTAGTAGTATATACTTAACTTATTTTCAGCTTTTGACTAGCAATAATATCTAAATTTTGATGTGTAGAAGTAGAAGAGATTTTTAAAACCTAATTCCGATATATAGATCGATTTAACGAGAGCTTTCAGAACCGTAATTTTATCTGAACGTCCAAATAAGTGGTACCACTAGTTAGACATGAGAGACAGAGAGAGAGAGAGATCAAAAGTCAGAATTATAGAGACAGGTCACCTTGGACTTATTGGCAACTGAGAACTCGGCGACAATTAGTTGATACTGGGACGAAGGGCTAGACGAAGAATCCGTTCTCGTGGCCGCCGCCGAGCTGCCACTACAGGCCGGCGAGGCGGCGGTGTCGCAGGTGTAGGAGACGAAGAAGCGCCCGTTGGCGGCGAACTCTGCGTGGAACGCGACGCCCATCAGCTCGACCACCCGACCCGTAAGGTCCAGGAATGGGCTGCTGTCGTCCTCGTCGTGGAACTCCAGGGTGTCTCCGGATCCAGGGGTGGGGATCGACGCGAGCCAGATCTTGCCGTCCTGGGTGGAGAAGAAGGCCCGGTTTGACCCGTCTGGGTGAGCGGCCATGTTGAGGTAGGAGGAGCCCCGTACGCCGATACTCTCAAGGCACATGCTGGTTCCTGCTCCCTCCTGCGGCGATGCGGTGACAGAGGTTGACGAAGCCGGCGGAGAAGTGCACCGGGGAGGGATTCTTGACTCGGCGGCCGCCTTGAACGGGTCCGGCGGAGGAGGAAGCGAGCTAGAGGCGGGGATGCACCCCTGCAAAAGAATAACACAGTTATTACTAGCTCGGGTCGATCCGCAAGCATTCAGCGGCAGCAGGTACATACATACAATAGTATAGTACAGCTAAGCATGCATACACCCACCCACACAAGTTGCTACTATATCTAATAAACGCCCATATGATCAGTTTGATCCACGATTAGAGACGATCGAGCGGCGTCTAGCTGTACGTGTGGAAAACCGAAACGTACTGGAGCATGCAGTACCTCGCAGAGGATGGCCTTGACGATGTCGGTGCAGCCGGCATCGGGGGAGACGTTGAGGCTTTCGAACTCGTCCCGCAGCGCGGCGTCATCGACCTGATCGCAACAGCTGAGGCCGGTGTATCCGCAGAAGGGCAGCGTCTCTGCCAGCACCACCGGCGCCGCCCCTGAAACGGACGAAGAGTCGACAACATGACTGCTCGAGATTAAGGCAAATTAAAACGGCGCGATGGAGAACACAAGCAGCAGCAAGAGTACGAGAAAGAGCTTCTCACGCGAGCCGGCGCACACCGGGAAGGCCGTCCCGCTGGCGCTGGGGGAAGCGGCACGGGGAAAGCAGCAGGAGCAAGAGACGGCGATCAGGAACCCTAGCGAGCTCCGCATCAGATTCCCCTTCTCCTTATTAGGCCTACAAAAGAGGGTTTGGCGTGCCTGTGCCGTTGGTTTATTCCCAGCCTTCTCCTTCACCATTGCTGCCGCTGTGGTATGTAGAGCTATAGCTGCCTAGCTAGGGCGGCCTACAAAAGGTAGCTACGTGTTTGTACTACGCGTGGTTGGTTGCAGCCAGGCCACTCGGCGTCTTTTAATAGACAGCTGCGCGCAGATTTGCTTGGGCTCTAGAAAGTTCTGCGGTGCACTGGTCCGCGGAAAGTCCTTACCACTAAGATATGCGCACAACGGCACTAAACTATCGAATGTTGTGGGTGACTTCAGTGTGGGTCCCGCAGGGCTGCAGGTTTCGACCCACAATGGCAAAGTTTAGGTGTTTTCATAAAAAATTAAGTGTCTGTCAGCTAAGAAGGATTCGACCTACACCTTTGTTTTTCCTCTTATCTTTGTCCAGATCAATTGTCAACCTTCAACTGGTTCAATGCTGGGTGTGTCCACCATACTCTTGAGATGAACAATAACATTCAAAAATATACAGTCCAGTTGATTGAGAAGCTTCTTTCTAGCAGAAGCAATACAATACCTAGTATATTAAGTAATAGAATGCTCTAGATAATAGAATGCGGCAAGCAACTCGTTCCCTATTTCATCATGAACATATTTGTAATTGGCCCTGTCTAGAAATTACAACCCTGCTCACCCTTTGTTCAGCTGCTATTGTGTGTTTTCAATATGCTAGGCAAGAAAGGTCCGTCCAGACATTTGGTCTAGATTCTCCTGAACATTTTGCATAGCATCCCATTCCCAATTATCCATTCGATCAGCGTGCCTCTCTCTTACAACCCTTTCTGTCTCTTTTGAACTCTTTCAGTTTGTTTAGTCTTCTCCTTTATAACTTGGAACATTTTCGAAAATGAAGCTCTATGTGCTGTAACTTTTTGACACTGTTGTCATGATCTTATTTTGATGACAATTAACCATCCATAGAGACGTTGAGATGTTTAGTAGGCAAAAGTAATGATCGGAGTGTCTGCTGCTCTTCGCCACTCAGATTAATGTGTATTGCGGCCTTTTCTTTCCTGCTTGTTTTCAACTGTCATGGCATCATTGTCTTCCTTTTTGCTGAGCAGTGTACTACCTGACACTCTTGCAGTCTTGCCTTTGTTGTGTATGCACCTGCCCTTCCTCAGAACTCAACAGACTTGTGAACTGTCTATTCAGAGCACTATGTCAAACTGCTTGGGTGTTAACTGTCTATATAGTAACTGAAATGTGCAGCAGCAGCACAAATAGTTATGCAGAGTGCCTGCTTCTTTTCCCATCCTTGGGAGGATTTGTATTTTCACCTTATTTTCATAGTGTCCATGCCATCGATGTGTTACTTTTGTCCTGAACAGTGTACAATCTGTTATCCTTGCATGTCATGTTTGTGTCCATCCTCAGGCATTATTGGACTGATTGAATCTATTATGAAGTGTCAACCTTATTAGATTCTAACATGTCAACCTCATTAGTTTGTAACAGTTTGTGAAATGTCAGTTCCATCAGTCATGTCCCTCTTCTACTCACTCTTTACAGTCTACAGTCACTTAAATGTTCACTAAAAGATCAGAGTATCTGTTTACCCATCACATAATCCTTTGCATTTCCAACGTATATAATTTAACTTTGTGTATGCTTCTCCATTCGTTCTTTTCTAAAATCTCACAGTTCTGTTACCAACAGAAAACAGAAAGACTACAAAATTCTTCTAAATTCTCCTAAAATTCCATACTTTGTGAGTGAATGATAGAATTACACATTTAAATGACTTCTGAAACTGCCTATTCTTGTGCTTGAATGACAGTTTTACACTTGAAGGAGCCAGCATATGACCGATTAAATAGGTGCACTTCTGAATAGATGATCAGCGAATAGGTGCCCTTTCTTTTTTTGTAGCTTATCGTGGTGTAATTGTGACCTCTTCATGCCTACCTATAACTAATTTATGTACAAAACAGGAGAATGGTATCCCTCACTTGTTCAAGAAGAAAAAATGACTCCACAGAGTTTTCAAGTGAGGATTTTGACCCTGCCTTTTGATCTTATTGAAGGTGATTTGACCTCATCTACTAGCAGTCCACCAAGGATGATTGAAGATCAAACCACTATGGTTCTTAATGTCTGTCGCCGCAGTCAGTGTTGAGATTAAAAATGGCAAGCGAGCTCGCATCAAACTTTGAAGCTCATCTCCAAAGTAGTACTGCAAATTCTTTTGTAGAATCATCAGCTCATTATAGCTGATGATAGTCTATTTTTGCTCTAATCACTTTTTAGTTACAATGTATATGCAAGTACCTGTATTTTGTTTTGGCTGCAAAGACTCTGTATTGTTATCATCAGCTATGTGGATAATTTACCCCACCTATCCCATGTATCCTTGAAACATCTACTTAATCTTCCATTTATTATCTAGGTGGAATGTTATCCTTTATTTGGATTCTCTCCTCCCCATATACATGTGGAAGTGTGCTGGTGACCGGTGTGCTGCCTTCTGAAACTTTTGCACTCCTGCAAGCATTTTAAAAAGAGAAAATTCTCTGCATGCCATTGGAAAATGGCGTATTTCTTTCTGTACCACTGGAATACTCACAGTATAAACCATCGACTGACATTTCCAGTTTTCTATGCACCACTACCATCAATAGTGGCAGTATTGCTACATCTGCGCTCAGCCATCTTGCTTTAAGTGACTCCTAAGATGTCACAGCACACTCATAATCATGTCCTCGCAGCCCATTTTGCCCACTTATGTGCAGGAGGTGAATGCCAATGCATCTGGATCCTCCTTGCAAGTTGTCCAACCTATGTGCAAGAGATGAGTGCCAATGCAACTCTCTGAATTTTGAAACTATATAGCCATATATAGTTTATATATATGTAGTCCAGAGCAACGCCGCATCTTCATATATACACCTCCCTTCTCTCCCTTCTCGTCACTAATCGAATCTAATTCCATTAAATACGATTTTTTAGGGATAGATAGTTTCCTCGTATAAATACCTAAAGGAGCTCCTCGTTCCACCCTGAAGCTTTTAGTGTTGTCCTAAGCTTTTTATTCGCATAGGTGTTTATACTATGGTATCTAATGAATCGTTTATCCATTAATTATAAATCATGTGGTGGCAAACAAAACTACATGCTATATCACATTGGCACTACTGCAGACGAACACTTAAGGATATATATACAAATAACATGAAGTGTCCTCCATACAGCTTTTCAAGTGCTAGCTGCTAGTCATCTATCTAGTTTTCTTGCACGGTGTATACATGTGCATAACTATTTTTCTAGTAAAGTCAAATAGTCAATACAATATCAAACTATCCACTTCAGTACATTTCAGCTTGTAACGTAATATATACAATCAATAGTACACTTTGATCATGAAAGATTAATTTAGGAGCTAGCCAGGAAATCATTCATCCCAAAAATATGTCAAAAAATCATCCTACACTATTGGCACCACAATAAGCATTGCAATTTGCAGTACACTTCATTCCAACTAATACACATTACCATTTTATGAAAACAAATCAGTTTGCAACCAGATGGACATATGGTTGATTTTTCATTTGCCAAGCGAGAAAACACTCTGCCATCTACTACTACTACACTATATCACCATGAATATGCGTTGCCACTAGATCCGGAAGATTATCATCTCCATCAAGGAAACGCCAAGATGTTACACCGGATTCGGGCTCCTGGGCCTTGCCTACACATATGGGAACCAGGAATAGTACACATATATTGGCCTAAGCCTCGTTGCGAAGGGATGAGAAGGAACGAGAACCTGAGATCCACAGCAGGTCAGCGAAAAAGAGGATAAGTGGGATGCTCGGTGCGGTACCTCACGTGGGCAAACGGCGGACGACGCCGGCGGCGGCGAGCCGGTGAGGGCCGCATGGCGTTGGCACCGCTGCCGGTTGGAACTCAATCGGCTCCCAATTGCCGCAATACTCTCCAACTTCCCCTGCATTGCCGTCGCCACGAACACAATCGGCTCCCAAGTGTACCTTTAGGAGACCTCACCATGACCTAGCCGAACATCTGGCCCTCTTCACACCTCACCATGACTCCACACGCATTTTTGCTGGGTTCGTCATTTGATTACCTTCTAGTAGTCGCAGGGGTTCCAGGTCATGGACACAAGGCCCGCCGGGATCAGCGTGCTTGGGGGCAAAATAGTAGGGTACGGCGATGCCGGCCAGGTTCCAAGCCCCGGGCCCAGATGCGCCTCGCCGCTGCAAGGAACCTTGGAGCTTGGGTTGACACGCACGCCGGCGACGCCCGTGCTGGACCTTTCGCGATCCATAGACGAGGGATATCTCACATTGCATTCAGGCAATCAGGCCCGAGGCCAGCGGGAGCCACTCCATGGACGGGGCTAGATTTTTTTGCTTCCGTTTCTTAGGCAAGAACAGCACTCCTTTTCGAACTGCGCAGCCGGGGAAAAGGAACTGGTGGGGCTGCAGCTGTACTTTTTCTGAACGCGGTGGCTATGAGAAGTTCCAAAATTACCCTCCCGATGAGTAAAATGTACTCTGCTCAGCGCGCACGAATCTTGGGACTGCCAACTCCACCCAACGGTTCAGATAGTGCTGGTGTACACACATACATGTGGAAAATCCGCGTTGCACCGTCCGTATGTGCCCGGGACCGTTTTAGTCACTTGGCATGGCATGCAGCTTCCTCGTTGCAGCCATGTGAACACGGCGTCGGCGTCAGCCATGTGCCATTCTTGGAGTGGCACCACGGACTCGGAGTAGGGGCGGGGCCTCGTGCTGGCCTGGCTCACCTTGAACGTACCACGACAGCCGGAGGTCGTGCATGCTTCTCGATGCCGCCTCCCACCATCTCCTCCCGACGGATTGGATTATGCGGTCGATCAGCGAACCCCGCCGGGACCGTGTACCGGAACCGGATTCGCCGACGGCGTGATGGAACGCGTCGGCGAATGAAACTGCTGTAGCGCCGGCCGGCTCGGGAGGTGGCGACGCGACTGGGGGAGGAATCGAGCGACCGATCCCTCACGCGCGCAAGGAAAGGCCCACCTGAGGTGTGACGTTCCTCTTTTTTTTCTCTCGATCTTTTTGTTTCTTTTTCTCTCTTTTCTTTTCATATGTAGCTACACATTTTCTTTTCCATACGTTATAAGTATATTTTATATATTTATTATCTTCTAGATACAACTCAATATCTTTATGCCAGGTCAACAAAACTCCGTTGTCAAGTAATCGCAGAAAACTTTTTAGTTAACTGGTACTTTTGCCTGTTGATATATGAACAAAAGGTCTACTGGCAATATTCGCAAGCCATTTTTTTACATGGATTTCACAGGGAAGATTCCTTCTTTTTCCCATTTCTGTCAAGCTATATCTTTGTTAACTCAAGTATAACCTAAGACTTCTTTTGCTCCTTTAATTTTGCTCATTGCTGAGCTAGTGGGATCAACTCTTTTGCTTCTTATACCCATTGCAGAGCTATCAAATGGCACCATAGGAATCTTTTATTTTGCAGCCTCTTTCTCTTCCTTTTGGCAACTTTTTTTTTGTGCGTATGTCTCTGCTCTGGGGACATGAGACTCCATGGAAATCGGCTGAGGTTGGTTTGAGCCACTTCATGATACACAGTTGTACACGATTGTCAGTAGTATTATCATAAGGGAAAATAGGAGACAATGTACAATCTATCATTGAAGGCAATTCAAAACAAGCAAAGGCTACCTTTTGCATGCTCAGGAATCGGAGTTGGCAAAGTTTTCCCTTCCTACTGGAAGCAGTCTCTAGGTTTTGGCTATGATTAGAGAGAAGGAAGGTTACTTGGAATTCAAGAAAATGTTACTGATAATGTAATATAAATTTAAGAATTAGTTGAAGTTACCATTTTGATGTTGCAAAACTAGAGCCAACAATTTTTTTTCCTTTCTTCTTAGTTGTAGCTACCATGCTTTGGCTATGGAGAGAACTGAGTTTATATCTCAATTAAGAACAGGTTGAAATCAGCACAAGTATGATTTTGCTCACCTTGGAAAAAGATAGAAGTAGCGAGTGCATCATTCTCCAGAGCCACAATGGACGTGCTGCAGTCCTTGCCCTCTTCATTGGTGATCCTATAAATGGAAAACAAGCAAGTGGTTAATATGTTGAATAAAAATAAAATCCCTACAAGGAAGACTAAAATTAAACATCATAGTACATCAGCCATCATAGCAATGATGTTTTCTGGATTTCCCTTCTTGTAATTGTGCCAATGGTGGCCATAGTCTAGAGAAATGGGTCATTTGTGCTGCCTTTTTTTTATTTCTCTTCTCCGTACAGCCTCTACATATCGCTCCGTCTTAGATCTACCAGTTGTAGCTTTTAACAATGATGGATCGTGAAAATTCATGGGTAGATTTAGGCCACTAGCTTTTGATCTTTTGTCTAGCATAGCAGGATCAGTTGACCACCATGAGCTGTTGTAAATGTGTCAATAGACAATAGACTAATAAATGTCCACATAGTTTCCTACGGGTGCATTGGTAAGAGATGTAAATGGAAGCAAGTGTATGTTCGCACGGAATACTTACAAACCTGCCATTGCCTATAGGTTCGTGTCCTCTCCTGTAAATTTACCACATATCTAAAGCCATCGCCCCCAATGAAGTAAATTGAGCCACCTCATTTAAGCATTTTGTTACTTCCAAGCTCAAATCTTTGTTATGTTCATTCAGCTTCTTGATTAAAGTGGGGCAAAATGAGGCCATAATTTTCTTGCTACTTTCTCTTTTGGTTCCACTTGATGATAAACAATTGCCTAAGCTTGGGATTCAAGAAGGTGTGATAAAAGCGCATGCTTAAGTCCTATTAGGCGTTAAGCATAGGATCAGCGTGCTCCACTTAACAGCCAAGCACTACAAGAAACAGGAGAAAATTTGTCGGCTAAAAACCGACGAAATTAGCCTAAATTCGTCGGCAAACCGACAAACTTATCCGACGAACTTAAAGTGGACGAAATTACGCAAATAAGTTCGTCGACTTATATTAACTTCATCGGTTTACACGTAGCCGACGAATTTATCCGCGTGGTTCAGATAAATTCGTCGGTTTCCTAGGGCCGACGAACTTAATCAGTTAATTTCGTCGGTTTCTATAAACCCACGAATTTAAGTTATTTTCTATTAAAAAATAAACAGTCACATAAAAATTCCAAAAATCACAGAAAATTTCAGAAAAATAAGAAGAATCATAAAGCATTATACAGTCCCGTACAGTCCATCAAAATTAACATGCATCTTGTATACAATAGTTCAATCCTTCATTCATCAAAATTAACAATAGTTCTATACATAAATCGTGTATGCAAGTACACTAATCAAGATCAGCAGCCATGAACTAACACCTACTGAATATCCAAACACAAAGAATCAGCTAAGCATCCTAGGTATCGCACACCTACTGGTGCTCGGCGCGGGGAGTTGGTGCATCCTGCGGCGAAGGGAGAGGGGCGGCGCCGGCACGGTGCGGAGCCTTGGACGGCGCGGGGGATGAGAGCGCCGGCAGCGGTCGTCAGCGCGGTGGAGGGAGCAGGCGGCGGCGGCGGTCTACGACGTGGGGGAGGACGCCGGATCTGCGGGGGTGCCGGCGGCGGTCGACGACGCGGCGGAGGGCGCGGGTGCGGGCGGTGCTCGATGACGTGGCGGAGGGCGCGGGTGCCGGCGGGGGTCGACGATGTGGGGCGAGGATGCCGGATCTGCGCGGGGTACGGCACGGTTGCCGGCGGCGGTCGACGACGCCGGGAGGACGCCGGATCTGTGCGGTGCAGGGGCGGCGGCGGCTTTCCCCGTCGGCGATGGCGCTCGGGGCAGGGGCAGCTGCAGAGGAGCGCGCGGGGTGAGGCGGAGCGAGGCAGGCGGTGGCTGGATTAGGGTTGGAGGGAGCGAGCGGGCGTGGGGTGCGCGGGGTGGGTGGCTGATATTTTAATGGGCTTCGGGTTAAGTTCGTCGGCCTGCCGGACCTAGCCCACGAAGTTAAAAGTAAATTCGTCGGTCTAGCTGAGCCGACGAAATTAATAAAATTCAAAAAATTTAGGCGGCTAGGTAAGTTCGTCGGACGCACGCCGAAACCGACAAATTTATTTAACTTCGTTGGGTGCGCGCCAAAACCGACGAATTTAAACTAATTTCGTCGGGCGACCGAGAACCAACGAACTTCCTATCCATAATTTCGTCGACTGCCATGTGCCCGACGAAATTAAAAAAACCGACGAATTTTCTCCTATTTCTTGTAGTGAAGTGTCGGGCATGCTTAATCACACTCGGTCAGCTAACTAAGCGAACGTTGCGTTTAGGCACATGAGGCGATCATCTGTCGTCGCCTTGCCATAACCGTAGCAGAGGTAGGGAGAGGAAGAGGAGCAACATTGATTCGGCATCCATCCGTAGCAGATGATAGAAGGGAGAGGGAAGAAGAGCGGCGTCGATTTGGCAGTCTACCTAGCAAGCAGGCAACAGATTGGTGAAAGAGAGGCAAAGGGCCTTTGGGCAAGAGAGGGCACGTGGGCAAAACGGAAGCAGCAATGTGCGGCCGTGCAGCCTGTAGATGTAGGTCACACGGGAGAGGGGCATTGGGGCTTAGGCTAGGCCTCCTACCTTCCTAGCCATTAGGCCAAGTTATGTGCATGTGGGCTCAGTGGGATACAAACTCGTGAGAGTTGGCTGCTACATATTTGATGTACCCTTGATAGAAAAAGATTCAAATGTCATGGATCAGCTAAAAATTATATGCTAAATATTAGCCAGCATTAATTGTATGGAACCAGTTACTTGGTGCTAATAGATTACACACCTATTAAATGATTTACTGGTTAGGATTAGATTTAAAGCAGCTAGCATTGTCAATTTATGATGTAGTTGTTTTTTTTTCTACAAATAAAATTACTCATTTTGATAAAGAAACGTATTTCATCAAACTTGTAAAGAACGAGTCTACTCAAATTACTTTAAGGGTTAAAGAAAATTACAATAAAATATTATATTTTTTGAAAATATGAATGATAAAAAAATTGAATTGTAAACTCACATCGTATGTTTGAGGATTAATTGGATACATGCCGTTATAATTTTCACGGTTCTGAAATCTACCATTGCACTTCTAGTTATTGCATAGGGGCCATTAAAAATTTTCATACCCATGAAATATGACATTGGATACGTATCTGACAGCTTTGGACCCACGTGCAGCGTATGCATCTCCGTATTTATAAAAACACCACTCCCTATCTATCTTACACCGTAGACCCACCTATCAGCATCTTCTTCCTTCTCCCTCTCCTCGAACCATTCTTCGACCTCCTGCCCACCTCGTCGATGTCCACCTCCGAGCTCCCATCGACGCTCGTCGGGATGTCTCCACCTCCTGTCACCGCCCAACGCGGGGAAGAGGCCAAGCCTCCCAGCTCCTGGGGCCACCCCCGCTGCCATTTGCGCCACCGACCGAGGAGCCCTACGCGTCGTCGGACCGGGTGCTCAGGCAGTGCGCGTCCCATGGGAGCTCAAATGCTCGATGGTGGTGGTGTGGGAGTGGAACAAGCTGGAGCAATGGAGCACGTGTGGAGGCGGGGAGGGGTTGGCCGCGGTGGCACTTGGCTAAAGGCGAGGAGGGGTTGGCCGCGGCGGGGTGCGGGTGGAGGTAGGATGGGGCTGACTGCGGCAGCGCTTAGCTAGAGGCGGGGAGGAGCTGGCCGCGGTGGCGCGTGGCTGGAGGCAGGCTGGGCTGGCCACGGCGAGAGGAGGTAGGCAGGAGGTGAAGAAGATGCCAAAGGTGCAAGGGAGAGACATCTAGTGGCGCTTTTGTAAATATGAAAATGCATACACTGTATGTGGATCAAAGCCTTCGTATACATATCTAATGGCATATTTTAAATGTATGAAATTTTTTAATGGACTCTACGTCAATGGTGGTAGATTTCTTGCAAATTATAATGGGATCCAAATTAACCGTACGTTCGAGGAAGCAATTAGCTAAGCTTGGTATTCAAGTAACGGCATGAGCATGACAACGCAACAACCGCCACAGTGGCGGCGGCGGCGGTTGCCGCCGACGGCAAAATCCCAGGTGCCCACCGTCACTACTATCCACGCCCTCGGTGACGACCTCCTCCGCCTCCCCTCGCTCCCGAGCCTCGTGCGCGCCGCCCTCACCTGCCGCGCCTTCCTCGCCGCAGTCCGATCCTCCCCGGCCTTCCGCCGCCGCTTCCGCTCGCTCCACCCGCCCCCTCTCCTCGGATTCTTCTTCGAACCAATCGACAGCGGCACTCCCTCCTTTTCGCCCATCAGCCGCCCCTCCGATCCGGACGTCGCCGCCGCCGTCCGCGGCGCAGACTGCCGCGGCGGCTACCTCCTGCTCCTCGACTGGAGCACCCAGCAGATGGCGGTCTACAGCCCCCTCACGCGGGCGCTGGATCTCCTCCCCACGCCGCCCGACGAGATCTCCAGTGGCGACGCCGCCGTCTTCTCGTCGGGCACCTGGGAGTGGCGACTTCTCCCCTGGTGGAGGGCCCCGGTAGCGCAGCCGTCGGGCAAGAAGAACCGGCTGCTCGCGGGCACGCAGGCGAATGGGAGCATCTACTGGGCACACGCCGTGCAAGCCTACATGGTGGTGTTGGACACCAAGACGCTGCAGTTCTCTTGGATCGATCTGCCTGAGCACTTGAAGGGGCGAGGCCACCTCTACAAGTCTGGAGACACCAAGGATGCGGAGCTCTGCATTGTGTCTGCTGCCGGATTCACACTGCGCATTTGCCATTTGGTTCTGGGGAGCAGATGCTGGCGGTGTTGAGAGGGTGGATGCTTCGCAATGTGATGCAGTTGGAGAGAGAGGTTCTCCAGGCCACCGGGAGCCCAGAGGATGAACTCGCCGTGCTCAGGCTCAAAGTGTGTGCGGTTCTCAACGGCATTGTGCGGGGGGTGTTTGGATCGGTGGCTAAAACTCAGTACATGTCATATCGGATGTTTGTATGCTAATTAGAAATATTAAATATAGTCTAATTATAAAACTAATTACACAGACGAGAAACGGCGAGACGAATCTATTAAGCCTAATTAATCCATGATTAACGAATGGTACTGTAGCATCACATTTGCTAATCGTAGACTAATTAGGCTTAATAAATTCGTCTCGTCGTTTAGTCCTCGTCTGTGTAATTAGTTTTATAATTAAAATATATTTAATATTTCTAAACAGTGTCCAAACATCCAATGTGACATGTGCTAAAATTTAGCAACGGCATCCAACAGACCCTATGTCAATCTCGAATCTTGATGACATGCCACTGCTACGAACAAGGTGACATGCTTTTTTTTTTTAAATGAACAAGGTGACATGCTTTAGCTCGCAATTACTACATCACTTGTAATCCGTGAGGCCCTCTGCTAAACTCAAATATAGCAGGAGCTACTGCAAAAATACTTTTTATATGCTATATGAAATATCTGTACTGTGACTATAAAAAAAAATGGATGTGAATTTGTACCTTTGCACTTCAAAGAAGATTCTTAATCACAGGTAACCAGCGCTATTTCTTATTTTCACATGGGAAGCCCGGGCAAAAATGATTTTTAGCATCAGTTTGAACTTTGAAGTTTTATGTCGATCATAGTTGAATCAGTAAAGTGCAATATATTTATGAAGTTGTTTTATATCAATGTTTTTATAGATAACTCATTTTGCATTGACTATTTAACATCGCTTCTAGATCTAGTAAAACATTGAACGAATTTAACATGGAATGGGTTTCTAAGGTCATCTTGGGATTTGTGGTTTCCTGAACAATCATTCATGATAAATGTATAATGTTTTTGTGTAATTTTTGTTGAAACAAAAGTATATGACACTATCTTTGGCATCAGAAGAACTATTAAGTTTGTTCGTCACTGCACACCCAAAGAAAATGTACAGAGCATTTTCGTTCTAATGACAACATTAACAAGTTGCATTACCATGCCTTTACTTTTTATCATGTTACCAGGTCAACAAACTCCTTTGTCATGTAATCACAGAACTTTTTAGTTAGTCGGTATTTTTGGCTGCCCATATGAACAAAAGATAGATGAGCAATATTCCGAAACCATTCTATACATGGATTTCACAAGGAAGATTTATATTTTTTTTATTTCCATTTCCATCGATCTATATCCTTGTTATTACTAGTCAAGTGTAAGCTATTCATGCTTCAAGATAACCTCCTTCGAAAATACAAAACACAGTTTAATGCTGCGGATCATGAAACAGATAAATTTTTTTATCTTCACATGTTTCGTAGAGAATAGGGCACATCATGCATTACCTATAAATTTACGATGGGTAGAAGTATTGCTTCCTAGTGAAGCATTTCTCCCGTGTTTTGTAACTGTACGATAGCAGAGGCTGTTGTGCATTTTTTCTGATACACTGCAATGACCGATGATGTAAAACCAAAAAAAAGAAAAAAAGATTTTACAACATTGATTCAACTCATGCATGATCACAATCGACTACATGTATATACCACTGGTGCCAGAACAATCTACACAGCATGTTCTTGCCAAAATGGAGAAATCTAAGCCCAGATTGGATGTTAACCGCGTATCGCCACGAATCAGAGCCCAAGACACAAGCCAGCCCGAGCTCAGTCACTACCCTAACCTTGCTGTCAGGACTCGGGAATTACAGTCACAAATCGGCCTGGGGGTTGAACTCAACAAAAACCAGAAGGCACCTCGCCTGTACAAAAAATTTCCAGCCTTGGCTGTTCCATGAGCAACACCATACATGATTACAGGATGTGTAAGCCCTTCTCGGTATTTGACATGCCACTCAGCTCAGTCGCTCCATGCTTTAGCAAGCGGGTGCTGGAAGTTTTGTGTTCTTCATTCCTCGGTGCTGTTCTTTGAGTTCCGCTGCTGGATGGCGTAATGTCTCTGCAGCTCTCGGAGCTTCTCTAGAAGTTCTTGGAAAGAAGGGCGCTGCTGTGGGTTGCTGCTCAGAGCAAGGGCAAACATTATCAGAAATATGTGAATGTTAAGCAGTACAGTACTAAAATATTGTTCTAGAATATAGAGAGATTGGTGCATGAGCTTCATTAATCATAGTCTGAAAATTTTTGCCTTTCATAAAAGCAATACAGGAGGGGAAAACAGCAAATACCTTTCCCAACAGCTTAGGATGATTGATGTCCATTGAGGATCTACATCACTTGGGATATCCAACCTTTGGTTCATGAAACCTACAGCACCAATGACCTACATAGAAATACACCATTGTCATTTAATACACAGGAATTATCCTAATTATGAAGATAACCATTATCTAAAAGGAATAACAAGGTAAAGATGCATTATTTAAAAGTACTCTCGAGAAAAGTGATGTCAGGCCATTTGTGAGGTTTACTGCAAGAATGCATAATAACTGCAATTTGGAAGAGCTGAGTAGTTCTAATTTTTCAATTGGCCAATTGTACTAGTCGTCGACAATCTAACATGACCTAGGAATAATCAACCAGCCCATCACACCAGTAGCCCACCCGAATCAGAAAACTCCATTAACATTGCTACCTTAAAATATCATTCCTTTGTTATTCCTACTAATTGTTCTTTTTTCCTTTTTCTAGAATATGCTGCAACAAATAATGGCTAAGCTTACAGTATGATAGTCACGAATCGTAAGCTAATGTATGGTCAAATTCAATGAAAGATTAACTGCCAAAAAATATAACAGGAATATACCTGCATTGAGTTCAGATTTTCCCAGGGAATCTTCTGGGTAACAAGTTCCCACAAGATCACCCCATAACTATACACATCAGACCTAAATTAGCACCATAAAAAAGATATTAGTACACATATATATAGGTGATAGCAGGAACTTATGTCAATTAAGATTGTCCGCAGCTTACTTCTCATCTGAAGGTTCATTGCGCAACATCTCTGGCGCCATCCACTGCGGCTGCATAGGAAAGGCACATTAATAAGTCGATAGAAAATAATAGGCAGAGCTTTAAACCTATCGCATTTGATACATCAAGTACTCAAATTAAGTTGCTTGAACTTACTGTTCCTTTTCCAGTTTTTGTCGTCAAAAAAGTTTCACGTTTGAGACGTGAAAGACCAAAGTCTGCCACCTGATCAAGTCAGACGAAATGAGAAGAGGCAAACATGAAAATACAAAACATTTGGAGAACCAATAAACTGCAATGTTACCTTCACAGTCCAGTTCTTGTCAACCAACAGATTAGATGATTTTAAATCTCTATGAATGATAGGTGGGCTGGAGTGGTGAAGATAATTCATGCCCCTTGCCTGTACCACAAAACCAGAACAATAACTAGAGATTTAGTTATACATACAGAAACAATGTACAAACTTGAACATAAGTTGCAAGTTCTTTGCTCAAACAAGAAGCAATAATTGACTGGCCCCAAAACTGTTCACCGAATCATGAGAATGGCTCATAATATTAAGACATGTTCTTACAATATCTAGAGCCATGTGAACGCGGCGTCTCACATCCAACTTGGTAGTGCTCCTTTGAAGCAAGCGAAACAAACTTCCACTGCATTTGAGAAGAAAAGATGAAATTGGGACAAGGCCACAAGGGAAAAAGAAACTCCTGGTAATCATCATGAGAAGTTTCAGTGGTTGACGCAAACTGTTCTGAACATGCAACCACACTGATCCAGGAAAAAAGTTTCAAAAATCCTTCTGAACTAACACAATACCAATTAAGTATATCTCTTAGGTTATATATTAATAGTCTTTCATCTCTGTATATGCATCTTACCACTATTATTACAATAGTTTTGGAAGCTGCCCTTGCTTCGTGACCCCATGTAAACATATTGGATGTGCCACTGCCAACAACAAAAGGTATGAATATCCAGAGAGACTGTGCGACTTCTCAGCTTAAACCAGGTCTAGAATTTCTCTGTTTCAGTTTGCCATTCCTTATGTGCAGGTATTTTGGTAGCCGTTAAACTATTCAACCCGATGTAAGCAAACCACTCAGATCAATCTCATGCACATGTGAAACAGAGGGAAAATACCACACAATAAGTACATGTAAATATGTCTGCTTGTACAGGGTAGATGGCATACCGAGGGAGGAACTCTGTTACGATACAGAGGCGTTGTGGAGATGTAACTGCTCCCATGAAGAGCAGTATATTAGGATGGCGCAGTTTCTTCATAAGAGATACCTTTGCAAATGAATGATATCAGTATATTGAAGAATTTTGAAATCAAAGCCAAGCAACAGATTTGATGTAACACGGGCTTCATTTCCACTTTCCAAAATCAACTTTAAAAATAACATATATGAAGATTTGTCAACATACTATTTAGATGTTTATCAGCATAAAAAAATGCAACAATGCATAGAATGGAAATGATAGCTTTTATGGAAATACTGAAACCCTAATTAGTGTTTAAATTTTAAATATTTTTGAATCATCTCAATCTATCAAGAAAAAACATAAAAGATAATGCTATTAGCGCTGCAACTCAAGTACAAGCTGTTTGTCCTTGTCAGCTGTAAAGTTGTAGCTTGGGATGGAAACATACTTCTTGTCGAAATGTCTGTATCACTTCTTCCGAATATTCTTGCTTGGAGAAAACTTTAACAGCTACATCCTGCCAGAAGATGACATGTAAAATGATGAACTAAAAATAGAACGTAAGCAGAGATTAGTGATCCGCAGCAGCCAAGCAATAGAACATACCGAGCCATACCACAGAGCATGATATACTGTCCCACAGGAGCCTGGACATGCAAAAGTTGAAAATTGCAGGATTAAGTGATACTAGTCAATATAATGCAGTGCAAAGAACAATTCAGTGTGCTTTTATTCGGTAGCATGTCAAGCTTCCACATAATAAAACTTTTTATTCATATAAGCCTCAACGGGAAATGATTCCTTGATGTTCCTATTAATGTATCACTATAAACAAGGATCGTGTCAAGTCTTACTTGACAAAGCTAGGTCCATGGTTTATTAACTATTAGTAATAAGTTGGAGCCTAAATAAATAATAAGGTACCTGATGATGGTGATCAAAGCTCTCGTCCAGGACTTCAGGTCCTAAGAAACACGTGCTTGGACCAACATGAGGGTTTGAAACTTCAGTCCCAGATTTCAAAGCAAACACTTCTAATAGGGTTAGAATTACGTACCAGCCAGAGAAGGATAGAATGAGTATATTAACATCCCTAACTCTCGTACTTATTTGGTTGAATTATTTTTTTCTATATAAATGGAGATTATGCAAAGAAGTTTAGAGGTACAGTAGCTAATGTTTAAGTACGACTTTGCATACAAAGGCACAAACCAAATGATTCATAGGCCTTTATATATTTCAAAAGATTTAGGTAAGCAACCATCCACAAAAGGGAGAAAACAATTACCTTGACCTATTTGTTCCCCAATGACAAGGTCTTCCCACAGGATTTCATAATCCAGACAGTCCCCTTCATGATCTACTTTGTAGAGAGCACTGCTATTGGTGCTTCCAGTGCTGCTTGCACTGCTTGTGCTGTTATTGTTGAAAGAGGACCAGGAACCTGATGCCTCATTTTTGCTAGGTTGGTTGTGTTCAGCACCTTGAGCGTCTGGAGCTGTGCTAGAATCTGAAATCTTCTGATGATTCAAGTCATTCTCTTGATCACCATGCAACCATGGAAATATCACATGATTCCTTTCATCAGATCCCTCATTCTCTCGCCCTTTCCAAGGCCATGATATCCCCTTTTTGTTCAGAAGTGCTTCTGCCTTTGAACTCAAAATCTTGTGAAGCCCTACTTTTCCTTCACCTGATTCATCGATGTTTGGGTTTGTTGATTTCCCAGGGGAATTCTCTTCTGCGGCAAAGGGGCAACGTGGTGCATCCCCTCTTGGTGTAGTTGTTCCACTGGATGTTGGCTCTTCCTTCGCACCACGATCCGAGCAATGACTCTCACCACTGCTACCTTCCCGTTCTATGCCATTCTCATCTGTCCTGACCCGAGAACGAACTTTATTTGTGACCTTGGTAGCCTGTGTTATTATTCTAAAAATCAAAAGGGAGTATGCTAGCAACAAATAAGAATATATAATGACAGCTGAAAAGAGACCATGTTTGATTAATGATTCCTACACAAGTTCACCCATAGATATGTCATTCTAGAATTTAGCAGAATAACCCAGGCACATCTAAAAATTACTCTACACCACCCCCCATTAGAAGTCTTCACTAAGTGGATTATACTGTTATTGTTTTGAAAAGGTGTTAAATCCTAGTATGTCTGCTAAACGGCCTTTGGCGTAGAAATGGACCATTAAAAGAAAAGGCATATCAATTTGCAGAATGGCATGTATCTAAGAACAGCATCTGTATAAGCTAGAATGCTATGTATATGGGAAAAGTAGTGGTGATATATCTGCAACTTTTGCTTAACAGGAAAGCAGAGCTTACCAAATTTGTTATCTTGGACGCTAAAGTGCTTTGCGGAGGTTGCTGAGAATCAAAAGCACTTATGTTCAACAAACTGGTTTTACGACTAGTGTTGCTGCAACTCCCGTCACAAGATGTCCTAGATTCTGATTGAGGCCTTGCAGAAGTTGGAGGCCTACAAAATATCTGCTCCAGTTGACGGGAATCACTTGAAACACAAATGATACCCATCAGACTGCCGTCCTCATCATAGAAAGGTGTCTTGGTGGCAAAAGCTGAAAACCTATCTCCTTCCTTATTCTTAACTGGAAACCTCCCAGTCCAACTTTCACCCATAGAAATACGTTGGAAGATATCATTTACCACATTGTGGTCACGAGAATCAACCAGGAGCATAAGGACGTCTTGACCAAGAGCTTCTGATGCAGGATAGCCAAACAAATTCTCCGCGGACTGATTCCTAGAAAATAGTAAATGACAGGAAATCAGGAATTGGTGAAAAAGGAAGCACTAAAAGAACAAAATGGGATTAAGAACACTTGTGCAGAACCTATTGTGCTTATGCAGCAAAGTTAAGAAGCATACACACTTATCAAAGTAAGTTGTTTATCTGATCAAAGGACAATGAAGCAGCATTTCAAGAAAACAAATGACGAAAAGACTGTTAAGATACAAACTGATTGTTCTGTCAGTATACAAATAAGCAATGAGACACAAATTGTATTTGGATTCTATATGAAGCTCATTGTGCATTTTGTGACTCAATGTTGATCTTGACCCAGGCCAGTAGAGCTATAGAGGAAGTGCCTTATCATATCATTGTAGCGATAACGATGTATCCAATGGGGGCAGAACTTCATCATACAAGCTCATTACCAGAACCAGCTAAAGTTCAGACATCCCATCCAGCATTTCATTACTGTGACTTGACACAGATGGTAAGTAACGTCACATCCTTATAGATGGTTGTATATAATACCAAGTACCAACAGCGTAACAGATTGTCGTCCGCACACCTCCCCTATCCTGTTGCAACCAATCACATGCTATGCTAGATCAAAATGACACAAGGATTACTCAAGGGTCTAGGATTGCTAGTGGTTCGAATAGAATGCATTTTGGTCGCAACTCGGACATGTAGTTACTTCATTGCAGGCGCTAGAATGAACGTATCTAATCAGCATGACCACTGCATTTCCTCGAGGCTCGAACGCTTGTCGAGTTAGCAGGTTGCAGGCAAGCAAATCAAGAAACGGTGAAGAACATCTAACCAGTATATGATCCTTCCGTCGAGGTCGAGAATGTGGACGGACTGCCCCAGTGACTGCAGCACCCTGGAGCACTGCCTCTCCGGCAGCCTAGCGCTGGTGCTAGCATCTCCAGCGCCCGCGGCGCGGCCCTCCCGCTGTAGCGGCGACGAATGTGGGAACGACGCCGACCCACGGGCCCACAAACTCGCCCCACCCTCAAAACCCCCGGACAGCCGCCTACCCGGCGGCCCAGCCTTGGGCTTCGCCGGCGGTGGCGGTGGCACCGGCACGCCGCGCCGTGGCGAGACGGATTGCGAGCGCCGCCGCTCCCTGACGCTCAGCTTGGACATCTCCTGCTTGAGCTGCGCCTGCCCAACCTCCAGTTTGCGGATCTTCTTCAGGAGCTCCTCCCCGCTGGACTCCATCCCCGCTGTGGACTCGTCCTCAAGCAGAGCCAGCCGCCGGCATCACCGTCCTCCCCGAGCGTCCAAAGCCTCCGCCGCCGCGGCCGCGCAGCTTAACCTCTCGCCTTATCACGGAGACGGCCCCTCGGAGCTTGAAAGGTCGATCCTTTCTCCGCTCCCGAGGCAGATTCGACGCCAAATGGAGCAAAAAAAACTGATGGTGCTTGCTTTCCAATCCGCCGAGATCTCCCGGAGCTATTTCCCGGACAGAAACCGGCCGAATCGGGGGAAAATACGATCTTTTGTGGGGAGCAGTTCTTGGCCTGTGCTTGGAGAAGAGGAGGAGCAAATTGCCGTCGAATCTCTCTCTCTCTCTCTCAAGTCACACACACGCATACAGATGGAGACCGAATAAAATAATAGTAATAATAATGGGGATAATAAATGATGGAGCGAGAAAAAAAATATATATATATAGGATATGAGGGGAAATGGTGACTTGGTGAGGTGTTCTTTAGTGTTCCCTCTTGTGATGGGTGAGCTTGGCAATAAAAAAACTGCAGGGGCTGCTTAATAGCATTTTATGCATGAGGTCTTAGTTTTTGTTTGATATTTTGGAATCCTGCCAAAATATTTTTGGCCTATTTTCTGTCTCTGAAATTTTTCAACTTTTTCTATATTTTCTTGGGGGTTGTGTTGATCTCCCTCCGTCCCAAAATACAAGTCATCCTAGATTTCAGTGTACTAACTTTAATCATTTGTCTTATTCAAAAAAAATTTATAAATATAATTTATTTTTATATGAATACGTTCGTAATCTTAAATATTTTTATATATTTTTTTTAATTTTTGAATTAAATTTTTGAATAAAACGAGTGCCGGAACGTGCATGGAATCCGAGGCTTGCTTTTAGGGACAGAGGGAGTACTTTGCTACTAGTTGCTGCCACTGCCAACCTGTGTTGTCATCCAGACGAGAGAAAAAAATATTGGCAATTGGGAAATTGGTTGGTGTACTACAGTACTACGCATCACATGGCTTTCTATTCTCACCTGGTGGCTGGTGTTGTATTGCTGCGATTTTGGACTTGGATTAGGGTTAGTGCTTGGCTTTTAACTGTTTAGCTTATATGACAGTACAATTGCAAGTTTTGTTTTGGTGCTCATTTATGTGATTTGGTTATGTTGCTGGTTGTAGGGTCCCTTTGTGGATGTCTATAGCACTCAACTGTCTGTAACTGCATGCTCGCCTGCCACAATTTTGGTCACCTTTTTTTTCACTTATGTTTGTTATTAGTGTGATCTTTTTGGTGTGCTGGATATACTTTTGACCAAAAGATCTAGCCATGGCCATGTCTAACCCCAAGCAAGATATACCAAGAAAAAAGAGACGTATGAATATTAGCTCAACGATCGTGGGATGGGACAAAGTTCTTATCAGCTACCTTTTGACACTCCATGTGGCCTGGCTTGAATTCTGGATTTATAAAACAAAGGTGATGTTTAATCAGTTAGACTACATATTAAGGTATAGGTAAATTATCATGAAAAAGGAAGAAAAATAATGAACTCTGTTTGTTTTGTCAAGCAAATTGTCTGCGATGTTCCTCAGAAAAATATTATGTCCTACTTTTTGATTAGATTGCAGCTACATGTATATAGTTTCAGCCTACCGTCTCAGAAATATCGAATTGTTATCAATTTTGGCTGGTTTTGACCATTGAGCACTAATTCAGTTTTGCAGACTACTTCCCGCAAATTATATGCGTTTTTATATCATTGGCTTGCACAGCTAAAAATAACCTGAAATTCCGTGGATAGTCAGCGTCATGGATCGTAGTTACTCAATATCATATCATATAGTACTGATATTTTTGCTGACAGCATTGTGTTTACTTTGTCCTAGTCAAAGTAGTCAAGCGTCACCTCCAGGTACATTGAACTACTGTCCCCAACCCATTTTCTCAATCTAGATAAACATCCAGCAGTACCAGTTAGACCAGAGAAGAACAGCATTTATCCGGAAAAAAAAAATCCGTCGATCAATCTCTTTCAGTCGCCAAGTTTGTCATGGTTTCCCAATTTTGTCCTCCTTGCGAATAGCATATTCCCTCCAAAAACATTGGATCACAAGTAATCATTAGCTTTGCATCCATAGGAAGCAAACTTGGTGTGTCCTGCTCCCGGACGCAATTCTTTCTTGTGGAGTGGCATCCGTGAAACTTTTTGCAGTTTAGCTATCTGGATCTGGAACGGGATATGGCGTCCAGACCCAGACCTTCAACTTATCATCTGTTTATAAGTTTATTTTAGTATTAAAAAACATTTTTCAAGTGGTTCCCATTGCTCATTGCTGATTGTGCTGTTCAAAGCTTGATTAACATCAATTTTAAAAGTTAGTCAAAGAAAATCAAACTGTTTTTTGTTAGCGTTTCCGTCATAAGCATTTTACAAATATTGCATACGATCACTATTTGCATACATATATGGAGTATATAGAAACTTAACGGTCCATTTTGGATGATAAAATCAGAGAGATAATTATTTATAAATATGGGCAGTAAAAATAGGACAGTCTATGATTGCTTACTTGAATAACCAAACAAATACATCAACTTTTTTTCCCAGAAAGAGAAGTAATTCAACTAGTGGAAAACATATTTGCAGATCACAAATGCCATGACCAACCAATTGTGCAGACTGTACCACGGATTCCCTTCTCTTTTTGTCTGGCTTGAATTGTCACAGAGCAAATGATTTTAATCGATTCTTTTTGCCACCCCTCGTGCAAGATATCATTTCAGTGACTGAAAAATCCAAACTGGGGAAGAAACACACAATTTCCTGAATTCCACCTTCAACTTTTGACCCATTTGCATGGCTGACAAATCACCGTGTAAGAGCATCCATCTCCAGGTCCAGTTATGCAGGATGAACCATCAGATACTGGCCACAGCTGCAGATCTGATCATCTGAATCAGCAGAGAACACATTGCACTCCTCTTCGCCACTCTTTTCCAGTACCAGGCTTTGCAGACCTCCCAGCCAGCCACCTGAGCTGCTCCCACAAAAAAGAGAGCCACAGCCACAGGCTGTTCATGAATGGGGAGATGCTCTTTGCATCTTCAGCAAAGTTGGCATTGGCCACTCTCAAAGCAGCAAAGGCATCACGAGCCAAAGGGAGAAAGCAATGGAAGTGTCACCATCCATTGGCAAGTGTAGCTTTCATCAAGCAAACCAAAAGAGGAACACAAGGCCTTAAGGCCATCCTTGACAAACTGCTGCAAATAGCTATCCCAGGCACCGTCTTTTCTTTGCTGTTAAGGAAGCGAAGGCACAGGCCCGAGGTTGGGGATGATGGAGCACATTTTGTGAAGAAAATTTAATTCTTTCTTGATGAAAGGAATTGTAAGGCGGGCTGCCAATTTTACAACATTACATTTCTGGCTAAAAAGCCTAAAACACTGGGATTTAATAGAGCAAGCTATCCCCTGAAGAACCTATGATACACTACAGTCTTCTGAATGAAGGTGAATAAAACTAAAGTGAAGCCAGTAACTGACCCAGTACTACCAGGGATGATGAGAACACTACCAGTAGGGATGATGAAATGAGGTCTAGAGGCTACAACTGCAACGCCTGTAACCTCGGGACCAGATTGGACAGGTTTGCATGCTGCACGCGCTCATTGCGGAGGAGGAGGATGTCGATGGTGCCAGACTCTCTCAACCAGGCAGCCACCACAGCACTGGGTGACACAAACCTTCCAATGTTGAAGCGCTCAACCTGAAATGGCGCTCCAATTGAAAGTAGCAGCGCTTCAATGACACGGCGGAGAGTGCTGGAACCAGCTATCTTGCTATGCTTTCCCCATCCGGTCAGAATGCTGCAGAGACATACAAAGCATGGTGTCAATTCATGCACAGTCAAGAGATCCTATCCTACAGCTCCAGATTTGCACAGATGCATGATAACTTATAAGTTCTAGATATCAAGGATCATGTACCTTAAAAACTCAGGCATAGCTCGACCTTCAAAGACAATAGAACGCACATTCAGGAGCCAGGCATGAACCATTGCTTGCGCTGCACCACATGACATAAGGTGCAGGTCCAGGCAGAACTCACTCCATGTGTTATCCCAAACACGACGGTTTACCCCTTCGAGCACAACTTGCTGAGCCCCTTGCCTCTGAAAATGGTCAGGAATGGAAAATACTTTTTAAGTTACACAATTGGTAACAGATACTTTATGTCACTATATGACTACTATGCTAGATTAACAAATGAACATTTTTTGGAAAGAGTTTACATAATTTAAGTTGGCAAATGAATAAATATAGTTCCAGCGTAAGTAAGAGTGCTGGCAAACATTAAAGAACTCATAATCATAATAAATAACAACAGTGCTTGAATCCAAGCATACACCAAGGAGTCGACCTACCTGGCCAAAATGCCATAGCACATCAGTAAGAGCATTGTAAAAGGCAGAAGAAGTTGGAGAATCCATGCGTCCCAACTGATGGAAGAGGGACCGTGCTTGGGACCAAACTTCTCGATGGCCCATCAAAAGCCCATATGCGACCCCGTAGACAAAGTTATCAAATAAGCGAAGCTGTTCCAGTAAAAGGGCTGCATCTTCAAAACTATTACAGCGACTGCAAGAAAAGATTAAAGCAAACTATTAGAAACCACACAGAATTATATATATGCAAGCTCATCTTTCAATTTGGGTTGTTTTGTGTGACAACAGGACACATTGAGCGTACCCTCTTTTATAGTATAAAAGAAAAAAACGATAGGCTGCGAGCCAAAGAGTAATCTTTTTGCATTCATGAAACACACGAAGATTGAAATTTAACTGACGCAAACGTAAATCCATATGAAGCTATCTAGATCAAGTTGTCAACAAAAACAGTTTGAGGCAGCATCAATTATTGAAATTTCAAGTAAAATGCACCAGAGTGTAGTGTTATGACCATATGGACTACTGTCAGAATGCAAAAATCAAGAACCACATTAGCATTAGAAGGCTCTAATGAAACGATTATGACCTACCTGCAAGCATTCAGGATGGCAGAAAATGTTACAACATTTGGCCGTACACCCTGCTGGACCATCTTTTGAAACAATTCCAGAATAAAAAATAATTCCTGGGACCTCCTCATCCGAACGTCCATGGCAGGGTGCCCTCTTGTCACTGGATTAGCAGCCCTTACAATCTGTCCACCGTAAACCCCAACAATTCCCATGTTGCCAATCTCAGGATCCTCTTCAGTAAGAATCTTAGACTTGCCGAATGCATCGATAATTGTGTTGTAGGTTACAACATTTGGCTTGATGCCCATCTTCATCATCTCATCAAGCAAAGCCAACGCACACTCAACCAAGCCATTCTTGGCCAATGTATCAATAAAAGAGCTGAACAGAACAACATCCGCTTTCAGACCAGACTCCTTAAAATCTAAGTAAACGTTAAATGCATCTCCATGCATTCCTGCCTTTGAATAGATATCTATCAAAGTTGAGTATGTCAGCACACTAGGAGCTACACCTTGTGCCCGCATGTCTTGAACAAGGAAAGCAACCATGTCCAAGCGTCCTTGCTTTCCATATCCATTAATCAAGGAATTGTAAGTAACAGTGTCCTTCTCAATACCCAATCTATCCATCTCTTCACACACAGTAGCAATTTCATCATACTTCCCTGTCTTCACATACATGGACAGCAAAGTGTTGTAGCAAACTCGGTCCAGTTGAATTCCCAAAGACTTCATCTTTTCACGCAACTTGAGTGCCTCGTCATATTTCTCCAGTTTGGAGAATCCATCCATCAGCGTACTATATGTAACAACATTAGGCTTGAGATTTTTCGCTTCCATATCCAAGACAACCTGCACAGCCAGCTCCATGTTGCCACACTTGCAGATAGCATCAACAAACGTGTTGTAAGTGTAAATGTCACGGCCACTGCCAAGATGGATCATCTCATCAAAGACAGCACGAGCGTCCTCCAAATGCCCAGCCCGACTGCACGCGGCGAGAAGTGAATTGAATGTCTTGCGGTCAGGACAGAGCCCATCCTGCAGCATCTGACGGAAATAGCCGAGAGTGAACCTAAGGTCTACGCCCCCTTTCCCGCACGCATCAATCACCGCATTGTACGACACTGTAGTAGGCCGCAAGCCTGCACCCTTCATCGACTCAAGCACACCCATGGCCTCGGTTGCGAGCCCACTCCGCGCGTATGCCGAGATGAGCGCAGAGTGTGCAAACACCGTGTTGCCATAGCCCCCCGCAATGCCAGTATCAAAAGCCCTCCTTGCGAGGTCTGGCCGACCCATCTTGCCGAGCGCACCGATGGCGGCCGTCAGAAGCTTGCCCTTGTCCACAGCGCCACCGCCGACGAGGGGCAGCGCAGCGTAGAACACCTCAAACGCGCGGAGCGCAGATTTATCCCTGTCGCCGAGCTCCCTCAGGACCTGGCAGTAGTCCTCAGGGCCAGCCAGCTCGCCCCGGAAGGACGAGAGGGCCGCGCCCAGCGCCCGCCTGTCTTCGGGCGCCACGCGGAGCAGCCTCTCGACGCAGCGCCCCGCGGCGGCCGAGGACGCCCGCCCGCGGTCCTGCGCGGCCGAGCCGCCGCCGCGGGTGCGCTTGGAGATGGTCCTGGTGGTGCGCGCGCGGCGGAACTCCGGGCCGAGCGCGGCGGCGGCGCGCTGGGGCTGCTGCTGCGCCCACGGCGCGGCGGGGCCGACGAAGATGGGGTTGTGCGCGGGCGGGCATGCCGCGGACGCGGCGGCCGGGGACGCGGCCGCGAGGAGGTGCGGCGGCGGGCACAGCGCCGCGGCCGCGGCCGACGCGGAGGCCGGCGGCGCGGACGCGTGGAGGCGGGCGGTGGCCGGCGCCGCGACCGCCGCCGCCGCCGCCGCCGCCGAGTGGTGGTGCGACGCCGCGTGCGCCTGCGACGGCGTGAAGTGCGTCGCCATCCCGGTCCCCGCGGCAGCAGCACCAGGCTCCCAGCAAAGCACGCAACCACGCGACGGGGCTCACCTCACCTCCTCCCTTCTCCGCGACCGATCAAATTCCACGAGAAACCCCGCCGAGCTCCCCAAACCTTCCCTTGGAGGAGCCACCGGTGCCGCAGCCCCTCGATCCTCCCTCGCGCGGGCGGGAGGCACGCGGGCAGACAGAGGTCCAGAAAGGCGGGGCTTTTGACGGCTACACCTACACCAGGGCCGTCCCGCTGCGGCGAAGCGGCGGGGGCGGTGATGATGAGGGGGTCATCGCGGCGGTGGGCGATCGATTCGGCGATAAGATGATGAGGGGGATTTGGCGCCGGATTTCGCGAGGCGGGGATTGGGTGGCTGCCAAGAACACACGCGTGTCCCGCGTCGGCGTGGGTGGGGTGGGGGAAGCCAGGAAGGAAAAGGGATAAGACGCCAAGGAAAGAAGAAGAAAAAAAGCGCAGGGGAGTTTTGGGCTGCTGCGTGGGCCCCGCGCACCTCTCGGGAGATTTCCCCCGCGAGCTAACCGCGTTTCGTACAGATTGTTCCGTGGGTTGAGTCACTGACACATGGGTCCCAATGGGATGGGTGGCCCGGCTGCAGTGGGCTGCGCGGGCTGTGGGTCGAGGAGGAGCGCGGGCTGCTTCAGGGACGCCGGGGGCAGGGAGGCGGAGATGGTGCGGGTGGCTGACATGTGGGGCCGGACGGCGAGGGAGATGAGCTGGCGTGTTCCGTGGCGGGCGATTGGGTGGCTGATGAGGCGGCTGCTGAGCTGGCAAAATGCTACGGCCTCGCCCTCGCCCACTCGTCGAGTCGTCGGTCAGGTGGCTGCATGCTCGGTGCCGGGGGATTGTTTAGGAAAATCCAGTACGAAAGCTATTGCAAAATAGTGTGTTGTTTGCACACGTCTACGAGAGTTTGAGCTCGAACTTGCCGTTACAAAGACAAGAAGGGACGACAGCGAACCGCGAACGTGAAGAGCGGGAATTGTTAGGCATGGTTTTCAGCTATGTGTACTTCTCTGATATTGACAAGGATCCCATGAGGCTACTATGAAGATTACAATTCCGAACCATGTGCTTGATGTTTTGGTGATATATATTTTATACCTAATCGTCTTAGCAGTGTAAGTATGCGGATATGAAACTGAAGCGTAACTGTTTTCAGACAAGCTTTTACTTTTCCTACCGAAAGCAACCATGATTTACTTGCCACGTCTACGATCAATATGTTATACCTTCAAACGCACGTGTGTCCCGCACGTGACAAAAATATATTAACCAAGTTGTTAAATAAACAAACAATGTGAAAATGATTGTATTGATGTATATTTAAATTAGACTAAATGTATATTAGTAGTCGTGCAATATTGTTGAAGATTGGAAACAATAAAAATTATATCATTATCTTATTTTGTCACTTAAAAATAATTGACACATACAAAAAAAAAATAAAAAGTTATAATAACTTTTTAACGCACTTTCTGCATGTTTATTTCTCCACGTGCGGGACGCACGTGCATGTTTACTGGTATATTCCAAAAACAAGGCTTTCGGGCAAACCAACCTGGCTGAAAGGGCTCGAGGATATCTAGAAAAACCTCCATGCTTGAATTTTTTTTTCCATACGATTTTGTATTAGGTTGTTCTAAACTCCTGCCAATGAATCTAGACTTGATAGTGACCATGTGTTGCAACTTAAGAGGTGACTCCACAAAGGCATCGAGGGACAAGAGCCAATGAGCCACATGATCCTGTGGCCTCCTGCTCTCCCATCCTCACACAAGTGCCAGGTTCAGAAAGGTACACGTTTGAGGTGCCACTGGTTCCGGGTTCAGAGGGTCACGTCCATGCACGTATCTCCCACAAAAATGGGAAAGGATAAAAAAAATATATGGGGGAAATTCTCAACGCTAGAAAAGTAGGAGGAAAGGATGGTGGTGCTGGGATTTGCCGGCGGCAACTGTGTGGGAGAAAGGAGAAAGATCCGCATGGCGGCATGACTCCTCATTTTATGCCGCCCCTGCCGGGGGTCGCTGAGGTGATCGGAACGGCGGAACCGATTCCATCGCTGAAGAGGTTCTTGTTTTATATTGGGTTGCCCCACTCCGCCGCTGGTGCCGCCCACGGCACCGGCATCCCCACCGCCGCCGCCACTAACTTTCGCGGAGACGAGCTCCACCTCCACCACCTCTGCTCAACTGCCGGCCCCCACCACCCGGTGGGCAGCGCCCCACCGCCGTCTCGCCCACCTCCACCATCGGTCCGACGACCTCCCCCACCCCACCTTATAAGCCCCGGAGGAGAAAAGACACCTCTCGGCAACCCCTAAACCCTAACCCAGACAACCTCGCCCCTCTGACCTGGACTTCTAGCGACGACAACAACGACAGCGGCGGCGGCGACATCAGCGGCGTGTAAGTGGGCTGGGCCTTTGCGCAAGAGTAAAATGGAGAAGAAGATGAATAGTAATGGGCCTTCGGTGACATATCACAGATTTGTCGCCGCGGCGACTATTAGTCCGGAATTCCTATATATCTTCCGGAAGTTCGTAAGTCATGCTATCTTCCGTTTTGAAAATCGTACGTAACGTAATGTTGAACTAATTTATCTAAGATGTTGAACAAGATTTGAGTAAATGTTGAAGCTGTTGTTTCGAACGTTGATTATGTTTTATTGACATACAATGCCTTGGGTATCCGCTTTGAGATTCGTGTACGAGCACGATTGTTGATCTCGTTTATTTAAGATGTTGAATAACATTTTACAAAATATTGAATTTATTGTTTTAAAATGTTGACTACGTTACATTGATTGGCCATGTAGCTGTCTCTTGCGACGTGGCATGTCAACATTGAATTGTTGAAGCAGTTTATTTGAATTGTTGAACAAAGTTTAAATAAATATTGAATCTAAAGATTTAAAATGTTGATTAGATGCATTTGAAAAAAATAAATACGAATTATATTTATGGCAAATATCGGTGGACTATTTTTTCGTGATAATACGACACAATAATAAACTGCTATAGTCTTTTTATTCGCTTAAATAAAATAATTTTATACTATTGGGCTTATTGGGTTTTAAAGATATATAGCTTAATCAATTTTCAGAAAATACATAAGAATCCACGTGGCACCTGCCCCTCATGATAGCGTCCAGTGTGGAAATAGCCAATGCCCTAATGAAAAATGAAAAAAAACGGCGAGGTGCAAATCCATTATCCTTAGACCAGACCATGCTCACTGGAAGGCCCAAAGTGGATGTCTAAAACACTGTTTTGCACTGTACGTGTACTGTAAATAGAGACAAGTTTGAAATATAGGCTGTTGGATGAGCTCTCTAGTAAGGATAGCCTTATTCTATGGGACTTGTGTATTCTTGTGACGAAACAGAATTGATGTGACGTTACACAAGAGCTTTATTTATTAAACACCCTATTTGGTACATATTATAAGCAGCTTACGGTCAAAATAAGCCAGAACTAGCACCAAACATAGTTTTTCAGCTTCTCCTGGCTACATTTTTTCCCACCGCACCTGTTTTTATAAAAAGCAGAAGCTAAGTCAAATCAGCTTATTTTGATCTACTTTTCGTTTATTTATATAGCTTATTAGAAAAACGCTTCTTTGGTAAGCTGTACCAACTACCGAACAGAGCTAGAATCGTTCGCGATCCGGTGAAGTTTTATTTCTTTGTATTTATTATCTGTTGGAATATATCTGCATGCGAATACGGAATTAGGAACATAGTATGCCGATCTTGTTACCTCTCTATTCTAAAATATAGTTTGTTTCGGCTTCTAAATATATTCATTTATTGTTCAATAAATATATTTTGTATGTCTAAATTCGTCAGCAACTTAGCATCCATCCAAATGTAGACGGATAAAAAGGTGCTGAAAACACAATATCTCTAGATATGCAAATGGGTCTACTCGCAGGCTCAATGACAAAGTCATTTTTATGTAAGCCCACAAGTATACCATTTGCATTCTTATATCTCTCCCATTATATAACTAAAGGGGACCAGCCACACACTCACCGATGCTTAAAAGATTGAATTTCTAGCTTGTAACTATCATAATCTTGAATAGGTTTTTTAGAGGGGTGTGTCGATATTTATAACTTAAATAGGTACATTATGTGTTTGATGATAAAAAAAATCATATGATAATATTATACATGTTTCTTTTCGAAGCCGTGCATTACCAATAAGGGTTGAGCCTATGTCAAATGGCCCCGAATTATTTGATGCTTCTTTAGAAAAAAAATTAAAAATGCATATATGTGCTGCACGGTGATAGCTGGCTTATCGTATCAAAGTTGGTTATTAACGAAAAAAGATTAATCATGCCATTGGACGCATTAGTTCGGGTCAAGTGAAATAGAACGAGGTGTGCATTAGACCAGCTTGTCAGAGTTCAAGTTTCTCGGAACACATGCACTGATCAACCGATGTGGTATATCATCGTATACTGGCTGCCAGCCGCCGAGAGAGGTCAAATTAAAAAAAGATTTGTTGGAAATAAATTAAGGTTTTCCGTGCCAACCGACCGGGCGGTGACGCGTGATTAGAAGATAAGTCCTACCGTACTAATGGAGAAGCTAGCTGCCGAGATATCTAAGGTTTTGTTAGGATTGACCGGAGGAAGCAACCAACTCTGGCCGGCTGCCAACTACTGCCTATATATACAACATCTCTGCGCCACGTCGGGGGGCCTTTTTTTTCTGATCGGCAGGCGGCGAGGTTCTCACGCGCGGCCCTGCTTCCCCTCATGCCTCCATGGGCACCATGGCCTGGCCATGCATAGTCTTTGAGTCTTCACGTCGCCACCATCGCCAGGCCATCAAGATCGTGCTGCATGCGAGTACGTACGTACCTGAGTCCGCATCATCATCAGCAAGCCGGACTCTGCTTCGCTGCCGGAGACTCATCAAGCCGCCGTCGCCTGTCACGCTGCCGGAGACTCTACCACCCTGCCGGAGACACCGACGTTTTGCCGTTCCTGTTAATCTCGCCGAGCTCCGCGATTTCAACATCAACTTCGACATGTTGCCGATCTCTCTGCTGTTACGTCCCCGGTGAGTTTATTTATCAAACTATCGTAGTAAGCCCTGAGCCGGTTGAGATCCTGGCGTCTTTGATTTTGTATGAACGGATCGTGGGAATTAATAGATCATATGGTGGCATGTTCTTTTTAATCTATGCTGTGATAGAGAGATTAGAATGTAGATTGATCTGTTTGCTTCCAATCTATTGTGCCGATGCTAGATTAGATGTAACATGTTGGATCAAGATTAGAGAAAATTAATATAGATCGGTTTGCACATGACGCGGTTTTACTATGATGAAAGTAGAATATATCCAGGCCTTGTTAATCTGTGGAAGATTAGATTTATTTAACTGGTATGCTTGCATGCATGCGATCTGTTACAAGATGAGTTAGGCTTAAATAAAGTGAAATATGCTTTTTTTATGTATGTCGAGAACGCTAGATGCATCTGTGTCTTTAATCTACTGTGTGAGCACATTTGAATAGATATACCTTTCTGATTAATATGACGTCTTGAACATGGGAGATGAGATTAAGTGAATTTAATTGATTTATTTATCTATTAACATGCCCTGTGCTAGGAGGTTATGAGATTTGAAAATATAGTCATGTGCTCCACGATAAATTCATATAAAATAAACGTAGCTACACTCTTGCTAGTTCGTTGTGATCATGAGTATAAAATAAACGTGTTTATGGGCTGCTATGTTTTTTGGTTAACTTGCCATATTGCTCTCGATGTGTTCAGTTGTCCGGTTCATTCCCCTGAAATATGAAGAGACTCAAGCTTGTTGCCGAGCTTCCGTTGTCGTGATTATTCCAGCAAGTCACGAGAGAATTTGGATTGATTGTTGCCGAGTTCCCGTTAGTCAGCACGTTACGCTGAAACTTGTTTCAAGATGTCAGCTGAAACTTAACTCAAGATGACAGCTGAAGCTTAACTCAAGTCTTACAGTTAAAAGCACTGAATCTCCGATTTTGCACTGAGCTTCGATTTTCATTGAAGCTCCGAATTTGCGGTGAAGCTCCGATTTTCATTGAAGCTCTGAATTTGTCGTGAAGCTTTGAATTATCACTGAAGGACCGTATTTTACCGAGTGCCAACCGTGAGATTTATTTTGAGAGAGAACTTGCAGCAGTATCAAGTCTCATTGCAAATTCGCATAGCCGTGTTTTGAAGAGATATGAGAACATTCCGAACCTTACCAAGTGTCAATCACGAAGAGAGCTTGCAACAGCTATAAAGTCTCGTGAACAAATTAACGACAATTATCCTCCGCTGCCTCCATTGATGGCAACGCAAGGTGCCGCTGCCCACGCGTTGCATCTGAACATCGACGACATCGACTCCGCCATGCTGGTACACATTTTGCCAAGCATGATTCAGCCTGGTAAGCAAATCGGTCTCCTCCTTTCTCTACATCAGCGCCGAGCGCTCTATGGCAGACATGGACGATTACCTATCTCCGTAGCTTGTGAAAAAAATCAACTACTAAGTCACTGAAAAGGCAATTTGGCCAAGAGAGCTGGATGATCGCCGGTTATGGCATATGACTTGTCCAAGAGAAAGCTTGATGCTCGCCGCTTACAGCATGTGACTTGTCTAAGAGAGTTTGATGCTCGCCGCTTACAACATATGATTTGTCCAAGAGAAGCTTGACGCACCTGATATGCGGTAGACGATTTATCCAAGAGAGCTTGCACTAGATATAATTCTTGATATAAAAGTGCTTGACATTGGCCATTACCGATGGGGTACAAAGCTATTTGCATAAGATAGAATTTTCTGCTCGGTTTGAGGAGAGTAATTATGCTGATCGTGGCTGATAGCGACCTTCTCTTTGTCCTTTTGTGCCACGGCTGATCTGGCCGTGCTGAATGTTTTTTTTTTTGTCATGAATTACCAGCAAAAGAAAGATCCATGAAGCTATATAAATGTTGGCAATGAATGCATTGGTGCTGTACCGATATGCATAAGAGAAAAAAAGGCAATTATTTGCTTTTTTTTATTGACTAAGTCTTTGATTATTCTGCAAGCTGAAAGGCCGTCAGAAAAGCATTCATCTCGCAAGCATAGTTTATGTGTTTCCGCAATTTGCGGTCTACGTATGTGTTACTCCAACACGTCTAGTGCCGACGAGGCTAGACGAATTTTGGGCCAAGTGCCGACGAGGCTGGGTCACTATTCCACCAACAGTCCCAAATAATGGGATCGGATACATCGTTGCTGGGCACCGACGAAGCAAAGGCAACACTTACATCCGTGTTTGATGAAACCGAGCAAGCATGACTGGGCACTGACGAGACGAAAGTCACTCTCCTTCATCAACAATTTATTCCGTTCACTACGACGTGGCGATGGACAACGTTGACTCAGTTTCGGCAATATCAAGCCACTCATGTCATACGAGTTCCCCCCAATATTTTCTACGCCATACATTGCATATGGATGATGAGCAGATGATTTATTTGACGATGACCATTAAAAGCGCAGCTTAATCGGAGGTGTTCCGCAGACTCGCTCTGCGGATGTAATTAACTGGTCGCGACCAATTTATAGATCCCGGGAATCAGTGAACTACGCAATCTCTGCATAGTCAGACCTCTCCTTAAGCATGACGCTGAAGACAAGTGAAGACTTAGTCTCGATGATCATGTATTTTGTAAATTCAAGAAAGAATTAATGAAATATATGGTTCTCGGATATGTGTGTTTCTGTGCGCATATTTACTTTTTTCCGGTCTTCGACGTTTGTTTTCACCGAAACATTATGAAAATACATTTTATGATGAAACTAAAAATACTTATTTGTTAATGAATATTTGTATTTTTAATATAAAGCTGGTTACGGTGGAGATTATTTGATTTGGGACATCGGTAGAAGCACACTCTTTGTCGACATCAACATTTACAATCTCTCTTGATATATGTGCCAGTGATTGGACAAATATTGATGTACAATATTTTTAGGCTATTCTTAATGAAAATAGAAAAGTATCATATTCCAATATTATTTGAGAGTGATAGCTATTATCAATCGGGAGCCGTGGGCTAAGGGACCAAATTCTCTAGTTCAAGCGGTCACCATATGTTGGTATCTTTTTAACTTACTACAAATAATTTGTCTTTTAGAAGAAACGTTTTTTTTCTCTTTTGCATATTACTTATACTATTTTTAGGTCTTAGTAACATATTATCCTACAGAAGCCAAGTTTTAGAGTTAGCTATGGTGGCTCCGTACAGTGCACAAGGCCAAGCAACACCATTTTCTCCGAAGCACGGATGGAGATTCATTTTAGAGTGTGTGGGCTGAATCCTTATTAAATGATGTGCACTTGTATACGTAGAGGTTAGGAATTTGTTCTAAGGATATGTTTGATTCAGTGTCAAAGTTGATTTCGTTGAAAATTTTGTATTTGCCAAAAAAAACTTTGTGTAAGTGCAACAAGGCTTCTTAGTGGTTTTGGTGTATTAAGTGACAACATGATTAAAGGTCTAATCTCTTTGTGAGATGACTTGACAAATTTTCACAGGTATATTAACTGTATTCAAATGAGATTGAATAGACACTAATGTATATATCTCATGGTCAAACATGATTGTTCTCATATGTTGATGACTAAGGGTTTCATTGTATATCATGATCATGGTCAAAAGCTTAATGGATCTAAATGAATATATCAAATGCATGAAGTGCCTAAGTGCTGATATCATTGGTCTATCACACAATGCACTTATAGGCATATTTGTCATCATTTTGTGAAAAGTGACATGGAACCTATTTCTTTCATGTGAACGCCACTTCATTGTTTAGATTCTATATAATTGGCAAGTGGCTGATATAGAAGCATGCCTAATGAATATTCAAGCCAACTAAGAATGAAGATCAAGAATATTGAATGGTTAACGAGCTACTGAGCTCCATCTATCTATTGAAGCGATTTTCATTAATGAAGTCCAATCTATTCAGCTCAAAAAGGATTGCTCAAAGAATAAGCTCAGCTTGGTTTCTGTCTATTGGTAAAATTGATCATGACGGCATTGTTCATCAAGACCGAGAATCAAGTGGATTTCATCTAGATTTATATTTTACCTTGAAATGTCACTGCTCAACATGTGCTCTAGCTAGTTCAAAGAATGTCTAGCCAAAACACTCCTTATAAATTGTTTTTGTGCTGAGAGTGGACTCACCGGATAATCCGATGGACCTCACGGGACTATCTGGTGGAGGCTGAGCCTAGAGCTGAAAGAGTGATCTCTCTGGTTCTTTTCTTGTGCTTTAACTCTTAGCTAGGTGTATTTTTGATGAAGACAAACACCTACATCTCTCACCTAGTGACCCAGGCTTAGTGCCCTCACCTTTGTGTTCTGGAAACCCCTCACCGGACTATCCGGTAAGCTCTACTGGATTGTCCGGTAGAGGAGGTTTTAACCTCAACGGCTAGTTGTCCTTTACCGGACTGTCCGGTAGAAGCCACCGGATTGTCCGGTGGGGCTCTAACACAGAGCCAACGGTTAGTTTTGGGGAGTTAGGTATTTATACCCTTGCTTCTTCACTTGTTGAGGCTGCTGTTTCCCTGCAACGTCCATATTCATTCAGATGCGAGAAACACACTCACCAATCACTCTCTTTGTGAGATTGAACTAAACTTGTGAGATTCTTGAATTGGGAAAGATCTTGTGAGAGTGTGAGCATTTGTGAGCAAACTAACTTCTGAGCACAAGTTGGCAAAGCATTTCCGGCAAACGTTGTTACTCTTGAAGGTCTCTTCCTAGACGGCTAGAGCGTCCCCAAAGTTACTCGACTTGTTGAGTGCCACATTTCTTGTAGGTGATTACCTCGCTCCTCGGAGCATTGCAGTGAGCACCTGTTCAACCTTGGTGATCAAGAAGGGGAGGCCGTGAGTTGAAAAGACTCAAGCTCTTGGTGGGCCCAAGTTTTGTGCTTGTGGTTTGTTCTTTACTTGCATTACATTCTTGATTCCGCTATTATCACTCGTGTGCAATTCTTTGTGATTGAGTGCAGGTCTGCAGTATAGAAAAGCTCTACACCACCAGAGAACCACCTGGAACCGGTCTACCATGCTCAATAAGTTTTTTGTTCATATTTACGTTCTTCAGCTAGGTTTCTGTGTGTCACCAAACTATTCGGTGAGCAGCATCGGATTATCCGGTGGTACCGGACTGTTCGATAGGCTGCATCGAACTATCGATGTTGAGGGTTGACAGTTTGCTTTTAAGTGTTTAAATATCAGATTTGGCTATTCACCCTCCGGGAACATCAAATTCCTTTCACTTTGTATGGCCAGTTTTAATACTAGATCAAGTAAATCCTAAAACTTTTATATCACCTTGACGTAATATTTTTATAGGATTTTAATAAAACCATTTTTTGGTTGGAGTATATGAATCTACAGAGTATTGAGCGAGTTTATTCTCATCAGAACACGTATCAACCACGTATATTTTAAACTCTTCTCACAATAGCTAATAGTGTTTTTGGGCGGCGACCAGCCTCAAATAAAAAAAGGAATATGTCCTCCATGTCCTGTAAATTCCATGGTGAGAGATTCCCGTGCTCGAGAGTCCAGACAAAAGAACAGCAGTTGCATTTCTTGCAGAATCCTGTTTTATTACATAATAATGCGTACACTGCAGAATCATGGGTTTTCCTCTCCATCACAAAAACAGTAGAAAAATTTCTCATCCATCCGATCCACATCAGACGGCTGTCAGGTCCCCTCATATCTCCCCTTCATCTTCCCCCTGCGCTCCCTTCTCCACTCGCTTGGAGTTGGCGCCCCCTCCCTCCCTCGCTCCGCGCCTCTGGTTCCCCGCCCCCTCGCGCCGCGCCTCCGCCTCATCAAGATAAGGCCGCAGCCGGCAGCGCAGGCCCATGCTTCCAGAAGCTTCCGGAACGTTGCGCTGAGCACGACCCCACCGCCGGAGCCCGGCACTGAAGATGCTGCATGAGTAGTCGCGCCGCCGCCGCCGTCGCAGCAGCAGCAGAGGAGAGCCATGGGGATGCTCGCCGCCGCAGCAGCAGCCTCCGCTCTCCTCGCGTCGCCGAAGGAGACCTCCGGCCGCCGACGCCTCTCCGGCGCGTGGAGGCTGCGCCTGAGGCCAGCGTCTCCCGCCGTCGCCGCGCTCAGGTGAGTGTCTACCTGCTTGCTTGGCGTCTCGGGTCGTTGGGATGCTCTGTTCTGGCGCGCAAGGAGATGATAAAGGTTCCTTATTTGGAACCTTGGAGCTCGCGAGGGAGACGGCGGGTAGTTTTTCTAGCGCAGGAGTGCTGAGCCGAAGATGGTTTATGTCCACATTTTGGTGGTCGAGATTAGGGGAAGTTGCTTAACATCAGCATAGGGAGATGCTTGGTGTGTGAACCTGGAGGTGAGATGCTGAAATGGTGATGGTTACGCTGGGATGTGGGTTGCAATTTGAAGTGGTGAATGGTGATCATCTAACCAGGATTCTGATTGGCTAATTCTTGTTTGTCAGTTTGTGGATGCCTGCTCTTCTGTGCCTATGCTATTTGGCCTTGTCTAAAACACAGCATATTTACCTCATGATGTTCTTATTCATTTTATTCTTTTTAGAAAAAATATATTGCCACAAGGAACAAAACGAAAAAGGTTTTCTTTTGATTGTCAATTGATTTTAGGCTTCTGTAGATAATTAATTTATTGTGTCTTTTTGCCAGGTTTCAAAATTTTGCTCCAAAGTGTTACATTACAAATGTTGAGGTTGATGTTAGTACTGTAAATAAAGAAGAGGCTTTCGATGATCGACCATCCTTGCCACCAGGATGCTCCATCCCAGTTGTTAATCTTAGAGGAGATGTTCTAGATTCTAGTCCTTTTCCACTACATGATAGGGCTTCCTGCCCTACTGATTTTGAAGAATTGCCGGTATGAATCTTCTTTTGTTTCAGTTCTTTTTTTCGACGTATGCCTTCTCTTTTGTCCTCATGTAGTTACTTGTTTATGATACAGGTCTTATCTGAAGGAGAACAGCATACTTTGGCCTCCACTCCAGCTCATCCTGCCGGACTTTATGGTAAGGGATTTTTTCAGGATCATCTCAATTTTAGTATCTGTATTACTGTTTACACTGGATAAGTTATTGTAAAATGCTGCAAATATCGTGGAAGAAAGAAGATCCATGTTTTGGGTAGTTGATTAATGTTTTCAAGGCCTTGTAGATGGAGCAATAGCCGTATTGTGCCCCCAAGGATTCACTTTTTTTTAACTTCAAAGTCTTTCTGTCATGGAACTTAAATACCCTTTAAACATCATACAACATTGATGCAGCTCTATATGCTAGTTACTTATTTGGTAACTTGGTCGAGCAACTGTGGAATTTTGCTTGGCCTGCTGCACTGGCCATTCTTCATCCAAGCCTGTTGCCTGTGGCTATTGTTGGTTTCTTCACAAAGGTACTTGGCACTGTACTTAAATTAGAGAAACGTTCTATATAAATTGTCTAATTAAATTTATGATATCCAGCTTTCAGTGTTTATCGGGGCTCCAATAGTTGGCAAACTTATGGATCATTTCCCTCGGATACCCATGTACACAGCATTGAATGCTGTGCAGGTGCTTGTCCTTTATCTTCTTTAGTTTCTGTATGTTACGAGCCTAAAATAAAAAAGGACAAAATTTCCATGTTCTTTAATTGGTACCGGTTATTTGTACAACCCGGTCTTGCAGGTAACCACTCAATTGATATCAGCTGCAATGGTCATCTATGCTCTAAAAAACCTGAGCCATTCTTCTACAACAGCTGTTGTTCTGAGACCTTGGTTCATTGCGCTAGTGGCAGCTGGAGCTATAGAAAGGCTTGCAGGATTGGCACTTGGAGTTACCATGGAACGTGACTGGGTTGTGTTGGTAGGGTTGCTAATCCCCATACTACTTTTTGTAGACTGCTGCTGAAATATTTGATATCGCCTTCCTACAAAATAAATATTGTGAGATGGAACTAAGAAAACTACAACAATTAACTGGAAAAGTTTTTTTATCTTAGAATAAATTTGAGAATAACTTGCTTCTTTTTGTCTTCAGTCAACTTCTTCCCTCACTGTCCTTTTTCTCTGTGAAGCTAGCAGGAACAAACAGGCCTGTTGCATTAGCTCAAGCTAATGCTGTGCTTAATCGACTTGACCTACTTTGTGAGGTGTGATTTCTCATGATCTTGTTTTCTTATTTGTTGGTTGCAGATAGCTTAACACAATATCCTATATTTAGTGGACAGAATATATCTAATAACCTTTTTCTGGGCTGATTGCAGACAGTTGGTGCTTCGGTTTTTGGCCTGCTGCTGTCCAAATACCATCCTGTGACCTGTTTGAAGATTGCTTCTGGTCTAATGATTTGCAGTTTCCCTGTTCTGGTAAACCACATTTATCGTCACTCCTGAAACTTGAATAGCCAGACATAGCGTACTCACAGTACTATATGGACTTTTCGATTTCAGGTTTTGTTGGGTCAACTAATCAATAAAGTTTCATGCCATGCACTTGATTCCTCTAGAACCGCCACTGATGAATCTATTTGTATTGATCTATTAGATGTACGCAAGATAGGTGAGGAACTTTGATATCATTAGCTATTTAATTTAATTTTCATATATGGTCTAACAGTCCCTTATAATCTTCAGTTCAAAATAGCATGAGTACTATCAAACATGGCTGGAATGAGTATAAGCAGCAAACAGTTCTACCTGCAAGTGCAGCTACCGTGTTCCTAAATTTCAATGTTGCACTTGCTCCGGGTGCCATAATGACTGCACTATTGATGCATCGTGGTAGGTTTCACTTCTCTGGTTCAAATCTATATGACTATTTTAAATGCCTCTCTACATGACTATGTTTACCAATTTTGAACAGGTATTAGTCCATCCATTGTTGGCACTTTCAGTGGATTATGTTCTATCATGGGCCTTGTTGCAACATTCATCTCCTCAAGCCTGGTAAAAAGAATTGGAATTCTAAAGGTTTGACCTCTACCTTGTTGGTTTTTGTTCCTATAATTTCTTGTACAGTTGATGCAAATGGCTGGTGTTATAACAGGCAGGAGCTGCTGGATTGATATTTCAAGCTTCACTCCTGTCAGTCGCGCTCACAGTGTATTGGGCTGGTTCAATTTCGCAGAGGACACCTCTACTTATATTCCTAGCATCGATTGTAAGACTGAATCTTCACTTTGTATTTCCCTTTCAATGGATTTAGTTGAACACTACAGAGTGGTCCTTGTATTTATTCTGTCTCAAATCTGCAGGCATTGTCTCGGCTAGGGCACATGTCTTATGATGTTGTGGGGACTCAGATCGTACAGACAGGTGTCCCTGCCTCAAAAGCAAATCTAATCGGTGGAATGGAGGTTTCAATTGCAAGCCTTGCAGAGTTAGTCATGCTTGCTATGGCTATCATTGCGAACGACGTTTCCCATTTTGGCTTCTTGGCAATCCTGTCTGTGTCATCAGTTGCTGGGGCAGCGTGGATGTTCTGTCGCTGGTTAACAAATCCAACAGATGAGCAGAGGGAACTCTTCATGTTTGACCCCCTTTACCAAGTTCAAGCAATGTAAGATTTTGTTCTATTTTTGCCATTACTTTATTAGGCTAACCCAGCTCAAAAGCATTTGAACATCAATTGACAAGTGATGATTGTGTCTATCAATTTCATGCACGGCAAGATATCATCTAAAACGGAAACTACCACCATCAAGGTCCAGACAAAGTATATTAATCAGTCCAAATAATATATTGCATCATCACTGTGCAAGCAATTATGTATGATTTAACCTTCAGACCTCCTATAACGTAAAAGTGACGCATGGCACCCGTCTTATCTTGCAGATAGTAGATGAAGCAGGATACTTCCAACGCAGCCAGGAAAACCACAAGTACTTGGCTGCTAGTGCTTGTCAAACCTGCAATACCCTTACGGTGATGCGAAGATCGATCTCTGCTGTTACATTTAGGACACAAGTATTTGCTCCTCTCTAGTCTCGGCCTTGCTCATAATTCAATTTGTACACTCATTCATCTCCCCACCTGTACAGTTCATATGCTGTTTATCGTTGCTTTTTATATCTGATGTAGAACAACATTACTAATTAACTGTAGCACTAACTCCATATAAAATTTAACCCCCTCTACTTTCTGTGATACAGCAAATTTGAATGTTAGAGGGAGTTCACTGCCCTCTTTCTTTTGTCATCTTGGTATGTGGTTAATTAAAACACTGCGGTTGTTTATGTAGCTGAGTTAATTACTGTCACATTGGTGCTGTGTAGTTGGTTATCACGTTAGTCGTACACACGGGAAATTTTTCCTGTTCCTGCGTTTTTTCTTTGAAATTGAACTGTTTTTTTGTGAAATTCCTGCGCGAATCCTGTAAAATTCTTGCGTTCCAAACATGCCCTAAAGGCACCGCGAAGGCGGCAAGGCTCTGTTTGGAAATGTTGTATTTTGAAACCATAGTATACAAATATTATGGTTTACAATTGTCATGACAATACTACGGTTCTAGTGAAACTATGGTATAACAAGTTCCGTTTGGTTTCACTCTATTTTGTGGGCGGAACCAAAACTTTGATCTAGTGCAAAATTTTCAATACTTCAAAAATATTGTAGTATTGTCAAACCATGGTTTTTAAAATAGAGTTTTTCAAAGAGCTACAAACATTTTTCCTTCTAAATACTACAATATTCTTCAATACCATAGTATTGTCTAGAAACTACATATATGTTACACTCCAAACAGGGCCTTCTGCTGGTTGGTTTTTGTTCATTTCTGACGAGGCATGCTTATTCTCTCTTTGCATAAAGCACATGCGCTATAGTGTAGGGACCGTGTGCATACGTCCGCTCTCAAGCTAACTAGATAAGAAAGTAAATGCGAAAAAAGAACTAGGAAAGGTAAAGGTAAAAGGGTGCAAACTTCTGACGAGAGATGAAGATTTAACGTGGTTCACCACTAATGGCTACTCACTCTGTCCTCCAATATAACGTTTTTTTTGGATTTGTCCTAAATCAAATAACCTTAAGTTTGACTGAGTTTATAGAAAAAAATATTAACATTGGCGAAAAAGTAAATTATGAAAAACATAGTTCATTATGAATCTAATAATGATTATTTTATATTTAAAACATTATTTTTCTTTTTATAAACATGGTCAAACTTGGAATAGTTTAACTTAGGACTTCATTTCATTTCCCCTCCATTGACAATCACTTGTCACACTTAGCCTTAGGAGCATGGTCACGCTTGGTTCCAACAATGAGTCCACATCCTTGTCGATCAGCCGCTGCTGTCTCTACTAGTGCAGAGGAGATCCTTCCTTTGGTGGGTATAACAAGATCCTTTTCACCTATGAAAACTCTGCATCCTTTTAGTTTTCGAAAATATAAATGTTGTGCTTCCCTCCGCAATTTTGACCTAGCATGTATACACCTAAGGCCATTATTTTCAATGGGAGTTTCATTCTCATTAGATGACATGCCACATCAGCAAATAAGGTGACATGACAACGTATTTATGGGGAGACAGATGAAATGAGTTTCGTAGGGATAAAACTAGCCGCACACTGTTTCCAAGGCTATAAAAACACATTGAAACTGCCATTGAGAGCTAGGCGGTTTCATTTTATCCCATTATGCGCAATCATATGCATTGCAAATAATTGTATGGCCAGTTTATGAAACCGTGAAATAAAATTGTGCATGAGGAACTCTATTTCATTCATCAACTATAAACTAGTTTTGATGACATGGTTCGTTGGAAACCATAAAATGAAATTCGCCATTGAGAATGGCATAACACACGCGTAACCAAAACGCTTTGTAATCTTTTAGTGCCAAATTGAAGTTGAGTATTCTTACCCATATGTCTAGTTCATTAAAAACGCCAATTGACAAACACAATAAGTCGAGCAAGCCTCGGAGTGCAGTACCATTTTATCGTGCTATAACTGCATTTCTAGAATTTAGAATTTGTAACATGGTATATGTGGCAGAACCGCCCAGATTAACCCGGATTTAGTGCTTAATCACTAGATCCGGACTAACCTCGGTAGTTCTTCAGGATGTAGGTATCCTGACTTGGCCTTTCCATCCGGATCGAGCTTGATTTTTGGAGCGACTCTCGAAGGAGTCCACATGTTACAACATACACACAGCCACATTTATTATATAGAGTTGAAATATTACACATAGGGTTTGGTAATTATTACATCCCGGCTGATAAGTTCTTCAGCCATTTTAACAAAAGTTAGCATAGATCACAAGTTTTTCTCCAACACACACATCTTACTCTGCTCCAGGCGTAGCAAAGGTTGTTTCAGAAAAAGGGAGGAGTAAGGTAAGGATCCCATTCGAACCAAGTATATTCTGCTCCTATAAAAAAATAGGCAAGAAGCCTGAGTACTAATTACTCAGCAAGACTTACCCGACCACTGGATCGAAACCCGACTCCCTAGCTTATAGCCGGGGTGGTTAGGTCAACTCACACTGCGGCAGGCCTAATAGTGAATCCTTAGCTCTTAGAATTTGGTTCACTTTTTAGTTATTACCTGACCATGCTAAGTTATTCCTAATCTACTAACCAACCAGGACAAACATTTTGTCAAGCATTCTTCATTAACAGGATCAGTTCTCTTACTACGATGTTGGTCGCGATCAGGCAGCTTACAACCGGCAAGCCACAGACGATTCGAATCGATTTTTTCACGTCTCGAGAGGGATACTCAGACACCCGTCATATGTGGGTACACCGACTCCACATACGACAACCCAACATCCAGTGCCACCTAGCCGGAACCATCCTTACCGAACCCGGGTGTCAGTACTTCGACACCTGCCCAACCTCCTCCTTTCAGTTAGTCTCGTCTAGTTCCGCGCTTAGGTACAACAAGACGAAAGGCTTACCGGAGCCCGTTAAGGACGGTAAGTGAATGAGGCGCGTTCGGCCCAACCAGGCCACACATCGGACGGCCTTATGCGACACAGGCAGGATCAGGGTCCATGGCAATAATCATAACATGTAAAATACGAAAGCGAAACTGATCCCGCCGCATGCCTGTCAAATTATTACATTCTTCTTATTCGTAACCAATAAATTGCTGTAAAAGAATTCCGTTCTAGGCCTAGGCCACCTAAGCCATCTACTGAGTATAGGATTTTATGCTGGATAATGAGTAATCATGCTCTAGGGTTTCAATCAATTCCTAACTCTAATGCACAAGCATAACTCTGATTTAAATTAAGGACTTAAAAAAAACTGGGTAAATGCACCGAGGCTTGCCTTGGGTCACGGGATCTGTCTCTGTCGGTGACTCGGAGTCTCCTCCTGCTGGTGTGAAGGACGTCTCGGCCACACCGACTTCCGGAGTTTCCGCTGCGGTGGAAGACTCTTCAACTGGAAGTGGTGGGACCAACGTGCCTAGGTTGATGACATGCAGGAGTTTTAAAAGTATGAGGATGATCAACCTGTTGAAAAAGTAAAATGCACAATTTTCTAAAGAAAAAGGGTGGTTGGGGTTAAACATCTGTATTTTCAGGTGTAGTTGATTGCCCTAGGGTTCAAATGAATTACCTGGTATTTTTAAATATTTTTAAAAGCTTAAATGAATTTTCTGGGAATTTTTGAATAATTTAAATGGATTTTAGAATTAATTTCCTATTTTTAATATATTTTTATGAATTTTTCTGCATTTTTAAATAAAGGCTAACTTTTTAAAAATTATATAAACTTTAATTTAATTTCTTTATAGAATTACCAAAATGTTTATATGAATTAATAAATAATTTTACTAATTAAAATAAACATATTAATATTAAAGTAAAACAAATAAACAATTTAAATTAAAAGGAAAAAGAAAACAGAATTACAGTTTGAAATTCGGCCCAGCCAAAAAAAAAACAAAATAAAAAGTTCTAATTTCCCCTCCAAAAATCGCATGGGCTCCCTTTCGTCCTGCCCAGCCCAGAGTGGGCCGGCGGCCTGTTTTCCCCAGGCGCGGCCCAGCTTCCCGCTTTCGGCTCGGCCCCGCGGCCGCGCAGGCCGGCCTGCCAGGCGGGCGGCCCCGCGGATCGGCCTCGCCCGGCCACCCGGCCGCTCGGCGCGCGGCGCGCCACGCAGAGCGCGTCGCCGCGCCGGCAGTGCCGGCGACCATCCGGCGCGGCGGAGGCTGAGAAGCCTCGCCGGCGGTGGCCTCGGGCGCGGCGCGCGTCTCTCTTTCTTTCCCTCTCTCTTTCCCCTTCTTCCCCCCTCTCTCACTGCCCTACGCCGGCCGCCGCGGAAGGAGCGGCCACGGTGCTCGCCGCGCCACGGCGGCGAGGCTGCCCCACGGCGGCGACAGGGGCTCTCGAGGCCAACCCTCTCCCACGCGACGTGCGCGCGGGTGTGGCGCACCCGATGCGCCTGCTAGCTTGGGCTAGAGGGAACCGAAGGAGTGAGGAACGGGAGAACGGCGCGGCGCTCACCTCGGTGACGCCGGCGGAGCACGGGAGGCGCGGCGCGGTTTGCGGTGCGCGGCGCGGAGCGGAGCGGCGAGGCGGCGTGGCGGAGCGGCGGGGGGCGCTGCAGCGACGGCGCGGAGGGCGCGGGCGCGACGTGGGCGCGGGCGGGGAGCAGCAGACTCCCCCGCTCGGCGACCCCGCGGGTCCCACCTGTCAGCGCCGCCTGACAGGGGGCGCGGGCGGCGGGGGGCGGGCCGCCACGCGGGCCGCCGCCCTCGGCTGGGCTTCGCCCAGCGGGCGCGTGGCCGCGGGCTGCCCAGCTGGCCCGCGGGGAGCTTCCCCCTTTTCCTTTTTTTTTTACTTTTACCATTTTCATTTTTAACCTTAGATTTTGACTTTTTTGACAGGGGTCCAAATACAAAAGTGAAAGTGCTTAATTTAAACTACCCTTTCACATTTTTGACCCTGGAAAATTCCAAAATTTTGAAAAAGCCTCAAATTTAAATTTGAATCAAATTTTTAAAGAAAATTAGGGTAAATTGCAATGTACTTAGGTGTTTTAAATACGGAGTATTACAGTACAGTACATTTATAATTTTGGGACAGCTTGCAGAGGTCCATTGTCTGTACGTTTTCCTCTTTTTCAAGATATATGAATATTCAATTGCTTTTCTCAAGGTCAATACTATTTTACCAGTTTTTTTTCTAATTTTTGGTTTATCAAGGTGCATGGTTGATTAACAACTAAGATTTTCTCGGCAAGGCTTCTCCGCGGGTTTTTAGTGAAGCCATGCAAAATGAGTAAAAAAAAAAACAGCTTCACCCAAAACCCCCTTCAAAAATAGCAAAATAACTACACTAGAGAAGGAGAAAAAATGGCTGCTCCTACCTCCCCATGTATTTGACGCTCCTAAATTTACTTATATTGCTATTAAGAAGCCATTTTGGCAAACGATTTCTTCTAAAAGCTTCAGCTTGGCCATAAAAATCGTTTCACCAAATAAGCCTAAACACAGAGCCATTTCAGACTGAGCATGACCCAGCCAAAGAGAACCTTAATCAGAGACATCTAGGAATTTTTCAATATTACCCAAAAAAATAAGAATGAACTTTACCGTGTGCCTGCTTGGTTTAAGGCCATAAGTGGACAGACCAAACTTTGGCCACAGTTTAATCATATTTAACTCTAAATTGAAATTAAACTTTGGCCAAAGTTTAGTTTGGCCAACGATGGTCCTCAACCAAACATGTCCTGTACGACCGGATGAAGTATAAATAGATTATTACTCATCCATTCGCGGGTGGGCGTTAAGTGTGGTTTAAACCGACACTTCGGTTCAGTTTATTCGGTGGCCAAAAACTTCGATTTATGAGTCACGTGGAACCGATCGGTGGAAGAGAAAAAATGAACAACCGACGAATTTGGTGTCGGTATTCTCGGTTCGGTGTTCGGTTTCCACCGGAGATGCTACCTCCACCAACGCTCGCTCGTAGCCGCGCCCCGTCCACGCTGATGGTCTGCAACTCTGCAGTAGCCACTCTCGCGGCTCACCGCAGGCCACGGGGACGCGCTTCGCTGTCGCTGCTGGATCACACGGCCGCATCCACGCCGCTCTGCTGGTGCCCCTCGGCAGCTCCGCCGCGTCGCTCTGCTCCCACACATGCCGCCGCCGCCGCACAGAGTGCTGGAACAAGGATAAGGCTGAGGTCACCGGCTAGTGGAAAAGTAACCGATAGACAGTGGACCGCCTCGGGCTGCTCACCAACACGCCTCCGCCGTCCACTGTCTGCGGAAGAATGAAACGATAGGGTTTGATACCAGCAGATAGGTGAGGCGTGGCTTTCGTGAGCCATAAAGGCTTGACCTGGGCCATCGATTGCCTTCATGTTGGGCTGTTGAATGGGCTGAGATGCTGGTGGGCCATGGAGAAGTTGATTGCGCCATTCACACCAATGTGGGGGACGGAGCGATGGACTGCAGCTCGGTTTAGTCGATGGATCGGTGTCTGCAGCAAGCAAACCGAAGCCAAGCCGAAGCCTTCGGTAGTAGGAATCGGAACCCATACCGAACCAGTCCTATTTCATTATAGACTACGGCTAGATTTTTAGGCCTTGCTTGGAGCGCATGATTTTTTTCTATCCCACTGTTTTTTCTGTGAAATTGAACCGTTTTCTGTGAAATTTCTGCACAATTAATGTGAAATTCTTGCATCTATTCCAAACACACCTTTAATTATAATTATACCAAAACCAAGACTTGAATTGCACGTAGAAATATGCGGTCAATTCCCATAGCAACGGTCGGTGATCAGTCGGTTGATTTGCTGCTGGCAATGAAGTAATCTGCAGACTTCATCATAAAAATACGGAGTACATTATCTGACCAAAAAAACTGCGAACTTCATGAAAAACAAAAAACAGAGAATGGCAGATTGCTCGTGTTCGTATTCAATTTCCATGTCACGCTCGAGTGTACTATGGTGAATTGGCAACTTTGCCGTAGTCTATCATGGCAGCGGACGGAAGAGGCAACAACTTAGGGTCTGATTAGTTGTCTGCATGCTCGATCCTAGCTCACATGTGAGAGCCATGCTGAATATATGCAAATACATTTTGTTTGGTTGTTTGTATCTAGCTGGCTAGGTTGTATTTAGATGGTGTTTGGTTGTCTGCACGAAGAGAGGAGGAGATGGGGATAAAATCTTCGACATTTATACGTTAAGAATGATCTTGTTGTATGCATAAAAATACGAGGAGTACAGATATAAAATCAGCTTAGTGATTAAATATTTTAATAAAGAACTATAGTAAAAAAAGAGTGTTAAAAGGTGCATAGGTTTTTGCACCATGCATCAACCCATGCGTGCAGCTATGCGCCTATGCATGCGGGGATGCGACCAAAATTTGTGTACCCAGTGAGCCAGGTTGAAACGTGCTTTAGGAGTATTTAGTTTAGTGGGATAACATAGTAAACTCCCCTTAAGTACCATGCGGACCAGATCTAATAATTGGTGCAGACAACCAATGAAGCTAAACCTGCATCCGGTAAGCTTGATGGTCTTCGTGCATGCAACCAAACCCTTACCTGCTCACATTCATCTCCCAGCGACCCAGCCGGCTCCATCATCGTCAACTGTCTGCCAGCGTTACCAGAGAGTTTTGGGCATATAAAAAAATAAATTTAATACATCCGACAACTCCAATGCCTTATCTTTCGGGGAGAAAATAGGCTCAACTGAGTGCACTACTCCAGCCCAATCCTTTCGCTACCTCTGTTTCGTTTTTTTGACGACAGCACCACATCAAACTCATCACGACCAATGTTTCTCAATGACAACCGTCCACAAATGATCTACATATTTTGGGGAAAAAAGATATCTAGAAATGATCCACGTATTTGCAAAAAAACTTGTTAAAGCACTTCGTATTTAGCTATTATGCGCATGCATATAGGTGGCATTGGCCGCATGCAACTCTATGCATTTAATAACCTTTCCTACGATGCATGTTTAATAAAAATATAAATATGCGCTCATTTCATTTTAGTCTTGATGTTATTTACGAATATGAAGATTATTCATAGACGGAGAAAGTAATATTTAGTACATCTCAGTAAGTACACAACAACTTCATGTCCATTTCAACTTCCAGAAACTGTGTGCTTCCCTCGAAGTCTCCAACATGTGGACCTGATAAGTCCACCTAACAAGGTTGATTCCAGCAGAGCAGGCATATTGGCAGACGTAGTACAAAGAAATACATTGTAGAGATGTCTACGACGTAGTTGAATTTGAATATAAAAGGTGTGATAGATAGGCTGCTGGAAAGCCTAAATGATGCTAACATCCTATTTGCAAATTAGGAAAAAAATAGGAGCCATGCATCAAATGAGATATAACGGCCTAAAAATATATGGATACGGTACCAAATAGGAGGATCCGGTAAAAAAAAGTTAGAACCGATACCCGTAATTTTATTTTTTTATTTAAAAAAGACAAAAAAGCTTTAATAATTAAAAATAGAGGGTACATCTAGTACCGTTGGTGGGTACCATCTGGTACTGTTGGTGGTTACATTTCCAACCATCGTAAAATCTATTTTTTAAATAATTGTCAATATTATATTCAAATACTAAGGCATTTGACTTTTTTAAGATGAAATGACCAAAATAACATTGTAAGTTACCGTGTTTGTAAAAGGTTCTCTTAATATTTTTGTAGGGGTAAAATAGGAATTTATTTGTTTCGAGAACCATGTAGTGCCAAGTCTTTGCGAAAAGATAAAGTGGTCAAGTCATAAAGTTTTCATAAACGGAGGTTAGTAACGGACTAACAGCCGAACCAAGAGGCTTAAAACCATCAAGGGGCTAACCATGCTTGCGTCACACTTTGCAATGCAAGCATGCAGTGAGAAAGTGCACGAGATCGATCCAAGCGTGTGGCACGAGCACCTGTACCTAGCCAAGACTCAAGTGTAGGGACGTGGCTGTCCCTAGCTCTAATCGTACTACATTACCTCTGCCTGTCCAGATGTAAAGCCATGATTGCATTATTTTTGCGATGGTAATAGTAGCTCGTATCTTCAGTTTGTTCGGTGCAAGTTTTCCTGGATGAATTGTTTATTGGTGGAGGATAAAGCTCTATCGTAGCTCCCTTATTTGAATAAGATCAGCTCTGCTTTTATACAAGGCCGTTAAAAGATTCGTACTTAATGGAGGCACCAAATTTCAACAAGCAGCAAAAGGAGAGTCCCACAACAGAAGCTGAAGCAATACCAAGGCACAGTCATGAACTCCGTCATCTTGCCTTCATATCTTGCTTGTTAGGCTAAATCCAAAGGTGCCCCTGTATAGGAATCTCAAAATTAAATATCATACTATTACCGTACTGTTCTGCACTGTAAATAGAGAGATAGATAGTTAGAATATTGATAGGATATGGAGGAACTGCTGGATTCAGCCTTAAAAGGAGAAACCATCTTTTAATTTGTAGAATGGAGATGCCGAGAAACATCACTTTGGATAGGCTATTAAAAAAATTATTCTAGGTTTATATTATATAATACCCTCCACAAAGCCTAAGTAAAGCTTGCAAAAAATGAAAATACTCAAAGGTTAAGGAGTATATATGGCACTTTCCACATATAACCAGCTCCGGAGCTCCCTCGGAAGTTAGCCCATGAGATTAACAAATTGTTCCACCAACATATCACGTATACAGCTCCATGCAACGTGCAATGATTCAGCAAAAAAAAAAAAACTTACCTACTTAAGGTCAGTTGTCTCTTATACCCTACACAAACTACGTTTGGAAGTGCTTCTCCACCCTCTTCTATTTAGGGATGGAAGCAACCTAAAGCTTATGATGAGTTAATTGCTAAGAAAAATCTTGATTTTTAACGAGGTTTACAAAGTCAGGTAACCCATCGTCCATCCGTTAAAAACCCAGAGAGATACTTAGTAGTAAAGACAAGATTTGTTCAACGCCTGCCTCACCTCATCTGTTTCCTCCATAATCTAAATACATAATCCAACTTGCTTGTCATTGGACACTCCAAAATTGGTCCAACTCATCAACAACTATGCTTCTCTTAAACTGTATATTTCACTCATCTCCTCAAAACAATGTCCTACTAGGATATCAGGCTTAGTAAAATTCTGATAACTAGCTAGTACGTAACTACGTACTATCACAGAAACCAAATAATGAGTTGCATTATCCAACTACAGAGACCCCCACCCCACTCCTCTCCGGCTCTCCCTACACCACACATAAAATAACAACCCTCAGTATTTAAGTATAAGTCGCGGTTGATTTTTTTCTAAAACTTCGATCGCTCGTCTTATTCAAAAAAATTCATAAATTATTATAATGACTTTTTATACAGATTTTTTGAATAAGAGTCAACCGCGACTTATATTTAAATAGAGAGAGTATCTGTCAGTTCCTATCCTAATGAATGGGTTCTTTCTATACAGAAAGAACTTACCTTTCGGCATGTATTTATCTGGCAGAATTCTATGCCAAAGCGAACCATCCCCCATATCTAGTTTCCAAATCCACTTAACCACTGGCGGAACCAAGGGGCCAGCAGGGGCCATGGCACCCCCAACATGAAGAAAAAATTTTAATACCCTCTCTTGATTAGCAAATTTAATGCCTTAAGTTATTAACAATAAAACTCTAAGTTATAATTGGAGGAAGTTGGATAAGCAAAAACCACAATAATGCCATACATGTGATTGAGGATTGATCAAATTAATGTTCTTAAAGTGTTAAAATGCTTGTTTAGTACCATGTTCCCGTTTCACGACGCTGTGGATCCGAGAACTTGGTTACTAAGGGGCAGTTGGAGCGACCGTATAAACACGCATGCCACACCTGATATTTTTTTTGTGCAATAAGATGAAGCTCGATGGCAACCATAACCTAAATTTAAAAAGTATAATTTAAGCCAAGCATTTCGGTAGTCGAGGTGGTTTAAATCGCTACAATTTGGACTAAATCATTGTGTAACCAAAATCAAGCTTTGTGCATTGCCTAATACCTATGTGATATGATTTTGTTATCGTGGCCCCCCTTTAGAAAAATTTCTAGTTCTGCCACCACACTTAACGAAGAGGTACTCATTCATAATTTTAGTATTGATAACCCCCTACCCCCACCCCAAAGACCATCTTGGCCTTTAGGTATTAGACGCTCCCATTTGACCATGTGGTATTTGAACTTGTGAGCCCCTTGCGAAAAAAAGTTTGCTTCAGAGAGAATAATCCATCTTGCATGCACTCTACATATAGAAGCCAGCCAATAAAAGCCTATAGTACAAACTATAGTATAAATCAGTAAAGTACTCAAAGAACTATTAGTAAAAATCATTTTCCCCGAAAAGAGAGATGCTGAAGTGCTGCATCAGTACTAAACCCTAAACCTAAAACCCTAACCCTTAGGGATATGTGCTTGATCACATGCAAGATGATTACGCAACACAACTGTTGAAGCGCCACCCTCCTCATGGGACTCAAATGTGCGTATTAACATTCCTATGAAGCTGATAACCATATTCATACATCAGATATGTATAGATCTACTGTAACGAGAGAGATTGAAACTAGGCATGCGGCATGTTACAAAAGAGAGGATCTACAACGTGCAGTCCAATATACGCAGCGGAGACATAACATCGGCCCAAATGCCACAGGCAGAGTTGGGAAGTAGTCGTAGCCCTTAAACGATCTTGATGACTCCTTCTCTGTAAACCAAAAACAAAAGAAGGGTGGGTACATACATACTCAGCAGCCCACCTCCATCAAAAAATTTGGGGACTGGCTATACTCTTATGCATAGTATTTGTGGAGCTTTTGGATATTTGCATAACATGAGCTTTTCAATGCAAACTTGTTTTGTAAACCATTTTATAAAGCATTTTTAAATTCCTTCCTTCGAGGGAAATTATATCAAATGCTATTGGACCTAACCATTAAGTAGTTCATGACTCAACCAGCTGAATTCCACACAACTTTGTTTTTTCAAATGACACCAGATGCACCGTCCACCGTGGCCCATGGCATCACCCGCCGAACCTTTCAAAATAAAACAATTTTCTCATTATGAAAAAAAAAACACTAGTTGCTGGAACCATGCCATAACTTATCTATACCAGTGGACATAGACTATTCGAATAGATTTGAAACTCCAATCAGAGGTGTACACTTTGCCCACAAGTTTGGACTCAAAATATTCACTGTCGTGAGTGTTTGATTCCTCTCAAAGCCTTAGCCAACAGGGCATCACCCACCCAGATACCACGGGAATGCCTCGGCCTCCACCTTTCCCATTCCAATAAATGGCACATACTGTGAGAACAAACCTCACCCTTGACATCCCGTTGCTCCCCGGCACACCTGGTAATTATCGGACTATTCACATAAATTCAGGCTAAGCGCCGCCTCACACAACATCGAGTGGTTGTACTAAAAAAGAATTAGGCAAGATGACAGAACAACTCAGTCCTTTGCACGAGTTAGGGCAGACCTTCACCTGCTCATACCGAGCAACCACATCCGGTATTTCTTTCGAAAGCACCGTCCCTGTTTCTGAGAAAACTATGATAATGGCAACCAGTATCCATCCTACTCTAACGGTAGCGTAGCTGACCAAAGTTGTTTGCTATAGTATCCTCATTTTCAAAACATTTTTCAGAACCCCTTTTATCCAAGCCTTTAACAAATTCATGTAATAAAAACGTAAATACCTTGTTTCCTAAGCATACTAAGTCTAAATAGATCGGGTTTTATCTTAGTATACTAATTCTAAGCATACTAAGTCATGGTAAGGCCCACATGTCGGCAACATAGCGGAGATGACAGCATCATAGTGGGGGTGATGGGGACGACGGATGGGACAATGTTGGCCTGGGTGTGGCAGAACCACCGATTTAATCCGGGCTAAGCACACCTGCCACCTCTGGCTTGCAGTGTGATTAGACCAAACTAAACCCGGTCGTCCGTCGAGAGTCATTCGGCTCCCGATATTACCCTTTCCGAGAGGAACCGACATCATACACATCCAGCCCACAATGGAGCCACAACAGTTACATCATCACAGGCAGTTGAATATAGCATAAGTAAACTTATTTTTACAAACCAGTTCGAAATAAAGATATAAATTTCAACATAATGTCATACGAAAGACAAGTTTGAATCAGATAGTGGAAGCGATTTCAAAAACATCTCACAGCGGAAACAGAATGCTTTAGTAGTCTTCATGCACTGATGATCAAGGCGAGCAGCACCGAGCCCACCGGTACTACCTTTCTCCAAGCACTTGTCCAGATGTCGCCGGTACCTGTTCTCAAAAGGTGGGGGCAAACCCTGAGTACTAATTACTCAGTAGGACTTAATGGAATGACTTACGGCTGACGCGAAGCTTGCTTACTATCACGTGGATCCTTAGACATAGATTTTAAACAGAGACATAATATCATAAAGTAACAAGTCTCATCATTTGCATATAACTCCATAATAATAACTTGCAGAAATGTAAACAATACAATACAAACATGTAGTATTTGAAAACATGAGTAACAGATATAATATATTCAAGTAGTTACCACGTGCATTCCCACACCTGGTGGGCATCAGCGATTCGAATCGATTTTAATTCCCGGGAATAACTATCGTGCCAGGGGTATATGTTTACTAGCCATCGCGTTCCCACATACAGTCCCAATCTCCACCTGTCTTGTCCCGAGATTCAAAGCGCCCCCACCTAACCCCCGGGTTGTGCCATCTCAGGAGCGATACCACAGTGCCCTGGGTCAGCCCTCCTTCGAGTACAAGCGCCCCCGGGCCCATCGGCCTCCAGCAAGTGGATGGGCGGCACCTCGAAAACTCCGGACAAACCCAAGTAAGACTTCACCGGTCCCATTTCCCAGTTAAACACTCTATCAATGTTACGCCGAACAGCAGGCGAACAGCGGACGAGCCTTAAACGACTCGGGCGGAGCCAAATGATACAACAACGCACACCACCAAACAAAATTATTCTCCGCTCGGTCTCCATTTAAATCATGAGCATAATAATAACTTTCATAATAGTAAGATTTCTGAATTTTTTTTTGAAATCACCTACGCGACGAGTGACTCCGTTCACTCATATCTACTCGTACCTAGCAGAGCCTTGGCACTCGTCCTACGGACTCTATATATAGGTGCTAGGGCCAGGGCGGCCAGGGGATCTAATGCAATTGTTTTCAATCAACTTCTAATGCGGATGCGTAATCATCAACCAAGATAATATTAGCTGGGAATTTCATGGTCCTGCCTACCTTTGCTTATGTTTCACGAAACCAACAAACTAAACTACGTTAGTTTGCCGGATTGTGAGGTTTTGCCCTAGGCAACCCCTTGATCACTTGGACAACTCCTCCTTCCAAATACCACTTCAGGGGCCTCCAGGTGGTATTTGGGTCTTAGCTGGTCTTCTGGACCACCGTTGCTTGAAGAAGTTCCACGCACTTGCCTCTTGATTCATGTATCTGCATTAAGCGTCACTGTATGAATGCCATGCACGATGCAGTGAATGGGATGCATGAATATTCAAGCACACGTTTGGACAATCATTTCATGTATAGGCAGAAAGGTGATTGACAAACTACTTAAACCAAAGTACTTTTGTGATTAAGGAGCAAACGTACACTCTTACAACCAGATGTTCATGGAGCAACATATAGACCCATCATATGTTCAAGTATCAATTTTAAATTGACCTTTATGCAAGCAACGCATCAGACAAGCATATATTTATACATGGAAATGGCTACTAGTTTAAAACATCACTCCTAGCACTAGTTGCTTAGTTGTTTAATATGGAAATAAAATGTTTATTTGGAAGGTGTGTGCTTCATGGTGATACTACCAATTAACTGTACCTAGTAGAGCGCCCAAGAAATCACGAGTTCACATCCAAGCACATGCTAGCACTCCCAATTCATACCCTTCATCTTTAATCCTATTTAAGTAAGCATTTACATATTCCTTATATAACAACAACCAAGAATTTCATGACAACTTCTTACAATCATATTCATGCAGCATCACAGCTACCTAAATTTTGGTGGAGCTTTTTGGAGTGAATTAAGTAACACTTTTCTATTTTTACGGTTTAAATCCCTATAGGAGTTGCCATTTTCAAACCATCTAGTAAACAGCAACTAATACACATGAAATTTATTTCTTGACTATACTGTGCTAAATGGATACACATGATTTCTAAGGATGTGTTTGAGCACATTTCATATATTATGTATTTTCTTATTCAATAAATATCTAAAAGTAAACCCTAGGGGTAGATCTATCATTTACTAGTGACAACTAGAGCTATCAAAAATATATGTGACCATACATGACATAAAGAGGACACACTCCAAGTTTCATGATTTTAGAAGTTCATTTGCTCCATTTTTACTAATTAACTAAATAAACAAGGCATATATCCAATCAGGGGCAATGTGGTCCATTCACGCAGCAAGAGTTACCCCTCTGTATAGACACCATTTTCACCTTCCTAACAAAACCGATTTCACATTTTTAGCCTTTTTCAGTGATTTACTACGAATTTTCAAAGTCCATATATGGATAGTGTGCATTTTAATAGAAAATCAACCTGTCCAGGACTAAACCAAGATTAATCATATTCTCCAGGGGCCTGCATGCAAGAATTTGTAGACTCAGTGCATAGTAATCAAGTCAAGCGCAGGAAATAGGAAAACAGCGGGGGGTTTTCTTGAAAACTGCTCCCCCCTTTCTTCTACCTCTCGCCAGGGAGGGAGGCGTGCGGCGGGCCGGCTTCTTGCGCGTGCGCCGACGCGTGGGTGGCCGGACTTGGAGCCGCGGCAGTCTAAGGGTGTGTTCCCGGTGAAGAGCTTCCTTTCCCCCAAGACGGCGTCGCACGGGGTGGAGCGAACAGGTGACGCGACGGCGGTGAACCGGAGGCGGCGGGAGTGTACAGAGCTCGGGGCGCGGCCTCAATTCGGTGGCTCCAGGGTGGAATAGACGTCCCTGAGGGGCGCACGAGCTGGGCGGAGTCATAGAGAACCCCGCGGTGGAGACTGGAGGCTCGAGGAAGGCCCAACGGGGGCTGTCCACGAGGAGCTCGAGGTCGCCGAGGCGTCCATGGTTGTGGCGTCATGGAGAGGGCGGAGGAGGCACTGGAGACGAACCCAGAGATGGGGAAAACAGTGGAACGTGGTGTGGTGGCTCCATTGCGCACACCGGACTCAAGGGGGGAGGTCGAGGATGGCCGGCGTGAAGCTAGAGCTCGGGGTGACCATGGCGACGGCGCCTGCGCGAGTAGGAGAGAAAGGAGAGGGGAGGCGCTGAGGGAGCTAGGCGAGAGAGTAGAGTGGGTGAATGAACCTGGACGCTTCTCCACTTCCCCTCGGGTAGAAGGAACCGGGCATGGGCAAGGGCAGCGTGGGCAGCGCGGCGCCATGGCGGCCTCGGGCAGGCGGTTCACGCCGCGTGGGCGAGCTGGAGCGGAGGAGGAAGGAGATGGGCGTGCGGTGGACTAGGTCCATAGGCCCGGTTCCAATGACAGGTGGGGCCGGGGTGCGGTGGACCGGTGAACCGGGTGTACGAAGCGATGGAGAGGTGGGACCCACGGGGATGTCGTCATCCGAGACCCGGGCGGGAACCCGACGTGTGGGCCCCACGTGTCATAGACTCATAAGAAAATGAAAATCCCGAAAAATGAAAAAATGGGGTTTGACCAACTAACCAGGTTTCTGAATTTTGCCAATTTGACCAATGTAGGAGCCGAATTTGAAAATGACCCAATTGAATAAAATGTTCTACTCTTCAAGATCTACATCTTTGTTATAAACTTTCATACCATATTCTATCTGAAAATATGGTTTAAATTTGAATTCAAACTGCTGACCCCTGTTTGACCAACAAATCCCTTCTGTTATAAATTCTAAAAGACCACCTTATGCTCATTTTCGTACAAAGATTTTTATACCCATGTTATTCAGAATTTCAAGATCTACAACTTTCTCAACTAAGGTTTTGCATGAAAATGGCTGTAGATCAAATAAAATTTGAATTTACTAAACAGGTCAAGTTTGGACACAATCCACATGCTGACAGAAAAAACCCCAAAACTCTATGCAAACCTCACTGCATGTCAATGCACCAATTATCAAAGTTGTTTAGCATGAAATTGTTTACAAGTTTGATATATAAAGTTTAGCTTAAATCACAATAGATTTTGAAATACAAACATAGATGTGTTCAGAGGTGTGGTCAAAATGCAGGTTTACTCCATGTAGAGTATTTCTTGTTTCTAACTTTTGAAGCATCAAATAAAGTCCAATCATTTTAAAGTCGGATGCATTTGAAAGGTAATGAGTTTAATTTCATTTCATAAAAAGGAAGATTTTGAAGTTGTATAGTCAAATCGAAAGTAATTTCAGAATGAAATTTGGGAAGGAGTGTCGACCCTAAACTTAGCAACATTTCCTGAGTGTTGGCTAACTAGGCTTGGTTTGAACTTTCGGGCCCCTTAACATCTGATTTTTGATAGTGGTCAAAATAGCATATTTGAAGACAACTTCTTGAACTAAAACTTTTGTATTTGATGTCTTGCATGAAAATGTATAAATGTCTCAACCAAGCATCGGAGGGTTTTGCATGTTCAACTTGAAAATTTTTGATTTAGTGGTTTACTAGCCTAGTTGTTGCTCTTCTCTAAGCATGATTAAGTCCAATCCTTGATTAATGCTAATCTAATCGCGTGTCAAGGCTTTTGAGATGCCGGGGGCATCACACTGGGCCCATAGGGTAGTGGGGGATGGAGGGAGATGGCATCGGGGGTGAATTGAACGTCTGTGGGGTGAACCGAGGCCTAGCCAGGTCAGTGCACCGATGGTGGTTCAGCACTCATGCAGGCGAGGCCGGTTCTGTTGGCGGGGTTGATGGGGAAAGCTCCGGCAAGGGTTGGTGAGCATAGAGGAGGTATCGGGGTGGGGGATTGGTGGCTGGGATAGGGTTGTCCATGGGGATGGATTGAGCACACCGACAGTGGTTGGCTCACATGACGACGAGGCCATAGAAGGGGAGAGGGAAGTCGATGGGCGGGCTGGAATGGGGAGGAGGTCCAGGCAAAGCTGGTGCTTGCTTGAGGTGGGGCTCGGAGGAGGCGGAGGGGTACCATTGCAGCGGTGAATGTTGGACTTGTGGGGGATAGGGAGGAGGGAACTGCAGCAAGCTGGGGATAAGGAGGAGAGGCTATTGGTGGGGGTCTATTAATAGGCAGGAAGGGTTGGTAGCATGCAACAATGCAGGGCCAGCAGGTAGGTGGCTAGCTTGATGGATATCACCGCAAGGTTTAAAATAGTGCACTATGGCAAATAGCGGCGGCATTTTTTCAGCCGCTACGCCGCTATAGCGTCGCTATAGCGCCACTATGCCCAATAGCGTTAAAAAAAAAGGGAAAATAGGAATAAACATAAGCACAATTTAAGTAAAAAGATGACAATTTAAGTTCCATTACAAATAGATAATATCATAAGTACAAAACATAGAACGTGAGTGCATAACAGAGAATACTAAGTGCATAAAAGAAATATACGTCATTGTACTACACTACTATTGCAGCACAAAAATCTTGGATTTTAGCCCACAATCGAAAATACGAATAGCGCCGCTATTTCGAGCACTACACTAAGGCATTTAGCGGCGCTAAAGCGTACTAAGTTGGCCATAGCGTCCATAGCGGTGAAAATGACCGAAGGGTAGCGTTATATTGCTGAAAACGCTATAGCGCCGCTATAGCACGCGCGCTATTTTAATCCATGTATCACCGAGGCCGGTGAGCGGCAATGTGGAGGTCGTTGATGTCTCTTAGTGTAACATATTTTACTCTGCAAGTGCACGAATATTTGCTATAGATTTTTACCTGGAGTAGTCCAAGTATCGTAAAATTTCCACAGGGAAGCGATAAGCAATAGATAGAATAAGTGTAGGATCGAATTGCTAGGTAAACTGTAAACTTGATGATGTTGTGCCACGACAGATAGGGTCACCCTAAGTGGCCCCTTTGTGAGTAGGAGGGGTCAGTGTGGCCGACAGCGATGTAGACCCACTCTATCAAAATCGAGGAAGACTAGGATTTAGAGAGGTTCAGGCTGCCAGAGTGTAAAACACTACGCTCTCAGTGTGTTCTATATATGTGAGCAGAGCAAGCTTGTGTAGCTTGAAGACACTTGAGTGATCCCTTGTTACAATGTGTGTCCCCTTCCTTTCATAATACAAGGCAGTATACATAAGGTGTGTGTGCCCATCTAAGGCAGTGTAGAGTGAGAAAAATGCCCTAGTAATAATGATGCCCTACTTGTACAGCTACACAAGATTAGGCTTTGTCTTATGCTACATATGATGGGATATTTGCTAAGCTAGCCATCTGCTCTTGTCCTCTGTGCAATAGGGGATGCGAAGTTGTAGACATGCATGTGCCTCGAGCCACCCACCGGGATGTGTCACACATGCCAAAGATAGCTTGTCCTCTGTGCATCCTTGTAATAAATGTGATGCTTGACCTCTCATGTTGTGCCCGAGAAAGCGCGTGAAACTTCTCCCCCCGCACCCATCAGATGGTGCGGAGGTCTTCCCACCACGTGGCAACTCCGAACCCGCTTGAGAGAGGGCGCTGGACCGGCTACGTGGGGGCATTGGACCCGACCATGTGCGAGCACCAAACCAGGCCACGTGGAGGCACCAGACCTGGGCATGTTGTGCACAACCGCATATGTACGTAGACCTAGCCTGCTTTATATGCATGTGTCACCCTCGGACCCAGCCCCCCAGGTAGGCCTAGCCCCGGCTTCAACGTCCGCGTGCAGTTTGAGCCTGCGCTGTTGTCTTGTAGCATCCCGAACCTGAGGCCCCCTACTTAGGGTCTGTATCTGGACTTTGATCACGGTCTGGCTAGAACCGCCATGTGTCGGGCTCCAGTACCTAGCAGCCTACTCACCCCATAGTAGTCACAGAGCTGGTCCCCTTGGAGGGATCCGGCCCTGAGTGTTGGTGCACAGCTTGATGTTCTATGTGGAGCACTTTGCCAGTGTGCTAGGGGACCCTAGTTCCCAGTAAACTAACAGTGGCCCTCGGTCCCTCTGGCGGATGAGCATTGCCCGCCGGTGGGCCTAGTTCTCAAACGTGCTCAAACAAGCCTTATTCTTCTCAAGAGTCAATTCCCACGTCGTACTTAACATGTCTCAATGCTACTTTCGTCACATCCTTTTTGGGCCCCGGCCGACGGTACAGAGTGAGAGGTGAGCAGCTAGCAGGCTCTAATTATATGTACATTTGTGCTGAGGGCAAGCCAAGCCAAGGTCGGATGACCCACCACGATAGGTCAAGCAAATGCCTAAAGGCCAGATCACTCAGAACCCATCAAGGTTTAGCCAGACCTAGGGTATTGCCTCTAACCACTTCATCCATGTTGCATTCTCAGAGGATACCTTCAAACACCCACTGTACCCATACTTGCCAAGGGTATGACCTACTCTGCTGGATAAGGAAGAGTCAAGATCTTGGTTTTATTTAGGTGTTGAAACCGCAACTCTAGAGGGATATTCCTGGGGATGTCCAAGACGATGGTGAAAAGTCTAGCAATAAACTAGGTCCAGGAATGTAACCTTTCTCAGGGACAATACTTGTACCATGCTTAGCTCCTATCTAACGCTATTTTCCTTACAACCTTTTCAAGTCCCGGCAGACAAGGTGACCTATGAGGTGAGCATTCAACAGATCCCCATTATGTAGAGATTTATGAGAGGGCAAGCCAAGCCGAGGTGTGATGATCCACCATATTGAGTTAAGCCAATGCCCGAAGGCCAGATCACATAGAACCGTTCACAGTTTAGTCACACTTTGGGCATTACCTCTGTCCATTTCATCTATGCTGCATACCATGAGCTAGGCAAGTACAAACCTCACCTTGCTATAGGTTTTACTGACCTTGCCGAGTAAGGTGGCATCAGAGAAGATCTTGGCACCATTGCAAAGAACAGTACCATAGAAAATGGACAAAACATTACCTGAGATGCGCGAGCTAAGACTAGCATCCAGTTCTCTTTGGGCACACGGTAGCGTGGTGTGCAGGAGTGGTCCACAATCGAGGAAGACAATGATTTAGAGAGGTTCGAGCCACTAGAGTGTAAACACCCTACATCCTCTGTGTGCTCTGCATAAGCGAACTGAGTAAGATTGTGCAACTTGAGGGCGCTTGAGTGAGCCCCCTATTACAATGCACGCCCCTCCCTTTTATAGTAAAAGGGAGGATACACAAGGTGTGTGCTCAGGTAAGGCACCATAGAGTGAGAAAAATCCCTAGTAGTAATGATACCCTACTTGTACAGTTTCTATGAGGCTACACAAGAGTAGGTTTTGACTTATGCTACATATGATGGGATTTATGTGAAGCTAGCCGTCTGGTCTTGTCCTCTTTGCAACAGGGGATACACAACTATAGATGCGCATGCGCTTCGAGCCACATATCAGTCCGTGTCAGCCCGTATTCTATGCATCCTTGTAATAAATGCAATGCTTGACCTCTAATCTTGTGCTAGAGAAAGCGCATGAACTTCTCTTCCTCACACCAATCAGATGGTGCATAGTTCTTGCCGCCACGTTGTAGGATCGAGATTACCGGCTAGAGGGGGTGAATAGACGGTAACAACTAAAATCAAAGACACTAGGCAAAATTAATTAGAACCACAAGAGAATTAAATCTTGTAGCCTATGTTGAGCTATGTGGGTTTGCAACCTAGGGTGACAAGTAATAATTCAACCTCTAGTAAAGTAAAGAACAAAGAAATGCTTAAATGTAAATGAGTAAGAGAATGCTAACAACACAGTGCACAAGATTTATTCCGTGGTATCGGTGACTTGCCGGTCACCCCTAATCCACGTTGAGGTGGATTCCATGAAATCCTACCGCTCCCAACCAAGAATCCACTTGGCCAACCAAGAATCCACTTGGCATACGAGATGGCTCGGACCAATGAACCTCTCCAAACCTCGATATTCACTAGAGTTGCTTTTCACCGCTCAGGAGTGGCAAGCACCAAGCCTATCACAATCACCACCGCAGCTCCTTCACAATCTTCTTTGAAGAGCTCGACGGAGAATCAACACCAAGCCGTCTAGGAGGCGGCAACCTCCAAGAGTAACAAGTCAAGACACACTTGACGCTCCACTAAGTGCCCAAAAGCTCAATCTCTTCGATGCAATGCACTAGAATGCCCTCAACCTCTCAAAGATGCAACCCCAAAGCATGGAAAGTGAGGGAGTGGAGGAGAAAGGCTCAAATATGTTCAACAAGCTTTCCAAAGTGCCAAGAGAGTGCCCCGACGGCCGGGGACCAAGTATATATAGAGCCCACTCCAAAAACTAGCCGTTACAGAGCCTTTCACGTGAAAACAGAGTTCTCGCGGACTGTCCGTAGTACAATCCTCGGACAGTCCGCCATTCAACCCAACGGCTATATTTCCAATAACTGCAAGTCCGAGGTGACCGTTAAGTGAACTGCGGACTGTCCGCAGCACAAACCGCGGATGGTCCGTAGTACAAGCTTTCAACCATACAGAAACAGACTCAATTTTCCAAAAATACCTACGGACAGTCCACCATACAGACTCGGATAGTCCGCAGTACAATTTTATGCAACACACAGAAACATAACTTGGTTCTGTGTCAAATTTACATGTTAACTATGGACAGTCCACATCCAGGCCTCGGACGGTCCGCAATACAAAGCTTTGGAGCACCATAGAACCACAGACGTTTTTGGCAAGCCCCAAAACAAATAACTGCGGACCGTTCGCTACATAGTCCCGGACCGTCCGCTACATAGTCCCGGACCGTCCGCAGTACAAATCTCAGCCCAGATAACATTCAGTAAAACGGCCATAATTTTTAGCTCCGATGTCCAAATTAGGTGATCTTGGACTCTATGAAAAGCTTATTCAGAGGGCTACACAACCCAGCCGAATTATTTACCCTAAACACAATTGATAAATACTGAAAATCAGTCCAAGATCTACCTCAAAACATTGACATCACCCAAGAGCTAAACGAGATTTGCAAACAATCGATCTTATGCCAAGAAGAGTATGCATATGCAAGATTGAGCTTTTCAACACATGACAAAGACTCAAGCATCATCTAGACCCCTCTTAATAGTACGGCTATCTAGCCTATTAATCCAATCAATTTCCATCCTCTAAGTATCGCTTGACCGTAAAAATCAAAACCTATCTTTATACCTTTGCCTTGAGCCATCCATCCATGAAGCAATCACCACGCTTGAATCTTTATCATCCGAGCTCAATTATCTGTGAACTCAATCCCCTTCAATATACTCAATTGAAACTTGCCCGCAGCAATCGCGAAGGCGATCCCCTCGGAGGAGTCCGACCCTGATTCTTGATGCGCTGGTCTATGTGGAGCACTTTGCCAGTGTGCCGAGCATATAAATACCACCTTTAACTTGAACAAGGGTAAGATAAATAAAGTAGTGTATGGTGGAACAAGATATAGTGACCAAAGAGATTGATAGCTATGTATAGTTGCCTAGGAGGATACCAAGTAAGCTAAAGACTCTAATCCTTACTGTAAGCATCTGCAAAGTATTGTTTAGGGTTAGACTAATGTTATCCAAAAGACAAACTAGGGTCTTGCATCAAGCGAAATTCTAGACTACCCTGAGCTAGGCGTGGGTAGATAGTTGGCCACCCAAACCAGAATTAGCTAACGCCTAAGGGATTCACGAACGATAGGGTCAGAATACATAGGGTACACTCCTGTTGTCACGAAGAGGACCTAGCAACCGGATCTACATGGAGAATATCTCACACTATATACAGGTGTTCAATCGAAGCTTGGACACTAAAGCTCTTCCTTGATCAGAGGGTGAGAACTTACCAACCTACATCTAAGGCTAGGAGCCGCTTATAGCACCGGGAAGTCAAGCAGAATTTGAATAACAAAAGTATAACATAATCCTAAGCCTTGGTTACTATGAAAAGAAAGGTACACCATACTAATCAAGAGGTAAAGATAAAGTAAAGTATAACTAAAATATAAGAAAATGACTTTGAATTATACTGGGATGTAGCAAGGTACAAATGATACAAGAGTTTTATCATAGAGTGAAGCTAACTCTAGGATTTTGTCCGGCAACAGATGCCGAGTGTTATGGATGGTATGAACCGATAGCGGTGGAAAATGTGTTGGCTAGAATGCCATAAGCCACGGTGGACCGGTAAGTCCAATGACAACTTATATAAATGGGAAATGTGTTTTTCACAAACTAAAACTAAGAACTAACAAACCTTGCATATAAAAAACGGTTTTCCTTCAAAACAACCAAAGCTCCACATACACCTGGCATGTAGAGTTAGGTGAAAACCCCACTCCTTGAGGAGGAAGGTGGGCTTGCGTGAGTACGTTGTACTCACCCTTGTTAGTGACAACGTCTGCTTCGAACCACTCTTCGGCTAGGTTATACTCCTACTTTCCAACTAGCCTATGTCATTGGGCACTAAAGGATGCTTCTACTGTATCTTAATTTATGTACCCTGGTTTGTTATCATTAAAGTTAGACTCTATGCTACTTGAATAAATGTTTTGCAAGCCATCCTAGGACTAGCATTTGTATCACATTTGAGTTCCCGAGAGATAGGGGGCGCTTCAATATTTGCACTTGAATGATGGTGGAATACTCCAACGATTCATAAGATGGTGATATTTCCATTCTGTGGGAGTCATATACTCCTGTGTACCCTATGACGACTGGTCGGACTGTCCTGACAGGTGGGACGGGAGGTTTCGACCCCTGCCCCAAGGAACCGGCCGGTGTAGATTGCAAGTAAACCACTTGGATCTCAGAAGATAATGTTCATTAAGATCCGTCCCTAAAAATCCGGCATGTAATCTTATGAGTTGGTTGCCGGCGACTCCCCAGGGACATGTTTTGTAACCCTAGCTCCTTGACCTATATAAGGGGAGCTAGGGGGCGTGGCATAGATCATCTCATTTGTTGCTCAAGCATCCAGAAATACCATTCATCCCATACAGGACGTAGGGTATTACGCGATTTAGCGGCCTGAACCTGTCTAAGTCGTCGTGTTCCTACGTGCTGTACACGATTCACGATCTTCTTGCCACCCCAACCGATCTCAAAACCACTGCGGGACCTACCCTGTAGTGGGCTACTGGGACCAAACTCCCAAACATTCAATGAGACTCAAATTTTGACAAATCTTAAAACAACTCTAAGTGGCTCATAGTAACAGCTCAGATATATCATTATATTTGGCTCTGGTAGGCATTTCAACCAAAGGGGAACCTTATATTGTCTTTTCAAAAGATGAAAACATGATGTATCTATCTTAATAAGATCATTAAGGAGATAGCTTGTTACTTAGACATATCATTTCTCACAACAACTTAGCCAAGGTTATGGCAAATGGTATCCACAAAGTACTATAAAGTTGGGTTAACTCTTCTTACACCCAAGCTCGAAATTAAGTTAAGCATGGTCAATTGCATAGACATCTAATCAAAAACATGATAGAGAACCTATTCATCGTATCCACAATGAAGATAGCATATCAATATTGGATTTGATTGTATTTACTTTTTAAAGGAAATAAATAAGATAGAAAGATAAAATATTATTACTATTATTCTAGGTGGGTCTCATCATGGTGCGACTGGAATGGTAGGGCGGGTCTAACTTCAGATGAGAGAGGCAAAAGGAGAGCACAACTCTGAGGTAGGGAGGAGATGAAGAAACATACCCACTTCTGTAGATGGGTTGTGCTCCCTAAAGCTTCGATGAAGCTAATGGGGGTGTGAAAACTTTGGTAGTAGTAAAACTAGTAGGCTTTCTTGCAGCCGGTGTTCGCGCTCCCTTATTTCCTAGAGAATGTTGACATCTGTGTGCATCTGCTGTTGCATGTCGGTGGTGCATTGGTTGATCTCGTGGATCTCATCGGCCATCCCCATGGTGAATTGCTCATGAATGCGCATTCCCTCCAACAAGGAGTCAAAATGCCCCTCATGGCACTGCTATCGTTTGGGTAGCAAGTGGATGCTAATGGACCTACATGATATACATAGTCATGGGACATACCTTTGTTGTAGTACCCCTAAGCAGGTGGTGGTAGTGACTGGTGCGATGGAGCGCCGCCATAGTTGCTATCCTAGGAGTTGTGCCATGTCTCAACACCTGCTCCCTGGTGGTGCTAAGACTGGTATCCACTTTGGGCTTCCTAGGATGGTGTTGCTCCCTGGTTAGCCCAAGACGGACCTTCTCCATGGCGTTGATACTACTTGGAGTCAGGTGTTGCTTCCTTTGCCTCCCTCTATCATTGCTTGAACATGCGTCTTTGTCCTCGAGTCATGACTCCAACAAAGCTTTGCCTTCGCTCTTCTTGATATAGATGCATGATTTGCTTCTTAACCTTATAGATATGGAACGGTGGCACTCGAAGCGGCAGTTCAAAGTTGTGCACAAAGTAAGTCATGACCAGATCCTTTGTTGCCCCCTACAAGAAATGACCTTGGATAAAGTGACCCTATGTGACTAGATGTCATAGATCATTGGGGAGGTACTCCAACCTATCGTTTTGCTGGGTACCACGCTTTTTTGCAATCCTTGTCACAAGTGACATAATTGTGATTGGGGATTTGTTGTGTACCATTCCCATCTAATGATATACCATATCTACTATGGTACTGTAGCATTTCTTCTTGCACATTGCATAAAGAAGTTTAGATCCTCACCTGTAGTGCAACATGCTTCACTCTAAAGAAAAACTATCATTGCCACCCAATGAGCAAGGAATCTTAGGGTTGGGTTATGAATTTTAGTCATGTTATACCTCCTCTTTACAACATCAGCACCGATTTATTTTCAAAAGTTCAAGGAACCACAAATAGAACGATTGAAGGACCGGACTAGGTAAATTGTAAACTTGATAATACTAGTAAGAACATAAATAGGGGTAAGATAAATAAAGTGGTGCATGGTGGAACAAGAGATCAGTAGCTAGGTATAGTTGCCTGGGAGGATAACAAGTGAGATAAAGACTCCAAACCTTACTCTAAGCAGCTGCAAATTAAAGAATTATTCGTGGTTAGACTAATGTTATCCAAAACCGGATGCTGACGTGGCATGCCACCGTGGAGCCCGGTGTCGGCCACGCTCAAAGGAACGTGCCAGGGCATCCGACCCAAGAGGGAGAGGGGGTGAATCGAGTCGCTAATCGCTCTTCTAAAACCTAGGGCTTTCTATTGCATAAAATAAACCTATCGCGTCCTACGTATGCCAGTTAAGTCTAAGGTTTATCTATGCACTTTCTAACTTACCCAAAAAGACTTGCAACCTAGAGCCACACCTAATCAAACTAACTAGGAAAGCTAAAGGCACACAAGTAATTAAATGTGGAAACGTAAATGCGGTAAGTAAAGAGGTCAGGGCAAGGAGATGCAAACTCCTGAGAAGATAGGGGGATTTAACGTGGTTAACCACTAAAGGCTACGTCCACGGGCTTGCCACAGAAGGCAAAATCTGATCTGGGCACGAAGTCTCTTTCGATCATGTCGTGCACTCGCCACCAAAGGCTCACGGCAAGCAAAGGCTAAGTGCCACCAAGGCACCAAGCCTTAGCCACCGCCACTGCCTCTCTTGGTCACAAGACACCAGATGCTTCACAACGAAGTTGGAAGGGTCTCCTCTTCCCCACACAAAGTGTCGCCACTGCTCCACACCAAGAAGGAGGGCCTAGCAACGAATACAATGTGGCTTGACCACAACCAAGGCTTCTCTCTAGCTCACGCAGGAGCTACACACAAGAAGAGCTCGCAAGCTCACTCTCTCTAAGCTCTAACCTAGCTTAGATATGCACTAAGCTCTCATATGATGGTTGGAGTGATGGATATGCTTGGAATACACTTCTAGACTTGCTCTCAACTTTAGTGGCTCCAACTCTCTTGAAATGGCCGGCTAGGGTGGCTTATATAGCTCCCAAACACAAGCTAGTAGTTGGGTCAACGGGCTGCTGACGCAGTGTAGACTGTACTATACTATACGGTCTATGCTTTTTCCATGGACCGGACCATACGGTCCATGTACTTTTTCAACAGTCACTGAAACACATATGCCACTGTACTTTGGTCCGATGTTTAGGACAGTCTGTTAGACCGTACCATACGGTCTATTGATCACTGGAATTTCTCCAAAATACTCAGCCTCAGGTTAAATAGGACGGTCTTTGCAACTATACCATACAGTCCGTTGTAATCTTCCACGACTTCAATATTCACACCCACTGTTAGACCGTACTATACGTTCCATATAACTTTATCTCCTCAGCTCTGCTTCCTTGGTTAAATGGTTCGGTCCATTCAATCCCTTGAGACCGTAACATCCGGTCTTCATAAATCGCCTGGCTTCTAGTTCTTCTGCCCCCTTAGGAAACCCCGTTGGGGCGGCCCTTCGGGTCTTGCCTTCGGCTTTTTTTCTTCTTTATCCCTTAAACCTAAACACATGACAATGTGTATCTAGACAAGTTCATTAGTCTAGGTGTTGGTTGTCAATCAATCACCAAAACACAACTATGGAAATATGGCACATGAGGCCATTTTCCTTACACATGCTGGAGCCTAGATGGCTGGCTGGCTTTCTCTCGTCCCAACGATGTACAGCGGCCCCGGTGGAGGTGGTAGGCAGCCGGCCACGCTCCTCCTCCATGGCGACCTAGACCTAACCATCCACAAGGTGCGCGGTCCCCCAACATGGACATCCTTTCTAGCCTCCTCCACCGCCTCTGCCTCTGCCCACCACCCATTGAGATGACAATGTGGACACGCCGGCGTGCCAGCAACACCTATCGCTCCATGTCCGACGACAACGACCACGATGACAACGCTACTAACAGCCACCGCCACCACCACGGCCTCCACCGCCGCCACCACCAGCGCTAGCCCCACGGCCACCTGCTACTCCCAGCCTCCGACCCCTATGCTGCCATCGTGGTGCCTGCGGGTCCGCACCATGAGACAACGCTCGCGCGCACCTTCATCTTCCGCAACCCCGCCCACCTCCCGCTCGCTCACCGGGCCTTCCGCCTCAACTTCCACGTCAAGGACGTCGACCCCTTCGGCTCTGACCTCATCGACACTGCCTCCTTCCTTGCCACCGCCATCCTCACCATGGTCGACGAGCCCATATGTTCCTAGTGGCTGGAGCTTACCAGCCCCGACGGCCACGGCTTCCCGCCAGCCGCCCTAGGCCTAGGCATTTGCATCTCCACCAGCTTCATCCCGGTGACAACAGCATCCGTCGGCGCCTCCGGCACTCCCCGGCCGGCGCTGGCGTCCTGGCGTACTTCCTGCTGCGGCGAGGGTGCGACGTGTGGCTGTACTAGGATGTGCACGCGGCGGGCGGCAACGGCGGCGAGGAGGCAGTGGCAGGCGTTGACCTCGGGGTGTTCTAGGGTTGGCAGTGCTGGGAGGACTTGTGCTCGGCAGTGTTGGGCGCTCAGTGCCTCGTGTACGTCGTTGGGTGGTCAGTGTAGAGTTCATATGGCGATTCTACGAGCAGCTGCGTGCGTAGAGGAGCGCCATGTCGACACAACGTGCCAAGTTCGAGGGCTACGGGTGGATTTTACTCTATTATATTCATCCTTTTTTCTAACATGCTCGTGAATTAACACAAAGCCTTCCATTAAAAATAGTAAGGTAAGATAAGAGGCCTAATTGACTGATTCTTATTATGATATAATAAGGTTATGGGTCTCAAGCAAGTAATTTATGTTCCAACTTGTACGTATTAGAGTACCGGTGTACGATAACGGATGGTTCTTTTACCGTGTGTTTGGTTTGGGTGACTAAAGAGGACGGGATGGGGCGATCCCCTTTTTGGTGTTTGCATGGAGGTGTAGGAGGGACGGCACCCCTCATATGTAGGGCAGCCCCGTCCCTCCGATTTGAATGGACGGGGGCGTCCCTTATGTGTCCCGCGTCCATTTGTGGGTAGAGAAGGGGCAGACGGGTGTACGCGTCCACATGATGGAGCTGAGGCAAAAGCCCAGCGGCGACGGCGCAAGGACAAGGGGCCGCAATGGCGCAAGGACGGAGGAGCGGCACTTGGGACGAAGAGCCGCGGTTGCGCAGGGGTGAGGTGCCATGACCGGGTGTGGGCGAGGCACCACAGTGGTGCTGACAAGGGAGCGACGCTGGGACGAGCGGTCGTGGCTGTGCGGGGCGAGGTGCACCGAGCGGCGAGGAGGAGCGGCTCGGCGAGGCGGGGGCGGGGGTGGCGGTGAATGCACCGGAGAGGGGAGAGGCGACGGCCAAGCGGGGCAAGCTAGTGCAGCGAGGGGTGCATGGGGGCGGTTCGAGGTCGGGCGGTGGAGGAGCTGTGTGACAATCCACGGGAGGACGAAGAAGAGGCAAAAGGGAGTATGACGTGTGGGTCCCGTTAACGGTGTGCAATTATCCTACGGAATCCAAATTCTTCCAACCGAATAGAAAACAATGATGAATCTATCCCTCCCAACCAAACACGAGAGAAGAACGGGATCATCCCATCCCATCCTGGCAAAGAAGCACGCACGTGCTTAAACATTGGCAACCAAGATGCGATGCAAATTGGAGTCAAGTCAACTCTATTTGTTTATCAACGTCTTGGTCGATATAAATGCGCGTTGTGGGATGAGATGGATGCCTAGACAAGGACCAGCAAAGCACTCTAGCAGTCTAGCTTGTCCCTTGGAGCAAGCACCCTCCAGCTCCAGGTTAGCGCAACTCCTGCAAACCTTTAGGTTCATGGTTCAAATCCGTGAAGGGATGAGAGGGAAGCTGTTTTCAATCAATTCTTCTTTTCGTCTTATGAAATTGTTACTACCTTGAGTCTGAAAAGAATAGATGTTCCGATAGCAGATTTTAGCCCTGTTGCTAGCTTGTTTTCTCGGTCGAAATTAAGCAGTGTCAAGTTTTCATGACCTGGTGGAGTATAATTTTGATTCCTCTGTTTAGCCATTCATCGGGCCGATCCAGCGGCGCAGTGAGATCAGACATTTGTGCGCTGTTCCGCACTACCAACCAGTGGTATCATCAGCAAGAATCTCACTGCAGCAGCGCGCTGCCGCGGCCTAAGCTAGGATTATTATTTATTAATTAATACTCTTACTTGATGCATATCTCTCATCTATATCGAAATGATATTTATTTATCAGGAACAGTATATCAGAGTGTTGGAAGATATATAACAGCATGGACTTTGGTCTTGCATATATTAAACGTATTACGGATGATTTTTCGGAGGAGCGAGAGATTGGTGGGGGTGGCTATGGAAAAGTTTACAGGGTACGGCTGTTCATTGTATATCTTCTCTGGTATTGACATGTTTCGACTGCCGACTACAGACATAATCATGATAATAGTGGCGGTGACACCACATCTTTTTTCTTCAGGCAGAACATGAGGGGAGGGAGATTGCTGTCAAAAAGCTTCACCCGTTCCAAGGGCTTGATGATGAGGAATTTCACAGTGAATTCAACAACCTCGTAAAAATCCACCATCCAAACATCATAGAGTTAATTGGCTACTGTTACGAATCACAACACAGGTTCGATGAGTACGAGGGAAAACAAGTGTTTGCAAAAGCAGTGGAGCGAATTCTGTGCTTCGAGTATATGCACGGCGGAAGCCTTCAAAAGCATATTGGAGGTATGAATGATACAAGACCCCGGACCTTGTCGCCCTGTTTTAAAATAGATGACACGTCCGATTTTAATTATTAGCACCACATATATAACTAACCATTGGGCATCATACAAGTTATTAGGTATGGTGCCAAAGCAGGGAGTGCCATGAATCTATTTTAAAACAGGGTCTACCGATTTATGTTAGAAGAATATTATAGAAAAAATATGAGCATTTGGACAACGCAATAGCAAGTCAAGAAAAGTTACTCCCTCAGTCCCATAACAACTAAGGTTTTAGAGAATTTTAAGATAATTTAATAAAGATGAACAAAGACACATATGCCTAGAGATGAAATTGGGCCAAACCCGCGAGCCTACATGCAATTCATTTTTCACGGGTCCACATGTAGTTCATTTTTTCGCAGGCTCAGAGTGAGCCCACTTTCATCCCTAATATGCCCCTAATCAACAGATTCATCTTTCCCTTATTAGTGTATGCAGGCATGCGAGTCTCTTGCGGGATTACCTTTATTTTTAGTTGATAATCAGTTATGGAACAAATTTTACAATTATTGTGGGGGCAGATGGAGTTGGCAGTACTACTTTCTAGCATCGTAAGACAAAATTCTAGTAGCCTTTATGTATATTTGGGTTTTTCCTTGCAGACGAACCTTGTTCTCTTGACTGGCCCATATGTTACCGAATTATTAAAGGCATATGTGCCGGTTTAAATCACCTGCACAATGCTAAGGCAAAACCAATTTTGCATCTGGACTTAAAACCTGGTAATATATTGCTGGACAAGAACATGGAGCCCAAAATTGCAGATCTCGGTTCATCTAGACTTGGTGGTTTTCAAGAAACTCAAGAATCTGGGACTGTAAAAGGAACGTTGTAAGTAGATGGTCCATTTTTGTGCACTCGGCTCCTTATTAAACTTCTCCTAGATTCACATGAAGGGTCATGAATTCTCAAAATGAGCTTATTATAGGCCCTTTAACTTTTTATTAAGTTAAGAATCCGGGGAAAGTTAATAATTTAAGGAGCCGATGTGCATTTTACTGTATAATTTGTATCATATATACGTTTAGATATAGATTCTTTGTTCTGCAGTAACAGTACTTTCCTGTTTATGATGATATCATGCAGCAAGTACATGCCGCCAGAATGCAAAATTGGTGGTAAAAAAGTATCAGTCAAGTTCGATGTGTTTAGTCTGGGAGTTATAACCCTCGACATGGTGTCTGGAAATAATGGCTACGAGCAGATTTCAAAAATGTCTCCTAAAGTGTTTATTATGCTTGTACGAAATATCCTCTCCAGTGAATTACTATTTGTTTTTTTTTTTTGGCGTTACTATGTGTTTCGTGTTGCTCGATCTAAATAAAAGCAATTTTTGAACTGTGGCAGCCAAACGTATTTAATTAGGTTTGATCAGCATCGATATAGAAAGAACTACAGCAAAGTGCTGTTGATAACGTCTAATTGATGTTATCCGTCGTGGATTCTAGTTTTCTAATATTTAAGAATTTAAATTCAAGAAATTTTTTTCCCTATCTTTAAGGCATATGATTAACAAGGACTCAACTACTCCCTCATGTTTCTTCCAGACTATTCGTCTCACTCATAAAATTTCATATGTTATTGTTTATTCTGTTTTATAATTAAAGGAAGTAGTACTTATATTTTTTTATATTTGCACACAATTTTTTGAATAAGATGAATAATATTTGCACCTAATTTTTGAATAAAATGAATAATTGAAGACCGTAAAAAAAACCAACAGTGACATACATTTATCACCTGAGGCCATATATAGTTGCATTTAGAGGATATTGATTCTCTTTAATGCATCTCTCCCTAGCTTTCTGAGTTTATGCGCCAATATATATGCAGGTGAGTGCCAAATGGAAGGGAAGGCTACCAACGTCGAGTTATGAAATTTATTACCAGCAACTGAAGGCATGTATTGAAATAGCATTAAGATGCGTAAAGGAGGACCCTAATGAAAGGCCCGATATAAAGGATATTGTGCGGGAATTGGAAGAACTGGATGCTAAGCATAGGAGAATGTTATTATCTTCTGACCGGCCGAAAGACCCATGTGATGACCAGGTACAAAGATTTATGTGGCATCATTATTGTACGATCACTGCAATGCCCGGCAAGTGTCGTCTTTCATATTAATCTGAGAGGAGCATCTCTTTTAATCATGTTAGACTATCAAGGCCCTGTTTATTAGTTTCCCATATATTACTAGAATCTAGATTTTAGATTACATTTCGGGTGGTAAACGGTTGCTCGAGGGCTTGTTTAGATCAACCGTTTCGGATCGGAATTGAAGGGGAATAGAGGAGATTAAGAGAAAAAATAGTTCATTTCTTCATTAATTTCCTCCGATCTCTCTCAATTCCGAAGGAAAATGAGTTTTGCCCCAAAAGACCTGAATGTTTATTTCCCCAAATACCCTTGGCACACCCTACAAGGTTGGAATCAAAGCCAGACGAGGGGAGACGCTAGCTGGCCGGAAGGCGAGGAGCACCAGGGCCTGTTTGGTTCTTTCGCCCAGGCAAGTCCGGCGCCAAGGCAGTTTCCCCAGGCGTCTGATTTCGAACGCATGGGGCCAGGATTGCTTGCTTGGCCCAGGCAAAGCCAGCGAAGGTCCCAACCAAACAAGCCTCAAGTCCCTGCACCCATGTGCCCTGACCAAAAATTGACCCTAAGAATTTTCCGTAGATCCCCTCAGTTTTCAAAACTTGGTCGTTATCGATGCGCAAATGTGAGCTCAACAAAAATCTCTATAAATTCCCCCAAATATCCTAGAAAATCTTTCCTCCAAGTATTCACTACAAAATCCTCTCAAATCTTTTCTCCAAAATTCAAATCAAACCCCAAAACCAAAAAAAAAATAATATATCTTCCTCTCTTCCATGGGCCGTAGCCGCCTCCCCCTCTTCCCCGGCCTGCCTCCCTCTCGCGGCCCGTCACCGCCAGCCCACCTCCTCCTTCCACCAGGCCGCCGCGCTTTATCCCACCTCTCTCTCTCGCTGCCACCACGGGCCCCGCCTGTCAGCGTTCCCTTCTTCCTCTGCCCAGAACCCGGACACCCCGGCTCCACCTCGGCCCCTCGCCGGCCCTGCCGCGGAGTCCGCTCACCCGCGCACCATCTACTCCCGCCCCAGGGCGAACGACCACCTTCGCCCTCCCTCTTTCTGCCGCACAGACCCGAGGTCGTCCTCTTCCTTCCGCCTTCTCCCCCCACCGGTGGCCTTTTTGCAAATGCCCCCTCCCCTCCGCCGTTCCGTGCCTATAAATGGGCTCTCTGTGAGCTCGCCGCGCCCCGCCGTGAGTCGCTCCGCAGGCGGATGTGCCGGGCGTAAGCTCATGGCCATCCTTTTACTCCCTCCCTCCGCCGCTGCTGCGCGCCACACCCGGGCATCCAGGACTCGTTGCCTCGCCAGCGAGCACCGCCATGCACACACACACCCACCTTGCACCGGAAGTACCCCGCGGCGAGCTAACTCACCGCGGTGTGCTCCTCTGTGCACCATCGCCACGCCCACTCCCTCCTCCATTTGCACTGTTCGCCGCGAACATGGGCGCCGCGGCGCTCTCCGCGCCGGGGCTGCCATGGCTCGTTGAGCCACGCACTCCACCACGCCCAACCACGCGCATTCACACCGGGAGGCACGCTGCGAGCAAGCAATTGCCCGCAGCGCACTCACCCCGCTTGCCACCACACTCGTAGGCGCCACCCCGCTGCCAAATTCTCCACCCACCGGCCACCACGGTCCAATTACTCCGGCCGTGAGTTTCTCCTCATCTTCCCCCACCTCTACCCATCCCTATTCCTCTCTCCCCTCGCCCACACTGGGCTGTCCGCGGAGCTCTCCGCCCGCGGCCATGGCCACCCATGGCCGGCCCCCTTCCGCACCTCTACCCACTGCTAGAGCAAGGGGATCAAATCTGCGCCGCTCTCCTCTCTCTCTCCCCATATCCTCGCATCGGAAAACGGTTGCCGGAGCCGCCTACGGCCACGCGCCAGTGGGCCTCTGCCGCTGCTCACGGCGAGGCGAGAAGCCGAGCAGCCGCTCTGCTCATGGCTTGGGCCTGCTCGTGCCTCTGCCTGTTATGTTCCACCTCCCCCTCTCTCTCCTGTGAACGACAAGACCCAGCCTTTTGATTCCCCGGCACCCGCTAGCAGTAGCCGTGAGGTTGCAACGCCAAGCTAGCATGCGCAGCCGTGTACCATTCTTTTCATGTATCTATTTATTTCTGAATAAATTTCTGGAGTATGCGAGCTCCGATTCCATCGATTCTTCTTTCTAAATTCATCTAAAATCATTATCTACTATCTAAATTAATTTCATGATTTTAGAAGCTTTTAGGACCCACCAACAAACCGGTGCCACATTTGACACAGTAGGCGTGGACCGTTAACACCATCGTGATGCTCTGCTCACGAGCAATCTAGAGATATTTTCTATTTTCCCAGAGTCAAAAAATACAATCTTATTCTTCGGTTTCCATATAATCGAATTTTGGAATATTCTAGGAATATTCCATTTCCTTTTTCTTTTTCCAAACATATAGCTCCATTCAAAATTGCATATCTACTTCATTCGAACTCCAATTTGTGTCGTCCTTGTGCCTAAATTCTCCATAAATCGAGCACTACACATCTGTGCACCTCTCACAATCATTCACTACTTGCACATCGGTCCATTTGACAGTGCTACATTTAGCCCATCGGGTTGGTCGAACGTGTAGCCCCGTTTAGCCGCTGAACAACTCCGTTCACTGGAGCTAGAGTCGCCGGTACGGGCCACCGTGCAACTCACAGATCTTTTCTCAGAATAAACCAAACTCCTGTTGAGCTCATACTGCGCATTGCTTGTTTGTTTGCTCTGTTTTTACGCGTAGGCCTTATTGAAGAGTCCAATCAGCCGAGCCCTCGGGTGGTATGTGCTCGACGCTCAGAATCAACACCAGTCAGATGTCCATGCTACCTCAACTAAGTGAAGGGCAGGTCCACTTGAATCCCCACTTGATGCATAAATTACCCAATTTTCACACACACAACCCATTGCCCTGCCAAATGATAAAACCTGCATGTTTTGCTTCCTAAGGAAACATGGAAAGATAGCTACCAATGCCAATCTTAGATTTAGCACACTTTGGTGGATCGCTCACTTAATTATCTATATCAATCTTGTTGTTGAAGACAAGATGGTGGGTACGGTGTGTGTGGGTGGGTTGTTTTTGGAAAACATGGGGTAAGACCCTGGCAGATGACTTCGGTCTACTATGCCATTGTGTAAAGGGTGGAATGCCCAGGTACTGTTATCATGGTTTATTCGGGGTCCGACCTCGTGGGGAGGTTCAGATGGTGTGGCTCGTGCGGGAGCATTTGGGGAGTTTCTGCCCTAAAGGACCGAGTTGGCGTCTCATCTTGCCTGACTCTCTTTCGTGCAACTACTCGATGTTGTGTGGGAAACACTGGGTCAGGACCCGTAAGGAATAATCGGGAGGATGCTGGTGGCTGGGTGGAATTGCGAGACTGGGAAGGGAAGTGTCGCGTGTTTGCTGACACTAGGTGACGTCTGCCGGCACTGAGGTGACTGATGGCCCCAGGGCACTCATGGTTGATGTTTGGGGAAGCCTTACTGAGAAAACCTTGAGAGGATTTACGTGATTTGGTGGCTCTGTCATGTAGTCCGAACTTGTGGGTAAAGTGTACACCTCTGATCAGAGTATAAACCTATCTAGATAGTCCATTGTCCACTAGTATGGATGTGTTATGGCTTGGTTTCACAACTAGTGTTTTTACCAAAAAATGGATGTGGTTGGGAAGGTATGTGTGTCGGGAAGCTACGGGGGCGTGGCCCAATAGCATGGTGGAAGCTTGTGTTGCCTTGAGCCATGGTGGACTTGTGAGTCCAGTGGCTATCTTCTTTGGAAAAATGTTTTCTAAATTAAAAGTGAGAACTATCAAACCCTACATACAAAATGCTTTCCTGCAAAAAAGTTATCCTGAGCTCCAGATAGTCTTTGCATATAGTGATAGCCTTTACCCCAATTCCTCATAGAGGAAAGTGGGCTTGCAGAGTACATTTCATACTCACCCTTGCTTTGTTGTTGGTTTACGGAGAAGACGAAGTCTTCGTGTTCGTGAACGTGTAAGGGTTACGACTTTTCCCCAACTGGTGTCAAGGGGAAGCATGGGTCTACGTTTAAGTTCCGCTGCTGTTGTTTGTTCGGGCTGTGCCCCATTTGGTCTGTCCCATTAGGGCGGATCTTTACTACACTGACGTAAGAATGTGGTTATCATACCCTTGGGAATGATAATAAAGCACATTTTAGTCCAATTATGGATGTGGGGAGCTTCAACCAAGCTGGCCGATCGACCTCGACTAGGTCTGATGCCCTAGCGACAAGCGTCGCCCTCGAGCTAGCCAAGCCAAAGCCCTATGGTGAGACTAGGTACGAGAGAGACTGGGTAGAACCAGCGGTGCCGACTCTAAGGGGAAACGACACTGGACAATGGTGACAGCTTCAGGGGTGATGACAAACTATGTTAGGGAGTTGGTGGTGTCTTTGGGGGGCAGTGCAACGGATGTAGGAGCAGAAGCTCGGGCCAAAGCACACGCCGATGGCTGGGCACCAACAGCCGTAGTCCTAGGGTGGTGGCGGTATGGTGATTTGTGTTTGGAGAGAGTACCATGGAGGAAGAAGTGCAAATTCATCTTTTCCATGAGATTCGCACTCCAGTGTCTCCTAAGATCATTGTCGACGGATGTCAACACCAATGTGCCAAGGGTACCCAAAGATAAAAAGTGAATGAGGGCCTTGTGCTAACCACTCTTAAGAGCTCTAAGGATCATGATGCACAGAGGGTTTATAGAGGTTCGGGATACCAAAGTGCAATAACCTACGCTCTTTGTGTGTATTGTATTGCAGGTGGAACTTGGAAGAAGGCCCATCTTACAAGCCCAAGATGGCAAGGGGGCTGATTCCAATAACAAGGACCAAAGAAGATGCCAAATTCGTGCAGATTCCGTTCTTTGGTCCGTACTATGGTCCTCATGCTGGACATAGCCATATAAGTAGTTGTGCAGGCTACGGCTACCATGTCCATGAGAGGCGGGTCCTCTTTCCTCGGTCCGTTCTATCGTGCACTACCCTCTCCTTTTATAGTTCAAGGAGGGGCGTGCGTACAACTGTGCTGGCAGATTCGGCACTACATTAGTTCATTTAATGTCCTACACGGGGGAGATTGTGTCAATCTTGTTACTGTACTTCACAGCATGGCTGTATTGACGCCCGTCAACCTGCACTTTACTGTCTCCAATGGCATTCCCCATCCTCCTTTCTCAAATCCCACTCTACATCACATCATCTACAGTGCAAAACAGTATTTTGAGCAAAAGGATGGGGAGCCCATTGGAGACAGCCTTAGCGCTTGACTGCTTATGATGTGTACAACAGCCCATTGTGCACCACAGTGGCAGGGATGGCCTGCACACCGTCTTGTCTTTTTGACCCTAACGTCGCACCACGTTTAATGCTGGGAGCGGGACGGCAAGTTTGCATGCTGCATGGCACCTGAGAGCGACGGTGCTGTCTAGGGGCTTGCCCTTCAAGCCTCGAGTCTGTCTTGTGGGACCCTTGGGTCTTAGCGGGCGGGTTTATCCGGGGTTTGGATGATAACGTCATTCATACCCTGGGGCTTATTGTGTGGTGTCACATGGGCTCGGGGTTTTAAACCCACCTTAGGCAGGCTTAGAGTAAGTATAATAAAATGATATAGGCGGACTGCAAGAGAAACCACGTCATATTTATGGTGACATAGAAGAAAGAGAAATGGAGAGAGAAGGAAAGCGGGCTGATCGCTTGTAGCCAGCTCAAAGCGGGCTGCTCACGGACTCCAAGACATTCTATGAGAGGAAGATGTGGGCTAGGTATTAAATATACAGCTTACACCAAAACAGAACTATTGTATGAGTGGGTTTTTAGTTTGCCACATATGACATGGCAACATCATATAGCCCACAGTGAGCTCTATTATAAACCTTGCTCTAAGGGTGGCCCCGGTTCTATATATCCACCATGGCCCACGTGAAGGAGGCTCCAACCCTGCGGGCTGCGGCTAGCACTGATGTGGAGGCCATTTAGCAATGTCCTAGGGGTATGCCTTCCCGGGGCGCTAAGAAACATCCTTAAGCCGAATCTGGGATTCTACGTGTGCAGATAAAATCTAGAGTCAAAATCCACAGTGGTAAATGCTTGAATTTTGGCAAGTGGATTCTTAGAATTGGCTTATTAGAAGCAAACGTGCCCAAGGGCGGATCCAGCATGGGGCTGGGGCTCCAGGCCCTTTACCCCTGCGCGTACAATGGAGTCCACCGAAGCCCCTCCCACAAACACAAAATTATATTCTAATGCATGAACAAAGACTAGGAAGAAGAGGAAATGGAGGAAGAATAAGAAAGGGAATGAAAAAGGGAAGAAGAGGTGGAAAACGAGCCCTCACTCATTCTAAATCCTAGACTCCAATATAAATATAATAATTAAAATTATACGAGTAGAAATTATGAATTAGTATTTAAAAAATTAAGGTACTGGCATTAGTATAGAGGAATTATAATTAATCTATCAATAATTGCCAAAATCGGAAGAGGAGGGGAGCGCAGAAAGATTTTTTTGGAGTAAAATGCACTACCAGCTCCTAAACTTGTAGCGTTGTGTCATTCCGGTCCCTAAACTCCTAAAATATCCATTTAAGTTCCTAAACTTGTCATTTATGTCGTTCAGGTCCCTAAACTCTTAAAATGTGCATCACAGTCCCTAAACTTGTTGTATGTGTCATCAGAGGTCCAAACGGTTTTGGCCCACTTCACGTGCTAACACAAATGAATTGATATATGTTTGGACCATGGCGAGATTCAAACAAAGTTTAAAGACTGAGATGAGCACTTTAAGACTTTAGGGATCCGAATGACACAAAATATAAGTTAATGACCTGAATGGGCACTTTGGGTGTTTAGAGACCGGAATGACACAACTTTATAAGTTTAGGGACCGATAGCGCATTTTACTAATTTTTTTACTTAAATCTCCTCTTACACTCTAGATTGAACAAGTCACTTAAACGCCCGTGTATCTCAGAGACTCCATGCAGTTGGTTTAGGCAGGTTCAGTGACACCGAGAGATTTTGTAGTGGTTGGGAAGGTACCACGGTACCACTATTTTTAAAAAATTTAAAGGCCTTTATGCATTTTGTGGAATTAAAAAAATAAAAAATGAGTATTGTCTCATTTTTTTTGGTACCGTACCCTCTTATTTGGTACCGGTACGTTGGTACCGCATATTTCTATACCGTTGTATCTTCTCCTATGGACGACCTTTATTTTTTCCAAACACCGAAAAGCTTGTATGGAGTATGTTGTAATAAGGATGCTAATTTCTGCCTTGTTTCAGAAGAAATCTCCACATAAAGAGGAGAGTGGACCATCCCACCAGCCAATACCGGAGACGGCAACAAGAGCCGTGGAGACGGAGGCACCCAAGGAGACGGCAGAGAACTGCTTCGGTGAAGTGGTGGACAACAGCAAGCTGGACGAGCTGGCGAGGTACGCGGGCAAGCCCAAGACGCAGGAAGACCGAGCACGGCTGGCCTGGGCTCTGATAACCGACGGCGACAAGAAGGGCATGGCGACCAGGTACGTGGACGTCCTCAAGGCCATGTACGGCAACGGGCAGTCCACGCTGTGCCTGGTGTACAATGCGACGGGCGACACCCTCCACTACGTCGCCAGCCACGACTGGTATGGCTACATCGGCAGCAGAGTGGGCTACCCTGCCGAGATCGGCAACGGCCAGTGGGCAGCGTTCCACCATGTCCACAGGCAGGGGGAGCCCTCGGGCTCGGTGGGAGCCGTCGTCTACCGCGGCAAGAAGAAGGATGGTCAGCCCCAGGACTACATGCTCGCCTGGAGCACCCCGTGGGGTTTCTACTACCGCAACAAGGTAAGACAGGTCCTAATCAGTCACTGTTCATGTTAGTACTATTACTTAGGCCCGGCTAGAAATTAGCTCCTAAATTTTGGGTGCTAATATTATACAGCTGATTTCGTAGCTGGATCCGTTTAACTAATTTCCAGCAACTAACAATTAATTAGTTGGATGCATCCAAACAGTGCCTTGTATATCGTTCGCTTATAGGAGTATATGTGTAATGATCAAAACATTGTTCGATCATCCTGTTCCGGGAAAGAATTACCGAATGCATGTGTGCATGCATATTATGCAGGCTTATGTTGAGACGGGTGGCGTCAACTACTTCCAAAAGCGTTGGGAGGAGGTATATGTGAAGCTGGTTAACTCTGATTATTCTTCATACTTCAAATCCGGTGGTTGCCACATTGAAGCACAGATTGAAAAAGGTGATAGCCCTAAGTATGCTGCAACAATCAAAGCCGAGCATGGCCCGTAAATGCTTACATACCTCTGTAGCCTCGTGCTACAAGATCTATATATCGATGGATAGTAGTTTGTCATGATTCGCAGTATCACACTATTTGTGTTATTTAGCATTGTTGCTTGCAGTATGTCTGTTCTGTGCCCGCCGTCGGAATAAGAGATTATTGAATTTGCCAAGAAGCTCACACACCCAACAATCGGGAGCTAGGATGAACCTAGCTAGACAGCGTTGATCAGACCTTGCATTAAATAATAATGTTTTGTAACATTCGTATATACATCCTGATGTTCGCCTTTTGTCACTTGAGCTCCTTTTATTTTTCCTGCAACCTCGTCGTAGGCCGCTCCCGCCGGCATGGTCAGGCCGTAGGTGGAACCCTGGTGCAGGCCGCACGGCGCTGCTGCAGCCCCGTTGCAGATTGCCTCCGCTGGCCGGCTAAAGCAAGGCCAATGGGTGTGTTTCCACTTGTCGACGCGAGCCCCCGATGGTTGTGCAGGTATACGGGATAGACTACCATAACAAGAAAATTCTCTACCGTGTAAACGCAAGAACTCGTACAAGTAAGAAATCAGGATCCTCATTGTTTGCGGAACAAATATACGAGTCCCTATTGGAGTCCAACCTATGCAGACTATTTGCGAGTTGCCAAGTCAGATCCGATTGGTCGGTTTCGATGGATCGGCTCACGTCGGATTGGCTCCGAAAAAGTGAGCTAGTGGGGATTCTTGGACAAAGATCACTCTAGATCAAGTCGCCCACATCATGGCATCACCGAAGAATCAAAAGAACACGAATCCATCCCAAGCAAAGCAGAAAACACACCAAAACTCTGGATTAACTCGAAGAACCAAAAGAGACAAAGGGGGAGACGTGCAGCTGCTCAAGACAAGGATCAGACGAGGAACATTTATTGGATTACTTCACGAAATCAGTTCATACTAAGATCTCTATAGCCTACCTCCCATCATCCACCCACACAAATAAAAAAGGGTAGTACAAGGCACTCAAAACCTAGACTAATCCCTTCTCTTGATCTCACTTAGGCTCTTGGCTGCTAGGGTTAGGAAACTTAGCGCTTGTAGCTGGCCAAGACAGCCTCTAATGAGTCTCCTTGTCACTATTTATACCCTAGGTCCTAGTGACACAAATTACACTAAGACCCCTATACTACAAATGCCCGAAGGGGGCTAAACCGAAGAGGTACACAAATAATTGGGACGGACAACCACAATGAAGCGCTGATCTTCTTCGCTTCCAAGTCGTCTCCAGATGGTCTCCACATGTCTAGTAGTACAATCCACTGGTGCCCACGGTTTTGAAGTCAAAAACCGGGAAACTTTAGTCGGTCTTCTTCTGGGCCGGGCTTGGCCCATTTCTTCTACCTTAGTGAATTTTAGGCCCAACTCATTGAACCCTTGGGATTCTAATTAATTGGCTATTTTGAGTCGAAGCCGCCAAAGCCTCTCTCTCTCTCTCACGCCTCCACGCTACACACTCAATTTGGCGCACCACGGTCACGACTAGCATCTCCAGCCCATCGGAGTCGCCTCACGGTCATTGGAGGACTTACACAGCCGTTGCTGTTCCACACCCCTCTTTGTACTGAACTCTCGTGGCCGACCGACATCGAGTCTTGCCTCCAGTCCATCCGAGGGCTTTTGCCCAAGTCCATCTGGGACTTTTCTCCTTCTTTAACCTCCAATCCGTCGGAGGACTTTGCTACCGTTGACAACGAATCGTCACTAGGTGCAATGAGACGGGTCCATTGGCTCTGAATGTGTAAGGTGAATTGTCATCAATAGCCAGGTAGATAATCTAGGAGGAGGTAGCAGATTTGTTTAGGAACAAGCTAGGGGTCAGCATGTCGGGCCCCAGTAGTTCATATCGGAAGCCCTACAAATACCGATACGATGTACATTCTTTACCTTCTGGGTTTAGAGTACCTGATTCTGTGAAATTCTCCAATAATGATGGTAGAAGTACTAGGGAGCACATGAGCCAGATTGTGGCTCAATTGGACTATTTAGCCAATAGAGAAGCCTTCAGAATTCGACTCTTTTCTTTATCTCTTACTAGCGGTGCTTTTGAATGGTACTCTTCTTTGCCTCCCAACTCGATAAGTACATGGGATAAGATGGAGGCAAAATTCTATGGACACTTCTTTTTCTAAGGAGTTAGTCAATGTGGCAAAACTTTGACAAGGGCATGACGAATCACTCCATGATTATCTTAGAAGATTTAAAGATACGAGGAACCGATGCTTTCAGTTGACAGTGTCCGATAAAGAACTAGCAAGCTTAGCTTTCAGTGGGTTAAGGCCATATCTTACGGAAAAGCTAGAGGGTACTCAGTCCTTTTCTTTGGCTCAGGTGCATCAACGCGCTTTGGCATGTGAAATCTGGAGCAAAGAAAATCAGAAATTTACCCGCCATAGTGTAAATCTTATAGAGTATGATTATGGTAGCTTTGATGAGACCAAATAGGTTCACGCGGCTCAGTTTGTTTGGTCAACTTCCTTCCTTGCAGATGGTTCACAAAACTTGACAAGAGGAAGTTAAGTTTATCTTTAATGTGATAAGATTTTTGATGAACTGTTTAGAAGTGGCAACATTACTTTGTGTTATACCATTCCATCTACAGATGAGCTAGAAAAGCGAGCACATTGTAAGTGGCATAATTCCTTTTCTCATGCAACTAATGATTGCAAATTGTTTCATCGATACAATTGAATGTTAAGGAGGGTCAGTTGAGCTATCCAGAGATGCCGATGGACACACAGCCTTTTCCTCTCAACACATTAGAGTTGAGTGGCAAGAAGGTTTTGATTCGGCTGGAGATGGCCAATAAAGACAAAGATAAGAACATCGTCACCGGTGACCCTCAGCTAATCGATGGAGACACTAAGGTGCTTGCCCAGAGAAATCCAAACAGCAAGGAAACCTTCAAGATCACTGTCAGGTCTGCTGGCATCGGGGTGGGGGGGCAAGGCAAAGTAGAAGACCAGCTCGGCTCCTCCAGACAGGCAGCACTAGACATATTTTTTGCCTCCCGGATATATTAATTAATATATAAATTAATTTGCATATTTTTTGAATGATAACAATAATTATGTGGTACATATTTCTCATGTATATACAAATTGCTATGTTATATATATAAATATTAATTTATACCACTAACAATGAAGAATTAATCCATCAATCATCGTGGAATTATTCCTAAGTTGTCTTGGGCCGAGCTCGCGAGCTGGCTTGCGAGCTTGAACGAGCCGTCTCAGCTCGGCTCGCCACTTTTGTGAGCCAAAAAAATTGGGCTCAGCTCCACTCGTTGGAGGCTCGCGAGCCGCTCCTATCCGAGCCGAGCCTGAGTCGGCTCATGAGCTTTGAGCTATTTTTCCAGCCCTAGTCATAGGTAGGCACTCGGAAGCAAAATTAGGCCAAGGTTCCTGGTAAGTTTGCCAAATCTGTTCGTACATTCAATCAGCTGCTTTTATATGTTAGCAAGAAGGTCGCTTCAAGCAATCGGCCAGTTAAGCGACCAAGGTCACCACTAAGGGAAGTGAAGCCTGTGGAAAACAAGAAGCCGATAGAAATGGTGCAAGAAGTGGTTCGGTTAAGGCCACTAGTTCCTCAAGCTAAAACAACACCATGGGGGTCCTCCGCCTACATATTCACTAAATATGTTTTTTCCTAATCATATGTGGGGAGATATGCCAATGTATCCGCACTATATGTACAATCTGTATGTCAATCTAGGCTGGGGACACCACCACTATCTGTATTTGATAGACTAGCACCTTCTATACATGATTGATTGAGCATGCCTCAATCCGATCCTTTGATGCAAAACCAGCAGCAATGCTGGACTTGTCAGCCTCAAGTGCCGACAAATCCGGCAGGGGGCAAAGGGGAAACTGCCCAAATTTGTAGTACCTCGGCCCCTAAAAACTTTCAACCAGCGGCAATGCCATAAGCTCCCTAGAGGACCACAACTGATGATGTTATCAAGATCAGTACAGCCAACGTGATGGTCAACAACAAGTGCAAAGGGCCGATGGTTTTTGGCAAATCGGCGAATTCATCATCAAGAAAAGCCCCAGTTAAGATGGTGGCAGCTAATGATCATGAAGCTAGTATCAGCAAGTCGGCTCCAGATCCCAAGTACTTCATGCCTCGATGGTGTCCATCGGGTTTGACTCACCCACATAATCGTAAGTTGCAACAATTGAGGGCAAAGGAAAAGAAGGAGAAGGAAGCCGAGAGGATATTCAACGAGACATATCCTGTGTTTTTGCCAAAGTAGTGGAAAGCAAAAGCCACCAATGCTCCTGCACAAGCAGCTTGTCAGGCCAAGCCCTAGACGCTAGACTATCCAGTGGTGCCGACCAGATTATCTGGTGTACCAGATTGTTTGGCCTTCCTAGCCGGACTGTCCGTAGCTTAGGCTACAATAGCTCCAAGCATGGGTCTGAGTGCTAAAGGAACACTAATTGTTACAGAGTGTCCTGTACCTGCTGGAATTCCAAAGGAAGAGGGGCCAGAGGAGAGGAGATGGTAGATTATGAAGCTTCTCCCGAACATACATGTATAGACATCAATGTGATTACCTTTCCCACCGATTATGATATTATTGGTGAAAAGGAAGAGGAGATGGATCGGTTTGATTTTGGGCCAAAAGATGTTGTTTTTAATAGCCCACGGATTCGGTTAATCACCTGAAACCACTCTACGTGCGCGGACATATTTGTGGGACACCGATTTCATGGATGTTGGTTGATGGAAATGCAGTCGTTAACTTGATGCCATATGACCTATATAAGAATCTAGGCAAGTTGGGTTGTGAGCTTGTAAATACCAAGAATCTAGGCAAGTCGGATGTAAGAATCCCATTGAAGCAAAGGGAGTTACTTCATGGAGCTCGCTATTGGGAGCAAGACTATCGCCTCTGCATTCTTCGTCCCTGAGGTGGGAGGCAACGTTAGCTTATTTCTTAGAAGAGATTGGATACATGCCAACCAATGTGTGCCTTCTATAGTTCTACCTTACATTAACTCTAGATACAATGGGTCAGTGACGATATTAAAGTGGTTCATGCTGATACATCGGCCTGCATAGCGACGGCTGATGCTCCTATCAATTGGGCACATGATAGCGCCAAGTGTTTGACTTATCAGATTATCAATCCTTAAGTGTGTCAAAAGAAGGGTTTCTTTCTATTATGCTAGAGCCCGTGGAGAATCGGGTAAATCATATTATGTGACTCAATGTATACTTCAGCAGAGAAAAGCAACAGAAAAAGGAGGCTAGCTAGGTTCAAAGATGAAGCATCGGGTAGACATAGTAGAGCCACCGGATAGTCCGACCACCAGCACCAGACAAGCCGGTAGAGCATTGGACACTTTGGTAGCAATCATCGGACAGTCCGGTGTTGGCCAAAAAAGTTGACTCCAGTTGTGACTTTTGTGTAATTGAAGAGTTTAGGGATTTAGATAAGTTAGGACAGGGGTTTACGTCAGTGGATCCTTTAGAAGAAGTAGACATAGTGATGGTACTATTCCAAGGGCGACATTTGTAAACCAAAACTTGAAATTCGATTCTAGGAATAAAATGATCGGGTTGTTGCAAGTATGTTGACTGCTTTGCCTGGAGTTATACTGAGATGCTTGGTTTAAGCCATGACTTAGTTGAGCATCGGCTGCCTATCAAGCCGAGATTCCAACAAAAGCCGAGGCATTTTGGTCCTAATGTGTATCCTCGAATCAAGTGTGAGATCCATCGGCTTTTGGAAGCTAACTTTATTAGACTTTGGAGGTATGTTGATTGGGTTTCTAACATCGTAAGGGTGGAGAAGAAGGTATCCAAAAAGCTTCGGGTATGCATTGATTTTTGCAATTTAAATAAAGCTACACCTAAAGATGAATATCCTATGCTTGTAGCCGACATATCAATTAATAGTGCATCGGGTAACAAAATTATTAGCTTTCTCAATGGTAACATTGGATATAATCAAATCTTTATGGCTGAAGAAGATACGTCTAAAATGGCCTTTGTATGTTAGTGGGTTTTTATGACTTTTGGTTTAGAAATGTTGGTGCTACTTATCATAGGGCTATGAATTTGTTTTTTTATGAGTTGCTAGGAATTATCCTAGAAATTTAGATGATATAGTTCTCAAATCAGCAGCATATATTCTCATCTAGCCGATTTGTGCAAAGCCTTTGAGAAGATGTGCTATGGTTTAAAGACGAACCCACGCAAATGTGCCTTTGTGTGTCAGCTGGGATGTTCCTAGGGTTTATAATTCACGAGCATAGCATAGAGGTGGATCCTGGTTGTTGGCGGCTCTTAGCCTACCGGATTTTACTCCGCAAGCGCACGGAGACCGCTATAGCCTTTCACTCGGGAGTATTCCAAGGTATCGTATTTATCCACATGGAAGTATTGAGGTAGAGATATCAAACTATCATTCATCCAGCCGTTGCTACACATTCACGTCAACCGATAGCTAAGAACGATTGACACCAAGCACCATGGGAAACAAGCCAAGCACCGTTGGCAAGAAAGCAGGTAAAACTAGGAGGACAATGAGGTAAGAGCTCTGATTCCTAATAAGGACTTTCTATACTGCGGTGAGCCAGACTGATTAAGCTAGACCAAACATGTTGCTTTGACTGAGGTAATGACTTATCTAGTTGTCAAGGATACTTACTTCTCCACCAAGGCTGCTAACCACTTCCGGGCGCCAGAGTGCTGATAACCCAGATGAGAAAGGCTTGTGTCGTAGGGAATCGGCTATGCGGCTACAAGCAACCTGAACGATGGGGGTGGACTACACAGGGTATACTCCTGCTGTCACCAGGAGGACCTACCAAAGCCAAGTGCGCCTAGTCTACCTGCACACCCGGCTACCCAAAATGCATGGGGTTTGAGGACTTGCGAAACCAAAGTGACTTCAATCTTAGACACCATGTCTACGTTTAGCAAGCACTACCTATACTGGATTCCTGGACAGAAGCATAGATAACCGCATAAACAAGTTCTATACAGAGCATACGAGGAATCTATAAGTAGGACCAACTCAATATTCATTACCCCTCATAGCAACTCTTGCTATAGTCTAAAAGACATTACTATGCTAAGGCATGATTAATACCAAAAGCAAGAATGTAAATGCTCACATAAGTAAAGAAAGATAAATGTATTAAATAGCTCAAGTCTTACAGGAAAGTAAAGATACAAAAGAATTCATGCCAAACTCCTGAAGACGGCTCCAGAACGACAGAGCTCTACCTCTAACTCCTAACCAAACACTACTTTCAGAGTGGAGGCACTACCCATAGGGTACCTCCTAGAGAGAGAGTTCACATGGGAATGGTACATTTTTGAGACGGGGTGTGCTCCTCTATTTAGGAAGGAATGGGTGCCTTCTAGGTGAATAAAGCCTCCACCAAACCTCTCCCTCGGTGCTACCTGGCCTCCAACCGACCTAGATAGGTCAGTAACACTGTTACACACGTGCAGGTGCCGAAAACCGGTCAAGAACCAGACCCTAGGTGCCTAAATCGGCCATTGGAGTGAAGAACCGGGGCTCTGTAGTTATTCTAGGTCAAGAACCGGTCTAACAGCCAGTCAAACTGACCGTTGGCCAGCTGGACCGGTCAACCGATGAGAAAACCAGGTTGACCGGCATTGAACCTTGCCCCGGCCACTTCCGCAGTCGCCACATGTCCCAGGTAGGGCGGGCGACAGCGCCCCGCGCTCACCAGGGCCCGCCACGTGGCTGCCTCCGGTTGGGCGGGCCATGCCGTTATCTCCCGCACGCGGGCGGGCGCGCGCTGTCCCCTTGTCCGCCATGTGTTGGCACCTACTTGGCCGCGCCGCCAGGCGCCAATGGGCGGATCATGATCCGTGGCTGTGTGGGCGCGGCTGCTGCCATGTGTCGCCGCCTGGCCCATTCCCACCATCGCGTTGTATGATGGGGAGTGCTGATGTCAGCGATGACATCTGCATTCCCCTATATTTTTGTATTTTCCATATCTTTTGCATATGAGCTCGAAATGAAACAAATAATATGCCCATTGGAGTCGTCTCGACGAGCTCTACGCAATGGTGTGGTTCTTGGGGGCATTTGAGATACTTTTTAGTGATGGAATTTGCAATCAATTCTCAAGGCCTTTTATGCACAGATTCTCTCTTGCTCCAAATGATGTTTTCTTGCATAGAAATTGAGCATCTCCTTGTGACATCAAAAACAACCAAAACTCATGAAATTCGTCAGTGTTTGATAAATCATGTACAGGATTTTATCTATATCCCATTTATTCGCCGAGGAATTGGCGGTCGAAATGGTGAAATAACGACCACCAACACCGGTCAAGTGGAAGCTATTTGGAAAATAGTAGCTCCAATGTGCAAACACGACGATTTATTTCTAATCTTGCTGGGAAGGTGGATGCTTTTACTCCTATTTTACTTAGGGGGTAGAACAGGAACCGTCTTTTGATCAAATCAAGGAGTATTTATCTTCGGCTCCAGTACTTAAGGCTCCTCAGAGTGGTGTTCTTTTCAGATTATATATCGCTACCAAAGGTAAAGTTATTGGTGTTGTTTTGACTCAAGAAACCGAAGAGAAGGAGTACGTTATTACATATTTAAGCCAGAGATTGGTCGATGCCGAGACATGGTACACTCTCATTGAGAAATTATGCCTATGTTTATTTTATGCTCGTACCAAGCTGAGGTATTACTTACTATTTAGTTATTGTTTAAAAACTTGTCAAATCGATGTCACTAAATACATGTTGCATAATTCCATTATGAGTGGAAGAGTTGGTAAATGGGCTTAGGAATTGATAGAGTATGATTTCGTCTATGAGTCTTTGAAATCTACAAAGGGCCAAGTTGTAGCTAATTTTACAGTAGAACATCAAATTGATGATTCTTCTGAGCTAATATCTTATGTCACTCTTTCTCCTTGGAAACTATGTTTTGATGGATCGGTTTGCAATGAAGGACGAGGCATTGGCATAGTGTTTATCTCACCAGGAGGTGCCGCCTTTGATTTCTCTAGCCAATTAGAATGCTATTGTACTAATAATCAAGACGAATATGAAGCCTTATTGTTCGATATAGAACTTTTGCAATCCATGGGAGTGAGGCTTGTAGAGGCTTTTAGTGATTCTTATTTGATAGTCCAACAGGTTTAGAAGAATGTTAGTGTTTTGATGGGATCTTAAATTCTTATGTTGAATGGTTTTGGGATGTGATTCATTGTTTTGATGAATTTAGTATTCGTCGTATCTTTAGGTTTGAGAATTGTAGGGCTAATAATTTGGCCCAGGGAGCATCGAGCTATCAAATAGTCAGGAAAAAGTTTCATGTTTCCAAGAAACCGGTGCTCAAGAAAGATTTTGTGTTGAAATAGCAGACGTCGGACTATCCGATAGGGTGCACCGAACTATTCCATGGTACATCAAACTGCGGTGAAAGCAGAGGTGGTTTGGTTTTGGCTCTCGGCAGAAAGCGCTGCTAATGTAAATGACTGAAGGGTGCCTTTTATTGCTTATCTATGTGATCCTAGTGCCAAAACAAATAGGAAAATTTGGCGGGCAGCTTTCAAGTATGTTTTAATGGATGATGAATTATATCGATGAACTCCTAGTGGTATATTGCATAAGTATCTAAGTCCTGATGATGTTGTGTTGGCTATAGTTGAGGTGCAAGAGGGTATTTGCGGTACTCATCAATAGGCTCTTAAGATAAAGTGTCTTTTGAGGAGGGTTGGATTTTACTAGCCTAGCATGAAGCCTAGCATGATTACTGATTGTTTCAAGTACTACAAAGGGTGCCAGGTATGTCAAAAGTTTGGAGATCTGTAGATGGTTTCTGCTGCTGAGTTGCACCCTATTATCAAGCCTCGGTCATTCAAAGGATGGGGCTTGGACTTTATCGGGGGGATTCATTCGTCATCTTCCAAGGGGCATCAGTTTGTGTTGGTTGCTATTGATTACTTTACTAAATGGACTAAAGCCGTTGTTTTGAAGAATATGACGCATAAGGAGGTAATTGAGTTTATTATTGAGCATATCATTCATAGGTTCGGTATTCCTCAAACTTTAACTACCGATCAAGGAACTTCTTTTGTGTCTAAAGAGGTACGTGAATTTGCTAAATCTTATAAGATTAAGTTGCTCAATTCATCTCCCTATTATGCTCAAGCTAATGGTCAAACCGAGTATAGTAATAGAACTATAATTAATCTTATCAAAAAGAAAATCGATGACCATCCTCGGCGATAGCATGAAGTTTTTTTCGAAGCTCTATGGGCTCATAGAATATATAAGCATTGTGCTATTAAAGTTTCTCTTTTTGAGCTTGTTTATGGTCAGGAAGCTATTCTGCCTGTGGAGGTGAATTTGAATGCATACAGGTTTGCCAAGCAGAATGATTTAACTGTTGGTGAATACATGACTTGATGATAGACAACACTGAAGTCACCGACAAGAGGTTGATAGCTTTGAAGGAGATTGAGAAGGACAAGCTCATTGTCGCTAAGGCATATAACAAGAAGGTGGAGACCTGGTATGGAAGATGATGCTGCCATTGAAGGCTAAAGATTGAAGGTTCGGCAAGTAGTCTCTAGGTTGGGAAGGTCCTTATAAGGTGACACAGGTAGCTAGTAATGACTACAAGTTAGAAGACTTGCAATGTAACGAATTGACCGCTTCTTGAAGAAATATTATCCTAGCGATTGGCATGATGCTTAAAGAGGTCGATGTTTTGCATCACGTTTAGTTGTTGCTTTAGGGTTGTTATGATCTACAAAATTTGTTGTTTCTCGAAGGTATAGATGTTGCAGGTACTTTTGGTTTGTGACCCTCATCAAAAGGCAGGGGGGCATGTGTTGAGTACCAAATTGCACACTAGCCTGTGTCAGACTATCCGGTGTAGGGGCCGAACAGTTTGGTGGCACCGAACAGTCCGATGGCCAAGACTGGATAGTCCGGTCTTTTCGCGTTTGAGTAGAATTCTGCGGGTTGTGCGTGATCTCATGGATTTCAACTTGTACAAGGGTCCAGATGACCATGTTGCCACCGGATTTTGTTCAAGTCTAGTTGGACTAAAATGCCAGAAGAAGTCCATGATAAAGGAACCCACTTGGCTAGGGTTATATCATAAGTTTGGCCAAGTGTGATGATAAGTGTGTGCCAAGGGACAAGAAAAGATGGAGTCACGGGACTAGTACGTGTTGAAGTCCAGTTTATTCACGAGGCTGGTTCGGATTGCAGGAGTAGGCCATACTAAAATGGACACCTAGGCCACATATAGACTCTGTTTGGGCCATTCTACATATGGATGGAAAGATAAGGAGATAAGCTTTCTAATGCCACCAGAATCATGTCGAAATACGTTAGGAGTCGACGGAGATTGCCAAAACAATGGGATATCTAGAATCTGCAACGATTATGTGGCTGGTTTCGTCTAATATTGGGAGGCTTCATGAGGATCTAGACTGATAGAATGAAGAGTGCATATCATGTTAGCTAGTCGTAGAGTCTTAGATTTATTGTTGAGTTGTAATTTATTAGTTTAGGAAATAGTTTGAGTCTATCTCTACTTAGGAAAGTGTTTGCCTTCAGGGTCAAGTCTTTGGACTATAAATATGTAACTAGGTGTATCATGTAATCCATCATCCAATGATCAACACAACTACTCTCGGTGCATTGCCACCCTTTCTTAGGGCTATTCTCTCCAAGTAAGTGCCATGCTGTCCTGGCATGTTTGTCCAAGTCTGTTAGGATAGCAAAGTGGTTACTGGATCCATGACGGACCTTGTGCTGAAGCGTTTTTTAGGGCAAGGTTTGCTAGTTATCCCGCGTGCTATCGATCTACTATCTCGTTTATGCTTCATGTTATAGATCGGTTTCATGTAGCTAGGTGTATATAGCTATCTTGGTTGCTACAATCCACGATGTGCACTGCAACACATGCATATGGCAACTCGAGAGATCGATATATACCTAGCACCCTGCTTTACATGTCCTAGGTGTGTTTTATATTTTAGATGAACTTCTTCGGAGGTTTGAACTTATGTTAATCTAGGGTAGTTGATTGTCTAGATCATAATTCAAGCAGGTTTATATCTTCATGTCGCCTTTTATACACATGTTATATTACTTATCTACAAGAAGGCAATTAGCTAGGACAAGCCGATCTATGTGAATACTAAGGGTCGATCCATGTGATCTGGCTAGAATTTTACGTTATATTTATCTATTGTGTACATGCTCCACCACCACATCATCCTTGGCTAGAAGGTCAAGCTAGGTGGCACACCCAGAAGCATTCATTTTGGATCGTCTCCATCACTAGGAGCCGGTCGGAGCCGCGTCATAGGAAAGGCGACCGCAGTATCAGCGAGATCACCTGGCTCACTCGTGTGTTGGCTGCCTGACGACCGCCCATCAGTTTTGCATGACAACACACCCTCCCTTATAAATATGAAGGAGAACAACCAATTGAGGCATCCCCAATCGAATCAATCTATTATTTTACTTTACTTTTACGTTATCTCTATTTCTTAAGCCCTAATTCTACCCAAATCTTAATTGCTTCCTCTCTTCACCTCTACATCAACTTGAGGGGTTCGAGGTAGCCTATCGACCCTAGAACGACCCTAGCACTCATCCCCCAGACGGGGTCCCTCCCGAGGGGTTGAAACTAGGTTTACCCGAGAGCTCCTGTCCATCACCCAATTGTCCTACGAGCCTCACTGGACTGTCGGGCGTGGCCAAACTGACCCCAAGGCGCTTGTTCCATTGCATGCAAGTCCTACAGTTTGGTTGGTACTTGGCGCTAATCTATGCCAACACTAACCTTTTGTTATGAACATCCAAATTAATGCATCAAACTTTTCACTTTGTTGTGCTATAGGACTACAAATACACGCCTTCTTTCTAGTTCACTATAAAGTTTGTGTTTAAAACATTAAAGCTATGAACCACATTGTCCTCTTAATCTACCAATTTTCCTAAAGAAATTGCAAATCAGTCATTCATTCCAGGACTCATACTACTTACTCGATGCAAGGATCAGTCCAATACAATTCATTTAATTGAACTTTTTCGCCTTTGTATTCCTCTAATATTTCTTTGGGTGATACGCCCATAGGGTGTGTCATGTACATGAAACTGGTTGGAGACATGCGCAACGAGTCAGCTAGGCAAAGATATGATTAAGGAGAACATGCCAGATAAGGACTTACGTATACAAGGAAGAGCTAAAAAGGAATCCTAGTATGAGATGTAACCAATCCTAGTAGGACTAGGACCCCTTCCTTGTAACCCTGTCCCTCTGATATGCAAGGGCGACCAAGGCCCCTCCAAAGAGAACGAATGATCGAATCATCAAACATAGAACTCTGTATGAGGCCAAGCTCACGAACCCTGAGAGACACTCTCGACTCGTGACCTATTTCCATGCATCAATAAACTCAAACCACCATACAAGATGTAAGGTGTTACGTGATTTAGTGGTCCCAACCTATCTAAATCGTGTCTCCTGAGTTCTGTATACCATCGAACAATCGTCGGTGACCATCCCGCACGATACACCGATATTTAGCGCACCTGGTAGGGGATAGGTGTGTGATAATTGAGGCAAGTTGTGATGATAGTCATATTCCACATCAGCTTCCACTACAGAACTGGGGGTTTCCCTTGTAGTGGTCAACTTCGCTCCTGGAGCAATATTCACCTTCGCTCAATGAATTTCATCGTTGAGTCAGAAGAGAAACTCCTCGCCTAGAAAACTAGGACCATGAATGTTGCGAGAGGAGCACAAAGCTCAGTCCGAGTCAGTCAGATCCAATTCGGCTTCCTCTTGGCCTTACTAATGCCACGGCTTCCATCGGTAAAAATACAAGGCTGGGATGAGTCTGCGTACTGTACCCAAGCAGTTCTTCAGCTAGGATGAGCCCAAGTGCTCTGCCTGAGCACGTTTGCTAGATAGGATGAGCCCGAGTGCTCTACCTGAGCAACCTCATCGGTCAAGATGAGCCCGAGTGCTCTGCCTAAGCTACTTCGTCGGCCAGGATGACCCCAAGTGCTCTGCTTGAGCAAGATTGTCATCAACTCCACCTTGAATAGGTAGGCGGTTGGCTAGCACATTGTTCATCTAAACCACTTGACCTAGACCAAAACCAGTCAGTGACATAAACAGCTAAATCACATTCATATTAATTTATATATTTATCTTTTTCATCTATTTTCATCATCTTTTCAATTTTATCCCCTATGTATCCTCCTATATGGTTGGCTGAATACTCGGGTTGAACAAGCCTTAGCCGAGTCCTGTGGTATGGAATTGATGTCTAAGCATGTATGGGATAGAGCCAAGAGAGACAGCTCCCCGTGCTATGAATCAATTGCCCAAGCGTGTATGTGATAGAGCCAGGGTAGGCCAACTGCACGCGGAAAATAAATTACCATATTGTATGATCCATGGGAAGGTATAAAAACCTCTAGCCCATCATTGTAATTTCTTCATGTTCAACATGAGGCTACATAATTTTTTTTCACGTTTCCTAGATGTTATCCTCCAAAAAAAAGGCCTGGATGAGCCCTCGTGCTACGACCTGTGCATTACTTCAATGGCCAAGAGGGGCCCATGTGCCCTACATGTGCAAATCAACATCGGACAGGAGGAGCCTGCGGGACCTGCTTGTGCAAATCTTCATCATCCAGAAGGAGACTGCCTACCTGTGCAAATATTCATCGGCCAGAGGAGCCTGCGCGCCCTACCTGTGCAAATCATCATCGGTTAGGTGGAGCATGCGCGTCCCATATGTGCAAATCATCGTTGGCCAGTAGGACCCTATGTGTCCTGCCTGTGCAAATATTCACCGTCCATGTTGAGCTCGTGTGGCCTATATGTGCTCGAGTGGCTTCATCAGCTAGGATAAGGATAAGGCAACGTGTTCCAACCTATGAAAATCTTAGGTTGGAACACGTTGCTTTATCTTAGCCGACGAAGATTTTCATAGTTGGAACACGTTGCTTTATCCTAGCTGACGAAGCCACTCGAGATTTCGTCAAAAGCACTCAGTCACTCTTGAAATGTTTAAGAGTTTGTTAAGATTGTCAAGTTACTTGATCCTCAACTTGATTACGCAAATCAACTCATGACCTATATCTATACTGAAGCGTCCCAGTTTCCATAATGGGACTAAAATATACTTTATTACCGTCTCAAGTTTTGGTAATCACATTCTTACATCCGAGTGATACAGATCCACTCTAAACGGGTCAGACAACAAGGGGTGTAGCCCTAAAAAATTAAGCAGCGGAACATAAAATGTAGGCCTATCTTTCTCATGCCATAGTTGGGAAGCAGGTCGTAACCCTTACTCGTTCTCGGACCAATATATGTCCATAGCACTGAGAAAAACAACAACAAATCCAGGGTGAGTACATACGTACTGAGCAGCCAACCTTCCTCCAAAGGAATTTGGGGAAAGCTAACACTGTATACAAGACATATCTGGAGTTTAGGATAGTTTTGCAAAAAAAATATTTGTACGCAGGGTTTGAGATAGTTGTCAAGTTTTAATCTTTCCGAAAACTGAGTTTTTTCCAAAGAGGTTTGCCACTGGACTTTCCGGTCCAAAGTGGCCCATGGCCTTCCAGGCAGCACATTTCCATATATCCAGCATCCACTGCTGAACCAAAAACCATTTTTATCCGATTCCAAACTAATTCCATTTTATTTTTATGAAAACTGCTAACTGAAGAACCAACCCGTAACTCATCCATACCGGTGGACACGGACTATTCGAATAGGTTTTACTCTGATCAGAGATTGTACTAATTCCCACAAGTTGGACTCAGCGTCATGTTACCGTCGTAACTGCCCGAATTCCAAACCAAACCGTTGCCTTAGTTTCATCACCTAGCAGAACTTTAGGGATTCGGGCATCCGAGCCACTCCAATACCCCGCGGTACTCCCGTTGGCACACCACCCATCCCCTAGCCCCTTGTGCGCCAGCACAGAAGCTACTAAGCTATCCACTTCGGCTCAGGTCTGGCCAATGCCTCATACAGAGCGAGCGATAGTACTAAAAGAGATATGAAAGATGAAAATCATAACGGTCCTTACGGTGAGCTCAGATAGAATCATTCCAACTTTTTAATGCTCGACAGCGCGAGCAATCCACCTACCCGGTATTCTCCACGAATCTCGGGACAAGGGGTAACCGCAGGTAGCTAAGTTACCCTTTCGTACCCTGCCCTTATGGCTGTTTCGGCGTGCAGCCGTATTCCGACAAGGTCGGTTGCCGGAGCTATCCACCATTTTATTTTAAAACCACACACACATCCACTTTCACATACCCTTCATATTCCACATTATTAGTATCAAGATTATGATAGATAATTAAATGAGCGATCCCAGCTATGCGCGCTATATCTAAGATAAGCTTAGGTGGTTGTATATTTTGCTGGGTTACCCTAGCAAGCAAAACAAGCTAAGTTTTTATGTGATTATCAGGCCAAGGGTTGTGTTTGTAAATCATAGAAAATTTATGCATCAAGTGGAGATTCCAGTGGGCTTGCCTTACAACTCGAAGGGTGAGGAGCTGACATATGATCAGTATGCTTTCTCTGGTTTCCTAGTTGAACGTCCCTGAGATTGGACTGCTCGGCCTTTCTGGGGCCTCCTACGTGCACAAACAAGAAACACGCAAATTGAGGCATAATATGAGCTCAATGGGTTTTGGTGAAGTAGAGCTTGAGTTGAGGTGATGAGAACCTGCGGGGTTCTTACCTGCGGTATCGCTGTAAGCGACTGGGGTGTAGCAAGAGTTCGGGTGAGTTGGCGGGCTCAGTAACGATAGTTACGGAGACGCCAAGGCAGGGGTGGTGGACGCGAGGGGCGGGATTGATAACGCTGGAGGGGTGGCGGTCACATGATGATGTTTGGAAGGGAGGAGGATCGTTGCCGGAGTGAGGGCAGTGATGTTCAGATGATTTTCGGTATTGTTATCATCTGAAGTCAAGGCTCGACCAGACTAAGACAGCTACCTTTAGGATTTATGTGGAATAGGAGATTAACGGCATCGATCACCAGGCTCACAATGTTTGTGCGACCGGTGCGAAGCACTGACTGGGCGTAGGACGGCGTCATGATTGCATGACGGTGGCTTCCGACCAAGGGAAAAGACTATGTGGAGTGTACGAATAGGTAGGGCTTGGTTTTAGATGAATTTAGGCGCAAGAATCGCCCAAATCGGAGTTGAAATGGAGAGGATATGAAGTTTACAGTGTAGAAGGGGTAGATATAAACTTTTCGGAAAGTTGGAGGGGTGGAATTGGACCTTTTTCGGGTGAACTACTGCTTTTGGCCCACGGGCAGGGAAACTTGGGCCGGGGGGGTGAATTTGGCCCAAAGTGGCCTGCTCGGCCCGCGAGCAGAGGAGCTTGGGCGGGGCGGCTTTCGGCCTGAGGTGGCCTGCTTGGCCCACGGTAAAAGGGGGGTCTGGGCCAGGAAAGTTGGCCCAAGGCGGCCTTCGCGAACGCCCTAGGTGGCGCGGCTTGGCGGAGCGGGCCGGCCCACGAGGTGGCGTGACGGCGTGGCTAATGCCGTGCCTGCGGGGCCCACATGGCAGCGAAGGAGGGAGGTGACGGCGTTGAGGTTGGGGACGGTGACGGCCTAAAAAACGACTTCGCGCGGGGGGCCCTCGCGTCATAGAGAGGAGGCGGATGGTGGCGTCACAGGGCGAACGGCAAGTCGGTCCGGTGGTTTCGGGTGGACCGGGATGCGGTGGCTCAAGGGAGTTCACCGGTGGCAAGGCCGGTTCCGGCGATGGGACTGCTAGTGCGGGCACCGCAACTGTGGTGTGAATGCGATGATAGGGTTGGAGGTACGGGTAGGTGGCCGAAGATGGGGTCTCCACGCAAGGGTGGGTGGGCGGCGATGAGGGGGGGAGTGCACGCGGTGGTAGCTCGATGGAGGGGTAAATGGTGGTGGCGAGATGCCGATGGGGTAGGGGAAGGTGTGGCGGAGTGTGGGGAACAAGGAATCGAGGTATGGGGCGGCTGAGTGGAGGAGCGGCGGTGTGTCTTGCCGGGGTGAAGCTCGGCAGAGCCTCGAAGGGTGGGGAGAGAGGGAACGCGGCTAGCGGCGCCCGTGGTTGTCGGGGGTCGGTCACGGCGCGTGAGGTGTAGGTGGTGGGGGTTCGATGGTTAGAGGGGCTCGTCGGCGGGGCCTTTTATAGATGAGCGGGCAGGGGCCGAGCCCGGTGCTAGGGCCAAATGGGGCGCGGCGGGGGTGCCAGATGGCGGAGCGGTGCGAGGGTGCGGCGGGGCCAGGCGCGATGGGGGCCAGAGCGGGGTCCGGGCGTAGCGCGACCAGGGCTTGGGCGTGGCGGTCGGCGTCGAGCGCGCGCGGCGCGCTGGGGAAGAAGAAGGGGGGTGAGGGGCTGGCGAGCGGGACCCACCTGGCGGCGAGAGGGGGAGGTGCGGCCCGGTGGTCAGTGGGGGAGAGGGAGGTGGCGGGTTGCCTTGGGCCGTCCTGGCAGCCCAGGTGAAGGGAGGCGAGGCGAGGTGGGCCGAAGGGGTGATGGGCCAGAAGGGTGGGGTGGCGGCCCAAGGGGGTTTTCTTCCTTTTTCTAATTTGGATTTTGAATTTGGGAGATATTTGGTGGGAAATATTTTGGACAATTCTGTAATTTTTGGAGAACTTGTTGAGCTCATATCAATACACTCAAACCAGGGTTTTTGAAAAGTTGATTTTTGAATTAGAGAGGGATTTAGAAGAAAATTCCGGTGCTAAATTTTGGGGTGTTACACATACCCTGGGTACCCCGAACAACATGGTAACTACACTGGGGTGAACTCCAAACACTAGCCCAGGGACGCACAACCCATTGTCCAGCCACTCGACCCCTCGGTTGCGCAGTTCGATGGCTGGCGCGTCGGTCACGCAACCCAAGACTTGGTTGCATGACCCCTCGGTCAGGCAACTGGCCCCTCGGACAATCCTCGATCGCTCGAGCCCAATGCGCGACCCAGGGTCACTACAAGCGCATTTATGAGGGTCTGCCCTCCCATGCACGCTCCTGACAAGAAGTGACCGCTCATCCACCAGACACATTTATGAGGGCCTGCCCCTCCACACACGCACCTGACGTACTGGCACCGCCCTATGCGCCTTCCAGCTGACAACCGACAAAGCATAACATGCCTCCTGTAAGAGTATCGCCTTACAAAGGCGTGGAAAGCATCTGTCACATCCCGTGGAGGATGTAGCAGCTTGGCATCTAAGGCAGGGCATGGATCGACCGAGCCGCCCTCAACCGAACCAGGTGCAGTAGGAGCGGCATAGGTCTTTGGAATAATGCTAAGTCAACCTTCTACATACAGGGCCACAGGGCCATCATTACAATAGAGAATCTTGGGCAATGCCATTTGGTGTCCTAATCTACAAGTCAAACCCTACGAGCTATTGTACCCATTTTCTTCTTTTTTTTTATTCTCACGCATGTAAGCATGCCCTCTTAGACTATAAGAAGGAGCGGGGCGCCATGGAAAGGCATCGGCTATCAGCTGTGGAGCCCAACTCACACACTCCAATGGCCTTGTAGTTCCATGATCACAAGCATGAGGCCTAGCGCTCCGAGTTGTAACACCAAGAACTCCAGCAATACAAGCTCAGCACACCATACTGGACATAGCTCTTTCAAAACATTCTAAACCTCTCTCCTGTTTTCTCTCAAGCCTCTGAGGTTAGGCCACTCAAGATGGTAGCCCATGAAACCCTTTAAACCTACTACAAATCTACTTGTCGTGGGCACAAAACCACGACAACTCAAGGCTTGGGGGCTACATGGAGGATACCATCGGAATTTTTTTTTGAAGGCTTCGACACACGAGATTCCATTAGACCTTCGAGTTGATTAATGCTCAAGTCAGCTCGAAGCCCGGGGATTACACTCAATGGGAGAACCTATTCGGTTTGCACCATTGACTTTATGACGACGAAATTTCTCGAAGATGCAAGACCTTCAAGTCAACTTGAAGCTCGAGGGCTACACTCATTGAGTGCACCACCTATTCGGTGCACACAAATCGAAAGATCAATATAAATATGTAATGAAGACTCGAGATGTCAAGACCCTCAACCTAATTATGCCAATCAGTTTGAGTCTCGGGGGCTTGTGGGTAGGCCTACATGGCATGACATGTGCGTGAAACTGGTCAGCTGGCATGCGCAACAGTTCGGTCAGGCGAAGATACGGTTTGGCTGGACAAAGACTTGACGAAAGAAGAGCTAAAGGATGTCAGGTATGAGATGTAACCAATACTAGTAGTACCAGTTGTACGAGGACTCCTTCCTTGTAACCATGTCCCCCTGGATATATAACGGCGGGCAGGGCCACTACAAACAGAACGAATGATCGATCGAATCATAGAACAAAGAACCCTATAAGGCTAGGCTCACGAATCCTAAGAGACGCTCTCGACCCGTGACCTAGTTCCATGCATCAATAAACTCAAACAACCATAGAGGACTTAGGGTGACCTGTCTAAATCGTGTCCCTGCGTTCTATGTGTATACTATCGAATAACCGTTGGCAACCACCACCTACGGTAACGCCGGTTGGACTGCTTGTGCAGAAGGCCGACAATTTCCACAAATTCCATGCTCCCCAGACCGGTAAAATTTGGCAGCACTTGCTCACCGTCTATCATTTGCTATTTTCTCAACCACTATTTCTCGCCAGTTACTTTCCACTGGTCACCGTTCCCCCCGCTTTTCCCGTGAAAATGTAGCCAGCCAATCCCCTCCTTTCCCTCCCATTCAAATAAATCAGCATTAAAAATAAGCAGAATTAAAATAAATTAATTATTAATTGACCACGTCTCCGTCTATTTACTCCGGCCCTAACCACGTCTAGCCTCCATTTCTCCCCGCGTTCGCCATGCACGCCATGACGCCGCCGCCGCAGCTCCTGCTCGCGTGCATCCTCGCCCTACTCCTCGCCGCCGCGGTGGCGCCACCGGCCGGCGCCGTCTGCGTCCCGCGCAAGCCCGGCGCGCACACCAAGCCTGGGGGACCGCCGGCGGCCAAGCCCGCGCCACCGAAGCCGAAGCCCACGCCGGCGCCGGCGCCGCCGATGCCGACGATCCCGATCGCCCCGGGCGCCGACATCGTGAGGAGCCTGTGCCTGAAGACGGACTACCCGGACCTGTGCACGTCGGTGCTCTCCAAGCTGCCGCAGCCGCAGCTGCCGGGCGGGAAGCGCCTGGACGGCGCGGGCGTGCTGCGGCTGGCCATGGCCGCCGTGCGCGCCAAGGCCGGCGAGGCCAAGGTCGCCGCGACCGCGCTGGCCAACGACCCCAGGACGCAGCCCCTGGCGCGGGGCCCGCTGCACGACTGCGTCGAGTCCTTCGACGACATCGCCTACAGCCTGGACCAGGCCGAGAAGTCGCTCGCCGCCGGCGACCGCGACACCACGGGCACCATGCTCGACACCGTGCGCACCGACGTCGACACCTGCGACCAGGGATTCGAGGAGCGCGAGGAGCTCACGCCGCTCATGGCCAAGCAGGACGCCGAGCTCGCCAAACTCGCCAGCAACTGCCTCGCCATCGCCACCGCCGCCGGCCTGCGCTAGACCACCGCCGGCCATATAGGCATATATACATGTCGTTCGCTCGCTCGCTCGCTCATCCATAGTTGCGCTAGCTCCTACGTACTAGAAAACACCAACAACACCGCCACCATATAATTAACTCTCAACGCATCAAAGAAGCTTGTGTATCCATGGATCATTTCCAGGAGGAAGATGTAGTTATTAGTGGAAGCGTTTCGATTTAATTTGTGTCAACTTGTAATGTTGCAATCTCTCCGTTCTCCTTGATTCCCATTTCCCCTCTTGATTTCTTTTACCTTCCTGAAGAACTGATTCTTGACTGATGGCAATATGGATGTAAATGCGACAATGTTAGTATGTTACAGGCTTTTTTCCCCCAGCACGTTCTCTGAAAATTGCCGTAATAACGTAACTAAGGTGATGTTTCCCAATGGAGTGGTGAACCTTCTAGTTCAGAGAAATGTGTTGCATGTGACTTGAGAAATTCTAGTGTCATGTGAATTAATTTGCCCCCTAACATCGAGAGACAATCAAGCACGTCCGTGAATTGCATAGTAATAATGTCTGACAGGAGAATAGTCACTCAAATTTTTTTCTCATGTACATATACTTGAGCCATATGCAGGTCACTGATAGAGATTCATGCATACATGTGGGATTTCTCCAGTTTTGTAGGATGATGAATCTGTATGGGAAATTTTACATCCATACTACCACCACTTAGTCTTGAAAGTGCCAATCCCACTTTAATGCATGATCTTTTGCCATTTTGTGGAAAATGCCATGGCTTCATACGAAAGAGGAAAGCGGTTTTAGTGGATCTGTTCATCTTCCAATGGAAAATTTATGTATAGTTTGGGTAACCTCGGATTAAAAGGGATTGGAGTGGATTGGAAGGTATTGCGGGGATTTTGTTCAATTGTGAATTTAAACACACTCTATTTCCTCCTAATTCACTCCATTCTCCCTCAAACCGAGGTTAGCCAAACTAGATGTAAGGTGTGCAGGCATATTATGTGAGCTGATACCTCTGGTTCTGCTGTTGCTGTCACGCTTAGCGTGTGCGTGAACCGTATAAGTTAGGGGTTATCTCTCAACACAAATGGTATTTACTAAAGATCACAACATTTTCATTCAGGCCACGACTAGAATGCAGGTACCTTGGTTCTAGAGAACAAAACGAAACAAATCATGTTTGACTTTAAGATTTGAAGTTTGACTATTCATCTTATTCTAATATATATATATATAAATATCATTTGTTTTATGGTTGAAGTTTGACTATTCGTCTACCATGGGGTTGGGCTCATTATAATGAACAATTGGGTTTCGGACGAGTTCCAATTTGACATAGAAATCAGCTAGCATTTGCACCCGGTATAAATGTTGTCTTTAGTACTGGTTGGTAAGGTGCTAGCCCATGGAGAGACATTAATACCGGTTTACAATACAAACCCATACTAAAAGGTATCTTTTAGTATCGGGTGGAAATATGCAAAGACATTAATGCTCGCGAAGACTATTAATGTTAGTTGTTGTTACCAACCGGTACTAAAAGGTACCATTTAGTATTGGTTCTTAATATTAACAGGTACTAAAACCTTACTAACCGATACTAAAGCCTTCCAGATACTTATAATAAAAAAAGAGCATCTCCTATGTAGTCAGGTATGATTGTGGGTTTCCTTCAATTTGAGCTCCAACGGAAACATATTTTCAGCTTTTTACAGACCTTTGGTATAAAAATGGGGTTTTCAACTGGTACTAAAGGCCCTTTGTGTAGTAGTGACATGTGGAAGCATGCGGCGCCATGTGGCCCACGGGGCCGTCTTCTTCTCGGTTCTCTCTTTCTCACGGTCAACAAGGTTAAAGGTGGGGGTTAGGGTTTAGGGTTAACAGGGGCCTCTTGTGCTAGTGGAGGAGGGGCAGCAATAGCTCGGCGGGGAGGGAAGGCGGATGGCGAGTAGCCGAGCAGAGATGGTGGGACCGCCTTTGTAGCCAAGCGGTAGCTGGTAGGCGATAACCGGTGGGCGACGGAGACAACAGGAGAGGAGGATCTAGCAGATGCAGAGTTTAGCAGCACCTGCGGCCAGTGGCTGAGGCAACATGGCCGTCGAAGCGAGGGGACCAATAATGGTTAGGCTTCATTTGCATTGTAGGGTTCTTTCTTTATTCTTGAGTTTTTTTTGTGAAATTTCTACACAATTTTCGTAAAATTTCTGTGTTCCAAACGGACCACTGTAGAGGTAAAGGTGGACGGCAAGAAGCCGATGTGGCCATTGGAACAAACAGCGGTATGCCCAACAGGAAGGAGGCCAAGACCAATGGGGCTTGGGGAAGTGGACTGATTGCGCGCTTGATGACCGGGGGTACCCATGGTGCAACTTTATCCTAGTTTAAACAGTAATTTAAATAAATGTTAATAAATAAACAAAGACGATCTCCATGTATGATATGAACTCAAAAGAATGTGCACGGGCTATTTCTACAATTTAGGTAAGTATACGAAAACTAATATAAAACTGCACCACAAATTACACTCTGCCCCTCCATCGTGATAAATTTCAGTATTTGACAACAAATTCACATACTTCGCTAAAATTGACACCTGCCTCGCTCCATGCCACCGGCCTCGCCTGGCGCCGCTGCCCACCTCATTTCGTCGCGTATGGAGAACAGAGAGTAAATGGACCTGTGAACGAGAAGAAAACGGAGAGTGGATGATACGTGGAAAAAAATTGCGCTCCTCACTCGTGGAGTCCCGGTGTCAAATATATTAAACATATTTGTTTATCATGATTTTTTGTTGGGTGTGTCTCCATATCAGGTGACTGATTTTTAGGGTTCCCATCAGCCACCTATATTGGCCATTGCATCTCCATCCAACGGTTGAGATGTTTTTATAATCCCCTTCCCTCTCTTCTTCTTCTTCGTGATCCCGCCCAACGCCCCGACGCCTCGCTCGGCTTCTTTCGCGCTCGAACCCGCGCCGTCGCCGGCCGCGCTTCCCCACCTCTGCCCCCTCCCCGCCCAGCTCCGGCGGCGCATCGTCGTCGTCGCCGCCGCCCTCCTACCCCGCCTTCGGCGGCCGCCACCGCCGGATTCGGCCCCGCCGCCTCCCGCCACGCCAATCCGGCTTCGCCGCGAAGCCGAAGTGGCAAAGCCGGCACCGTGACGCCCCCGCCGCCTACCCTTCCCAACCGCTGCCCTCCCCTACCCGACTGATGGCGCTTTCGCCGCCGATCTCAGCCGTCGGCCACCTTGCTACCACCGCCCGGTCGGGCGGCCACCCCTAGCCCTCCCTCTAAGGCCAGAGGTGGAGAAGAAAGACCCCAAACCCCGAACCCTAACCCTAACCCCAAAGCCCGGCAACGACGGCGTGGCGGCGATAGCTTCTTCTTCGGCGACGACAAGGCGCGGTGAGCTCACTCCCCCTTCTTCCCCTCATCTTCTCAGGTGACTAATGGATTTCACAAAATTAGTCACCGTTGTTGAATAGATCTCTTTTTTGTTATATATGAGTTAATTTTTTGAACCATGTGATATAGATCGAGTGTATTGATTTGTGGGTCTACTTGGTTTGATGTTAAACTTTTGGCATGCCAAAATTTGGATAATTTTGACTGTGTTTGAATTTAGTTAAAAATTTAGTCAAACAATAAACTTTTCGTTCCAGTGGGATGTTTGGGCTCAAAATAACTCATCTGAATGAGAAATTTATTTTTTATCAAATTTTAGTCTAGATTCAAACACAACGTGCCAAATGTTTGGCATCAAACTAAGCGGGCTCTGTGTGTTTTTTCTACGTGGCTGATGTATATGTTTCTGTCAATCACGTCTTCTATCTTGTCAAATAGGATATATCATGTGCAATCATAGTTATGGTGCAATCGTACAATTAAGCAATGTCAAGCATCCAATCAAAATCTAATGGTAAGATGTTTTCAACAAATTTCAAAGGGAAGGAGAGATTGCATATGAATTTCATATGAGAGAGTTTAAATGTAAAATAGCAATCACGGTTTGATATAAAATGAGTGTTTCGAATTGTTTGATTGCGCAATTGCATTGCATGGATGATTGCACGTGATATTTTTTTTAAGTCGATACTGGATACTGTACTGAAATTTCGCATCCGCCGTCCCCTCCGTCGTACGATTCGCAACGAATTCTCTGCTCGAACGGTCGTCGGACCTCACCTCCTCCACGGGCCACGGCGGCGGCAGAGGTCGCGTGGGCGTAGCCCTCTTCGCACCGCCCTCAGATCCTTTCGCGACCCTACTCGGCTCGGGTTCATCCTCTCCCCACCAATTGTCTCTCCCCCAATTTCGGCCTCCTGATCTACGCGCTGCGATTCCTTCTGCTCACGAATTCGGGCGAAAGCTCACGTTTTCCCTCTCCCCCTCTCTTCGCCTTGCGCCTAGATTCCGGCCGGATGGACGGCGGCGAGGGCTCCGGGTTCGACGGCGGCGCGCCCATGAAGAGGCGGCGGAGCAGCGCGGCGAGGCGGCCGAGGCCGGAGCCCGGCGCGGAGCCGCGGGACAGCGCCTCCTCCCCGTCGTCGCCGTCGCTGCCGTCCAGGAGCGGGCCGAGGCGGCTGCGGGTGGTCTCGGACGAGAACGCCGACGGGGCCCACCGGAGGCGGGAGCTCCTCCTGAACGCCCCGTCCCCCGAGCGCGCCACCAAGGGGGGCATCCGGCTGCGCTCCGATGCCGCCGCGGGCGGCGGTGGCGACAGGCCCGAGGGGAACCGTGGCTCGTCGGCGTCGTCCGCCGGGGGCAAGCTGGGGAAGGTGAAGCTCAAGATCCGGAACGTGGTGCCCAAGCCGAGCCCCGACGCGTCGCCTGCGACCGCGAAGCCTCCACGGCCTGTGGATTCGCGGCACCAGCAGAAGCATGGTCATATGGTGAGTGGTCTGAATTATGCCATTGTGTAGTGTGCTTGCATTCGCACCAAACTGACACGTAATGAATTTGGTTCCGAGAGAGGACCCTGTGAAATCAAATAGAGAACTAACCTGATTTTGCTAGGAGCCTAGGAACATAGATAGACTTGCAGAAAGCTTTGTCTGTGTGCATGCGGTTTCAACTGAGATATTGTTTTTCTCTCAACATGTTAAGCTTAGGCGCAAATTTATGTCCTTTGCAAATACTGTATCATCTTCTGTTTACGTTGAGATGCTGATGCTGCACTCAATTGGCAACTTATTCAAAACGGTGGATTGCTTGTAGAACGAAGGCGCCAAAGATTCCGACAGGTCAACCTCTTCACGCGACAAGAAGGCCAGAAAGGAGAGGTCAATTGAAGAAACAATGGTGCAGGAGCAACCAGCCAAAGTTCAAAGGGAACCTTCTTCAGATCCTGTCCGGAAGAGTAGGCGGCTTGCTAAGAAATCCGTGGACGATGAATTAGATGAGGACTTTGATACCAGTAATGCTGGAACACCTGAAGACTGGGACGGTAATGCTCCTGAGCCTAGGAGCAAAGGAGGAAGTAGCTCTAAGAAGAATGCCTTGAAGAAAGCGAAGAATAGGAGCAAGGTGTATGAGGCTGACAACGATTTTATTTCTTCCCGATCTAGTCGAGACTGCAAGAAAAGGTCTAGGGAATCACCTGAAGATGATAATACTGAGGAGGAACCTACCTCTGGCAGTGAGCTTGATGCTGAAGACAATGAGCAAAAATCAGTTACCGAATCACCTGTCAATGTTAGAAGTGAACCTCTGACAACACGTCGACGTGCCCTTCAGTCATGGATGGATGGGAGCAGTAGCAGTACTGTTGAGTTCCCTGATGGTCTACCTCTGGCTCCTTCGAGAAGTACATACTGTCCTTTGCTGTCTTGTTGTCCATTGAATTTTGATTACAGACATCTGCCTTTGTTCTTCTGCTAAATGCATTTGAAACATCTTTCTGTTGAACCAGGCAAGAAGGACAAGCTTTCTGAAGAGGAGATGCTCGCGAAGAAGGCTGAAGCAGCTCAGCGACGCAGGATGCAAGTGGAAAAGGCCACTAAAGAAAGCGAGGTAGGAGAAATATTTGCTCACCTCTTCAATCCTTGAAATGTTCCGATTTCCAAGAGTCGTCAGCTGAATTTGATCCCTGCAGGCTGAAGCTATAAGGAAAATATTGGGCATGGACTCTGAAAAGAAGAAAGAAGAGAGGAAGCAAAAGGAGCGAGAAGAGAAGGTATGATGCATCATTTGGTCTTTCCCTCTTGTGCCTTTCTATATTACTGGTAGCAGTAGCCCCCTTGCTGAACAAATCATGTTCCTCAAACAGGAGCGGGCTGCCAGAGAACAAAATATTGCTGCAACTTCGGTCCGCTGGGTCATGGGTCCCACTGGAACCATTGTTTCATTCCCACATGCAGTAGGTCTCCCCAGCATTTTCAACTCCAAGCCTCACAGGTCATCCTCGCATCCTTTGCATGCTTGCTCCGCAAACATCTGCTAGAACCGTACCTCACGCCATCAGACCTACTACTCTCTTTGTGCCAAGCAGCTACCCTCCTCCACGAGAGAAATGCGCCGGGCCATCGTGCACAAACACGTACAAGTACAGGCACTCCAAGCTGAACCTCCCCCTCTGCAGCCTCAAGTGCTACAAAGCTGTCCAAGGGAACACATGACAGGCCTCTGGAAACATGGTGTCAACCGTCAAGGGTTTGTGCTGTCTTCTGCTTCCCCTGCATGGTCGGAAAATAAGGCCGGGTGCCCAGGGTGGTTTACCCTGGTGATGCGCATTTGCGCTTGAGTTCTGAATGATGGAATAAGGTTGTGCCAACGCACGTATAGAAATGGATCTCTACATGTAGATTTTGTGGGTAGAGTGAGCTGTAGAAGATTTTGTACTGAACCTTGTGATAAGGTGTACTGGATGTTATAGTTATCCCACAATGTGTTTGCTATTTCTACGTTTTGAGAAAAAAAAGATGGTTTTGTTTGTTGTAGGTATGGTCGTATGGACGTAGTATGTAATAAAAGCGCAGAATAAGTTTGCTGTAACTTGTTTCTTCGACTGTCCTTAAAGGAGTTTCGTGAACTGTTATTTTGTAGTAGTCAACCGTGAATTTCTGTTCATGCTGCATGAGAAAAGAGTTTCAGAAACCGTTTTTTGTAATATGAGAAAATTGAAAAGAATAAAAAAAATGCATGAGGACAGAGTTTCAGAAACCGTTTTTTCGTAGCAGGCAAAAATGAAAAAAAAAAGTTCCAAAAATCGGGGCATTCCGAGAATTGAACTCGGGACCTCTCGCACCCTAAGCGAGAATCATACCACTAGACCAAATGCCCTATTGCGTCTAGTTGTCTCACGAAATCTTGTTCCATGCAAAAGATTACGGTTGGGTGGACCTTCTGTTGAAGTTCGCCTGAGCTTATCATGGCATCATAACATTGGTTGAATACATATACATATACATCGACATTCGATGCAAATGCATTCCACGCTTTGTTCGATAGCCTACCTCTCCCTCTCTGTAGCCTATGCTACTCATCTCAGAAAAGTGGAGACGAGACCATCCACCGTCTCTGTGCATGGGTTGTGGTTGAGCTGAGCTGAGCTGAGCCCTGGCATTCAGCAGCTGGTGGCCTGGTGGGAGCAGAGCAGCCACGCAAAGCTAGTGTTAGTGTAGCGCCGAAGACGCAATTTGCTCAACCACAATACGTAAAACCAAGCGGCGGGAGGCCAGTCAGCGCAAGACGACCGCCACCAGCCACTCGCTCGCGAATAGGCGGCCTTTAAAGGGCGTCTCCGCAAAAAACACCGCCCCACACGGATCGAACAACAAGGCTCTCGTTTCCGCCTTCCTCATCCCGGCGGCGGCGCAGGCAGTCTTCTAGGCTCCCTCCACCCCCACGTCTCCGGCGAGGTGAGCTCCCCTCCTCGGCCCCCTCGGGTCCTCCCTCCCTGCCTACGGCGCTCGATTCGACACCTCCTGCGGTCTGACGGAAAGACGGCCCCAGTCCCCTCCCCCACGGTGTCGCTGGCTATGGATCTGGCGTCTCCGCGCCGCGGCGGATCCGTAGAGCGGTTGAGGGTTAGCTCGCCGTGTCAATCTAGCGGTACGGCGCGCGGATACGGCGGCCGTCTCTGCCTCTTCCTCTGTTCGTGCGTGGAATGGAGGGCGCGAGGGTCGTCTGCTATGTGGTGACCGGGGGGGGGGGCGCTTTGACCATCCACTGTCCCGTGCGTGTAGCTCCTGTTTTATTCTTACGCGACGGTACTTGGCGATGCTAGGACCGTGCCCGTGCGGCTGATATCTCGATTCATGGTGGGATGGACTTTTGGCGTGTGATGCGCAGCTCTGTCCAGTATTTGCGGTTGCTCGAGAGTTGGGTTGCAGCAGGGACGGGCCAGCACGCATGTATTACATGATGCTGTAGGGTGTTCAGTTGTCGCTGGCTTGGTGATTCGGTTGGGGGATCATGCGGCTTTTTCATTTTTTGCCTCTCGATGGCTGATGGCATATATGCACAGCCTGGCTTGAGGGGGTGTTCCCTAACCTAGGCTACCAGCCTAGCACGGGTTTCTCTGGCGAGTGCGATATTCTCGCTTAGCATTTGTGTTCCAACAGCCTTTTTGGATGTGTGTAGCCTCTCAGATATTTAGTGACCGTCTCAAGATATACAAGTGTGCATCACATAATCCGAAGGTAGCAATACCAAAAAAAAAAAGTGCATTGGCAACTGTTATGTGTTCGTCTGTTCATTCATAATCTGAGTGAAGCAGCGCTTGGCTGCTTCGCATAGGAAAACAACTGGTATACATGATTCTAAGGGCATGTTTATGTTCTATTACCTTCATAGCGGCACAGCTGTGAATAAATTAATAAAATGGTTTGGGATCTCAGCTGCATTTAAGTACGGCCTCCTGATGATTCATACCCGTAGCCTATGTTCTTGTGACATTGACTTTGCCTGCTCATGCTCCGCTCTATGCTTATGGCTTTGCTGTTGATGTTCGTGTTTTAATCGTCTTCAGTTCAGTGCGTGTGCATGTATGGAATTTAGCCGCTATCCTGGACCTTGGACCCACTAGATGGCCTCTAACCTAGCACAAGCATGTGGAGACTTCATTTATTACATGTTAGGTCTTACCAGCCTGCTGTGGCATTCTATTTTCCGGTAGCTTCTAGGATGCATAACAGTTAGGACTAAGCATTTGTGTACATGAGTTACATCACACACCAGGCGCTGCTATGGATGTTACTTTGTAGTGCCCCTTCATTTTACTTTTACATTCATCTAGCATCGGCTTTGTTGCACTGTATAATATATGTACATCTACACGTCTATTTGTTACATTGAACTGTCACTTGTGACATTGTATTCTTTTGAGGTGTTAATAACTTAACATTGGAAATTTCCTGTTGATGCTAGCCTGTAAACATTTGGTAAAGTTCCTCCACAATGCTAACCCTAGGTGCACACATATTTGCATGAACCTCTAACTGTAGATTTGAATACTAATATTATCAAGTTATCTTCCTGTCCTTTCCTACCCCAAAGCATAGGTTTCTCTTAGTGCAAGATCATTGAAGTTTCAAGTATGCCTCATATTTCCAAAGCTTTTGTGTTTTGCTTTTGTTAGTGGCCTGTTATTGTTTCCTACAGTGTTTTCAAATCGCGATATGGGTCCTAGTTGCCCAGGCACCGACTAGGTGATTAATTGCGACTAGGCATCCACTAGATGCGATTAGTTTAGGGCTAGTCAACCTAGTCAACAAATCGGTTTAGGCAACTTATTGCAGTATGATGTCTAGTCAATTGGCTACTACATGGAGTAGAAGTAGAACAAATTTACACAAAGTAGAGCCAGAGCTACAGGCAGAGAGGTATTGAGTTACATAACTCATTGCCAAAATGCAGTGCAGAGGACCATGGGAGGGAGGCAGAGGTAGCACCGGCGCAGCGGGATATATTTCCTCCTTCCCACTGCACCTCCAGTTGTGTGCTAGGTCGAAAAACATGGCTCTAGAATATATAGTGGTCCTAGGATGGGCTGGGCCTTGAGGACGTTGAGCTCAAGCCCAAGTTGCCGATCTACCGGCTTGTCGCTTGACTAGACATGACCGATGAGTCGTGACTAATCGGTGATTAGTCGTTGTCTAGGGAGCGATTTGTTGATTAATCATTGATAAATCATGATTAATTGAGCGATTTCAAAACACCGGTTTCCTATTTCACATAAGTCAGTCTGCTGCCCATTTTTTACTGCAGCTCATTGTAATTTGGAGCAGCTTGTTGCTCTTTCTAAGATTTCATTGAATTTAAATACTTGTGCCCATTTTATCTTTAATTGCTTGCATTGTTTTTAAGGTGTCGCCTAGGTGACGACTAGGCGTCCAGGCGACGAAAAATCCTTGGCGTCCGCCATCGCCATGAGGAAGAGGAGAAGAATAGGAGGAAGAGGTAGCGCCGGGCGAAAGTGGAGCCGCAGCGGCGTGAGAGGCGGGGAGGAGGAGTCGCAGCAGCGGCGCGCGAGGCGGGAAGGAGGAGCCGCCGTGGCGGCGCGTGCGAGGGGAGGAGGACCCGCGGCGGCGCGCGCGAGGGGCGGAGGTGGATCTGCAGCGGCGCGCGCGAGGGGAGCAGCGGCGGCGCACGCGAGGGGAGCAGTGGCGGCGCGCGTGGGGAGAGTGGAGACGGGAGAGGAAGAGCGGTCTGGTGGTGGTTGGGCTTCTACTAGGCTGGGCCAGGCTGCCTCCTTCCCCTTTCTCTTATTCTTTTTCCTTTTCTCCCTTCTCCTTCCTTCTCTTTTCTTTTTTCTTTCTTCATCATGCTGTCATAAGGCGTCGCCTTGCTCGCCTAGGCGTTGCCTAGGTGTCCAGGCGGGGGTCGCTCGCCGTGCCTCGCCTTACCGCCTTAAGAACCATGATTGCATGGATCGAAGTGATGTTACCCTTTGCTCTATTTTGAGCTGAACTGAGCCTACCCATTCCCCTTTTCGAGCGTGTCTGTAACAACTAAGATTTGCATCAAATTGACAATCAGTATGGTAACCCGATAGCCTACAAATGTATTTGTTGTTTATTAGATGATAATTCAATGATACAGCCTTGTGTAATTATGATATTATTGTCTGTCTGGTATTACCATATTGGATAGTTTGATCTCTCTGTTGCAGATGCTAGGATGTTGATATTATTACCTTGATTTGATGATGTGTGATAAGGAAGTTCTTCCAACTAATTTGCTTTGCAGCATTTTGTGGCATTGTCTGACTATGATGCCTTTGTTTGGCATGAGTGGCAGGTTAGGTGAAGCGTACCTGATGGACACTTTTTTTTTGTTGGCGGTGGGGGGTAGACGAACCAAATAATTGAGACCAATGTTGGAAGTGTTTCTTGTATCATTTTTTCCCCTGTCCCAATCACTTAAGAAATGTTCTATTGGTGAATAGGGCAGTCTAAGAGCCAGATGTAGGAATAGAGGGATTTCCCCCCCTGTGTGTCGTTTCATTAAGCAAGAGCTAAAGTTGGGGGGGGGGGGGGGGGGGAGGAGTTGACTCTTCTGATAATTTCCCAGAGTACCGTTGAACAACAAAACTCTGCTATTTCTGAATACCCTTTTAGCATTGCTTAGCTTTATGCACCATTTTGCATATTTGTTGCTACTATGTATCTTTATTTTTATGTCATTACTATACCAGTTTTGTTATGTTTAAATTGCCTTAACCTCCCATTGTAGGTGCTACTATAATCATATAATTTGAGTGAGCCAAAATCTGTGATGCTGTGTGCACATGTCTTCATTTATTAAGAATATCTTTCTACCTTGGTGAAGATATGCTGTCTGCCTGTAGCTCCCACGTATGAGCTCACAGAATCTCCATTTGTTTCAGGCACTGGTCATCTGACCTAAACAGCAAGCAAATGGCAGGTGGCAGGGTTGCACATGCCACGCTTAAGGGCCCTAGCGTGGTGAAGGAGATATTCATTGGACTCACCCTGGGGCTGATCGCTGGTGGCATGTGGAAGATGCACCACTGGAATGAGCAGAGGAAGACTAGATCCTTCTACGACATGCTTGACAAGGGCCAGATCAGCGTCGTTGTCGAGGAGTAGTTTTCTTGCATCAATTCTGAAGTTGTTTTCGTCCAGTTTCCAAAACTCCCTGGAGAACATGGCAAGGGAAAGCTGTGGAGATTTTCTTGAAAAATAAGCATAACCATTTGAGAACACCAGATTTTGTTGAATTTCCTTACCTTATCATGAATGTTTGAACGTGTCCATGTCATAAAACAATCTGATCTAATTTTACCTGCTTTTATGTGATCTCTGCACGTAATTGTGCCCGGTTTATGCTAGTATCTTTTATGTGAATGGATCGGTGGGTTACCTAACGTACCATTTGTTGATGGCGATTCGTATGACATAATTTTGAGTGCATGAAGCACTATAAACCTTGACGACCTGTTGCACGCTCAGGCTCAGATGGTGCTCTTTCATTTGGTAACGTCACCGGTTCGGTCAAGATCAAGTTTTTTAAGGTTTTCCTGTGCCTTTCACTGTCGTTTTCACGTCCGTCATGGATGAAGTGACCTCCATTGTTTGATGCCAGCAGTTCCATTTTGCTTTGGTCACATAGCAGGTGTTTAACAAGTGCTTGTTTTTACCAGGTGTAGGAAATAAAGAGAAGCATTCATACCTTACCGACGCAATAATGCATCTTATCATGTGCAACTGTTTTGTTCCTATACAGAAGAAAGAGAAGCTGGTGTTCTTTTGTTGCTGCTCCAGTGCTTGGGTGACTAAGGAACAGATGGAGCAACATAGGAGAGGGCGCTGTCAGCAGACACGATCCGGTGAAGAAATTTGGAACAGAGATTTGGCCTTCGATTTGATCGCTTTGGATGTGTTACTTTGCACTCAAGTTATTTTTTATGCCTTTCTCCTTGCTTTGAGGCTTGATATGAGTTCTCAACTTTTGTGATGCACACGTAGTGTCAACTTTTGCGGCTTTATAAGTTATAGATAATCTTGTGATTGTGAAGCTAGCATATCTGATGAAGCCATGGAAATGTCTAGCTGGTTCCACGAGGAAACACAAAGAATACATCAGATCTGAGCAGAGACGCACGCTTCAGAGTTGGAAGAGGGAATTACATTACATGACACTTATTCATCACACTACAATACAGAAAGCACAACCACCAAAACACAAAATTACATAAGATCGAGCATAATCTCTTACACACAGGACAGACAATTATTGAGACAAGCAGAGCAGGCGATAGGTGGGTAGATTTAACACAGCAACAGCAGATAGAGCCTATGTAGTAATTCTCAAAGAAAGCAGCCAGGTAGATGTGATCATGTCAAGCCATGGGGCGCAGGTGCAGCCAATTCATCTTTGTCTTGTTGCCAACCACCGTGGCGGATGGGTCATCAGTAGTGGAGCATGTGCGGGTCGCCGATGGGCATGGCGGCGGCGGCGTAGGGCAGCTGCCACGGCCGGAGCAGCGGGTCGTCGGCCGGCGTCTCCTCCTGGATGTCCATGGCGACGCCGCTGAAGTCCTCGACGACGCGGAGCACCTCGTTGACGGAGCGCAGGCGGTCGCCGAGCTCGGCGGCGCGGGCCCGGAGCACGGTGTTCTCCTGCTCGACGCGCGCGTACTGCGACGCGATGTCGGCGGCGCGGGCCGCCACGCGCGCGTTGTCCGCCTGCAGGCGCGCCACCTCCTGCACCAGCTCGTCCAGGTGCTGCTGCTTGCGCAGGCGCGACCGCCGCGCCGACTCGCGGTTCGACAGCCGGCGCTTCTCGCGCCGGTGCGTGTCCGCCGGCGGGACCGAGTCGCCGTCCGACCCGGACGTCCTCCCCGCCGGCGACAGCGGCGACGGCGTCGACGACGACATCAAGGCACGATCTTTTTTTTTTGTCTTTCCTCCGCGAGGAACCGGCCTGGCCTACCTCCAAATTAATTCTCTGCTGCTGCTGCTGCTGCTGCTAGTGCTATTATTCAGCGATCGTTGAGGAAAGCAAGAGAGAGAGAGAGACGAGGGAGAAGAGGGAGAGAGGAGAGAGAGCACGGGGGAATGGCGGATCCTGAGGAGGGCAAGTTATGAGATCACATAAAACCAGTAGAGGAAGACGACCGAGAAGGAGTGGAGGAAGCAGGAGCGGCGCAGGTGAGTGGCGATCTTCATAAAGCTCAGAGATTGAGCATCAAGATGCTGCTTCCCAGCCAAACCATGGCCGGCGAGAACGAAACCTCCCTCCAGCGCAAGGAACCCCGGAGAACCCCAACACAGAAGCTTGGTGGATCTTCGGCCGAGATCTACCAAGAACAGCGGCAGCTCTTGGACGGGGGAAACTCGACCCGAGGAGGCTGCTCTGCTCGAGCTCGAGAGAACCGAGAGGGATTGGGGGGAAGCGGAGGAGAGGGTTGCCTGGGGAAGAAGGTGAGCCACTCAATCGGCGGCGGCGGAGAGGGAAGGGGGAGGGGATCAGGTTAGCCGGGGAGCCTTATTTAATGCCGGGCCGAGGGCATTTCGGTAAACTCCCGCGCAGGGGCGTTCTGGTAATCTTGCCGTGGGATCGGGGAGGTTGCAGAATGGCCTCGGATGAATGAATGATGGGGGAAAGGTGAAGGGAATCTTTACTAGTCTGGTCTTGGGTGCCTGTCAATGGACCTGTGGGCTGTTCTCGCTCCTGCATCATGCGGCCGAATTGCTAGGTGCACCGTGAGCGGTGTACCCCGGTGCGGTGCGCCGTTGGGACGGCCTGGGCCGACCGGGGTGTTTGGCAGTTTGGGTGGCGTGGCTAACTTATTTGGAGTGTATCCTATAGTGTTTTATTTTATATTATGTGGTGGTATGACATGTTACGTGTTGTCACGAGAAGAGGTATATAGTTTTTTTTTTAAGCTTAGAGACTAGACTTGCGATGAAGGTACGATGATACTATTAAGTTGATATTTAAGGGTGGTCTATTCCAATCAAGCTCACGGGAAAACATTAAAATGGTATGAAGTGTTCGTTATATTACCTTTTTCAAGGATGTTTTTATGATATTATTATAATATTTAGATCAATAATACCCCCTCCGTTCCAAGTTGCAAGGGTTCTAAGTCTCTACAAAATTCATTCATTACTCCATGTATATATATTTAATATGTGTCTAGATTCATCACCATCCATATGAATATGGAACGGACAAAAAGAGAGCTAGAATCCTTTACAAATTTGGGATGGAGGGAGCAGTAAGAAACACTGTTTTTTTTTTGTTTATATCTTTGTGTCTAACCTTCAACTCAAACAATGACTTGTTCGGGGTCAACCTTTCGAAGTGTGTAATATTGTGGCTACAGTTAAAACTACCGAGGCCCTTTTGGAACACGGGAAGTTTGCAAGGTTCGCATAGCGATTTTACAGTAATCAGTCCGGTTTCACAGTAAAAAACACTGAAAATAGAAAAGTTTCTGTGTTCCAAAAAATACCTTATTTGACGTATGCTCATGAGGTTAAGAAGCTAATTATTTAATTGAAATATCTTCATGTCGGCATACGGCGGTGAAGCAATATTTTTATTCTCTTGAGATTTGTGGTATTGCATGCTCCACTTGATAGATGCAGAGTGTGTGTTCGTCCTTCAATTAGAATTTTATGTCATGTCACATTTTGTTTAATATTTTTCCATCTTTCAAGAAGGGGGAAAAACAAAGCAAAGCCCGGCATACTTGAATCGCAATTTTAGTACGAACAATTTTGCACCTCTCGACAACCTTTTAAGTAAAAGTAAAATGGTGGAGGCAACACAACACAAGAATCAGTTCCCCCTCAAATTGTTTATCTTGATAACAAGAGATCACTTTTAATACCCACCTCCGTTTGCACGGACCACATGAGCAGCTGAGCTCAAGGTACCACCATTTCCACTAATGCCCCTTGAAAGGAATCTTTGCGCTTTTCCGAAAGAGCAGTTGGAGCCAACTAACCGGGGGTCAGCCGGGGGATATTTTTCTTTTCCACCTGATTGATTGGATGCATGGTTTTCGTTTCTCTTTCAGGCGAAGTTACCTCCCATGAATCATCGACGAATTATGAATTTTAATTTGGAGGGAATGAAATAGGTACGCTTGGAGCGCAAACATATACGAGTGACCTTACTCAACTATTTTCACACACCTTTTTTTTTCTGAAACTGAATTTCTATAGACGCAAAACATAGCCGGGCATCTGAAAATTGAGAAAAAAAATCAGAAAGATATTGGACGATGGACAAGTTAGATCCATATTAAAATTTCTTTTGAATCGCAACAGCCTGTCATGATTTTTAGGCATTACACAACATCACACTGTATAGGCTTTGTTCATCAAAAAGATTAAAACACGGAATCTATACGGTAGCAACACTGTATACAGAATTGAGTTTAAATTTGGTACATCCCTCGGTCCCTACTGCTGCAATCAGCCTTTGAGCAATTCCAAAAGAGCATTTATAGCAGACATCTTTTATAGGTTCATTGTATCTTGTATAGGTACCTGACCATATACAGTGTCTCCTGCTTATTTGAAGAGCTCAAGCCTACAGCTTCTAGCAACAACTTTTGTTAGTGCTTAAGTAAGTTTTATCAAATACAAAACCTGTTGATACAGTTTCTTTTCTCTGAAAACAACGGAGTAGTCTAGTGTGAAATCAGATCGCATCCTTTTTTTTCCTTAGGAAAAGAGATCATTTTCAAAAGAGCTATGCATACGTATGCATGATGACACATGGAAGCACATGAAATTAATGTGATGGAACATTGTCAACAACAATAGTTCCACCAATGTTTTTTTTAGAAAAGCCACACAGAGTATTGCATTGGTTATCATCATGTAGGATGATCACGCGTATCATCGTAAATTATTTCGATGGGCTTTTTGGACTGATATCCCTAATATACTAATCACTCTCCAAGCAACCTAGAGAAAAGTTGTACCAAAGCCCGGCCCATAAATTATATATAAGAAGAAACAGAACCTCACAAGTACCATGTCCCAGATATATTTATTCATATCAAATGAGCTCAAGGAAATAATCCATGGAATTCATGATCATTTGGAAAATATTGTGTAGGAGGAGGATGAGTCCAAAATATACTAGACCGCAAACAAATTCGTGAGCTGGAATTTTCTTGTTGTATTCATTATTCTTGGAGGTAAAAATGGACTGGGAAAAGGGGACAAACATGGCCACCTCAATTATTGTTGTCCAGGGTCTTATATGTTTGGGCCTAACATTGTGGGCTCCACCTCGCTTGAATGTGATGCCTCCATGATTGCCCACGAGAATGAAAATTTTGTGCATTTCTTGTGTAGAATAGGCTTCTATTTCTTTTCATAGAGTATCGAAAAAAAGTTTCAATGCAGAAATAGTCGTATGGAATTTCCGAAAAGATAGAAAATTTTTTTACAAGGCATTTTCAGATATTTATGCATTTCATTTATACCCCTATAATCCAGGCAGGGCCTATTTGGAAACATAATTTTCTAAAACTATAGTTTACAATACTATAATTTGCAAATGACCTGACATTACCATGAATTTATCTAATTTTATTGAAACCAACCTATGTTCTCGAATATTTATCGGTGGCTAGTTTATTTTTAACTTAAAAGCGTCAAATAATGAAAAACAAAGAGAGTATTTGTTTTGGGCCTACTAATTGTTTGGATGCAACATCACAAACTATAGTATTTGAGCAAAAGGCTAGCTAAAATACGAAAACTTTTTGGAATGACTTTCAAATGCTCCAAAAACACATGATATGCAACACACCATGGTTTTCTAAAACATATCTTTCTAAAGAAAAATCAAACACATCATTAAAAATACTGTAGCCGTATGCTCATATACCATGATATTGAAAACTACGAAAAGGCTTCCAGGGGGCTTATTTTTAACACATAGTAAAGGAGTCTTGCTCAAGAAATTAACATGGTAAAGTGATGATTCGCACCTTGGTTGTTAAGGTAGATCAAAATTCTGGATTCTGTAAAGATTGATGATGGAGCAATAATAGTATTGTAACATATATATGTGGACGAGACGCTCATGAATAAAAAACAAAAAGCATGGCTTACCATTGAGTATAGTGGCCTTGTACCTCCTAGTAAAAGATATATACTTTAGTTATTAATAATTAATACGTTTACATGGTCGGTGGGCATCTGCATTCATGTGCACACAACCGTCCACACACATGATTCCTGCTAATAAAAGATTCTCAGGTATATTCTGCAAATACATTTATCTGGTGGGGTTGTCTAGAAAGTATGCGTCCTCAATTCCTCATGCATTGGCAGATCGATGGAAGGAGCTCCTCTGCAGTTTCCGCACATGCAATTGAGTCAATAACACGTGGACCCCGCATAGGATTCACATGTTAGGTTAGGGACACAACTGCAAAACCCTAAAAATGGATTTTGATGTCAACTTATATTGCTCCTTTCGTGTCAGATCTTTTTCAATAGATTTTGTAGTATAATCATTCAACATTTAGTTCGATAGTAACGCATGGGTTAATAATGCACACGGCGACTTGGACCACGATGGGCACAAATTTTAACTAGTGAGTTTGCTTAATTATTCATGTCACAAACCATGAAAAATTGGCATCGCTGTCGGAGGAGTAAGAACCCACTGCATTATTGTAGAATTTTGGTGTTACTTATCTTTTACTCTTTCTGAATATGCCATACTTTCGCAGGAAATGATAGACGTTGTTGCTATCTACAGGTGCTCCAAGAAAAGAAAAAGAATCAATTCTCTCAATGCCACCAAAATTTTTAAGTGTTCTCTCGTTGCCATCAAATTTTTCGATTTTCCTTCTCTACCACTATTTGAAATTTTCAATTCCTCCATTGTCATTCCGTCACGGTTTCTGTTAAGTCCAACGCCCAGCCCGCTCCCTCGCCCGCCGCTCGCCCAGGCGGCGTCCTATGGCGGAACCGCCGATTTAATCCGGACTAAGCACACCTGCCACCTCTGGCTTGCAGTGCAATTAGACCGAACTAAACCCGGTCGTCCGTCGAGAGTCATTCGGCTCCCGATATTACCCTTTCCCAGAGGAACCGACATCATACAAATCCAGCCCTCGAGAGAGCCACAACAGTTACACCATCACAGACAGTTGAAATAGAGTATAAGTAGATTTACTTTACAAACCAGTTCGAAATAAAATACAAGTTTCAACGTAATGCCATACGAAAGTCAAGTTCGAATCAGATAGCGGAAGCGATTTCACAAACATCTCACAGCGGAAACGAAATACTTTGGTAGTCTTCATGCAATGATGATCGAGGTGAGCAGCACCGAGCCCACCGGTACTACCCTCCTCCAGGCACTTGTCCAGATGTCGTCGGTACCTGTACTCAAAAGGTGGCGGCAAACCCTGAGTATTAATTACTCAGTAGGACTTAATGGATTGACTTACGGCTGACGCAAAGCTTGCTTACTATCATGTGGATCCTTAGCCATAGATTTTAGACAGAAGCATAATATCATAAAGTAAACAAGTCTCAACATTTGCATATAACTCTATAATAATAATAACTTCCAGAAATATAAGCAACACAGTAGTACAAACATGTAGTATTTAAAAACATGAGTAATAATTATAAAAGATTTAAATAGTTACTACGTTGCCCGTGTGCATTATCAGCATTCCTACACCTGGTGGGCATCAGCGATTCGAATCGATTTTAATTCCCGGGAATAACTATCATGCCAGGGGTATATGCTTACTAACCATCGCGCTTCCACATATAGCCCCAATCTTAACCTGTCTCATCCCAAGTTTGATTCACTCCCGCCTAGCCTCCGGGTTGTGCCCCCATGACGAGCCCGCCGACATCTCGGTCTCCCCGCCATAAGTACCAAGCTCCCCCGGGCCACCTTTCTCTCAACCAGCGGGTAGTAATGTGTCTCTGTGCTTCGGACGAGCCCAGAAAAGACTTTTTCGGTCCCATATCCCGGATAAGCACTCTATCAATGTTATGCCGAACAGCAGGCGAAGCGGACGGGCCTTAAACGACTTGGGCGGAGCCAAAGAGTACAACAACGCACACCCCCAAAATAAGATTCTTCTCCGCCCGGTCTCCATTTAGTTCAAGAACATAATATTACTTCCTCAACAGTAAAAGTTTCTGTGATTTTTGAAACCACCTACGCGATGAGTGACTCCTTTCACTCGTGTCTACTCGCACCTAGCAATTCTAGGCAACTCGTCCTACGAATTCTAGGTATAGGTGCTAGGGCCAGGGCGGCCAGAGAGTCTAATGCAAAGGTTTTCAATCAACTTCTAATGCGGATGCGTAATCATCAATCAAGATAACATTAGCTGGGAAATTTATGGTCCTGCCTACCTTTGGCTACTTTAAGAAAACAACAAACTAAGCTAATGTTAGTTTGCCGGGTTGTGGGACTTTGCCCCAGTTAATCCCTTGATCACTTGGACAACTTCTCCTTTCAAACACGACCGATGGGCCCTCCAGGTCGTGCTTGGGTCTTAGTTGGTCTTTTGGACCACCGTTGGTTGAAGTAGCTCCACGCACTTGCTTATTGGTCACGTATCTGCAACGAATGTCACTATATGAATGATATGCAAGGTGCAGTGAATATGATGCACAGGTACTAGCACACATATGAACAATCATTTCTTGGATGGACAGAAAGGCGGTCGAAAAAACTACGTAATATGGAGTACTCATATGAGCTGGGAGCAAACACACAACCATAAAGTCATCCATGTACAAGCTATTGATCATATTGACAACATATTAACGATGTGAGCCGATGAACAAATCATAGCTATCTAGTCACTTGGGTTACTAACATAGACATGACGATTCAGTAACAAGTTGAAATCATACGTCTCATGCATTCATAGAAAACATTCATTGGGTATACAACGAAATAACATATTCAATGAATTAAAACCCTATTTGCCTTCGTGTGGTTAGACAGCACCAGAGTAGTGCAAGGAATGCATGTAATGGTTAAGTTGATTGAAAATGTCATGCTTAAGCCAGAGGATGATATTATGTACAGGAAAACACATGATAAGTGAAGAATATACAATGGTGATGCCACCAAGGAAACAATATAAATGGTTTATTTTGAATCGGTGGTTTAATATTAAAATTACCACTTCATCGCTGGCAGATACACAAACTCAAATGACCTCAAACTTCTCAGATGCGAAGTTCTACATTACACTAGACTACCAGTAAAGTTTCACCCCAAAACAAGCTACCCATTAATTATTAGAATCCCCAACAAGTTTCTTAATATTAAAATCCCTAGATGTATCAAAATTCACAGGAATGGTTTCTGGGTATCAAAATTTCCGAACAAGCATAACATGGCATGAGTATCAAATATAAAATCTAGTAAGTAAAATAACTATGGGTTGATGGGGCATCTATTTTCCATACATTTAATATAACCCATTTCGTATGCATTTTAGAACAGTGGCAATAAAATACACAAAAATACTTTCTGGAACCTAAACATGATTAGGACACACCATGATTTTTCTTAGAATTTATTAAACACGCTAGGACCACTTTTTTCTATTATTTAGTTAAACATGCATTAAATTGTCATTTTCAAATCACCATCAAAGCTTGACATGCACAACTTCAAATTTCATCAGGGAGCTACATACATTACAAAGAACACATATAAAATCTAGAAACTTGTTTAGGGCAAACTCTATATAGCAATCATTTTTTCATGTTAATAAAAGGCTTAAAACACATGCACAAGGGCAAATCAGTAATCATACAATCAATGCTAGGGCTACCAAAAATCACATAGGGTCTAGATACTCTAGTATAGCTTCTGTCCAAGTTTCATAGCATTTGGAGTTCATCTAGACCACTTTTACCATTTAAGTAGATTTAGAATGCATGCAACAAACCGAGGGTAAAACAGTCTTTTCACACATCCACATCTTACCGATCCTGTAGATCTATTTACAAGGATTACAATGCAACTGAGTTTGTTATTTTTGGATTTTTATTTAATTTCCTATGAATTTTCAAAGTTCACTGTCGAAATATTAAAAATAAAACGAAAATCAATTGACCCAGGGACCTATGCGCAATTAATTATAGACTCCAGGGGTTAGGTTGGAAGTCCTCCAAGGCTCAATGTACAGCGCATAAATCAAAACGTAAATACTCAAAAGAACAGGGGCCAGCTCGCAAAATCGCCGGCCCCTTTCTTCAACCTCCCGATTGGGGGAGCAGGGCGGCAGCGCCCGCCGGAACCGGCAGGGCGGAGCCCCTAGGCGCACCGGCGGAGGCGGGTGAGGGAGAGAGAAGGGTGGGGACCTTACCCCCACAACCGGTTTCGACAGGGAGGGCTCGGAGGAGGCCCGCGACGGTGAGCAGGGGGCGGCGAACTCCGGCGACCAAATGCGAGGCGGTGGAGGGGCTATAGCCGACGAGGTCTAGGGATTCGGCGGAGGGTGGGGTGGTGCGGCCTAGCACGGTGGTTTGAGGGCGTGGGGATGGATGGAGGCAGGGGACCGAGCTCGCACAGAGCTTCCAATGGTGGCCGGCAATGGCGGGCAGGAGGGAACGATAGGCGAGGCGAGGCGAGGGCGCTCGGAGCTGCGGGGTGAGCGAGGGATGGGGAGCAGGGCGCGCGTACGGGAGCGGTGGAGGGCAGCAGTGCCGAGTGCGCCCGCTTTATGGCGGCCGGCGGCCATGGCGGTGAGCAGGTAGGAGCCTCCTGCCGCGTGGGCGCGCTGGAGGGGGAGAGAAGGGATGGTGGCGCAGTGTGGACACGGTCCGTAGACCCGGTGACAATGACAGGTGGGTCCGGGGCGAAGGAACAAAAGGGTCGGTCTATAAACCGGGTGTACAAATCGACGGACGCAGGGACCAAGTGGGACCCACAACGCCTGCTGCCCGCGGGATGGGATCTGGGGCTCTGCCATGTGGGGCCCGCACGTCATGGACTAGGAAATAAGGAAAAATCCGAAAATATAAAGATCTCCTGTTGACTGCAGAAACCTCCGTTTGAAATACTGGTTTTTAACTAAACTAGAGGTCGAATTTGGCAAAACCCAAAATACAATAAATGTTCAAAATTTATTACTCTACAACTTTGTTTTAATTTGTGTCACCATGTTATATTCAAATTTTAGGAGAAATTTGAATTCAAAAGCTGTAACCCAGTTTGACCAACTGAAACCCTCAGCTTAGAAATTATAAAAGTCTATTCTAGGTGCATTTTCATGAAAATTTTTCTATACCAATGTTGTTCACAACTTCATTATCTACAACTTTCATATACAAGGTTTTGTATGATCATGTCTTTTGGTTGTTCAAAATTTGAATTTCCCACTCAGGCCTAGTTTGACAGATTTCACTAAGAGACAGAAATTAAGCTAAAACACCATGCAAACATTTATGCATGTCAGCACCTGAAATACCAAAGTTGTCCCTCCTCAAATTTTCTACAGGTTTGGTATAGAAAGTTTTGGTTAGATCATGCCATATTTTGAACTACAATCACATTTGTATTCAAAGGTTCGGTAAAACTGCAGTTTCAAATCATGCGGAGTATTTCTTGTTTTCAACTTTTGAACCACCAAATGAAGTCCAATTGATTCAAGGCCAGATGAATTTGAAAGGTAAGGGATCCAATTTCACTTCATAGAAAGGAAGATTTTGAAGTTGTATAGTCAAATCGAAAGTAATTTCAGAATGAAATTTGAAAAAGAGTGTCAGCTCTAGACTTAGCAAAATTTCCTGAGCGTAGGCTAACCTGGTTTGGTTTGAACTTTTGAACCGCTTAACATTTGATTATGAGATTAGTCAAAATAGCATATTTGAAGGCAACGTCTTGAACTAAAATGTTTGCATTTGATGTCTTACATGAAAATGTATAAATGTTTAACTTCTCAACCAAGCAACGCAAAGTTTTGCGTATCCAGTCTTAGAAAATTTTTGACTTGGTGGTTTATTGACCTAGTTATTATTCTTCTCAAAGCATAATTTAGTCCAAATCCTTGATTATCACTAATCTAATCGTGTGTCAAGGCTTTTAAGATGCCGGGGGCATCACACGCCCTAGCCGCATGCCCGTCACTCGCCGTGGCCACCAGCTCAATGGAGTCATAATCGTTGGGGCGGCTTGTCCTGGTAGCGACTCGATGGAGTCATAGTCGTTGGCGGCGGTGCCGATGGCGTGGCGGCAGAGCCAGAGCTGTTGGCGTTGCGCAGCCGTGCCTCTCCTCCGTGCCCTTTCTCCTCGTCCGCATCGATGGCGGTGGCGTGTTGCAGCAGCTGTGCGACGGTGTGGAGCAGCGCCGACGGTGGCAGCGGCATGGAGTAGCAGCTGCGCCAGGGGTCAGATCCAGACAAGGAGCGTCGGCACGTCTCCCCCTCGCGCTCTTCGTGTCCGGGGAGGTGGTGGTGGAGGCCGCCGCCACTGCGCTGCGAGTAGGCGCGCGTGCAGGCGCCGCGCCGCCACGAGCCGCGAGCAGACGCCCGCGCGAGCGCCGCGCCACTGCTTGCGGAGCTGCCGTCGCGTTGCCGCTGCCGCCAGAGGAAGTCTAGCGCCGCGGGAAGCCGCCGCCATCCCAGAGACGCGCCGCCGTCCCAGAGAGGCGCGCTGGCACGCGGCCACCGCCCCGGAGGCTGGCTGGCGCGCGGGCTCCGCCGCCGCCCAGCGAGTGGAGGTGAGGAGCCGTGCTTGGCCTGCGTTGGGAGAGAGCAGAGAGAGGATGAGGCGAGAGATAGAAGAGAGAGGATGAGACGAGAGATAGAAGAGAGATGGGGGCGAGGGGATAACGAAGGTAAGTAGTGGGCCCAGCCTGCCAGCGACCAAAACTTCACAGAACTGTAACGGAATGGCAATGAAGGAACTGCAAATTTTAAATAATGGCAGAGAAAGAAAATCGAAAAATTCGATGGCAATAAGGGAACACCAGAATTTTTTGTGGCATTAAAGGAATTGACTCGGAAAAAAAAGGCATCAGCCAATGTTCACCAGATTGTGACTCTGTCAATGTTGTTTAGTGGATGGCATGTGTGTCCTCCACCCATAGTGACTCACGAAATATACTTCTATCTGCAGAGTGACTTCTTCGTGAAAGGAGGAGTAGAATAATAATAGAATAATGCACCGGATACATGTAATTGGTCTACTTAAAACCAAAGAGTTGATATATATTATTTCCCCTAGCTCGAATCAAAATGAAAAGCACCGCCTTTTGTCGTGAATGTCCATTTTCCAAGGACATAAATTTATTGAAGATCAACCAATGATAATTAGAAGGCGCAAGTATAGAACGAAACATGGTGCAAACTGCAACAACCTCTTGTATTATTGTCAAAATTTGTATTCAAAGTGTACAACAACTTATAATTTAGAGTGGAGGGAGTAAATTTCTAGTTAATTAGGTTGTGACTAAAAGATACGTTAACAGAAAGCACGTTTTTCACTAGACTAATGACTTTCATTATCCATGGCACAAAACCAACGCAAGCACGGCTTTGGTGACGTGTTCGAAGATAAGAAACCACTACACTGAGCAGTGGTTAACCGGTTATATGTTGAGGTTCTTTTTGCCGAATAGACCATATGGCTGCAAATGATGCTGGGTGCTACCTTTGTAGAAGCTTGAAATGAACAATACGCTAGAAGTGTATGACAAAATGTCTACAACAAAGTGACTCATACGTTACCAAGTTGTTTAATCTTAGGATTGCATGTGTTTCAGCGCCATCAACATCCATGTACCATGAAATATATAATGTTGTAAAATGAGTTTGCGGCATGGTTCATAAGATTATCAGCTTATTTCTAACACACTTAAGGTTAATGCACACGAAATTATATTAGTCTACCTAAATGTGCCCTTGTTTCAAAATATATGTTTTATACAAATATAACTGTGGTTAGAAAAAACTGGAGCCGTTCATCAAGCAAAATCCAATGGTTTAAAAACAGGTGGTACCACAATATCGGTATCAGAAGGTACAAATAGGTAGGTCCGGTACCCAGAACAGTGAGACCGGTACCGATACCCTTTCATTCTTTATAACTGTTCAATAATTTGGCCAAAAAAATAAATAAAAGGGAGTGATACCGTCTAGTACCATTGGGTACCTTTTCAATTATTGTAAAATCTCTATATGTTTTATGCTCAAGGGAAAAACATGAAGATGAAAGAAATTAGAAAAAAAATCCTAGGGAGAGGGCAAGATCTTCCCTAAGGCATTGATGGAAATACAGAAATTTCTTCCATAAGATTGAGCAAAGGCCAAAAAACTCAACTGCCATGACACTACATTGATGGTGTGGACAGCCCTTTAGCCACGCATCACGCTATAGCCATAGGTGGACCATGCATTACACTGAAATATCACATCAAGTGACTTTTTTAAAAAAAAATAGGGAGTCGAACTCTCTACCTGTAGGTTGCGATTCTTCACGCCTATCATTTCAATAGATGTTGGATAGGGAAATCAAGTCAAATTCTCTGTTACTTAGGATATTATCTCTTAAGTTCTTCGTTGAAAATTTATTAACCATGCAATTTAGAATGTTTTCTATATATGACAGTTATATATATCAGTGAACGCAACCGGTTTCAAATTAGAAAGGATAGTAACAAGAATGACTTTTTTCAATAAAAATAAGAGCAAGAAGGGAGAAATAAATGTCTACGACAAATAAAGGTAAAGCAGAAAGAAAGAACAAGACACACATAAGCACGAGTACCTAGTTGACTATGCCGTACCCGATTCTGCTGGAATCCAAAGTTGAAATTATTAGCAGCCGTTCCTTTCTCTTCCTGATCAATTCAAAAACGATGGGAGTTCATTGTTTAATCCTGCTTTATATCACACATCGTTTACATTGCTGCAAGCATGGGCCCCTGAAAACCATACACTAACACTTGGACTCAGGAATGTTTATCCAATACCGATTAAAATCTTGAAATGTTTGGCAACACATTGTGAAATTGGAAATTTCTCGGCAAGCAGACAGTGCCACGTCTTGCTCCTGTGCTAGTACATGTTTTTTGACTTAATTTTCTTATGGTACATGTACACCCATTGCTGTAAAGTTTTTTTAAAAGGACATGTATGACTCTCTGTATCTTTCCATGCTGCAAAAGGAGCTTTGTTAAGCAGCCACTTAGGTAACAAGTCCCCACAATCTTTCATCCAAAGTGGGTTTCCTCTGGCCACCGTACCAGACAAGAGGAAAACCTAACACAGGATTTTAAATGACAAGAGATCTCCAAGGCAAATAAATTCATATAATAGTCTCCATGAACCAAACCCACACAGGAAGCACATGCATGTATGCGATAACAAAAATAAGATCGTGTGGATTGAGTTGTTTTTAGTCTTTATGAATGAACTAATCCTTTTACTTATTATATATGCTACATATATATGATCAACCTAATAGTAGTAGATCAGCGTACTGAGAGAGAATAATGTCCTAACTACTCAAAACGCACTTCTGGTTCTCCTGATTAATTAGAGAGAGGACAGAGGATGGGACTAAGAGGAGAAGATCAAAGCAGCTACAATTAAAAAGAAACTTAAGAAAAGCCAAGTGGGGCGTGCCCTGTCCCTCAAAAGAGCACCATAAACGTGCTTGAATCCAGTGGCCACTTTGGCATGTTTCTCTGCACTGATTTGCTGATGAATCCCTTCCCTCCTTTCCGACCACGTTTGAAGGTCAGGCCGGACTCCAGAAAAAGGTCACAGTTTCAGAAGCACTAACGAAGGTTCCAAGCTGCACACGATCACAAAGTTTTTGAGTAATCCCGGTATCGATTGATCGGTTCCATGTCGTTGCGCGGTAACAAGGAGAACATGTGTGTTTGTTCTTGCCATATATATATTTCATGTGTCGAGTTTGAATGACTAGTTTATATTCGAGTGATCGCTGACCGCATACCGCCGACCGGAGTATCATATCCGGTTTCTCACCCGGAATTTTAAGCGGATTAATTATGAAACTAAGATTCAAAAACTATGTACCCAAGAGGATGAAAAACCGAAACAAAATTGTAGCCAGCAGTGCCACCGCCGGCTCTTGCAGAGGTAAGGTGGGACACCCATGGTTTGGGAAATTTGGTTATGTCCAGCGGTGTTTGATTGCGATGGTGTCCTTCCAAGTGCATGCATCCATGTGTGGCATCTCGAGTTCTATGTTTCTTTTTCACCCTTCTTTTATTTATTTTTTGGTGGTGTTGACAAAGCCCGCCAACCACACCCACTCCATGATTTTATTCTCGATTGTTATTCCTGCATGGATGATCCAAGAAACGAGGTTGACAAATCCATGTCTCATGGCTGTGTGGAGAACACGGTTTTTTTATGGGGAGGATAAGATGGATAAAGTTGTGGAAAATATACACGGACTGTAGATGAATAACGTTTCATCATCTGTAAGATATACAGCCGCCGGCTGCAGATAGCTTCAACCCTGAAAGTAGATAAATGACTATATTGTCCGTGAAGAGCCAGTTGCAAAGGCACCTGTATCACTGTCCTATCCTGACAATCCAATCGAGGTCTAGATATTTGTGACCAGATGGTCAGTATTCGTTGCAAATTGATGAATTCTCCCTCTTCATGATGTTTATCCCTTCTTTTGGAAGCCAATCTTTTATAAAGTCTGGTTGTCCTAAAATACTAGGCCCACCCGTTCAAATTGTAATAATTTTTGCCATCATTTTCTTCATCTGTGTTCACGTTAATTTTGATGAATCTAGACACATACAAAGCACATACATAAAATATTGCATGAACCTATTCAAAACTTAAAACCCTTTACAATTTCGATAGGAGGGAGTACTTATCAACATATATACTATTTTCAATATCAAAATTGAATAAACAAATACATTTAATATTTTAATGCATTACCTCAATTTTATCCATATAGTTCTAATTAATAAAATGAATGGTCCATGGCTATTTTGAAGTACAGTAGTAATTGCCTAAAGTATATATTCATCGAGGAAAAACAGATGCACCATTATCATAGCGTTATATTTTTACTTTCTACCTTTTAAAGTTGTGAGAAAAAGTACCGGTTATCATAATACCATCTAACAATGGTATCTCTAGTTACTTCTTTCAAGTTTATTCAATGCTGATGCTTCTTTCCTTTGACATCAGGCCAAGGACAAGGAACACTTGCAATATACTCCCTTTTGTTCTAAATTATAAGCCATTTTAGCTTTTTCTAAACCAAACCTCTCTAAATTTGACTAAGTCTATAGAAAATGCACTACTTTCGTTAGATACACCATGTGATGTATATTGGTTGGGTTTATTTAAAAAAATAATTAACATTATATAAATTTGACTTAGAACTAAATTGACTTATAATTTGAAATAGAGGGAATACCTTATATCAATGTTTTATTTCTAAATTAACCTATAAGAAAAACACATGTGCCACTAAAATGGTCTTAAATTTTGTGTGTGTGGCAGCACATTATCTTTTGAATGCATGTTTTACATTTTTGCATATACATATATCTGAACAACGAAATTGTTAGTATGGAGATGATCAAATGCATATTTTCACAAAAATATTTTTAGGCCAAAGATATCGTCTTTTGAACTAAGAAATGGAAAAGGAGAAGATCATCCTTGAGAAAATTAGCCAAAAAAATCCAAATAAAATGCTACAACAAGAAGCAGGGCGCATAGGGTGTGTCTAGGATATTAGATTTCAAGAGTTGAGGTGATCGAAAGACTCTTTGTTTTAGTATTTTCAGTTTTCCACCATTGTTCCGCAAACACAATAGTCTTCTTGAGTTTTGTTGGCACTCCTATTTAAAATGGATGGCGTTAAGGCTAACGCCACCGGTCTGGCGGTCTGTATATCCCGTCATCTACATTCCAAACTTCACTCTATTTACAGTGCGCGTACAACGTTTTGCATGCCCATTTACGCGACATCGGCCTTACCAACACTGACCTCTGCATCGTGGCAGCAGAAAACGCTCCACCGAACAGAGCCAAAGGTTTTGCTATCCAAGGAGGCTTTCCAAACTTCAGGTATAGTTGAAATGGGATGAGAGGACTTCTTCCACCACAGACCAGCCTGATCACGGCCCATTGATCTCAGCCCACTCTGGCTTATGGGCCCTTGATATAACAATATCTCAGCCCACTCGACATCTAGGCCCACTTACGCTTCCCGCCACGCCGCCCCTTCCCTTCCCGCCAAAACCCCTCCTCTTATTCCCCATCTTCCCGCCATTCTCCAGTGCCCTTTTCCGCCTCCCTCCCGCCCTTCTCTGCCCCCGTCCTCCTCCTCGCCACCGCCGCCGCCGCCGTTCCCATCGCCGCCGGCGGGATGAAGAACCCCGACTTCGCCGCCGACAGAGGTATGTTTCGCCGTGGCAACGTCCTGCGGAGGCTCCTCGTGCTGTAACTTCGTTTGCTCATGGAAGGTTCTAAAACATTCTCTTGACGGCGTGTTGGTTTCTGGTGACGATTTGTGTCTGCAGCGCTCGCCAAGGACTTCCTGTCCAACTTCGCCGGCCCGCACGGCGAGCCCAAGTACCTGAACATCCTGGTACATGATCTCTTCACAGTGCTCACGGCCGCCACTTCCAGATCTGTTTTTCTTCAGTCGTAGTTTCACGCTGATTTCTCTCTCTGATTCCAGCAAGATGTCGCGAACCGGAAGATACGGGCGGTCCAGATCGAGCTGGATGACCTGTTCCACGTACCGGCTCGCCTTCCACGACATTCAATTTCTTTTCATTTCCCCCTTCCACCAACTTTGTGGACGCAAGACGTGATTTTGGGCGTTGTTGCTGTGCAGTATAAGGATGTGGATGAGGAGTTCTTGCAGCGTGTCACCGAGAACACGCGGCGCTACATCGGCATCTTCGCGGAGGCCATGGATGAGCTCATGCCGGAGCCCACGGAGGCGTACACCCTCGACGAGAACCGGGACATCCTGATGACGCAGCGTGTGGATGAGGGGGCCGACGGTGGCGCAGATGGCACTGACCCGCTACAGAGGATGCCGCCGGAGATCAAACGGTTCTTGTAAGTGGGCTGGTGCTAAATTCGTCTAGCTTATTATTGGTACCCGGGATTTGATAAATTGGTAAACAAAATGGGGCTGTGATAATGGCCCATATGGAGTGGAGAGAATATTGCACTGCATGTTATGAAGACTGGTTAAGCGTATTACTGTTTATACTGCATATTCTAAACCCATTTTTTAGTTTAGAAAATAAATTAAACCAGTTTTCCCTCTTGAAATATTATGAGAATCTAAGCATCTAATCTGGTTTCATAGAACATGTTAGACATAATTTACCCTCAGTGACTCAGGGGAAATACAAAACTCCCTGCTAGCTTGTGCTTTCATGGATACTGGTATACTGCAATGTAATGTTTCGGCCGGATATGAGCATTTGTGCCTTATTCTTGCTCAATTTTTCATTATTGCTACTTTAGATGTTTATTAGTGCTGTACTTAATTCTGTAGTACCTCCAATGATTATTCCTGCCTATCCAATTATCAGGTTTTGTTGATGTTTATCTAAAATTGATTTTGGTTTGACATCGCAGTGAGGTTTACATCAAGGCATTCTCAAAGGTGACTCCACTCACCATTAGGCAAGTGAAGGCATCCAACATCGGGCAGCTTGTGAAAATATCTGGAATTGTGACTCGCTGCTCAGATGTGAAGCCACTGATGCAGGTTGCTGTTTATACATGTGAAGAATGTGGTTTTGAGATATACCAGGTACTTGATCTATTTTCAAGCTTTCTTTCTGATAATTAGGCCTGATGTGTGGACCTTGAGTAGTGTAGGATGTATCCTGAGATTATGGAGAACGTACAAATGTCTATCCTGAGCTGCAATGCTGCATGCCTAGCACGATGTCTGTGTTCCCAAGTTCTATTTAGAATGAATGTTCAAAAAGTTTTGAATTTTGCAGGAAGTGACAGCTAGAGTCTTTATGCCTCTATTTGAATGCCCATCTCAACGATGCAAGCTGAACAAAGCAAAGGGGAATCTAATCCTTCAACTGCGAGCATCAAAGTTTTTGAAATTTCAGGAGGTACTAACCTTTCTCCACAGTTTTTTCAGCATGGTTGTCTTTCTTGAATGGAAACACCAGAGCAAGTTTTGTCAGCACTTTGATAAGACTGACAGTGTCTTGCAGGTGAAGCTCCAAGAATTAGCAGAGCATGTACCTAAGGGCCACATCCCTCGTTCTCTGACTGTTCATCTACGAGGAGAGCTGACTAGAAAGGTAAAGCAAATTGTAACTTTTCTTTCACTTTGGGCAGATTGCTTTGTGTTGCTTTGCAGCACAGTTGTTTGTACTTTTCAGTTATAGTTTTTTTTTGCTTTCTGAAAAAAGCAGGACAGCTGCATATCTTTGTATGAAGAAGATTATAACATGAGTTGTGGTTATGTTTAGATTGAAAGATGAAAGGAAGATGCTTGAGATTCCTACTTTTGGTTTACTAAATTCAGCTACTAAATGTCATCCTGCTTTAATGTCACTAGAAATGTTCTGTAATATAACCAAGGATCAAATGCTTACAATGATCAGGTTGCACCTGGAGATGTGGTTGAGATGTCTGGCATTTTCCTTCCTATGCCATACTATGGATTTAGAGCGATGCGTGCAGGATTAGTTGCAGATACTTACTTGGAAGCAATGTCTGTCACCCATTTCAAGAAAAAATATGAAGAGTAAGCAATCTGAGGTTCATGCTATGCATTATATTTGTCTTCAGCAGCTGTCTGATTGGCGAGTTTAAATTGTTGCAGATATGAACTTAAAGGTGATGAACAAGAACAAATTGACCGATTAGCTGAGGACGGTGATATCTACAGTAAGTTGGCAAGGTCCTTGGCACCTGAAATATTTGGCCATGAAGATGTCAAAAAAGCACTGCTATTACTACTTGTCGGCGCACCCCATCGGAAGCTTGCAGATGGTATGAAGGTATGCATGCCACTAGGAAGCAGGACGAGTTTCATTTCCAACTGAAGCTTTGTTCTCTCCAACTGTTTACATCTCAACATTTACTGTACTATAAATGTGCAGATCAGAGGAGACCTCCACATATGCTTGATGGGAGATCCTGGTGTTGCAAAGAGTCAACTTCTGAAGCATATCATCAATGTTGCACCAAGAGGAGTGTACACCACTGGACGCGGGAGCAGTGGTGTTGGTCTTACTGCTGCCGTCCAGAAAGATCCAGTAACGAATGAGTTCGTCCTGGAGGGATGGAGCACTTGTAAGATTAACAGCATCCTTACGATGACATTTTATTGCATTCCTCTTTTCTATTGAAATTTAGGCGTACCTGTTTGTGCTCTCACAAACATAGTATATGAACTCTACTCTCGAGTCCTGATGATAACCATTGAGAAAAAACTGTAGATCTGTCCTTTTAAAATCTTTCAATAGCTGAGATTTCATACTTGTCTTACTGGTAGACCTCCCATTCTATCCATGTTTAGAGTTGTCTCCTTAGCAATTTAATATTAAAATGGTACTAGCATAACAAAAACAGTTCATTTGGTCTAAATCACCGGCATGCAGTTTTACTAATACATAGTCTCTTGGGTTCCAGGTGCTGGCAGATATGGGCATTTGTGCTATAGATGAGTTTGACAAGATGGAAGAGTCAGACAGGACAGCAATTCATGAGGTGATGGAACAGCAAACAGTTAGCATTGCCAAGGCTGGTATCACCACGTCTCTCAATGCAAGAACTGCTATTCTGGCTGCTGCGAATCCAGCATGGTAAGTTTTGATATGATTATATCAGTTTTTTCTATGGGATAACAAATAAAGTTACATCAGTTGACAATGGCAATTGGCTTTAACCATTCAGGGGAAGGTATGATATGAGGAGGACTCCAGCTGAAAACATAAATCTACCTCCAGCACTTTTGTCTCGTTTCGACCTCCTTTGGTTGATCCTTGATCGTGCAGACATGGAAAGTGATCTTGAAATGGCTAGACATGTTGTTCATGTGCATCAAAATCTAGAATCGCCAGCTCTGGGTTTCACACCACTTGAACCATCTGTACTCAGGCAAGGATACTATTCCTCGAGTGGCATTACCTATATTCACTTAATTTCAAAGTCAAATCACCTATACTTTAGTTGGAAGTTCCAGAAATTATATTGAAAGACTCGAGATGATAATCATTCTGTAGTATCTTTCTATTATCTAATACTTCACTAATCAACAATTTTGATCTGATCACAGAGCATACATATCTGCTGCTAGAAGAGTCATTCCTTCTGTTCCCAGAGAGCTCGAGGAATACATTGCAACTGCATATTCTAGCATCCGTCAAGAGGAAGCAAAGTCAAATGCACCAACCTCATACACAACTATCAGGACACTCTTGAGCATACTCCGCATTTCTATTGTAAGTAAACTTAAACTATTTTTCCTTAACACTGCTATATGAAAAATATCACTTTAACATGATATTGCTTGCCTATTTCAGGCCTTGGCAAGGCTTCGATTTTCAGAAACTGTGGCTCAGAGTGATGTCGACGAAGCATTGCGACTGATGCAGATGTCCAAGTACTCGTTATACTCAGATGACCGCCAGCGGTCTGGCCTAGATGCAATTTCTGACATATATTCCATCCTGAGAGATGAAGCTGCAAGGAGGAGCAGCATGGATGTGAGATATGCTAATGCTCTTAACTTGATCTCCAGAAAGGTATGGTTTCTATATACATATACTGGTACAGGTTCCACAGTGGTCTGATTGTTGACAAAAATTGACTTGTGCTCAAATGTATGTGAAACACAGGGATACAGCGAAGCTCAACTGAAGGAAGTGCTTGGAGGAGTATGCATCCCTGAATGTGTGGCAGATCCATCCTAACACCTTCGACATCCACTTTATCGATGCTTGACTGCCGAAGCTGAAGCCAAAACCGATCACCTAACAGTTCCATCATAAGCAAAGGGGACATCAAGAGTTTGGAAATTCATGATCTGTGGCTAGAGATATGAACACCATTGATAGAGGCCTAACAAGATTTAGAAGTTCTAGTGATAGTGAACAGACCATTTCATGACGTCAATGATGTAATGCTAGGCAGAAGCCTATGAGGATTGTACTAGTAGGGCCATCGTCCTTGTCTGACTTTTCTTTGGCAATGTCCATGTGTGACTCTTGACACATAAGTGTATGTACCCATCTGTGTTTCCTTGTTACTCCTGGTTCGGTTTATTCTGCCAAATTTTGATGTTATAAGGCAAGCAGCACACAATCTGGTAAGGGGTTTATCAAATTTCCTGCCAAAGGTTAGTTTGGCAACCTCATTTTTTTTAAGAGAATGCTAGGAGTCCAGAGGATTTAAGGGGAACATGGACTATTTTTTTTCTCATTCTCTTCAATTCTCATTCTCATTCTCTTGTCAAACTATCCTAAAGGGCGCTTAAAAGTTTTTTTCCACTGGGGATAACAAACTCTTGGTGGCTTATGGTGTTTTGGTTTTAACTCACCCTAGATAAAATGATCCATCGCAAGATCTTCCCTGTAAATCTTGGCCATTCCTCGTTCATGTTTACACAAAAACAGACAGGCGTTGATAGATGGTGTGATGTATCTCCATCCCATCCCTCAAGCCAAACACTGAAAACAAGTACTGATTTGAGAATACAGTTCCACTCAGTCCAATGTACCATCAGATAATTGCTGCGCAAAAACTCCCAATAAAATTAATAAATGTTGCAAAATGAAGTACTAGCACAAAGAGTCGAATGATTTTAAGATAAACTTCCAAGAGGACTATATTAGGTAAAACTTCCAAGAGTGTCAATCAATCTGTCCTATATTCATCAGAAGACTCAAGACAGCTGCTCTCTTGAAAACTGAAATATCCTATAGCAGTCGCTTACAAAACTTACAGGTAGTGGTATGAACAGGAAGTGTAAACATATCAATATACCATACAACCCTTGATTGTAAACTACAGCATGCAGGGATCACAATCCAACATGTTATCATTCATGCACCAAAGCTACTTCAGTCTCTAAGGACTAAAAATTACTGCACAGACAAGCATCACATCTTCTGGTCACTGTCATCAGACTCATCATGCTGGCCTGTAGCACTGCCATTTGGTAAGGCACCTACTGCTTTTCGGTTGATGTCGCTGAAGGATCTCTTCCTTGATGAGGATGGTTCAAAGGCATCCATCTCCTTGCTCTTCTCACCCTCATCAACAGCCATGTCTTTCTCTTGATGAACATCAGCTGCTGAAGGTGGTGGCATCCTGTCAATTCCACTGAGCCGGCAGAAGACTTTCTCTACTGTTTCAGTGATCTCTTTCCCTAATCCGCCATTGCCTAGCATCAGCTCCCAAACTGCCTTGGAAGCTTTCTCAAGGACTGGAGTTCTGCATTGCATAGAACAGTTAGCATGTGTCATAGTTTTGATGAAGCACTCATTCTGCTTGAGGTAAGAAGCTGGGAACGGAGTTGCAAACTGTGCAAAACGGAACATATAATTTTGAATTTCCCATAATACAAACAATAAAAGAGGATGAATAAGTGAAATCATGGGAACCAGATCATTACTACTTCTCGAGAAAGGAGCGATGAACAGATGATATGGTGGGCAGATCACTTATCTTGGGGATTTCTTTGTGAACTCAAGCCTATATTTTCTTAGTGAAAATCTCTATTGAGTGTCAAAACAATTGATAAGATCCAGACAAGCAATTTGTGGCTAAATGCCAAACACAAACCAGGCAATGTACTTATACTGAGCACAGTTCAATCTTCGAAAAAAGGTGATGCAGTGTTAGTGAGTCATACAGAAAGACAAGAGCTTACTCCAGTTCCTGTCGAAGCGCATCAAACAACTCCCTCTTGGTCTTTTTCTCAGCTCCAGGAGTATTCAGCACCTTGCTTTGCTCCACCATCATCATAGTGTTTTTCTTCATATCCTCCTGAAATCAAACTAAAAGAGATCAATGCCAAGTTTCCACTTCTCACTACTTCATTGGTCAGGTACTCAGGTGTCTCTGACATAGAGCGATGCCAAAAGCATGAATGAGGGTATGTATAACATAAGACGCTGCAGAAATGTCTTTTTCTACAACAAGAAGAAATATATTACCATACTACATATCAACAAACATGCACACCTGAAACTTTATGCTGAAATAAGGAAAGAAAAGGAACAGTTCCCCAAAAGGAATGTTGGTTTGGGGGGGGGACAGAATGGCGCCAACAAGGAAATGGCATGTGCCAAGTGACGGCAAAGAATAACTTGGTACCAAATCCTCATGGAAACCAATCCCTAAGACATAATGTTTATAGAAGGGAAAACAGTTTGCTAAGCAAGCATAAACCAAAGGAAACAAGATGTGACCGTTGATACAAAAGGATAACCAAAATAATACTTAGTAGTTCTCATGGGAACACATTCCCTAACGTCACAATGATAGGAGAAGAAAACTTCACAATTCGACCAGTCACAGCAAGCACACTGAGCCTGGATAGCAAAGCATGAATTCAGACTGCCCCGCACAACACAGCAACAGAGTGGCGCACTATGAAGCACATATCAAAAGCATGGACCACGTTAAGCAGGGTGGTGGTTCATGGAAATTTCTCATGGAAAACTGTTGTTTCCTCATCACACAACAAACAATTTCTAACATAGCAGTAAGAAAAAAAAAGGCCTAATAAAGGAGGAGGGGGTCGGGAGAAGGAGGGAGGGAGGCGTGCACGCACGTTGGCCTTGAGCTGGGCGATGATCTTCATGCGCAGGGCGTCGATGCTGCCGTCGTTCTTCAGCGACTCCAGCACGTCCTCCGGCCGCACCACCTTCGACGACGACCCCATCCCGCCCCGCGCCTTCGACCCCCGAATCCGACCGCCTCACCCGCGGAAATCCCTGGTCCAGGGGGGCTTCGATCTCATGGGAGGAACCGCTCTACCCGCGGCGCCGCCCGCCGTCGGAGATCCCCGCGTCGCTGCCGGCGACCTCGGGGGCCTAGGGTTTGGTTTCGCCCCGCTGGCGAGAGGAGAGGAGATGCGACGAGGGTCGTCAGAGGCGGAGAAGACAGCACTCACGTGTCACTTGTGCCCGTGTTCTCGTTCTAGCGAGAAATGACGAAACTGCCCTTGCCCATCCCCTGGCCTTCTTCCTGCCGCCACCGCCTCGAGCTCGTTCACTCCGGTCAAAATCAGACAGGGAGCACAGCACATTGGATCGTCGCTATTCTAATTAATCTTTTTTCTATAAACAGTATCATTGTATTATCGTTTTGTATTATATACGGTCATTTATTTTATCCGTTGGACTCGATTTTATCTTTCACGCTATTCTTCATACACCTCAAAAAGAACCGAGGCTCCTCCATGGAGAAATCCACCTGCAGCAGAGCTCTACACAAGCGCCTACCAACCCTGTTGCTCACCCCATGATACTGCCCCTCCCATCCTTGGCAGAGAGCCCAGCCATGGTGACCCGTTGCGACTCACTCTCAGGTCAGCACGGGAGCCCCATCCGTGATTGCTCAACGCTGACCAAGATAGAGAAGCACCACACAGATCCAAAGTCTAGGAAGAGATCTTTGGAGGAGAGCCAAGGCTCTGCTGTAGGCAGCAGGAGGCCTCGCTCCCCAACGTCGGACAGCACAGCAACAAGCAGATTTGGAGGACACCACTTCAACCGCCCTGCAAGTCCTGCACCGAGAAGCAGAACTAGAGCTAGAGTTAGTGGCTGGGATGCGGTTTCCCCTACCTTCACCGGAGATCTCAGTTCCAATGCTGGTTACTTCCATCCAGGTACTGGCGGTCCTTCCAATCCAAGAGCTAATCTCAAAACCACAAGAAACCGTATTGGCAATGCTCTTAGCAACCCTGGCAGCCTTAATATAGAGGGGCTTGGTCTTCATCTCAGTCATGGAGATCCTCCACAACAGCTAGGCGGAGCTGTTATGCAGGCTTACTACCATCCGAGCATCCAAAGTTAGGGGAACAAGGAGACCTTCAAATGCAGATGCAAGCTAGCATTGCAAAACCTGAGGAAGCAAGTCATCCTTTCCTTCCTCTCACCGGGATGTATGTGGTTGTTCGTAATGTGGACGACACTCCCGCTCCACAAAACAAGTTTACAGTTCAAGATCAGCTCAGTCTTCATAGCGACAACGATCCAGCTCACCATCACCAAGATCTTCAAGATGTACGGCAACTTCCTCCTCAAGAGGCGCCAGCCCTCAAGGCGCCACAAGTAGAGGCTCCGGTTGTGGCCTCTGCAGTCCTACCATGAACCACCTGTGGCGTGTCTCGACGGCTACTAGTGCTAAGGTAATTTTTGTTTCAGAAACTAGGAAGAGGACCTAAAATATCAATGCTTTAAAAACTAAACTTGCTTTTGATAATGCTCATGTAGTTCCAGCTCTAGGTCAGTCAGGAGGTCTATGGCTCCTTTGGAAGCACGATGTTGATATCAAGGTTATCAGTACTCCTCCCAATTACATTCTAGCTAAAGCTATGTACGTGCCCCTGGCCTACAACTTCACCTTAGTTTGTATCTGTGGTGATCCCCAGCACACAAAAACTGACATGATATGGCAGGATGTGTTAAATTTTGTTGTAAATTACCCGAACACGCCTATCTTATGTACGTGGGACATGAATAACATAAATGAATGTAAGGGAAAGTTGGGTCCAAATCCAGCTAATTATGCTTGTATCTCTAACTTTTGTGCTTGGATAAAAGAATGTGGCTTATTCAACTTGGGTTATAATGGACCTGCTTACACTTGGACTAACAAACGCTTTTTTTTCTATGCCTACTTTTGAATGTTTGGACAGATATTTAGTTAATGCAGAGTGGATTACTTATTTCCCTAATACTTCTGCTCATCATTTGCCTATGCTGTAGAGTGATAACTGCCCTATTCTTATCAAAATGGAATCAAATCCAATGAAGATTAAAAAAAACCTTTTAGATTTGAAAATTGGGGATACAGGGATCTGACTTTCAAGGGTGGCTAAAGCTAGCTGGAACAAGGTCAAGGAACAGAGGTTTCAACTTAAAGACAACCTACCTCGCAGCTGATCTAAAGACTTGGAGAAGGAAGAAACCAAGGCGGTGTTTGAACCCTATTTAGAAGTATTAAATTTAATCTAATTATAAAATTAATAACACAGACGAAGACTAAACGACGTGATGAATTTATTAAGCCTGATTAATCTATGATTAGCAAATGTGATGCTACAGTAACAATTCGTTAATCATAGATTAATTAGTCTTAATATATTTGTCTCGTCGTTTACTCCTCGTCCGTATAATTATTTTTCTAATTAAACCATATTTAATACTTCTAACTAGCATCCAAATATCCGATGTGACGTAGACTAAATTTTAGCCCTTGGATTCAAACAACCCCCAAATATCCCTCAACTGCTAACCACAATTGAAAACCAACCATCTATTTTGCAGGCACAGGCTCCCACCCTCCAAAATCACAGAAGGGAACCTGCTAATTCAGCAACACCACAACATTATGCAAAAAGATGAAGAATGTCATAAACAAAGAACAAAAAAAGCAATGGGTAACGATGGGTGACAGAAACACAGGTGTTAGCGCTCCGGGGATCCCATACCCCTGAGTCGTCCACCAAGGGCCTCGTCGCCTCGAGGAGCGCCTTGGTGGGCCTTCGGTCCACCTCGCAAAATGGCCAACATAGCCCACACCTGTGATGGCTGGGCAGCCACTCGGCCTCGGACTTTCAAGATTGGGGTTGCGGGACAGCAATGGCCAAGGGGTTCAAAACCTTGGGATGCCTCCGGGGATGACACGTGAGCCCGGGAAGACTCCTTCTATGGGAAGGAACCCACCTGTATTTGCATTAAATGCAATGGGCAGTGGGGTCAAAAAGCGGTCTGCATAGCGCGCGTAGCAGAGCACGTCCTGTGCAGGCTGTGTCAGCGCCTAACATGGCAGACAGGCTAGGTCAGGCCTCTTCACAGCCGTCGAGGCGTGACGTGGAGAGCTACAGCGACAAGATCTTATGGATGAAGTTACCGCACAGTGAGAAGCCCATGATGGACGTACAGTCCACCCGGCCGCTCGGGCTAGGTGGAGAGGAAATAGTGCCCCCACCATATGCACATGTTTACCGGAGGACACCCCAGGTCAAGCGCACTGTGCGGTACAACGTGATGGGCCGTACGGCGCGACGTGGTGCAGTTCTAAGGCCATACCAGGTAGTACGTTATTGGAATCACCATTGTAGCGCCACAGTATTGCCAACTCTGTATTAGCTCTCTCCCTTGATCTATAAAAGGGAGGAGTGGTGCACCTAGCACCAGGCCGACCCCCCCACACGCATACGAGGCTTAGCATCCAATTCACCCTAACGCCAAAGTTCTTGGGCATCAGACTTGTAAACTCGCTCCCCATTTCATAGAGGAACGCCATAGAGGACGTAGGGTGTTACACCTTTTCGGTGGTCCGGACCTCTCTAAGCTCGCGTGTCCCTAGAGCTCCATCGAACTCAGTGATAGCGCCCACGACCCTACACTCTTCTCTACTCTTGATGTACCCATACGGTATCTCTATCTCGCGATAGTTGACAGCAGGTTTCTTTCATAAATGCATTCTAAAAGAGCTAGGAAAAATAGAATACCCTTCATTATTACGCATGATGGTCATACTCTAACAACTAATGAACACATGGCTGATTATTTCAAATCTTACTTCACTAATCTGTTTACTTCGCAGCTCAATGGTATGTTTGTACAGGAACCCATGCTACAGGTTGGACATGACACAGGCAACCTCAACGATGATTTCACAGGCTCAATTCCTACAGCACAGGAAATTTGGACAACGGTCAAGAACACGAGGAATAATGCAGCACCAGGACCAGACGGACTCAAAGGCGGCATGGCCATGGATTGCACAAGCTGCAGTAGATCTATCACCAACTTCTACCAAACAAGGGTGATGCCGCAGGGGCTGAACAGAACTTTTATAACACTAATTCCAAAAGGTACAAATGCCAACAACCCCTAAAGCTTTAGGTCAATAAGTCTTTGCAATGTTATCTACAAAATTATTTCGTCTACCATTGCTGCAAGAATTAAAAACATCTCCCTTCCTACATTAAGTCATTAACCAATCTCAGGCTGCTTTCATACCAAGAAGGCACATTACAACAAATATTATTCTAGCTCAGGAAATCACCCACTTCTTTTCTTTGGAAAAATGGAATCAGCAAGCTTTTACGCTAAAGATAGACTTAGCCAAGGCCTTTGATCGAATTGAGTGGTCTTTCATATCCCGAGCCCTAGTTAGGAGAGTCTTCTCCTCTCATTTTTGCAGCCTTAGTGCACCCATGAATCTCCACTACCTCTTTTTCAGTGATGATTAATGGTCATCCTTACTGTGATTTCTTAGCTCAAAGGGGTATTAGGCAAGGCTGCCCTTTATCTCCTTACCTTTTCGTTTTGGCTATCTATGAGTTATCTATTTCTTTGCAGCAAGCTATGAGGGATGATCAAATAAAAGGCATTGCTCTGGGCTACAATTGCCCTCCTATTCACTCCCTGATGTTTGGAGATGATCTAATAGTTTGTGGTCCAAACTGGAGTAAATCTTCTATCACTAACAACGACGCAACATGGTCCTTGATGTTTTCCAGGTCCCGCTGATGCAAAATGACACCGTCCACTTAGGCCATCCTCTGCTTCTAACTTACAGAAATAGAAATGTTGCTTACAATTTCTTAATAAATAAATTCAGAATAAAACTTACATGTCTAAAAGCTGGTACTCTAAGCCATGCAGGTAGCCTTGTTTACATCAATTTAGTTCTTACTTCCATCCCTATTTATTACATGACTAACATCTTACTTCCAAAAGATCTTCTGGAGAATCTTAAAGCTATCATCAGGAACTTTTGGTGGAAAGGACAACAAAGTGAAGGAACCACAAAATCTATTTGTTTCAGAGCATGGGATGACATTTTCCAACCCAAACATCTAGGAGGGCTAGGTATCAAGAACATTGCCACAGTCAATAAAAGTTTGGTGATCCACTCTGCATGGATGGTGGCAGCAAATGAGGATCCTCTACTCTCCAAGGTACTCAAATCAAAATATTGCCCTCACACCTCCTTCTGGAAAGCTCCCCTCACTGGCTCCAGATCTGTCTTCTGGTCCTCGGTTCAGGCTGTTAAACATCACATCCACGATAATAGTCTTTATCAAATTCATGAGGGTAAGATCAATATTTGGTCTGATCCTTGGTGCTCAATATGGGACAGTATCCATCCTCATCTCAACATGGACACTAATATTAGGCCTTTGCCCAATCAAGTTCAAGACCTCTGGCATCAAAACATTAAAATCTGGAACATAGATCTAGTAAACCAAATCGTTGATCATCAGGCAGCCTAGCTCATCACTCATACCCCTGTAGTGGCCAGTTCTTCTAAGGATCTCTAATTTGGAAACCTGAAAAAAAAGGGTCTGCACTACTAAAGAAGCTTACAAATTAATTTGTCATGTGCCATCTACTACAGCTAACCTGCAGGGTTCGAGAGCAATAACAACAGGTGCCTTGAGCCTTTCGAATAAAGCTTGGAAGGATGCAAATCTTCAGCCCAAACTAAAATCTTTTCTTTGGAGATTGCTAAGGTATGCTCTTGCTATTGCCGACAGAGTTTCTAGGTTCTCCCAACATAAGGATGACAAATGCGCAGCTTGTAATCAGTTAGAAGATGACCTGCATTTATTTTTCACCTACTCCCTACCGAGGGCTACCTGGTTTTCAAGCAGGCCTTCGATTAGTTCATATTCTTTAGTACAAATCCACCAAAACCTATAGGATGCTGTTTGTTCCATCATGTCTTTCGGTTATTCTTCTACTTACCTACATCGAACTATTTCTACTCTTTGGTACATTTGGAAAGCTAGGAATGATAAAAGGTTTAAAAAAACAAGCATTGGACAGCTCAGATGATCCATATGAATGTCAAAACTGACTTAGAAACTCACTCGATGATGCTAAACCTGCACAATAAAATGAACCCTCCCGAACCGAGCAACAATGATCCTACTCAAAATGATGTTATACAGATCACTGGTACACACTGTGTTTCCATGGTGGACGCTTCCTTTTTTATGCAGCAGGTACACACAGGGAATTCACCGGCAGGACTGGGTATGTTCTTAAAAGGAAGAATGCAGGGGAAAACATTCATATTGAAGATACAAGCGCAAGCACGACATGTTACTTCCCCAGTCCAGGCTGAGGCGCAAGCCGTGCTCCTGGCGCTGTTGGTGCAAGCTAACCTGCAAATTCATAGAGCAACGGTCTACTCGGACTGCCAAAAGATTGTTGTAGCTCTCAACAATCCTGATCCGGTCCTCAACACCCCAGATTGGACTCTACGACCTCCGCTGGCTTCAATTGTCTCCAAAGACAATTTCGCTCGGTGCTCAGTCAAAAAGATCAGAAGGTCACACAACACAATAGCGCACAATCAAGCGAAAAGGGCTAGGCAAACTATGATTTCTCAGCCTACATTTAGATGCTCAAACTCTTTGCATGATATATGCCCTGTACCTCACGCTCTTCACTCCCCATCATCTGATTGGGGAGAATGTGTACTGCAGCTTGTACTTTGTACTTTGCTGCTAATCCAATACAGTTGTCGTTCTTTGTCAAAAAAGAAAAGTCAGATATTGGATACTCGTATAGGGCTGTGAATGGTACATCCAGATCCGTTCAGACCTTAGAGGAATCCGATCCATGTCCAAATTTGGTTATTTGATATTCGATCCGTATCTGAGTTTGGATAAATAGGGTGTCAATATTATTCAACACATTTGATTAATATCCTGATCCGAATTTCAAAAAAATATAAAAATAAATATGGTACAAACAATATCCGTCCATATTCGATCCGGTTACATCCCTTAACGTGTAGTAATAAAAAACTAAAATTCGGTGAAATGTATAACGAAAAATGTAGTACATATATATACCCAAAAGTATTATGTACTAGTATCTTAAAAATATACCGTCTTCGTCTAAAAAAAGAAATCACTACATGGGCGATGTGGTTTGAGGTGATGGGCAGCGATCCATGGAGAGCCGATTGGCAATCTTTCACCGGAACACGTAAGGAAAAAAAAAATAAAGGAATGAAATGTTATTTCTGCATACAACTAGAACAATCCTTTGCCTAAGGACAGATTAAACATAGGGAAGAAGCATCGAAACATTCCAAGTTAAAACATTGAATCAAGGTAAGATATCCGGTGCAATTAAAATTTTGATTCAACCACCGTACAATTTTATTAAAAAAGTTTCAAAAAATTCTGAAACAAATCATGAATGTACATCTCAGCCTACTCCATCCATATATAAAATTTTAGGGTCAAATTCGTCCTACTCTAGAAGTTAAAAAAAGGTAAATTTTCTGACAAACAGTAATAGTTCAAATGCACCCCAAATTTGTCTTTTTTTTTGTAACAACTAGAGTAGGACGAATTTGATCATATAATTATATATATAGATGAGGTAAGCTGATATGTACATTTATGATTTTTTTTAGAATTTTTAAAACTTTTTAGTACGATTGCACAATGGTTGCATCAAAACTTTTATTGCACCTGGATATGTTCCAATCAAAGCCAAACTGTGCCGACTTTTTAGCGTAACCCATCTAGTTAATACAGGGCTAAATTGTATGCTAAGTAGCATAGATTAACATGAAAGAGAAATAACCTCACAAGAATAACACGGCTTTTGAGCGTATTAAATAACATAACCATGTGAAAACAAAAATGATTAGATTAATCTATCACAACTAGCCTAGCGAGGATCGTAACTTTTGCTGCCCCTGCCTCGTGAAGGCGGACCGAAATTAAGTAATTGTAGCATTAATGAACATATGAGATTGGACCCAACCAAGATCAATCAAACGAGATTCAACAAGAAAAAGAGCTAAACCTTAGCCTAGCTAGCGCTTCACTTCCAACTATTGCCTCATTTTAAAAAATTTGATATTATTTGACATTGTTCTGACGCTGTAGACAGAATGGAATTTGTATTTAAAGAATGTAGACGAGCATGCTGCTTGGAAACAGGACTAAGCGCATGGCAAAAACTACTGCGTTCGTTCCATTTTATATCCCGTTTATGTTTTGTTGACAATGAATTTGACTTGCGCGATTTATTAAATTTCATAAATATCCTTATTCACATACTTTTCCATATAATATACTGCAGCAACATCTATTGGTCAGCCTCACAGCACAGTGAGTGAGAGTCTGAGAGTGTTTGATGGAGCGCGGCAGTGCCGTTGCACACAGGCTCTGTTCGTTTCCGGGGAATGGGAGTGGGGAATGGAACCCCCGGTTTTACTGGGCCCCACCCAATACCATTTGGAGCCGTCCCCCGCCTACCCGGCTGCTTGCCCCATCCCGTGCCCCTCTCCATCTTCGACCCAGACCCCAGCCACCCGCCCATGGCCTCCCCACCCGACCCCGCCGCATCACGCGCGGCCCCTCCGGCGCGGCCCTGTCCGTCCTGCCACGGCCACCTGCCGCCTAGCGGCGCAAATCTTGTGTTCGGCGGGGAGGTCCAAACGGCAATTGCAGCGCCCCTCGGCAACAGCGCGTCGCCATCCCCTCCCTCGGCCGTCGCGACCTCCTGCTCCGCACGACTGCTGACCGTCCCGCTCGCGCTCGCCTCCTTGCCCACCTCAGCGTGCGCCGCGGGTGCTGTTCCGCAGGCCCCCGCCGTGGCTGGTGAACTCCCTGGTCCGCATGGGTGAGGCCGTGTATGAGGGGCAGGGCCTCCTCCGCACCAACCTAGTCGCCAAGACATCCGTCGACAGCGGCCTATCCCCGTGGGGCTCCTCCAGACGGCACGCGCTGCGCTCGAGCTCAAGCGCCTCGGCGCGTGCGAGGACTGCTAGATATGGCTGTCCATCACGCAGCGCGCGTACCGGGCGGCTGAGATCATCGCCGTTGCCAATGGCATCAACCGCAGGTGTCGTGCTTATGCCGGCTCTCTGCTACTTCAATTGCCTCTCGGATTGATTTCATACGGGTACTGAGTTGACTTTAATTGCCTCGGATTGATTTGCGGCAATGACTGCGCATCGGCGGGCGAGCGGGGCCGCGCCGGAGGAGACGCGCGACAGCAAGTCGACAGCAGCTGGCTGCGGCGGGCATGGACAGGGCCGCGTCGGAGGGGCCGCTCGCGATGCGGCGGGATCAGGAGGCTGAGGCCATGGGCGGTGGCGGACAAAGGGGGTGCGAGATGGACCGATGGGTCAGGCAGACGGGCAGCCGGGCAGACGAGGAATGACTCTAATCGGTAACGAATGGGGCCCAATAAAACCGGGGGTTCCATCCCCGCTCCCACTCCCCGGAAACGAACAGAGCCACAGCACGGGACCAGAGGATGGTGGTGATTGGTCGGTCAGACGGACTATTGCTGAGTCCCGATTTGAAGAAAAAAAAACGCCGTCCCCACTTCTCTCTGTCGTGTTCACACAGGCCCACGCACAGCCAGACAGCAGCATCACCGATGCACCGCAGCAGGGAAAACAATATTTTAATGGACTATTATGCTTCATCTCGCTCTTTTTTTTAATGGCCAAAATGAATGGTGCCTCATCTCCTCCTCTGACCAAATCCCCACACCTTTTCCCTGCAAAGATTAGGAATACGACTCAGCTCAGCTCAGCTCAGCTCACCAAGAACAAGATCTGAACTGAAGAAGAGCCACAGCCACAGGCAGCCAGCAGGCAGGGCCGGAGTCAACGCAGCAGGGTCTCCCAAGCAGCAACCTGCCAGCCAGCCGGTCGTCAGCAGGGCAGCAGCCATGAGTACCATGAAGTTTTGCCGTGAATGGTAAGGAGCGCCGCTGACGACGACGGCGCTGCCCATGTCTGCCTTGCCTGCTCGTTTCCTCGCTCGCTCACCATCCCTACCCTTTCTGGCTTTCTTGGGCAGCAACAACATCCTGTACCCCAAGGAGGACCGGGAGCAGAAGGTGCTCCTCTACGCCTGCCGGAACTGCGACCACCAGGTACGTACGGCCGGCGCTCCTCCGTCTCGATCGGATTCGTCGTCCGGATCTCTCCCTCCGGGAGGCCGGAACCGAGCTCTTGCTCGCTCTCGGTCCCTACGGGTTCTTGGACAGCGGCGTGATGTGGACGCCAATCTGAAACGCTCCGCCGCCCAGCTGGAGCCTGAAACTGACAGCCGCCAGTCCGCCGCCGCGTCATGCAGGAGGTCGCGGACGACAACTGCGTGTACCGCAACGTGGTGCACCACAGCGCCGGCGAGTTCACGCAGGTGCTCCAGGACGTCGCCGGCGACCCCACGCTGCCGCGCACCAAGTCCGTGCGATGCGCCGTCTGCGGCCACGGCGAGGCCGTCTTCTTCCAGGTCCGTCGCTAGCTCCGCTCACCTTCTCCTCCTCGTTCTTTTTCACCAGAGACCATGGCAGCCGACCATTGCTTCATGTCGGAGCTAGCGTCGTCTTCTTCAGAGAGACAGAGGCACAGAGCTGAGCTCACCATGGTTATTTCTTTCGTATTTAAAATCCTGGCGCAGGCGACTGCGAGGGGCGAGGAGGGGATGACGCTCTTCTTCGTCTGCTGCAACCCCAGCTGCGGCCACCGCTGGAGAGAGTGACCAACTGACGATGATGCGCCTGCTCATCGCCCAAGAACAGAAATGTGAGATCCCTCTGACGCAATAGCCAGAGGAACATGCATGGTTTTTGAAATTTCCATCCAAGAGGCCTCTGCCCATAGCAGCATCAACTGATTGTACGTTTCAATTACGTTATCAATAACTTCACGAGGGAGACGGTCAGGTCCACCGGGACAAACTTTCCTGTGGTTCATTTGAGAAATGATGAGATGGGAGCAAATCCGTTGCTGTTTCAACGGTTTCTTCTGCTAGTTCTACTGCCTCCTTCCCAAAATGGAATGATTTTGATCCATAGCCAGAAATGCATTTATTTTCAGACGAATGTCGTAAGCAATAATGTTCTCAAGCTTCTCCCACTCAAGCAAACTAACCGTGATCTGTGTTTTTCAAATGTTTTTTTAGTTGCCAGCTTGACAGTGCACATGGTTACACAGCCTTTTATAAACCTATTGAAACAGCTACGCCCGTAATTGGTTTTCAGCTATCGCTAAATGGCCATCCAAGCCTGGAACAAGCGTCTAGCTCAGGTGCAGAACTGCATGTGAGCTACTGAAACATTCTATCCCGGCACACCGTTGAAGAGCGACTTTAAAATCTGGATGCATGCTTGACAAATTTTCTGCATATCTTGTTGAACAACGGCGCCTCCCCTGTTATAACATGAGTGACATTTGTGTACTCAAGTTGAAACGATATAGTAAATCTCTCAATATCTCACTGGTACAAATGTTACAATTGCAGTAAGAAGTGACGACTGCTACAACGATCATTGCACTAGTAATAATATCCTATTACCAAACTGCAGATTTCAAACATCCACCAGTCGAGCTGCAAAAGACAATTGTAGTATCCCTTTTCTCATGAATCATCAGGTATCCCTTTTCTCATGAATCTTGATCAGTAACCAGCGCTGCTCCCAGGAAGAAGCTGCAATAGATGCTCTCGATAGTTCAGAGTTGTTTATTAAGAAAATATTTGTATGTGTTGTTCAACAACATCATAACCATGGCAATACATTTGCATACTCGAAAGATGAGGCAATGCTACAAAAAAAATGACTCAATATTCCTACAGTACAATTCCTACAATTAACGTCTGAAGTCAAAACTGTGCTGCAACAATCATCTCAGTATCTGTGACAACCTATTCATAAAGTATGGATTTTAATAAAATCCTCGCAAGAAAGGTGATCGCTGACCAATGCTACTCGAGCCAACTGGAGCATTGTGCTTCACAATAAGATCAAAGGGGCTTTATTCCATTGTTTTTTTTAAACGAAACTTCATTCCATTGTTGAGATAATATCTTTTGCCCATGGAGGGAGAGGTGACTGGAAAGTGACGGGCAATCCAGTGATAGGATGCACAAATGACAAGCTCTCTGCATGCAATGCATGACCTTCGCACTCTAAGCCATTCCACTCGATCACCCCACCGTACTTGGCATCACCTCTGATTGGGAACCCAAGATACTGGCAGTGTAGACGAATCTGATGTGTTCGCCCGCTTTGAGGATAGGCTCTAACTAAAATTACACTATTCTTCACATCATCAATACAACTCTGTTCAGCTGGCTTTTCTTGTACAGTAATTGATTCAATATCCTCGGTGCAAAAGTTGTAGGGTTTTCGAAACTGCCCTTTACCATTGACACCTAAAACTTCAAACTGTGTGCTCATGTCCCTTACAACAGAACCCCCTGGCAGTGACCGGCCAACATCAGCCATAGCATATACACGCCAAGCACCATGCTTCGATCGTCCATGACCAGAACATATCTTAATCTTCTCCCATGTTGGTGGGCAGCCTATGCAAAGAGCTAGATACGTCTTCTTGACTTTATGATCAGTGAATGCCTTCACTAGCTTCCCTGCAACTTTGTTGCATTTGGTAATAACCATGAGACCACTGGTATCACGATCCAGCCTGTTTGCAAGGTGAAGGTTAGGTTTAGTTGTTGGATGCTCTGCAAGTCACAAAAACATTTGTCTGTGGTTAGGACTTAGAAATAGTGAAGCAAGACTGCAAGAACAATACAAACGCATAGAAATAACTCAATTGTGACTTGAAACACTGAAATTTAGACGATAATTATAGAAAAGCTTCTGATGTTGTTACGTAACAACTTACTCAAATATTGAACATTTACTTTCTGACAGAAGACAAACAGGCCAACTATATAGTCCTAAATGTACTAACAACTAAACATACATAACTAGTTCCGTACTTCCATCTTAATTTGGGAGATTAGTCAAGAAACAGATGCCACAAATTGACTATTATATTCAATTAAAAAACTCCCAAATAAATGAAGACCTGCATGGACAAATACCCTGACTTGCTAGTAGGAACTGTGAAACTGGTCTATTGGATCCTGCTATATGAGCTTGGATCATTTGGGAATATAAAAAGAATCAAAACTTGAATTCAGCTTGTCTCATGCCTGTTATGAAAAGCATAATTGCACATTTCGTATAAATTATTATCACCTAATGTTTGCATACAAGACCAGAAGAATGCTGTGGATTTGAGATCATCCTTTCATAGCCTGTATATGTCCCAAACCAAGATTGAGCAATGCCATTACTAACACTACTACACTAGACAACTCATTGACCACAGGCTCCCCAAAATCCGCCAATTTTGTTCGTCCAAAGTCCAAAACATCAAGATCATTCACACTAATGAGGAACATCGTACGAAGCGCAAGCAAGAGCTATGCAGAATCGCAATTGCGAACTGTAGCAGGGCCATTGTCACCTTCAAGCAAGAGCTTTTCAAGACCCAAAAGGGCATTTTTTTTCTTTTTACCTGAGGCCGCGGGGCAAGGGAGGGAGGTGAGGAGGGCCTCGCAGTAGACGCCGGCGGGCTTGTCGACGACGGCGATCCACTCGTCCTCGAACACGACGTCCGCGGAGGCGAAGGCCGCGGAGCGGGCGGAGGCGGTCATGGCGCGCCGGAGCTCCACGTCCTTCGAGGCGGCCGGGTAGGGCGGGGACACCGGGGACGGGTACTCTCCGCTCGACGGCGCCGTGGTCGTAGCCGCCGACATCGCCGGGAGGCGGCGCGCGGGTGGCAGCAGGACGCGCAGCGGGGAGGCGGCGCCGGCAGGATGCTGGTGGAGGAGGAGGGGGAGAGGCAGGGGTAGTTTCGTCATAGAGGTAAAAAATACCGTAGCACGTGACTATCTCGTGTTCCTCCGTCTTCTCTTCTTCTCCGAAAAAAAAGCAGCAGCAGAGAGACCAAACCCTCGCCTCCGCCGTGGCCCGTGGTCACCGGCGGTTATCTCGGATCTCCGGAAATCACCCCGCGGTTAGGCGAACTATCCAGCCACACTGAACCCTCTGGGGGTTCGGGAATTTCCCGGCGGGCAAGGTGTCTGGCGGCGGCGGTAGGGGATTTGGGGGTGGATGAGGATGGGGTCGTCGTCGAAGGCGGTGCGACTGGAGGAGGTACCGGAGTCGCTCAAGAACGACGGAACGATTGGCGCCAACGTGGGTATCCGCTGCCTTCCCCCCTTCCAATCCCCTCGTGCTCTTCTCGCCAGTCGCCTTGTACTGCGCTTCACATCACTTGTTGCTCGAATTGCGACGATGTTACTATGCAATCTGCCAATCTGTCGCTCGTTGGGGGCAGTCTGATTCATGTTTTCACCGTCCAGGTGACTGCATTGTGTAAAACAGGTGGAATTGTGCGCCCTCTGACCAAATTGCTCCGATCCCGGAACTGATTTTAATTCGAGTTGCTTATATTTAGGCTATTTGCCATCCCCATCCGGTTGATGGAAGCTTTCCCATGATAAATTTAATATCAACCTGTCATTTGGTATTGATAGAGGGCTTGAACAAGTAACCGAATGATTTGTTCTGTTCATTTGTAATTAACATAGCAGTTTCGATGCTTGGTTTAGTGTCAGTGCATATATAGAGATAAATATGATATGGCCGTTCTTAACAATGTACTATAAGCAATAGAGTATAAGCTTTTCCCTCCCTTATTGCATATTAATGTCTTTGGTCACGGTGTCCTGACATCACTCTCTGATTTACTTGATTTATGGAGAGCTTGGACCTTTTTAAAATTTGGTTTCAGGCGGACATTAAAGACACCATGGTGGAGCTAAGCAAAGTTCTGGAACCTCCTGGTGCGGAGATAGATTCAGAGAGGGAGTTCTATGATGCGCCTCAACAGGAATTGGAGTAAGCACCTATCTATTCTGAAACAGCCCACAAACATTGCATTGCATTCAGGAAACATATTATTCTCGATAACAGGACACCATTCGTTGGCTTATCTGTATGGTAGCGATGGTTTTGATGCTACTTAGCGTTGTTAATTTAGACACTCTCGTTACATCGTTTTCCTAGTAAATCTTTTGCTGGTTGTCGCTTGTCCGAGAACCAGTGACGATGTAGCTCCCATGATATTTCTAGTACAATGGAGGGGTTGCAGTTTGTAGTCCAATGTACCATACTACTATCACAGGCAAGCATAGACCATGGTATTCCTAAACCATAGTGTCTAGGAACTTTGGTAGCAAACATGCCCTTATATTGTGGGAGCAATGGAAGGTTCAAATTTTACAACTTCTGCATTTGGTTTTGCTATCACTTTGGAGCTCCACATCTTAGAAGATGGGCGCATGTTACATTTGCCACTATGATTCACATTAACAGTGTTCCCACAACTTAGCATCTTGTTGACATTCAGGAATGATGCATACTCACGGGAAGGATGTGCTCATGCGAAGGAGTTGCAGGGAGCAGGTATTCATGTAAAGAAGTCGCACAAAACGGGTGTTGATGCTAAGAAGTCGTGTGCACCAGCTACCCATGGTGATAGTGTGCGACCTCAGGGAAATATGGATTGTGCTTTGATAGACGATGCGGATATTTCTGTTGATGATGAAGCTGTCTTTGTAGATAATGGGCTGAGGGCTGAAGCTGATGCACAAGAAGCAGCCCAAGAGAATCAAAGTGAGGAACCTCATGTGGAGCCTATATTTTATTCTGACACTTCTGCTGCACAAATTCCAGTTGATGATAAAACAGATGTTAAGCTCAACATTGTGTATGACAAGGAAAATCCAAGAATCAAGGTGAATGAATATTTCCCTTCGATGGAGGACTTCAGGTTGGCTCTGAGACAGCATGGAATACAGAAGGGATTTCAGGTGCACAAAGTGAAGACTGATAAGACTAGGTATAGAGCTCACTGCAAGGCAGAAGGCTGTCCTTGGAGAATTGTGGCACACAAAGTGCGGGACCTGCCAGCTGTTGTGGTACTAATCTAACGTGCTTAACTCTTTACCTTCTTTACCTTTCACTTGTGTATTTTGTGTAATTTGTTTTGTGTTTTCTGTTTTGCAGATTACCATGATACCTGAAGAGCACAATTGTGTATCTTCTGGTAACCTTGTTACCTCAATGGCATCTCAAAATTGGGTTGCAGAGAGGGTTGTTGGTTGGTTGAAGGAGAATCCAGATCTAGGAGCAAAAGAGTTGCAAGAAAAACTGCAGGAGGTGTATAATGTAGAGGTTGTCTATGCCACAGTATGGGCTGGAAGGCAGAAAGCGATGAACAAGATTTTTCAGTCTTGGGAAGACGCTTTTCAGGAATTGTACAATTTCAGGGCTGAACTTCTCTCCATCTGTCCAGGCTCATGTGTGGAGATTTTCACCAAGACTTGTGGAGGTGATGTGCACTTTGATAAGTTTTTCTTTGCATTGCAGCCATGCATAGATGGCTTCAGAAATGGCTGTAGACCTGACATTGCGTTCGAGTTCACGGCCTTGGATGGTATGTATTCAGGGAAATTAGCATGTGCTTGTGCCCTCGATGGTCACGATTGGATGTACCCTGTTGCATGGGCCATTTTCGATTCTAATTCAAATGATAACTGGACTTGGTTCATGGAACAATTGAAGAAGGCTATAGGAAATCTACCAGGATTAACAATTTCCGCAGATAATTGCATAATCTTTGGTGATAACATTCTAACTGAAAGTTTCTGCGAATGGACTATGAACATAAAGGGCATGCCTTTGGTTGACTTGGTTGATAGGTTGAGGCAGATGACGATGCAGGTGTGGTATAAGAGGCGTTGTATTGGGAGCAACCTCTCTGGCATTATTCTCCCTGCAGTTATTGAACAACTTAATGCCAAAATAAGAAGCCTGAGAAACATTGAGGTCTGTAGATGCGGGATGCAGACCGCTGAAGTTTCTGGCAACTCTCAGGACATGATGCCATGGAGGCACATTGTAGACTTGAACAAGCACACCTGCAGCTGTGGGGAGTGGCAACTAACCAGGAAGCCTTGCCTTCATGCTCTGGCTTGGATAAATACAGAGACAGATGCTGACTTGGAGTCCTTTGTCCGTGACTACTACTCTGTGGAGAGGTTTAGGGCTGCATATAGTGGTATAGTTCCACCCATGACAGGCAGGTCACAGTGGCCGCGAGTGGACCCTGGTTTCAAGCTCCTGGCACCACCATCGACACAACGAGCTGGGAGGAGGAAGTACAGGACCAAGGCAAGCCAGGAACTTGATGCAAATGAGCAGCAACAAGTGCAATCTGTGTGGAGAACTTGAACATCATGAGAAGGGCTGCACACTGCATTGCCTGAAAAAGAGGTTAATGCAGTAACTTGATGTTTTCCCCCCTGTTTACGCTTTGTGTGAGAAGTGTAACTGACATTACTTCTGTTCTAGGAAGAGATGCCAAGCGAGGAAAGAGGAGGAAAGCTGATGAAGGCTTCAGCTGACACAATATCTCCAGGAATGATGCATTACCAAGTGGGGTGGTAGATCTGTTGTGTGGAGGTGAAAGGCACCCCAGGGTCATCAATCTACCTCTGCCATCACTGCTAAGAACTTCTTTTTTGTAGTGTCCAAGGAAGGAGGGTATAGGATTTAGTTGCCATGCCATCATTGTGCTCGGTTTATGTCGATCTAGACTTCATCTATGGCTGGCTCGTGGGCCGTGGCTGTATGTGTATATGCATGGTTGAAGTTGAACTAAACTGATGAATGGATGCCGTTGATTACATTGCAATGAATTGCATTACTAGTGCTCCTAAAACATATCTGTACATATGCCATGCCAAATTTTCAAATGAATTCGGATACAGGAGCGTCTTCTGTTCCCTGTGTCCTTGGGATACACAGGTGTGTTGTCGATTACATTGCATTTGTATGTTGCTGCTGCGCACCATTCACACCAGAACTTGATGGTGCTCACGGTGGCTGCTGCTTGCCTGTCTGTTTCAGATCTTGAGCTATAGGTGTCGAGTTGCACTAGTACTGTAACCATCTCTATATCAGCAAAGCTCAGGAAGTCTGGATGAACTCTGAATCTCTCATGTTTTTTCACAAAAACTGTACCATGTCCCTCGTGGTTGTATTATTGTACTTGCTGTTTTTAATTCATTTTGCTTATTAGATTGGCAGATATGATGTCACATGGGGCTATGCTCTATGGAAAAAAGAATGTCTAATTCAATTAAATAAAATAACAACATCGTGCATGTTTTTTTGGAAAAAAAGTCACATGTCAGAAAGATATATTTGTTTGTGTTTGTCGTGCAATTGTGTGTTGTAAATCCATTGGTGACGTTTAGGGTGCAGCCTGCAGGTGCAAGTTTTTTGGAAAAAAAAAAGTCACATGTCAGGAGTTTTGTTTGTGTGTTGTAAATCCATTGGTGACGTTGGCCCATGTTTTACTGAACAATCGAATCTAAGCTAAAAGACTACGTTAAAACAAGAATGGAATAAGGTAAGGTATCAAGTATCATCACGTGCAACAATTTCAGTAAGCAGGTGATATGCAATCTCAATTGTTGAACATCGCAAGGGGAACAGAGAAAACGAGAGGAAAAAAAAAAGGGAAAGAAGCCACCAGGGTGTGGAAAGAAAGAGCCAGGGGCATGGATGCGAAGAAACAGCAGACGTCAAGGGTGTCTAAGGAAGCGTCCAGGGGCATCGATCTGAAGAAACCAGGGACCAGAGCGCAAAATCTCAAAAAAATTTGGACCATTTCTCGATTTGTGCGTGTCATCCTTGCGCAGGGGCCATGCTAATCTTCTCTGTATCGTTCCAATTTTATCGGATGTCTCCGAAGAGACGAAACTGCGTAGAGGCCTCAGCTTATAACCTGGTCTTGCCGTGTCTCGCTAGGCGATGTGGTACTAAACGTTTTGCGTCCCGCGGCTCCTAAGTCGCAAGTCCCAGGCGGCAGCGGCAGCGGCGCGCCTCTCTCCCTCCCGTGGGCCGCCCTTCCACTTTCGGCCCAACGCAGCGAGCCGGCGAAGCGACGCGGACCCGTGCATTTCTCCCCCGTCCACGCACCACGTGCCGTGGTCAGCGGCCCATCGCTGCAAAATCTGGTCCACCTCCCACTATGTACACACACTTGCAAAGTTCGTTTTACAAATCCCACGCTATGAGCGAGGCTAATTATGTTATCGCGCTGCGGGCAACGAAATTAACACGACAAGGTTACATAACGAGCTCAGCTAGAGGCACCACATCCATTCCATTTTACTTAATATCTATAATTTCTTTGGTGGGTAGAAAGTGACCACGAAGTGAAAAAAATGCCGGTAATCGGAAAAAATGAGGTATAAAACTAAGAAAGGAAAAAGTCTACATAACCCCCTCACCTTTGGAGGACGGTCTACTTCACCCTCTCACCTTCAAAACCGGTTATTTAACCCCCTCACCTTTTCAAAACCGGACAAATCACCCCCTGGGCGGTTTTAGAGGATGGTTTTGCTAGGAAAAGTCTACATAACCCCCCCTACCTTTGGAGGGTGGTCTACTTCACCCCCTCACCTTCAAAACCGGTTATTTAACCCCCTCACATTTGCAAAATCGGACAAATCATCGCTTGGGGTGGTTTTGTGGGCAGTTTTGCTGACGTGGCGCTTCCAGGACCCACCTGTCAGCGCCATGTGTGCAAACCGCCGCGCCGCTCCCTCCTCTGCTCTCTCTCCCGCCGGCGCAGCCTTCCCCCTCGCTTCCTGCCGCCGCTCCCGCTCGTCCCCTTTCCGCTGGCGCCACTCCCCTTCTTGCTCCCTATCGTCGCCGCTCCCTCCTCGCTCTCCCGCAAGCACATCTCTCAGGTAGACGACCGGAAGGCGCTGGGGCGGAGGGGGCCTGCGGTGGGCGCGGAGGGGATGAGGGCCGCGAGCAAAGGAGCGACGCGGCGATTTGCACACGTGACGCTGACATGTGGGTCCTGGAAGCGCCACGTCAGCAAAACCGCCCACAAAACCACCCAGGGGATGATTTGTCCAATTTTGCAAAGGTGAGGGGGTTAAATAACCGGTTTTGAAGGTGAAGGGGTGAAGTAGACCACCCTCCAAAGGTGGAGGGGTTATGTAGACTTTTTCTAGCAAAACCACCCTCCAAAACCGCCCAGGGGGTGATTTGTCCGGTTTTGGAAAGGTGAGGGGGTTAAATAATCGATTTTAAAGGTGAGGGGATGAAGTAGACCGCCCTCTAAAAGTGAGGGGGTTATATAGACTTTTTCCACTAAGAAATGGCTTACATGTATGTGGTTTTTGTGTTTAAAGAGCCAAGAATGGTTTCGTATTAGGGGGTGTTTGATATCAACCACACGCAAGTCTCCGTGCAATGGAAAACAACATTAACAAATTTGACCCATACCCAATTTCAAATATAGTATTTGCATCCAACTAATTATTAACTATTAAAAAACAGCTAATCTATCTGCTAAATATTATATCGTCTGTGGACGTCTGTTCATTCTACAAAAGTATAAACTTTATAAATTATTTAACAAATTAGTTGTAAAAACCATCCTCTTCTTCATGAAAGATACCCGGTCATAAAAGGTTGATGCTCCTACCTGAAAAACGAACTTTCAGCAAGCTAGAAGTTGATGTTGTAACTCCTTTTTCACGATCGGAGGTATCAGTAGTTTTGATGAAAAGGTAAATGTTTCCATATTTTCACAGTGTGATAGGAGGCTGTGGCGGATCAAACAACTTCAAAGAACTTCGGCATAGTTTTCATAGTTTAACAAAGGTTTAGTGTGTTGTTACATGTATGTCCTATCTCTATCATAGTTCGTTATAACTTTTTTTAGAGATGATATGATCAAATCTTAGTTGTTATTATTGTACATTAAAATCAGGAAAAAACACATTAAATCGATGTGTTGAGAAAATATATATGTCGTTACATCACTCAATGCGACGCATATGCACCACTTAGGGTTAGATTATACCTGCAACACATGGGCATTACGAAAGCAAGACAAGTTGTCGACCATGAAAGAATGATCCATTTGGGGCTTAGAAATGCAGGACCACTTGTATAAGCGACCGCCATGCTTATTCGCATGCTTCAAAAACTACACCAAAATTTGCATGAAAATTTCAACCAAAAATATCAATGGAAATAAGATGCAAAGATCCAGATACATATATATATATATATATAATTTGAAAAAAAAATCGTGTGAACGAAAAAGAGAATGTAATTGGATTTCAATGTGGAAGTAGAGTTTGGGACTCGGAGACAACTCGTCTTGCAACCCTAGGAAGTAGTTACATTGTGATCTTGGAAGAGGAGCATCCTTTAAACTTTGTTCCTGGAGCTCTTCACTTCTTGTGTTGCCTCCTTTGTTGTTATTATTAAGCGTGTTTTTTTCTTCTTCTTGCATTGGGGACCGTACCAGCAGTGATGCAGTGATTAATGAGATTTGAGAGCAAAGATCTAGTGGAACAAAGGGATGCCATTGGTGCCGAGCATTAGAACTAGCAGAAACACTTTCGGATGCAGCCGCGTACATCTTCATATATAGAGGTCAACTGGATAATCTTGTCGTCTCTGCAACAAAGGAGCAGATACCAAACGCCCCTCCATGGTATACTCCAAGCAAAAGAACACAGAGAGCTATAACCACAAGAAACAACAATGCAAGAGATGGCTAAACAATCATTATTTGAGCCGAAAAATAAATAAATAAATAAACCATGATCCCTAATTAAAAAAAGTTTCAAGATTCAATTGCGCAAAATCAAGCCATTATTAACCCTATTGTAAAATCTAAACCTAATAGTAGTACCCAGTGGGAATATGTTCATGCGTCCAGCTGCTTGATCATGACAAGCTCCGCCAGAAGAGCTGGGCAGTCGGACTTCAGCTTCTCGAACCCTTCGGTGGCCATGGCGGCCTTCAGGTTCCCCGGGCAGGACAAGAACTCCACGCACGCGGCCTTGAGTCCTCGGCAGCCATGGCGCTCCGCCACCACCAATGTGTCGGCCACCGTGCCCACGTCGATACGCTTGCACAGCATCTCCTCGCACATCAGCCTGAGCCTCTCTAGCTGGAACCTGTGCGCCGCCGCCAGCAGGTCCTGGGCCATCGCCGCCGTGGAGTCGCGGTCTCCCCCCTCCGTCTCCGCCGGCAGCGCGTCGGTGTACATGTAGTGGAGCACCGCCTTGAACACCTTGGGCTCCACGCCCTGGATCTCGATGCGGCGGCGCGCGCGGCCGGATTTCTCCTTGTCCAGCTCCGCCCCCAGGACGGGGGAGCGCGCCGCGAGGAGCCACCCGTGCGCGTCGAACGCCGCCTCCCCGCCGACGTCGACGGTGACGTCCGCCGCCTGTTTCTTCCTCCACAGGAGGTCGGTGAGCTGCGCGTGCAGGTCGGACGGCGGCACGACGACATGTGCCGCCGGAGCAGCCTCTTCGCAAGAAGAGCCGGTGACGGTCAAGGCGGTGATGTCGCACCTGATGGAGAATCGGTCGTTCTCGAGACACCCTGATTCCTCCAGATCTTTGCACTTGATGAACTCGGGGAATCCGTGGCGCCTGCGCCTGTCGACCCGGCCATCGCCGCCGTTGAAGTCGCACAGCTCCTCGGTGGCGCAGGTGAACACGGGGTCGCCAGACTGATTGAGCAAGCTCATCTTGAACTTGACCGCGTCGACGTGATCTTTCGAGGCGCCATGGTCGTAGACCTCGAGGTGGAAAGAGATGTAGTCGTTGTCGAAGGGCAAGTACCTGATTCGCCAACTGTAGCCCGCCGCCTCGAAGGGCTCCGACCACCACCACCAGCCCTTGGCTGTCTTCTTCAGCTGCGTATACCCACCAATGGTGAGCTTGTGGCTTCCGCTTACCTCTCTGTGCACGTTGGTGGAGGCGGTGAAGCTGGACAGCCGACGGTGGGCGGCGGCGAAGCTGGCGGAGAGCCGGCGAGTCAAAGCTGCGGTGGTCGCCATGATCCCAGAGGCCGCCGGATCAGATGCAAATTGATCGAGCACATGGAATACATACGTCAATGTCGATTTATATATAGGCCAGACCTGCGTAGCATGCATGGACTCCAGAATTTTTTTTTTTTTTGGAAAATCGACCCACACGGTCGGCTTGGCCTGGTCTCCGAGAAGGACATAGTAGGATGGGGAATCATGCAATGTCAAATCTAAAGCCCCACCTAATAAACAAAACATGTTTATGGAATTGGTTGGTGCTGTGTTCAAGAGAAATCTAATTTATACCATCAAATGAGCACAACAATCTGGCTTTTTAACTCTAAGACCATTTCCAGTGGAGAGATGAAACTTATGATCCATGTGGCACTGGAAATGGTCTTATTGGTTTTTCAGTTTCCAAGAGTGCCACATTTCCAGTGGCTTTTTAACCCTAAGACCATCCCCTAACCTCTTCCTCATCCCTGATTCCATGTCCCCTTTCCGGTAGAAAATCTCGCTATATATGTACCCTAAACCTAAATTGTATTTATTTTTGCATTATTTATTCTACGAACTTAGCATATGATATGAGTTTCTCGCCGATCATGGTACTTTATCTATTTTCTTATATATATGCACAATTTGTGAATTTTTAGTCCGTATGGGCGGATTGAGTAGTAAGGTGGGTGTGACTCAAGCTCCCCTAATGTGTTGCATGCTATGGAGCTCCACCTTAGGCTATTCTTAACGGTTTCCTCCTATATTTCCTCCTCTATAAACATATTTACAGGTCCTCAAAACAAATTACATCTCCTGAATGATTTTCTTCTGCAGTGGTGTTCTCTATGTCACATCCTCTATACCCAAATATCTATTCATATAATTTTTTTTCTTTATTTTATTTTCTTCTCTCTACCTGTCTCCCTCCATTGTCTTCCCCCTTGGTCTGAGATCCACCCAACCGCCTCCCGCCTCTACACCACAGCCGACCGCATGCTGCCACTCCGGCTCCGGCTCGTGCGTTCGCGGTCGCCTCCGTGCCACCGCACCTCCACACCGCCCGCACCACGCGCTCAACTGTGATGGTCGGTCATCTGCGCCAGCTGCCGCTCCTTCTCCTCCTCCGTGTCGGTCGCTCACCCGAGCACCTCTGTGGCTTTGCCCTCACCGCAGTGATGACATGCTCAGCTGCGCCGCGTAGGCACCCACTAGCAGCTCACCTCAACCGCCTCTGTGGCTCTGCCTGCCGGCCACAGCCACCTCCACCCGCACCTTTCCTCCTTCCATTTCCGCAAGAGCTAGCCTCCGCTCCTTTCGTCCTCCCACACGAGCACAGCGCTGATCCTTTCCTCCTCTGCGGTTCCACCCACACCTCATGTTGTCACACCTCCTGCTTGACTCTCGAGTTAGAGATGGAGCTGACCGCCTCTGCGCCGAAGATGGAGCTCAAGCCGGAGATGGAGTTGGCTGCTCGGCCAGAGCTCCTCACCAGTCCTGTCCTCTGCTACTCTGCACCATCACACGGTACATCTGTAGTCCACCACTCATTGCCCCTCCACCGTTCACCCCCTCTGGTTGCTGTGGTTAGTTGCTGTAGTTAGCATGATTCAATCCTATAGTTAGACCTAGTTTGGGTACTTTTGGATTGAGCGGGATTATATTGGATTGGGATAGATTGAGGGAGATTTTGGTATATATATTGTGGATTTGAACACATTCAATCCCTTTCAATTACTCCAAAACCATACCAATGCAAACGTACCCAAACTAGACCTTTAAGTTTGCTTGATGGTTTTGCTGATGCAGCCCTGTACATCTTCAGATCTAGATACCAAACTAGAGGTGGCGTATATCTCTGCAACAAAGGAGCAGATACCAAACGCCCCTCCATGGCATACTTCGAGCAAAAGAACACAGAGAGCATATGATGACCACAAGAAACAACAATGCAAGAGCTGGCTAAACAATCGTTATTTGAGCCGAATAAAATAAGCCATTATCCCTAATAAAAAAGTTCCACGATTCATTTGCGCAAAATCAAGCCATTATTAACCCTAATGGAAATGTTCCAATATTTTATAAAACACTAAAACCTAAACCCAAACCTAAACCTAAACTTAATAGAAATATAATAGGAGTATCCATGGGTATTCATGCGTCTAGTTGCTTGATCATGACAAGCTCTGCCAGAAGAGCTGGGCAGTCGGACTTCAGCTTCTCGAACCCTTCAGTCGCCATGGCGGCCTTCAGATTCCCCGGGCAGGACAAGAACTCCACGCACGCGGCCTTGAGGCCACGGCAGCCATGGCGCTCCGCCACAACCAAGGTGTCGGCCACCGTGCCCACGTCGATGCTCGTGCACAGCATCTCCTCGCACATCAGCCTGAGCCTCTCGAGCTTGAACATGCGCGCGGCCGCAAGCAGGTCCCGGGCCATCACCACGGCGTCGTCCCCCTCCGCCGTCGCCTCCGCCGGCAGCGCGTCGGTGTACATGTAGTGCAGCACCGCCCTGAACACCTTGGGCTCCACGCCCTGGACCTTGATGCGGGTCATGCGGCGGCCGGAGCGGCCGTAGCTCTCCTCCAGCAGCTCCGCTCCCAGGACGGAGAGCGCGCGGCGAGGAGCCACCCGTGCGCGTCGAACGCCGCCTCCCCGCCGACGTCGACGGCGACGTCCGCCGCCTGTTTCTTGGTCCACAGGAGGTCGGTAAGCTGCTCCTGCAGGTCGGACGGCGGCACGACGACCTGCGCCGCCGCCGCCGCCGGAGCGGCATCGTCTTCTTCGTCCCTAAGGACGGTGATGTCGCACCGGACGGAGAAGCAGTCGTCCTTGAGGCACCCCGACTCCTCCAGATCCTTCCTCCTGATGAAGTCGTCGAACCCGCGCCTCCCGGGCTCGCTGTTGAAGCAGCACAGCTCCGTGCTGGCGCGGGTGAATTCGGGCACGGGGTTGCCGGACTGATCGAGCAGGGTGAACTTGAACTCGACGGGGTCGACGACGACTTTCGAGGCGCCATGGACGACCTCGAGGTAGAGGGCGATGTACGCGCTGCGTCTCGGGTAGTACGCGAGGCCGTAGGGCGCGTAATGGATTCGCCACCTGTGGCCCGCCGCCTCGAAGACCTTCGACTTCCACGACCAGCCCCTGATGGTCCTGCTGGACTGCGTATACCCATCTATGGTGAGCTTGTGGCTCCCGCTCATCTCGCGCGGGGCGACGCGGGAGGCGCTGAAGCTGGAGAGGCGGCGGCGGAGAGCCGGCGGGTGGAGGACAGCAAAGCTGCGGTGGTCGTCATGATCCCAGTGGCCGGACATTGCATGCAGATGATCGATCGAGCAGCTATAGCTGGAGCCTGGAGGGAATACGTGTACGTGCATGTCTATTTATATGGACTCGGGACTCCGGTAAAATTGGAAAAGAAACCAACCTACTTGGATACGACCGACACAACACACATGGCTTAGCTTTAACTGACTTCCTAGAAAAAAGGCAACACATACTAAATAATTATCGCCAGATTATGTTATCATAAACAGAAAATATATTTTCATACCATTACATATTTCGTGTTATAAATGTTATATCTTTTTCTACGAATCTGGCTAAATTTAAGATAGTTTAGCTTCGAACAAAATTAGAAGGGTTCTTATTTTAGGAAAGAGAGAGTTGCACTGACTTAGATGGGACACATTGGAATAGGTTCGATCCAACTTTAAAAACTTTATATAACAATTAATAATATTTAAAATATCTTGTCTAATAACATAAAAATTCATCTGTTTGATTTTGTCTTAAAAAGGTAGTTTTATACCATCAAGCTTATTGGATAGGATATCATAACTACTGTATTTTAATTATTAGTAAGAAAAATGTGGTGATCATTAGCCAAATTGGTCTCTTGATCGTTAAGGCACGATGAGTTCTTCATGGTTTTACACTTCTACTTCGTTCCCTAGAGTTGATTTTGGTGACAGTTTTAGTCATGTTGTCAAGCTGCTACAGTTCATGAATGTTGATGGTGGCTCTCTCTAATGATCAGCGTATCATTAGCTTGAATGAAGAATGCCTTCTACACATGACATTATGGATGAGTATGTCTATTGCATCTAGCCATGTGGTTTTATTGATCTTGCTCACCCTGATTATGTTTGTCTCTTGAAACATGCTCTTTGACATGGTTTAGGCCCTGTTTGCTGCAGCTACAGCTGCATCTGTTTTCATTGTTCCGGGTGAATGATTGTGAGAGAAAAAAAATACTGTTCTACGACTGCAAAGAAGCTGAAATTAGCTCAAGCGAACAGGGCGTTAGTCATTTCTCCACTTATACTACATCTCTTGGACTTGTTGATGCCACGTCTGATACCTTAATACCTCATTGTTTGTCTATCGTTGTGGAACTAAGAATACCTAAACTACTGCTCTATATGGATGACATTGTCCTTACTACCTCTTTATACCCTTTTTATTAACCTAATCATTGCAACATTCACAATTGAATTCTCCATGAAAATTTGGTCACCTCCATCACTTTTTGTGATTTATGTTGCTAAAAAATATTATTCTTGTCTCAATGCAAATACATCTTGAGTATTTTGCACCGTGTTGTTATGTCTTATTGCATAACAGAAAACTAATGCTTATGGTAAATAAAGTTTTACCATGCCATTCCTCTAATTTCATGGCAAAATGGTGTCGAGAGTTGATGTGGGAATAATGAATAGTCATTGCACTTTTGGATACTAATTCAAACTTGCTATGCATGGGCAGATATGGATACAAGAAATAAGTATTTCCTGGGGAACACTCTACAAAGATCCATTTTAATTATGTAGAGTTTTAAACCCATATTCTATCGTATGGATGAAACATAGTTCAAAATAGAAGAATAAATAGTTTGCTTAAGATTTATGTATCGTTGAATTTCTGCTCTCTCAACAAAGAACTCAGGATGATTGAATCCTAAATTGGGAAGGATGGATTCTTCCCCAGCAGATAAACTATCAATTGAGTTAATGAAATAATTAATATATTTTATATATAATAAAAACACTTAACTATTAACAAAATAAGATATGCCAAATGATTGGCAATTCTTCGATAGTTATAAAATTCTCATACTTCTTTGACTCGAATAATAAAAGGAAAAATTGTTTGGCTCTTTTTGTAAAATAAGGTTAAGGTCATTGGTTTTTACTTATTGTATTCTTTCTTTTAGGTAAAAGAAATAAAAGTAAAGTGTGATTTTTAATCCATTCTATCTAATGTATATATAGGTCTTACATTAATATTACAAAAATGGTTAGTTTTGGATATTTAATGAATCATAGATAGAAATCACTTTCACTTAACCGAAAGAGGGACCCTTCTTTCTTTTCTAATAATATGACACAACAAAATCTATATTTGTCATAAAGGTATAAGCCTCATATTATATACAATGATTTACATCATTAATATATGTTTTCAATCAATTTGAAAGTCAAGTAGATAGAATATATGAATTAATCTCTAATCCTGACATTCCATTGGTTTAAAAATAGCTATTTGCAAATCGAATAATTACTAAATAGAAAAAATAGTGTCCCTATACGTAGACGGGAAGCCCTTTTCTTTGTTTTTGTGCAGATCTTGGTCGAAACTGTTAAGGCATGTGTTGAAATTAAAAACATCATATTCCTTAACCTGGTGAAACATAATTCCACCCCTTATAGTTTGGGTGAAAATAAATAAAGGGGATACTTCTTTTTCTTTCATATTGACTGCCGAAAGTATTCAATAATAATTACTTGTGGAGTTGATTGTCTATTTTTTGTGTCTATCTCGTTCGTGCGGATCTATGCTCATCTAATGAATAGAATGTGAATACTTAGGTTTTTGGAACTAGTATATATTTGGCGCTTCAACAAGGACACTTTCTACGAATGTACGAGTCTCCGTTCATCATCCCGTATGAGGTGGAGGTTAAACCTTGTACACCAAGCTCTCTGGGCACCCATAAGTCCGTTGGTAAGCTTTGGAGAAGCACTTTGATCACTAAGCTCACCTAGGTGCTGCTAATCACCAATAATAAAAAGACCAAGAGAACCTAGGTAGTTTTGCACACACGTGGTATTTGAAGGCGGTTTTGTATTACATTGGAGCTGGGCTACCTTGCCAGGTCAAATATTTCTATGGGCTAACATGTCATGGGCATTTTAACCTCACCCTCTCTCTCCATCATCCCTTGTTGCACCTTTCACCGAACCGGTGCCGCGCTCAGTTCAATGTGCTTCCACACAGCTTCTCTCCCACTGCATCCACCACCTCCTCTATCACAACCTCCAACTGTGAACAAAAGGACATAGAGAAGGATAGATGCTGGCATGTGGGGGCCTGCTACCACGTTGTATGAAACTGCCTCTATATACCCCCAAGGTGTAAAAATAACCGGTTTCAGGGCTAGTTTGAGCATTCTTGGATTGAAGTAGTTTAAGGGATTGGGCTGGTTTTAAATTCACAATAGATCAAAATCCCACATAATCCCTCCAAAGCCCTGTTCGGTTAGGTGATTTTTCAAGTGAATTGGAGGGGATTTAATCCCTTTCTATTCAAATTTGACTAGCAAGGATTAAATCCCCTCCAAAACCAGGGCAGCCGAACAAGGCCTAAATCTACTTCAATCTTTCTCAATTTAGCTCTAATTTGGGCACTCTTGGATTGAGGGATTGCAGTGGATTGAGAGGAATTGATGGGTACTTTGATCTATTGTGGATTTAAATACATTCCAATCCCCCTCCCCAAAACCACTCGAGTTTGGGTACATGTGGATTGGAGTGGATTTGAAGTGGAATGAAAGGATTGGAGTGTGTTTAAATCTCCAACAGTTCAAAATCCCACTTAATCCCTCCCAATCCACCACAATCACCTTCGATCCAATCAATCAAGTACCCAAACTAAGCCTAGGGTGGAAAACATTCCTTGTTCCATGGTTTAGAGTCCATAGTCGAATGGATTCCTTACTAACAAAAAGAGGTGTGGAGCGAAGTTTCGGCCCGGCCCAATTATAAAGGGCCTACTAACAGCCCAACCAAAGTACTTAATGCGTACTTTGGGCAAGGAAGGATTTTGCTAGGGTTTTACCCACAGGTTTCTCGCCTTCCTCGGCGGTCGGCACCGTCGCCTCCGGTGCTCCCGAGAAGATAAGAGAAGAGACGTCGGCCATGAAGGGCCTCCACCTCTCGCTGAACCAGACCCAGCGGGTCCGCCTCGACACCGCGCTCCAGGAGCTCCAGTCCCTCGCGCCCGCCGCCGCGTCCGCGGCCGCCGTCACCGTCGCCGACACCATCCCCGTCAACCAGGAGGACAACATACTCAAGTGCGTACCCTCTCTGACCCTCTCGGACTCAGCTTTTTTCCCACTGTTGCGGCTCAATGATGGATGCGTTCTCGTGGTGTAGGGGCCACGGGACGGTGGACCAGGACGGGGAGGTGGTGGCGACGCTCTGCGGGGTGGTGGAGCGGGTCAACAAGCTGGTCTACGTCCGTACTCTCCAGGCGAGGTGCGCGCGCGCTTGCTTCTGTTTTTTTTTTAATTTATTCGTCTCCATTGGCGCCTCTGTTACTCTGGAAACAGTAGAGGAACTCGATCCGCGGATTTGCCGTTTTACACTGACTTCTACTATGGGACAAATACCTGATGCGAACTTGCTACACACTGAATTGAGTGATTTGTTGATATGATATTCAGTCTCTCAGTATGATCTTAAGGCTTTGCCAATTCCTTGCTCAAGTCGGCACTGTGAAATACCCTAGTGTGCGATGCAATGTGTCCGGATAGGATTGTTGTGCGCGTGAATTAAACTGTAGGCTTTGATTCCTTTTGGTTGTGGGAACTGCCAGTACGAATCAAATTATGCTGCATCCAGTCATGAAGACATTTAGGACGGAAAACGAAAAACTCGGTAGTAGGTGTTTGTTGGAGATAATATCTTATGACATCTCCTTGGAGATTAAATAATCTCCACTTGGTTTTGGTTAGTTTTGCTGCTTTTCCGGCAGTATGTAGCGCTCCCAGGCCCAGAGCTTTGCCGAGCAGCATGGATTCATGCTGCAACTTTCGCAAGCATACTAATGATTCAACTCTTCCTGAGTTTGCAATGATGGTGCATAAGAAAAAATTACAGGTGTTTGTTTGGTTATAAGTTTTTCCGAATTCATATATCTGGTCAATCAGACTGCAAGGCCATACATTTATTGTTGCGGAGGAAGCGTGGTTTACTTGATCTCATTGCGCATACTTGATTTTTCTTTATGCTTTACAAAAATGAACTCACCACTTTGGTTTCCTTGAACCTTTTTCAGATATAAGCCTGAGGTTGGTGATATCATAGTTGGCCGTGTCATTGAGGTTTGTAAATTCATGTTTCTGTCAACTTTCTTCTCATGTATCTATAATGGGCTGGTCACGCAAATTTTGCTGCAATCATACTTTACTAGGATGCTCTTCATTTCACGGGCTTAGAGATTACGGATATGAATCTTTCAGAACATTCTTGACTGTTTTATAACATGCAGATATGAGAATGTGTTTACCCAGATCCTGCATACATCGAACACGTTTTACCTTCATTTTGATTAATTTTGTAGCTCTGACTAATCATGGGTGTTTAGTGACCAGTGGTATTTACTTCTAGATACATAATTACATATCCTTCTGGTGATCAGGGCTAGTAGGAATATCTTAATCTTCTAAATTGCAATACTCATATTCGTCACTAAGTTTGAATTGAATTTTATTTACTCTATTTATAGTGCAAACTGCACATTACATTTCAGACTATGATTAACTGGTTGTTGTTTCTTAAGATTGCTCCTAAGCGCTGGAGGCTGGAGATAAATTTTAGCCAAGATGCTGTTTTGATGCTTTCTTCTATGAATTTGCCCGATGGTATTCAGGTATTTTTCTGCATATTTGCCCTGTAACACCCTAAAATTTGACAGGTGATAAACATGGATTTCATTTAATATATCACACTGGAGTATAAATAGTGATTACTTCTCAGCATTAAGTATGATGTCAATACATCCGAAAGTTTTGAGCAGAACACAATCTCTACCGTTGATATGTGCAACATATAAAACACCAAGAAATCATTCTTTTTCACTTGTCTGCTAAAACATATGTACTGCAATTGTCATCTTCTTTATTGGACACCTGTGGTGGGGTTGGGACCTAGTTAAGAATATCAGTCTTAATGTTGTGTCAGTTCAAAAGAGATTAATGAGTGCTATCCATATTTCATTACTAATTTCACTTGTGATTTTTGTCCAATATCCAATTAACTATCTTTTTCTGCTCCCTCTGCTAGAGAAGAAGAACTGCTGTTGATGAACTTAATATGCGGGGTATCTTTGTAGAAAATGATGTTATCTGTGTAAGCACAATGCTTTCTTTCTTTGACGCAGTTGTTTGTTTTCGTGCTGTAGTGGATACTCATTTCATCTTCTGTATAGTAATTTCAAATCTGTTCTTACCTAGGGTGGTGCTCTGACACTTGTCTATATATTTATCTATAATGTCAGAAGCATCGCCAACAAAAAAAAAGTGCATCGTCAATGCAACAATGCCCACTATTCATTATTATTGTTTGTCAGGGAATCATCTTGTTACATTTCCTTGCACTTTCTTGCAAATCAGCAAATGCCTAATTAGTCCTGAAGCAACTGCTTCTGTGTTTGTTTATTGTCTTGCGGCTGATGGCATTTTGAGGCATCATTTTTACTGATCACTTGTTGATGCCATTCTGTTGTTAATCCAGAGGCTTCTACATAGGTTTGATCTGGCTTTAAACTGTTGTGCATCTATCGCACATGGTTGCAATTCACCTAGCAGTATTTCAGTTTTATGTTGCTTAGGATTTTAATTGTCGTCGATGAACTGATGATGAACCATTACATGAGATTGGAGTAGGACTATATTTCTTTTTATATTCTGGTTGCTTTTTTTGACTTGGCAAAATTTGTTCATTGTTACTTGAATCCAGAGTTCCCAGTGCTTAATATGTTTCATCTATGAATACTGGGATGCCATTACCTGAATCTTGCATTTTATTCACCAGAGTAGTCTTATAGAGAATGAAATGAAGCATAATAGTTGGGAGTTATATGTGTTCTATATACACCACTGATCGCATCTTTGTGAACCATGTTTGCACACCTACACTAGATCAACCCACTGAATAAAAAGCTGTCTGATCTGTTGAGAAAGAGGTAATGTGGTGACTTTTGTATGAAGCGGATTAGTTTCAAAAATGTTTTTTAAAAGAATTGAGTAGGCTGAACAATCTATGAAAAGATTTTGAGTGAACACCAGTTCCAGTATTTTGTGTCATAATTAAATATTGGCATTTTTCCTTGTTTGTGTACTTGCATAGAATAGTGCATTTTTTAAACTCATGTCAAAGGACTTTTTTGTGCTCTGCTCACCTCTCCTTACCTCATGTTGACAAGTTGCAATGGTTTTTTTCCACTCATTTCTTAATTCTTGCATTCTCCCCTTAGGCACTTCTGTGGCCTTCTTTTTTTAGTTTGATTGGTGCGCAATTTCACCTTTTTCAGTGTTATGAACTGTTTAAAATAATACGCTACTACTCTGTGTGTAATAATCCATCAACAGGCTGAAGTTCGTGGTTTTCAACATGATGGATCCCTGCACCTACAAGCAAGGAGTGAAAAGTATGGAAAGGTACCTGCCAGATCAGCTACTGTACCATCTATCTTTAATGTGGAGTTCCCAAACAGTTTAGATGACACTGGCTATGCTACTGTAGTCTCGTACCATTGCTACTCTGTTTCTTTTAATGCCTCCAATTTAGCTGTGTTATCTGTAAAGGATAGAGGCCTTTAATATGAGTGCAAAAGTTGGTCTCCATAGATCATTCAGTGCAATAATGCAAGGCAGACCCCATGGATGTTCCTTAGCCTCCATGCTTTTTTGCTTTCCTTGTGTTGATAATATCTTAAGTAGGTATATGATTTGTATGTGACTGGTCTAGTTAACTTTTGTCTTTCCAGAAATTTGTCTCTATTCCACATGCCTGAACTGTGATTAGCCTTTATACCCCTAGTAGTAGGCTTTGTTGTTGTTCCAAAGTTTTACCATGTATTGCTGAGATAGTCGGCTGTTACTGATACATTTTGAGGGTTTTATTGTTGCAGCTTGAGAGGGGTCAATTGCTGACAGTACCACCATACTTGGTTAAACGAAAGAAGCAGCATTTTCATCATCTCATGCAGTATAATGTCGATTTGATTCTTGGTTGCAACGGATTCATCTGGGTTGGTGAGCATGTCGTGGTGGGTGAAAAAACTAAAACGACAGGAGATCAGCAGAAGTCCAGCACCGAAGCGGAGAATTTCACCCCGCTGGAAACAAGGAAGCATATTTGCCGGCTTGCCAATGCTGTACGCGTGCTTTCAGCCCTAGGATTCACTTTGACCGTCGAACTGATAATTGAGACCGCGGAAGCAAGCGCATCATCAAATGTTGAGATAAATGACATGCTCGGGGCTGAATTTTATGTCCAAACAGCAGAAAGAGAGGCTAAGCGCCGAGCTGATCTGCTGCGGAAGAAGAACGGGGCAAGATAAGCTTGGTTCAGGTTGCTGATTCTAGCGGCCTAATTTGCAGAGAACTGAACTTGACGTGTAGCGGTGCCCAATCCGTATGAGAATTGTAACAGTGCCCGAATGGTTGTCTGACGATATAGGTTGGAAACACAATCAAGTTCTATGTAACCCTGAGTAGCAAAGGTGTAAGGAGTTCGGCCCACTTTGGTGCTGTACGTGCATTTTGTTATGGTGCCAGCAGTGTAGTGTCAGGTAGATCTTCAATCAGTTTGTTGCCAGCTCACTGCTCTTTCGATTCGCATTTGACGTGCTTCCTGGGATCGTACCAGTAAGACGAGTTGTGTGAAGTGAAATTTTCAAGTTACCTTGGAAACCAGTAACTATTTCATTGCTCCCTTTTTTTATGCTGTGAATTCACATGACAAATTAACCCTGGTGGGCCGCATACCATTTGAGCGTAAAACGTAAATTGAGAGATTTAATATGCCCAGTGTTGTGCTCGGGACCTTTGCTAGTAGCAGAGTAAATGCAACAGCCGTACCAGAGGAGGTGGGCTCATGAAACAGTCAACAGGAGAGACATCCGGGGACATGGGCCGGACGAGCTTGGGCCAAGGATAGAGAAAAAAAAAAAGAGTCCAGATCCAAGATCCCGTTGGCCGCGTTCCCAAGAAACTAGTACTAAACCGGTTTTCCAAATATCTCTCGTGTCCTCATCATCTTCGTCGTCCTCGCCGACCCCGACTAGTCCGCGTCCACTCCCAACAGCTTCGCGGGTTCCTCGCTACCGCCCAACGGGGCAGAGGCTCGGCGCCCAGAGTGGACGCCGCCGCGCCGCAACCCTCGCGCACCTCTTCGCCGTCCACGTCCCTCCGCTAGTGGACTGGCGTCGGGGGGCCTGGGCTTGGACTCGGGTTCCTCCCGCTGCTGGTAAGATGCGTTGCCTGCCCGTGTGCGCGATAGCAATTAGTGATGAGGCCGCTGCGTGTGCGACAGCAATAGCTGACGGCATTCCCGTCCTTGTGCTGAGTTAGGGGTCGCACCGCGTTCTATCTCCCCCCTTTCTCACTCTCCGTCTCCTAGCAGCAAATACATAGGGTCAAAGTGATAGCGAGGTTGTAAATCCCTGCAGTTGTCTGCCACACCATATGCGTTTCTATTACCTGTTTTTTCGTTGTGTATAAGAGCCGTCAGTTGTCCTGTTCCATACCCGCTTCTTTAATTCCTGCAACATTGGGGTACTTATTGATTTATGACATTGTGACTTGTGAGCCATGGGTGTGGTGTTGGTACAACTGTGCTTCATACATTACCAGTAGAATCGTGTCCCCTGGACTAGGATGCACATCTTCTGACTGTACTTTCTGGGTTTTGATTTAGAAAGAAGCGGGATAGCCGCTCCGATTTACGTTTTGTGTCTTATTCATGTTGTATTTTGCCTACATTTATGGATAAGCTTATTTTGGTATGATGGGCCTAGACATTCTTATCCTGTTGTCAACAGGAATTTTTTTGACCTTTTCTTTTAAATTAAAAATATTACGGAAAGGATGAAGCTAATTTTTTTATTATTTTTTTCTATTACTGGTGGTTCTCATGAAGAGAATTCTTATTTTTGCTTCATGGTTTGAATTCAGACGATCAGAATGCCTCGGGGGAAAGGCTCTTCTGTATCAGCCCGTGAGAAGCCTAAAGTTGACCAGGCAATTGGTTCAGCTGAGGACAGTCGCAAGCATAGGAGGGGCGCTTACTTGTTGCTGGGCTTGTTGATAGTATTCCTTCATGGATCCTGGTCTCTCTATAATATCCAGTTTGGAAACCTTCCTTTGCCCCTTGGTGCGGAGCAGGCTGGCAAGAGGGGGTTCTCGGAAACTTCAGCGCTTGAGCATGTTAAATATTTGACAGGCTTGGGTCCTCATCCAGTCGGTTCAGATTCCCTTGATCTTGCTATCCAGGTTGTTCATTCATGAGCCTACTTTCTCAGTTCTAACGCTTGGGTCTTCCAGTTTCATTTTTTGTCCCAAAGTATTACACTATCTGTGATATAACTGGGTATAGATATATATCTGTCTGCTAGATGGTCTTATATCATTCACACTTATTCCATCAACTGTTTAATCAAGAGTCTCTCTAGTAGAAAACATGTGCGCGGCGCGTGCCATATCATGGCTACACCTTGTATCTTATTGTTTAAATCTATAATAAAGGTTTAAAGTTTCAATTATCTGGCTATGTCAAACTAAGTTTAAAGTTTCGATTATCTGGCTATGTCAAACTAAGTTCTTTTGGCCAGTACACTGAAATCCAGTGTTTCTGATTCATCAGAGGCACTGGATCTGGCTTTTGTAGTACCATATTCGATACTCATCCACTTATAACTAAATTATAACCTCTGTTTATAACCAGCTTCCTGCAAATGCAACCCAGTAATTTTTATGTACAATTATTGAAATATTGGTGGATTTTGTAATAGCTTCTGTTTTGCTAAGTTATATATTAAGTTATTAATTAACCAGTATCCTCTTTGTAGAGCCATACTGTAAATGCTTCAGCATAATCGTTAAATAGTTACTACATTTTGGATTCATCTGAAATACAATTGTGCTTGTCAGTACCATGTACAACTAATTGATAATTTGTGGCTGCTAAGTTGCTGTGAACTGATGACAAGAAAATGCAAATTAAAGTTAAGATGCACCCATTTAATTCTCCCTGTCTCGTTTTTACTTGTTTGTTGTGCTATTTTTCTTTCTTATGTATGCACCTTTAACATTTTTTATGCTGAGTATTTCTGTGGTATTCTTTGGTTCTACTATCCATTTTGACATGCCCATGCAATAGTATGTTTATGCAGTAGCAGAAAAAATAAAGAAGACAGCTCATTGGGAGGTTGATGTTCAATTGGAGCTGTTTCACACAGATATAGGCGCAAATCGTCTATCTAGCAGTCTTTTCAAGGGGAAAACTCTCTTGTATTCAGACTTGAAGCATGTGTTATTGAGAGTTACTCCCAAGTATTTACCAGAAGCTGAGGAAAACTTGATTCTGGTTTCTTCGCATATTGACACTGTTTCAACAACGTAAGGTTCAATTCCCTGTTTGTTAATTATAATATGTATAAGAAAGATAACTAACAACAAAAAGATATGCCAAACATTGACTTGACATGGACTGTTGGGTGAGAGTTCAAGAGGAATATTTAGTGAGAAAATCACAATATAATTTGAAGGAACTAGACATAATGTTGTATGATTGACAGTGCCACATTTTTTGCCTGGTCCTTCCATTGAGCATGATTTCACTAGTAATTTAGATAGCTATCCTATCCATGCAGGCATTGTGGTGACAGACTGACAGTAAAACATTACTTAGTTTCCTTTACATATTTGGCTCATTACTGATACAACTTCTTGTATTTTGTAGTGTCTTTCACACTTAATTTTTCTTTTGCCCGTTTTGTTTTTTATATTAAATATCCTTTTTGAATTTTCAGGGAAGGTGCTGGAGACTGCAGTTCATGTGTGGGAGTCATGTTAGAGCTTGCACGGGGAGTGGCTCAGTGGGCACATGGGTTTAAGAGTGGTATCTTGTTTTTATTCAACACAGGAGAAGAAGAGGGTCTTGATGGCGCCCATAGTTTTATAACTCAGGTCAGTTCTTTAAACTTCACACACATATGTCCAGAATAGTGCCTAAGCAATCACCTGTTCAGTCTATGTCTAATAACCATGTGTTTCAACCTGCAAATCAGATTAACTTGGTCTGTGTATATCTTTATCGATCAAGTAAGTTGAATGATTAATTTGACGAAGGAACAGGGAGGTATAATTTGCTCCCTGCCAGTATAAACTTGGCTGTTTTTTTTTTTTGATATATTAGCACCAACCATTATTTTGTAACAGTTGGTGCAAATTTGAAATAGAGGTCCTCAATTAGTTGCACTGTGCATGGGTGAAAGCTGTTAGTTGTGAGCTCTGGTTGTTAACTATAGCACTTCACCATGTCTGGCAAAACTCCTTACCGCTATATGTCAATGAAATGCACTTCAGTAAGCTTTGGTATATTTGTGAATGATTTGTTTTGGGGTGTTAGGTGTGGCAATTTTGTTAGGGTCTACATGTGTACGACTGTACTCCCTCCGTCCCAATTTATAGGTCGTTTCTGTTTGACACCAAGTTTGACAAACTCGTCTTATTCAAAAATTTTGCGAAAATATGGAAAAATTATGGTCATGGTTGAAGTGTATTATATGCTAAACTAAATCATAATGAAACTAAATAATAACTACGAAATTTTTTGAATAAGACGAGGGAGTCAAACTTGATGTCAAAAAAGTCAAACGACCTATAAATTAGGACAGATGGAGCTGTTAAGATTATCCTTGTTAAGGGATACTGCTAGTGTTTTCCAGAATTCAGGAATGGGTGCAGCAGTTTGAGCATATTGGATCAAATCATTCTGTACTACTTGCATTACCTTAGTCTTCAATAACAAGATGTTACCTCAATAATCTGCATATCCTATTTCATTTCTCTTTCTGCTCCCCGATTTTACCAAAATTATTCCTTGGCCTTCTGTTAGTGTCCTAAACAGTCCCCTGCATGACACTTTCTAAAGTGTAACAAAACTCACCAATTGCATTTTAATGTTTAAACATGTCATTGAAAACCATGTGACACATCTTCACTGTGCATGCTATATGTAACTTCCCGAACCTTGACGTTAGCCTCTATGCAGCACCACTGGAGAAATTCAGTGAATTTTGCAGTTGATCTGGAAGCTATGGGTATTAGTGGGAAGTCCACTCTCTTTCAGGTCTGTTTTTCATTCTGTAATATTCCCCATTTGGATGCTGAAATTATATTTATATCTACATCCATACCAACGGTTTGACCTCCTGGTTTTTAAGTTTTATTTTTCTGCTGACTGCCTGACCCTAGTAAAAAGTTCTGAAAGAATGGGCAAATCTAGAACAAAGGTTTAGTTGATTTTGTAAATGGAAGAAAATAAGAAAAGAATGAAACACACCTGGGGCTACTTTGGTTTATAATTGCTTGATGTCTTCAGTGCTGTGGATTACAATTCACTTACTGATAATCAAAAGGATTATACAATCATCCTAAAGTTAAATGTATGGACAGGGTACTGACAATTGGGCCTTGGAAAGCTTTGCAGCTGTAGCCAAACACCCATCTGCTCAGGTAGCATCACAGGTAGAATCTCTCTCCTTTCTTGTCCCCTGCCAACTGTAATTTGGATTTTGCTCAATTCTGATTGCTGTTAAAAATTAAAGTTTTTGTTCAATGTGAATGGCCATGCTGAGTTCCACTGAAATCAAGCAGCCCAGAACATCTGTTAGTTTTCCTTTTTTCCTGTTTGATTATAGAAACAATATAGTAAATTAGGCATATGTGATTTTTTCTCAGCCCTCACACCCACATATTTGGTCCTAAAAATGAGCTTGAAGAAACAGGGAATGTTCTGTATTTCTGTTGCTTGGGTGAAAGAAGATAGTTTCAGATCTGTCATTTTTGTTGCTCCACAATAGAACAATCTTGGGTGTTTTCCTGAGAGATTGATATTTGGTAATTGCAGGATGTTTTTCGTTCTGGAGCAATAAAATCTTCTACAGATTTTCAAATATATCAGGAAGTTGCTGGTCTTCCTGGACTTGATTTTGCATATACTGATACAACATCTGTGTATCATACAAAGGTTCGCAATGTTGGCTCTCTTGGCTTATCATTATTAATGCCAAATTTGTCTAAGTTTTGCTCCTATGAATAGAAAGACAATTTTATGAGCTTTTCTAGACAAGGTTGTGGAAAAAACCTGACATAAAATCCACCAATGATTATTTATATATCTTTTTCCCCCAAAAATTGGAAACTGTTTTAATTAGCGAAGCCTCAGTCAATGACTCAGCTTCTCTAATAATGTTGCGTGATAAACTACAACCTTAATATCAAGTTATTTCACAAATAACTCTTTTAACAAAAAGGAAATGCTCCTTCCCATCCTAAATTATAAGTTGTTGCTGTCTTTTAGATACGACATTTGCCCATTTGTCTTATTCATAAAAATTAGTGCAAATACTAAAAAAATATAAATTAAGCTTAAAGTTCTTGTGATTATAAATCCATAAAAAAGTAAATGATATTTACGTTACATAAATTTTTAATAAGACGAATGGTCAAATGTCGAATTTAAAAGTCAATGGCTATTTATAATTTGGGACGGAGGAAGTAGATTGCAGATCAAGTTCCTTCACAAATATCTAACTTAGCTGTTTAGTTCTAGAAGATTTATGATATGAAAAAGTTGACGATCAAGGGTAAAAACTTGCTCTTGATCCAATGGCCATGTTGCCACCATGGCTCTGAGGCCTTTTTGGAGGCAGGGTGGAAGGGAAATGGTGTTTTTTTGTCGAACATGTAGTAGAGCTGTTTATCATATCAATATATTAAGATGAAAAAAAAATGGGCAGGAGCCCTTTACAATACCCACACATCCACACTGTAAATGTTCTAGTATTACATTTGCATCTTTGAAGAGAAAAGGCAGGACCACCGACCACAAACTCAACCAAGCCACTAACCAGTCCTTGCCCTTGGCCCTGGCCAAACCCAAGAGATGCATTTCCTCACATGACAGCAACAAAGTTCCAGCAATTATTGGAGAGGTGGCGTCAAACACATCAATTTCTATGGTTCCGAATTGTCCATGCCCCTGAGAGGATGAGTGAGTTAATGCCCTTTCAGACCTGATTATCAACAGCCTCACTTGCTTTAGCCAATCAAAGTCTCCTGATTGTGGAGAGAAGGCATGTAGGCCAACCTTCTGCAGCAGCTTGAATCAGAGCTCTTGCAAAAAACACAGGACATCAAAGATGATTAATTGTTTCATCATCCCACAGAGGGCACATCTGATAGGGTGTGTATTTGTGGAAGGCCTCGCGCGCAAGCTGATAGGCAGGGGTGAAGCTAGATCTTAAAGTAGGGTGGTGCACGTCAAAGTAAAATATATTTTTTAGTCAAATACATGGTAAATTCTAATAATTTGCTAGCAAAAATTTTAAAATTGTTCACCATGGTGCGAGTGCACTAGGGTAAGTCTACCTAGCGTGCATTGCTGCTGCTGCCATCATTCGGTTCTTGGTGATATACTATCTAAGGGGGTGTTTGGATCCCCGAGCTAAATTTTAGCTCCCGTCACATCGGATGTTTAGACGCTAGTTAGAAGTATTAAATATAGTCTAATTATAAAACAAATTACACAGATGAGGACTAAACGACGAGACAAATTTATTAAGCTTAATTAATCTATGATTAGCAAATGTGATGCTACGGTAACGAATCGTTAATCATGGATTAATTAGGCTTCATAAATTCGTCTCGTCGTTTAGTTCTCGTCTGTGTAATTAGTTTTATAATTAGACCATATTTAATACTTCTAACTGACATCCAAACATTCGATGTGACGTGAGCTAAAGTTTAACCTTTGGATCCAAACACCTCCTAATTATATTACATGATTGCTGTAAGACTAGAATTTCATGTGGCACTGTTCCACAGGTATCATCTACCGATGTATTGGAATGAGCATGACCTCTGTTAACATGACAATACAAGATCAAAAGAATATTTGATAATTCACTTATTTGAATCCTAAACATTTGAGTTGTGATTGTTTCTCTTATCTTCTGTGTAGAATGACAAGATGAAGCTTCTGAAACCGGGGTCTCTTCAGCATATTGGAGATAACATGCTTGCTTTCCTACTCCATTCTGCATCATCATCAAAATTTCTGAAAGATGCACATCAACAGAAGCAAGGAAACACAGAGCAGGATAAAGCTGTTTTCTTTGACATACTGGTATTGCAGTAAATTCTTGTCAATTTGTGTGCTGCCAATTATTGTGATTGTCTCATGAAATCTGTGTCCCTAGCCTTGTTGGTAACTGTAGATTTTCACCAATATTAGCTGAAACACTACAGCGTTAGAACTATTGCTAATTTTGGACTTGTGAAGTTCATATTGCAGTGTACTGATTTCCCCCCTTTCGCCTTTGTGTTCAAATTTGCAGGGCAAGTACATGGTGGTCTATCCACAGCGACTTGCTACCATGTTTCACAACTCAATCATATTGCAGTCGCTTCTAATATGGGGGACGTCACTGCTGATGGGTGGACGCCCTGGGCTAGTGTCCTTTGGAATATCGTGTTTGGGCATCATTCTAATGTTTATATTTTCTATCTGCTTACCAGTTGTGGTAGCATTTGGTCTACCCTATATATGTCCGTTTCCTGTTCCGTATGTTGCAAACCCATGGTTGATCATTGGCTTATTTGGTTCACCTGCACTGCTTGGAGCATTTATTGGTCAGCATATTGGGTTTATTCTCCTGAAGAGTCATCTTCGACGTGTGTATTCCGGAACAAAACCAGACATAACTCTTGACATGATGGAAGATTTAATTGACCTGGAAGCTGAGAGGTGGATTTTTAAATCTGGTTTCGTCCAGTGGCTAATAGTTCTAATACTGGGAACCTATTTCAAGGTTGGATCATCATATATAGCACTTATCTGGCTTGTTTCGCCTGCTTTCGCCTGTAAGTTTCTGGTACTATGTTTATAGATTGATATCACCCTGAGTATTTACAGCCCTTTATTTCTTTTTAGATGGTTTTTTGGAAGCTACTCTCTCTCCTGCTCGGCTTCCTAAACAGCTTAAAGTTGTCACATTGGTTCTGGGTTTGGCTGTACCAGTTGTGTCCTCTGCTGGTTTGGCTGTTCGCATGGCTGATGTAATTGTTGGAAGTGTTGTACGTCTTGACAGGTAATCTGGAACCACCTCTCAGTGTATCCTCTGTTTGGTTAACATTTGATATTTTTTAAAACATGAAAATCTGCTATATAAAACAAGTACGCTTTTGTTAACCTCACTTTGCATTGGTATGCAGGAATCCTGGTGGACTTCCAGACTGGCTTGGAAATGTAGTAGTTTCTGTTGCCATTGCTGTCCTCGTTTGTTTTGTGTTTGTGTATCTTATTTCATATGTTCATATCTCAGGTAAACCATGACATGCATTTCCTTCATGTTACAGTAATGTATGCTTGAAATTCTTAAACTTCTCCACATTTTGTAGCTTTATATACTTTTGCTTTTCAGTTACATTAGATGCTGATATACCATGTTATGCTTTTCTTTAGGTGATAAAAAAATTCTTGGTTTGCTATTATGCATATCCTTTGGTCTTTCACTTGCACTGGCGTCAAGTGGCATTGTGCCAGCATTTACAGAGGATGTTGCTCGAACTGTAAATGTAAGCACTTTCTATGCTACCGTTATACTACAGTGCCTCTAGCTGCGTTTATCACAACAAATGTCATGACCAGAGCTGGCAAGCACATTTGTGAAGAAGTACAATGTGCAATGTTTCACTTTTATGCATAATAATACATTTCTTCCTCCATTCCCAACTAAAAAGAGCAGTGGAGTACTCATCATTTCATCAAGTAGCATTTTGGTATTTTCAGAATATTGCTGTGTGTACTTTCCATAAAAATGGGTTCTGCAGCTTTTGTTGGCACCATATCCTCCCATAACAAAATTGGTTACCAATGGATATGGATTCTAATTATCTGAATGGCTTGTTGATCTTTTTATCTATATATAATGCACATGATGGATCTTTTTCAGGGACCGAGTTGGCTTCATGTTTTTTTCTGTTTGGGATAATTGCAGCAATGTGACTATTGTATATTTGAATTCCAAAATGCTTGCAAATTTATTTCTCTGGTGAAATCCGGCTTGACTGGATTTGTCGCAATATCTTCATATTTTGCATTACTTTAGATCAGATTAGTATTAAATTTAATAATTAGCTGATGCGAATTGTCTAAAATAGTATCTTGATGACGATTTACCTATGCTCAGGTTGTACATGTCGTGGATACTACAGGAATATATGACAGAAATAAAGAGCCATTATCATATATTTCTTTGTTTTCCAATACACCTGGAAAGTTGACAAATGAATTAGTGGATCTTGGGGACGAAGAGTTTTCTTGCGGAAGGAATATGACTATTGATTTTGTAACATTTACAATGAAGTATGGCTGCTGGAGTTACAAAGACAGCAATACTGGATGGAGCAGCTCAGAAATTCCAGTGCTCCTTGTAGAAAGTGATTCTGTTACAGATGGTGCTCGAGAAACAATAATATCGGTTGATACCAAATCATCTACACGTTGGTCGCTTGGGATTAACAAGCAGGAAATTGATGACTTCACAGTTCAAGGTGAGTTGTTTTTAACCATTAAAAGTACATTTCATTAACTCTGAGGAACCTTTACCCTGAAAAACATGCAAGTTAATTCAACTTGTCAGCCTGTACTTCTCCCTCCGTTCTACCACAAAGTTTGTCCATGGTCTTGGGAAAATGTGTTCTGCCATGTTTTGTCCACTGAGGATATAAAACAAGTTGTTATTGTTATGTTTTTTACTCTACCCTTTGCTTTGACCTTTTTTTCTTGGAAATAGTACTTCCATTCCATGGTCAGTATCTATAATGTGCTATGAATAAACATTATAGAATGGAGGGAGTAATAAGGATTGACACTGATAAGTACCACCAATGCTTTCCACATTATTGAACGTTTTTCCTTTATTTTGTTCAGTGAATTCAGAGAAATTGGTCCTAGCGGGTGATAAGAGTGAGATAGATGGATGGCATACAATCCAGTTTGCAGGCGGCAAAAAGTCGCCAACAAAGTTCCAGCTTACCCTATACTGGTCAAGCAATGGTAAACAGATATCTGGAAGAGAAACTAAAGGAGCAACAGATCTTCCTTTCTTGGTAAAACTAAGAACGGATGTGAATAGAATTACACCGCAGGTCTCAAAGGTTCTTGAGAAGCTGCCAAAATGGTGCACGCCCTTTGGCAAGTCCACTTCTCCTTACACACTGGCTTTCTTGACGGCCCTTCGTGTAGATATTTAATTTGTAACATTTGTTTCCTAGATTTAGGTAGCCACAGCTTTCATTGGTCCTGTATTTAGCTATGCCTATCGGTTTGCCACCCAAAGATAGCATGTTACAGCCCCTCAGAATGTACACAAAAGATGCCAGAAGTCGACGAGGCTCTTGAAAAATAAGCACCAAACATATAGAAGTACAGGACGGCTTGGACTCAAACATGAAGTGCAAATTAATAATATATATATTTTAAAAAAGGTGGTCGTTTTCTGCATTTTCGAATTTGTTATATAACCTTGTTCTAGATCTTCAATTTCTTGCGTACTAGTACCAACTTGCGTTCATGAAAATGTTGCGGCGGCTTTCATTTGTTTGTTGCCTAAGTTAGTGACTGTCAGCAAATTGCCAGCATTTTTTTGATTAATTCTGAACCGTTCCTTCCGGCTTCTTCCATCAATGTACACCGGAAGGCAAGATCATTCTGTTTGATTGTACCTGACTCAGAAAATACAGTGTTGGATTGCTACACGAAGATATTACGTGAGATAAAAATGTTAAAAATAAGTTACATGGCATTCTCATCGTCCTCCTTCAAATCTTACTCCACCGTGTGCGTGCATCATCACAAAATAGTGCTAAAATAGTGTTTTGAGGAAGGGGATGGGGAATGCCACGGGAGACAGCGTTTCGAGGAAGGGGATGGGAATGCATTGGAGACAGCCTAATACTATGAGTGTTCCTCATTTACCCTTAATGAGCTTTGGAAAAATACTATATCATTTGTTATGCACTAACTACATTAGTAAAAATGCATGTGCGGGACGCACGTGTCACACATGCATTTTTAAGGATCAAAGTTAGTTATTTCATTTTAAAAAAAAATTATTTGTGAAGTTTTTTGCATGAGAAAATATGGTTTTATGTTTTATTAATTGTTTTTAATGTTTTAGATTCACAAATAAGTTAGTTTGTAGTGAAAAATTTCACAGCGAACAAATAAATATATTTTTCATTATAATTTTTTGATTGAGTTGAGTGGGGAGTTGAAAAAAAAATCAACCTTGTCATAAAAAATTCTCATAGAACCAAAGGTTCAATAAAAAAAATAAAATTCAATAATAAGTCGCCCACAAACCCATGACAACCATAGCCACCAGTTTTCTCTTCGCTCCCTCTGCCCCCACCGCTCCTCCACTGCTGCCCCGCTTCTGTCACCCGTGCCACCCGACGCCCCCTCTTGAGGGCAACCGGAGGCTGTTTCCTCCTCGTCGTCCTTCCCCGCCTTCTCCCGTGCGCCGTCTCCTCTGGCCTCCTCGCGGATCTGTTGCACAGTATGCCTGCCTTTTATCATGTTCCAGTCAGGATTTGCTCACTGCTGTGTGTTTTTTCACGTGGAGACTGCTTGCTTCAACCGTTCCCATTGTATTTCCTTGACGAGAACAACTTGCTCAACAATGATTATGTATACGTTTGTCTAGATATGACTTCACAATTTGGTAATCTAATCGCTATGGTATTTTGTTTTGTTGTATGGGCCCATTGTATTTCGCACGGTTGTATGGACTTTGTATGGGCCCGTTGTACTTTTGTTGTACAAAGTATTGGGCGAACCGAAATCTGGTGAGAAAAGTAATGGAAGGGATTACTGTGCAAATCCTATCCATCTTCCGGTAGAAATTTAGTCTAGGTATCTTCTGGTGTATGAGATCCGTGCAAAAGATCTGGGTGGTTCAAAGGGCTGCACCTGCGCGCCAGCACCCCTGCACATGCGGGAGCGAGCGGACACGTTGCACGGCCCAGCAAGTTGCAGCACAACATGCTGGCCTGATAGGGTCACGTGGCGGGCAGTTGGTTCGGGGATTGCTTACTACGTGAACTGTTCCACGTTTCAGACCGTTTTTTCCTAAAACGTGTTTTTCATTTCTAAAAACCATTTGCACCATGCTATTGTGTTAGAATTAGTGCAACAAAATAGAATCCAAAATGTATGTGCTACAATTTTTATTTTTTTAATCAACATTCAGGATATACTGCTACAATATTTTAGATATACTGTTTCAACATTTCACCTTAAAAATGTTGAACTATGTTATCCGAAATGTTGAGTTAGATTTTATGTATTGTTGAATTAAGTATAACAGAATGTTAAAGCATGTGTGAACGTATAATCATTATATATGATTCGTTATTGGGTTTGAACTGATACTAAGGTGGTCTTCCTGAATTTACTCTTTTGACAAATGTCACTGGCAAATTCAACGGACATGGCTATATGTTTAGAAATGCTAATTGGGTCTATTGTAGCTTAATCAACTTCCACAAGTTATATAGGAAGTCCCGGAATTACTGCGCCTGCTGATTAACAAGGCAGGAACTGACATTCTGGTGTTCTGTTCGCCTCAATGGTGGGCCCGTTTCCTCAAGTGGGTCGACCTGAGATTAAACGTTAATCGCACCATTAGATAAGAATACCAAACAGATCTAATGGATGAAAATAAATACGACTAGGCAGGCTCCTGGTGAGAAAAGATTTTAGTTAACTCGCGCTTTTTATCAGGACAGATACCCAGGATATTTTAACATGAAACAAATCACGCTATACGATATCCGTGACCCCCGTCCAGCTTCCGGCCACGGGCCCACGCCTAATCTTTGTCGTCTACCAGTTGAAGAACCCACTACTGGTCTAATCGAATCTAGGCGGACTGGCGGACCAGAGGCAGCAACGGTCTTTGATAAAAAAAAAAGCCTGTCAACTCGATATCAAGGGGGGAATCACTAGTTTTTAGTCCGGAGCTTAATAAATTGTTTTAACTTCTATATACACTAAAAGATGTCTATAATTTGACAAGTTTTTTAACCAAACTCATAAACAATCACCCTTAGTGTATGGAGGAATTACGTGTGACATATTGTCGTGTGGTTTGGCTGAGTTCGGTTAGGCTATCCTCATCATATCGTTCATCTCATCGTCTATATTTCAAACTTTTATTACAACATGTGCACAGTGTTTTGTACACTCAGTTTGAGGTTTTTGGTATATATAAAGAGAAAACCATGACTTATCATCAGAGACTAGTAGAGAAATACGTGGAATCTTAGAAATGATCCAAAGGGCCTAAAATTATTTTGTTTTTACTTTTACAGACAGTTTCTATTTCTATTTTCTCTAAATTATGAGAAAAAACTCATAGATAAGTACAGTAAACGAAACTGTACATTTTCATTTTTATCCCTAACACCATGCTATGCAGGTTCAACGAATATGGCAAAACTGATTACCGGAAAGTTATCATACCTAACAAGCCACTCATCGACATGGCATATTTTGCATGTCTGATGCAGATGGGTCGAAATACCCAGACAGTGTGGAGATGAACAAGTATAGATTGATAGTTGTCGCTCTCGTAGGATATAAAGATGACTCATGTACACTTTAAAATTCATATATTTTGAAATATGTCATTTATAATTCACATGTAGTTCATAATAACATTCTAATCGTAATGCTACAGACCTATAATTCAAATGCAAATATATAAATCAAAATATATTGTTATGACACCTAAGGGTGTCCCTAACTGTTGCTTTATTTTGAGGATTCTGGAACAAGTTTTGGTACCACAGACAGAGTAAAGTTTGAATTTGAGAAATGAGAAGATAAAACCATTGAAGACACCTAAGTCTATCCTCCAGCCGTTTCTCGATCTCACATTCCTCATTTTAAACTCCACGCTATCTACGTGTCACAGCTCCATATTCCTCCAAACAGGGACACCGTTGGAGTAGGCTTAACACCTTTTAAATTTTATAATTGAATACTTTCAATCTCTACCTAATATTAGATAGAATAAGGTTTTTTGTTCGTCTTGACACTGACAGATGGGCCCATTTGGTCAACCACCTATGCCTTCGGCGGCATGGTCCATCGCAATAAATCGTCTGTCTCGCCAGCTTCCCTGGCAGGTAGGTTTGCCCTGCTCTCTATTGCACAAATCGGTTCAAGAAGAACACAATCCGAATTTTCGAATACAATTGACAACAGATCTCATAAGAAAAGATAGCCCGATAATCCTCCTATAATTTTGAACGACCCAACAATAAACACTCATAGTACAAGATCCAAATGGCATCATATACAATATAACAATAATACCAAATCGTGTATGGAACACCAAAATATCCTACTCATAAACCATAGCCAAGAACATTTGTAACAGCAGGAAGATTTGGATCAGACCGACCAACACAACGGAATAGGGGCGAGAGCCGAGACGGGGGGGGGGGGGAGAAGGCTTAGTTGCTACCCAGCTGGGCTCCCGGGATGAGGAGTCGCGCATGCTAGCCGAATCCAGGGTAGAAAAAGCCATCAGTGGAGTGCCGGAGGAGTCCCCTTACTGTCGCTGAGGCTAGAGCTGGAGGCGCGAGGTGCCAGGCGCACGGAAGGAGCGGAGACAGAGCCAGCAAGCGGCGATGTACGGAGGCCGAATGGGGGATTGGTGTCGGGTGGCGGTTGCCGAGGGGGAGAGGGTGTGGGAAGGAGCAGAGGCAAAGTCGGCAAGTGGCGGTGTACAGAGGCCGGAAGGGGAAGGGTGTCGGGCGAGCCGGCGAGGCGAGGAGTGGCGGCTTCCAGGCGGTGCCTGGCGAGGGGAGAGGGTGTGGGCGAGTGGCTGCTATAGTTAGGGTTGGTTAGGAGCTCATGGGCCTGTGTGGGCTGCTGGGCTCGGAGTTCACCATGGGGCGCTGCTGACTTTTTGTGAGTATGTTCAGTTAATTTGATATCTGCAAATGATGGTGGATTTTGTTCAGTTAATCGGTTTTGGCTAATTTCTATCCAGCCCTAACTGGCGCGCGCGGACGCAGTTCGTGGAAAATAATTATTAATCACTCATTGAATTTATTATATTAATATTTGCTTCGTATTTTAATATAAAATCGTTTCAATCGTTGGTCTTATATAAAAATGAGTCTGCCTCCAATATTCGTCAACCGGAGCTCTTGGCCACAGTTGGTACGGCGTATTCGTGAGATGCCAAATCAAACAGAATCCAACCATCAAGAAATTTCGAATCGAATAGAAATGAGCCGGCCAATAAATGACCATATTCAGTGGATTGTTCATATATATTGCATATGGTACAAAACGACACTGTAACGTACTGTAGACAGAATAAGAGGTAGTTGGAATAGTAATAGGTAAAAGTAGATAGACAAATCGTTGGACACAGTCTCAGAATAATAGTCCAAATCCACATTCTTTAAATAGAAATCAATGGAGAACAAATTAAAAGCAATAAAGCCCAAACAATTTGCAGTAAAGTACGATTTTACCTGTGGCATCAGTTGTGCTTCGAGGACATTTTCTTAAAACTCAAGTTGCAAGGCCCTATTTGGAACAAAAGTGTTTATATACTATGGTTTTAATTTGTCCTATGACACCAATACTATAGTCCAATACCCACAGTATCGTTCAAAACCGAGAAGCATTTGGTTGCACAGCATCGAGCGGGGAGGAGGAGGCCCTGCGGGCAGCTACGCGCTGCCTCGCCGGGGAGGAGGAGGCCGCGCGGGCAGCAGCGCCGCGCCTCACCGAGGCCGCGCCATGCCGGGGAGGAGGGCTGCAGTGCCTCGCCGGAGACGAGGAGGCCGCGCGGGCAGCAGTGCCACGCCGGGAGGAGGTGGGGCTGCGGCGCCGCACTGGGGAGGAGGAGGCTACGCGGGCAACAGCGCTGCGCCACACCGAGGTTGCGCCTCGCTGGGGAGGAGTCTGTACGGGCAGATGCGCCTCACTGGGGAGGAGACTGCGCCGCGCCTACGACCAGCGGCGCGGCGCACGCTCAGTGGACGGGGGAGGCGCGCTCGCGGAAGGGGAGACGCGGCCGGAAGGGGGAAGTAGCGCGCTGTGGCAAGCGGGCGGGCGGCGAGCGCGAGGAAGGGGAAGCGCGCGAGGGCGAGCGGAAGGGCGGCAAGCAGCGACGAAGGGGAAGAGGGCGAAAGAGACGAGGATGAGGAAGGGGAAGCGCACAGGGGTGGGCGGGCGGCGAACGCGAGGAAAAGGAAAGCGTGCGGGGGTAGACGGCGAGCGCGAAGGAAGGGAAAGCGTGGGGGAGAGCGGAAGAGACGAGCACGGACAAAAAGCTGAACTTCATCCATAAGTATCCAAACTACAAATATACTATAAGTTTTACGTATAATTATTATTGAAAACAGAGTTTTGAAAAACTGAACCAAATACTTTGGAAAATAAACCATGGTACTTTTCAATACAACTGTAAAAACATGATTTCAAATACATACTCCGAAACATATCGAAACCCAAGAGAAGCGGAACCTTCCTTCCCCTCTCGCACTCGCTGCAGTCCTGCAGATGAGAAGCAGGAGGCTGCTCTTCAATCTACTCCCGCGCTTGCCCAAGCCCGCTGATTTTTCTGTTCAAATCCACCAAAGATGCAACATTTCTGCCCAATCAGGCATGGGTGCGTCGGAAATCGCCGCCGCCGCCGACCCGGCCCGCGCGGTGTCGCTCCTGGCCGAGCGGGATTGGTTCGCGCGGATCAACTCGGAGTTCGCCGCCCCGCTCCGGCAGCTGGGCCCGCGCTTCGTCGTCCGCGCGCTGCAGCATGCCGCTTCCGAGCCGCTCCTCTGCGTGCGCCTCTACATCTGGGCGTCGCGGTTCGGGAGCCACGTCGCGCGCGACCGGTCCGTGAGGGCGCGCGCTCGGGGACGCGCTGTGGCGGCGCGGCCCCGTGGTGCTCTCGGCGGCGCTGGTCGCCGAGGTGAGGGTCTGCGGGTGCGAGGTCTCCGAGGACCTGCTGTGTGCGCTGGTTGAGAGCTGGGGCAAGCTGGGGCTGGCGCACTACGCGCACGAGGTGTTCGTGCAAATGCCGCGCCTTGGGCTGCGGCCCAGCACGGCCATTTACAACTGCGGTGATCGCTGCCTTCGGTCCGGGCAGGCGCAGGTGGACGCTGCGTACCTCAGGTTCCAGCAGATGCCTGCGGATGGGTGCTGGCCGGACTGCTTCACTTACAACGCGCTCGTGCATGGAGTCTGTCGGCAGTGGGATTGTCGACGAGGCGCTAAGGCTGGTGAAGCAGATGGAGGGTGCAGGGATCAGGCCGAATGTTTTCACGTACACGATGCTGGTTGATGGGTTCTGCAATGCTGGCAGGGCCAAAGAGGCTGTTGGTGTGTTGGAGAAGATGAAGGAGAAGGGTGTGGCGGCGACTGAGGCTACGTACAGGTCTCTAGGTTCATGGTACATTTCGTTGCTTGGGGAAAGAAATGGCTTGCAGGATGCTGAGCTGAGTGGATTGAGAGTGATCCTACTCTGCATTCAAGTGCATTTCATACTTTGCTTTATTGCCTCTCGAAGAACAATATGGCCAAAGAGGCAGTTGCACTCACGAGGAAGATGGGCGAAAGGGGCTATCTCCTTGACAGCACGACTTTTGGCATTGTGATGTCTTGCTCTGTGAAATGCTTGGAGTTGAGTGAACTTTGTGAGTTGGTAGATGATTTCATCAAGAAAGGGGGGAATCTGGGATTTGATATGTATATTATGATTATCAAATCCTTGCTGAATTGTAAGGATATCTCGAAGGCAAAGAAGTATTTAAGTCAGATGTTTTCAGACGGACTTTTGTCCTAGTGTGGCATCCTACAACATGGTGATAGATTGTCGTTGCCAAGGCATGGTGAGGTGGAGAGGGCACTGGAGATTGTTCAAAGGGATGCAAGGGTCAGGTTTCTTCCCTAATCTTGTGACTTTTAACACTCTGATAAGTGGATATTCAAAACTAGGCAGACGTACACGACAGCAAAGGAAGTTCTTAAGATGCTTATGGAACACGGATTTCATGCCAGATATCATTACTTTTACCTCGCTTATTGATGGGCTATGCCATGCTCATCATCTGGATGATGCCTTCAATTGCTTCAGTGAGATGTCAGAGTGGGGTGTCTAGGCCGAAATCTCCAGACTTACAATGTTCTAATACGTGCATTTTGTTCAGCAGGTCATGTTAACAAGGCCATCAAACTTCTTAATAAGATGAAAATGGATGGTATTACTCCTGATGCATATTCCTTCAATGCGCCTATATTCAGTTTTTGCAGAATGAGAAAAATAGAAAAAGCTCACAAACTTTTCAATGCCATGTCAAGATATGGTGCATCTCCAGACATTTACACATACAATGCCCTGATAAAGGCTCTATTTGATGAAAGAAGAGTTTTTGAAGCTAAAGAAATTCTTCTTGCAATGGAGTCCAGTTCCTGCATTTTTTCTAATCAACGTAGGTTTGAGCCAGTTGTTGGTGCACTTACCAAAGTGGGCTGTTTCAGTGAGGCAGAAGAGTTTATGAAAAAGTTCCATAGAAGAAATGCACACTTAGGCTCCAGTGGTTATTTGAGGACGGGGTCAGGAAATTTCGTCCAGACTGTCAATGCTTGACTTATGATTCATCAGCTACATGATATTTGCTCCATGAATGCTGCCCTCTCCTTCAATGAATAGTGAAAAGATATCCTCATCTTTGCTAAGCTACTGTTTAAAATCAACCATTGCTTCACGTGATCTGTTTCAGTAATGCTTATTACCCCCAACCTTGTTTTCCTATTGAGAAATCCATGGTAGCGGTGACTGTGTGCTTTGCTAAAAAATTGGATGGCTGGCGTTTCAAGGATGATGCGAGTTTGTGCTTTTCCTTCTGAAAACCTATTCTTAAAATATGGTAGGTTTCCGTAGCACTTTTTATCTATCCTGTTAAAATTTGGCTACATTCTTGGTCTCAATCATGCTTGATAAAGAAATAAAAAACCAGAAGATTTGCCTCAGGAATTGTCACCTTTTGGATATACACGAATCGTGGTGTCTAGATGGTTTTTGGTAGTACATTCTAAAAAAACGTGTAATACCATGTGGTACATTTCTATGAACTGTGAGCTAGAGCTTGCTACCCTGAAACTTGGTTTTGGAGTGTTCAGATATTTGATACATTAGAAGCAGCCACGGAATAATAGTTAATTAGGAGTACTTTTTTGCCCCAAGATTGCCCACCAACTTGGAGTCAGCTGGTCATTCAACATCAAATTACCTTTGAAAGTGGTTAGTTGTTCCTGTGTCACATAGTTTGACAGTCCTAAGTTAAATAACCAGTCCAACACCAACTCATCATTTCTTTTTCATCTTTCATCATTTATCTTGGTTGTTTTTACAGGGCAGTCAACCTCTGAAACAATTGGCACGCTCAGGCCAAAATCCAAATAGCCTGCATCATGCAAAGGAAAATGACGGGAGCCCCTCATGATGATACTAAGATCTGATTGGTTGCCAACTCTTGCTCTGCCTTGGCGGCGGTGGTGGTGCAGGAGTGGAGAGGGTCTGGGGAGGGGGAACGGTGAGAGAACATGAACTGATGACTGACATGGTATGTTGGGGAGCAGGTTATTGGTGATTGGTAAAAGTATCTCCCCAGTAAACATAGAAATAGTATTGGGGCAGTCCTAAACTACCCTATCGGGGATGGTTTAATGTGAAACTGCTGAAGATGGTTTTAGACACTTGATGTGCTTCTGCTCACCCTTCTGACTCAATGCACTCCTGTGTGCCTCCAGTGCGACGTGATGCTTTATGTCACAGATTTCACAGGAGTTTGGTCAGCAGGACTTCAGTGCGGTAGCAGACACCATTTTTAATTGCTGTCCACAACAACAAATGATGAATTTGAGGAAGGAATAAGGCCTAGCTCCTTTGTTCCTGCAATGAGAACAGATGGTGCAGCCGTGCAGGGCTTCCATATTTATATTGGGAGAGGGAACTCGGGAAGGCAAGGAGATGAGTAATCTCCAAGTCCATAAAAATAAAGGTGTTTATGACAGCTTAATTAGCCTGCCGTTGATGTTCCGTGTCAGGAAATATTTGGTTGTTGGGACCCTCAGCTATCTTATTAAGGTTAGATATGCGCAACACACAGAACACGGTGCATTGTTCATATAGGTTCGGGCCTCAGATGTAGAGTTACACCCTATGTCCTATTGGGATCTTTATATATATGGCTTTGGATTACAATAGAACTGTCTAGCCATATATTTGGCAGAAAGTAGTCAAGCCTTGCTCTGTTGTCTTCTGCTCATGACCTATCAATGTATAGAGTTAAAACATTGATTGTAGTCAGGACTAAGGATTTCTTGTGATCAGGTTATGGTCTTCATTAGGATGATTATCAGTTTTTTTTTGGTAGTCAGTTGTGTTGGAACCTTTTTTTTGGGGGGGGGGGGGGGGGGGTTGATGGGGCACCTTGAGACCTTTTCTTTATTGAACTGGCACATTTCCATTACTCAAACGAAATAGCTACAACAACAAAAGCAGTGTCTAAGGCTCTGTAACCGGACCGAGTCAGACCTATAGAACACTCCTGCCAACAAAACTACTTCATCAACCCTAAACATAAGTTCATATCTTAGAACCACAAACAACTGACGTAAAAGAGTACAACAAGTCAACAATTAAGCAGATCACTTGTAATCTTCATCCTGCTTGCCTGATTCTTCGGATTCCTTTCCATCCTTGCTTGCTTGTTCACAATCAGCAGGTAATGCTGCCTTCAACAACACTTCACCCCCTTAATAGTATTTTCTCCTTGACCCCACGATTCCACTGACATGCCAAATAGCGTAATAAAGAACATGCATAACAAATTATTTTATCGGGATGCTGAATTGTTTTCTTCTAAGAACATGTTTTCTTTCTTGTTTTCCATAAAAAAGTTTGAATTACTCCTCTGCTTTGTCCAGATAATCTCTTGAACTAATTTTGTGTTCAAATCACCTCTCCCACTATTTTATTAGTTGGTCTGATCTACCGCTAACAAAATCTATCTTTTTTCTCCATTTACAAGTTGAATTTAAGTTCAATTTTTATGGAGTGACAGTGGACATCATAGCATATGCTAGGAAAATACATGATGATTTTTATCATTTTTTCATGGATTAGACATCTAATAATAAATTAACCCCACTAATATAAAATTGTATGAAAAATGTATAATATAGTATTTTTCTAATATAAGTTATGACACCAACTATCACACTACAATGTTTAAATTTAAAACTCAGTTTATATGTTGGGAAATAAAAAAATTTTAGTAAGGGTATATTGGATAGATTAAAATAGTTAGACGGATTGAACACAAAATTAAGGGGTTAGCAGGACAACATCCATACGTGGATGGGGGAGTAATTTGGACACTTTTTCCTTTCCATAATGTAAATAGGCGCCACCCCAAGGTATGAACTTAACATCAGTAAGGATTAATTGTATCAATCCAACACCAGTACTGATTCAAACAAGCAGGTCTGTTTGCTACTCCTAGAGAGGAAGGAACAACACACCAAACTACACGACTTGCAGGACAATAAAAAACCCCCACTGATTCACCTTGATAAAAAAAAAGAAACATTTTGAGCAAAAAAAACAAACCTTATTGTGCTAGTCTGATAACCCTGATGTCACAATTGTTGTCAAACAGTCTGCAGAGGAGTCATTTAGAATCAACTATTTCATGCATACTTGTTGATCAAACAATTTCCTCACTTACAAGGAGATTTGAACACAATATACTCCCCAAAAGGCACACATCATCTATAATAAGTAGATCAGCCACCAAATCCTAAATTCGGTCCCATTGGCCTAGTTTGGATACTTTTGGATTGGAGTGGTTTGAAGAGATTATGGTATGTTTAAATCTATAAAAAAAATCAAAATGCATCTCAATCTCTTCCAATTCAGTTCAATCCCCTCCTAACCAAGAGTACATAAACTAGGCCTTAGGCTATCCCTCGATCACCATCGCAGGACAACGAGAGGATAATATAAGACAATGATGTTGATAAGGAGAGGGACTGAGGGAGGGAGGGAGGGAGAGGCTAGGGTGTTGGTGAGGACAAAGGGAAATGGAGACAATGGCGGATATCACGTGTGCTTATTGTCATGTATTTACCTAGGGAGGTTATTCTAGCATGTGGGGCCTGTGCCAGGTCATTTAAACTAGCCATGAACCCAGCCATTTTAAAATCTGCTCGCTTTTAAAGGTTGATGTGTGTATAATTTGATTAAGTTTTGGTTCTCGAATTCAAGGGTATTTTTCAGAGACCTCCACAGCAAGTTTATATGGATTAAAATAGACTTCACTCATCAATATATAGGAGTATTTGTACATAATGCCATGGTACATATGCGGTCCATGTCTTCTTTCATTTATGAACACGACACAAGGAAGCACATTGTTAGAAAGTTCCCGTGTTCTCCTTTATTTGTTCATGATCGATACTTACAAGTCCACGATTAATGCATCATGGGATCACCTCACACGTACTCCTACTGCAACAGTTGCGCCTGCCACACAAAATCTAGCTTGCACTGCGCGCACTTTATTCGACAAAAGGACACGGCCATGTCACGTAGAGTCACGGCGCGGTCACCGCGTCCATGAAGTCGGCGTCGTCGAGGAGCCTCGGTAGCGTGTCGGGAGCGAAGCACCCCTCCAGCGCCATCGCGCCGCCGCCGCCACGGCCCTCGAAGACGGAGGTCTTGCCATCCAGCTTGTTCCCGGGGCCGCTCCGCACGGTGAGCGGCTGCGCGGCGAGCTCCCGGTGCCGACGGCCGCCACGGTCAGCATGTCGGTGTTGTACGCCAGCCGCGGCTCGCGCACCCAGCGCTTGACGGAGTCCCCGAGCAGCGCCGCCTCGTCGAACGACGCGACGGCGCGGTTCAGCTGCCGCGCCGCCCAGCCCAGCCCAGCCCAGCCCAGCCCCTTCTCCTGGACCTCGCCGGCGGTCGACGCCACCTTGCACGGCACCACGGCGTTGCCGACGTACCCCGCCGGCGGGATGCCCTTCACCCTCCCCCGGCACCCGATGAGCAGCACGTACGCTGCCTCCTGCGACGGCGCCAGGAGCCGGGCCCGGCACACCGCCCGCCAGAGGTGCGCGAGCACGGCTGGAGCGAGGAGATGGTGGTGGCGCCATGTCCTCGTCGGAGCGCGCGCGCACCTCGGCGTTCGCCGTCGCCTTGAGCCTCCTCACGCTCTCCGCGGAGAAATGGAAGAAGAACTCGCGCAGCCCCGGGCGGCGCTCGTACCGTCGGATGGCGTGCTCGAGCCTCGCGAACGGCAGCGGCACCGGCACGGGGCAGGTGTCGAGGAACCACCGCTCGAGCACCGGCAGCGGGTGCGGGTGCGTGTGTTCACTCGCCTCTCCGCCGGTCTGGCTCGACCACGCGTTGACGAAGTGCCAGAAGGTGGTGCCGTCGCCGACGGCGTGGTTGAGCGACACCCCGACGAAGACGGCGTCGGCGAGCTCGGTGACCTGCGCGGCCAGCAGCGGCGCCCGCCGCGGCGCGGCGTCGGCGCTGGCCAGCCCGTTGAGCGGGAACAGGGCCGCCACGAGGTCGCGCGGGATATCGGGCGCCGCGGCGACGTCGGCGGCCGCGACCCCCGGCGCTGCCGCGTGGACGAGCTCGGCGCCCTCGCCCGTGCAGCGCAGCGACACGGTGACGGTGGCTGTTTCGGCGAGCTCGTCGACGGCCAGGCGCCCCGCGAAGGAGTGGAAGTGGGCGAGCGCGCGGGCGAACGACGACGCGAGGTGGTCGACGAGTGCGGAGGCGTGGCGAGGGTGGTCGGGCTTGGGCAGGGGGAGGGAGGAGGCCCTTCTGCATGTAGTCTAGGCTGAGCATCCGGAGGTCCCACGTCGTGAGGTGGATGATCCTCGGCGCCGCCGACGGGGCCGGCGGCGGGTCTGCATGAACCAGGCGCCGGGAGACGACCTTGACGCGGTGGCCGCCGCCGGTGCCATTCGCCATGGAGGAGTAGCCTTCCTGTTGCATGGCGTGCTGCCCTTGATCCGATCCTCTCAGGCCTCGGCTACTAGTAATCGTATAGCTAGCTGCTCAGTGCTCACTTGGGTGCCTGCTTGTTGCATGCACAACGCTCGTCTTTATACCAGTGCGTGCATGTCCGCGCGTGTTCCACGCCCAAATTAAGGACATGCATGGTGGCCCGCGCGGCGTCGTGTCGGGCCATTTCAGAATTTCGGACCTAATGGTAACCTCTTTGTCCACACATCGTTAGCCTGATGTGGTCACTTCACACGTGGTAATAGTACGTGGGTACACATGGTAAGCTACACTTCTACAGCCTACAGGTACCATGAGGATGATTGTCACTCGAGCTGGCACATAAACACATAAAGGAAAAAAAAAGTCTATATAACCCTTAAAGTTTAAAGGGTACAATACTTAACTACATGAATTCAAATAATGATTTTTCAACCCCTAGACTATTGAAAACCGGACAAATCACCCACTAGAACACGGTTTTGTGTGTGGTTTCACCTCGCTGGCACATTGGGGCTCACATGTCAGCGCCACCTCCTTTTCTTTTCTATTTTCTCTTTTCTTCATTATTTCCTCACTCCCATCCCTGCCGTAGTGACTTCTTCCGTGCGGTCGCCCGGGCATGCGCCGCTAAAAGGAACGTGCCAAGGTATCCGACCCCAAGAGGGGGGGTGAATTGGGTCGCTAATCGGTCTTCTAAAACCTAGGGCTTTCTAGTGCATAAAATAAACCTTTCACGTCATACACATGCTAGTTAATTCTAAGGTTTATCTATGCGTCCTCTACCTTACCCAAAAGAGTTGAAATATAGAGTCAAACCTAATCAAACTAACTAAGAAAGCTAAAGTCAATGCAGAAACGTAAATGCGGCAATTACAAGGAGATGCAAACACCTGAGAAGACACGAGGATTTAACGTGGTTCTCCACTAAAGGTTACGTCCACGGGCTCGCCACCGAAGGCAAAATCCGAGCCGGACACCAAAACTCTTCCGATCACGTCTTGCGCACGCCACCAAATGGCTCACGGCAAACTAGCAAATGCTAAGTGCCACCAAGCCACAAAGGTCTAGCCACCGCCACCGCCTCTCAGTCACAAGGCGCCGGATTGCACTGCGAAGTTTGAAGGGTCTCTTTGTCCCTGCACAAGTTGTCGCCGCCGCTCCACACCAACGAAGGAGGATCTAGCAACAAGTATAAATGGCTTGACCGCATCCAAGGCTTCTCCTCTAGCTCACACAGGATCTACTCTCAAGAAAAGCTCGCAAACTCATTCTCTCTAATCTCTAACATAGCTTGGATTTGCACTAAGCTCTAATATGATGGTTGGAGTGGTAAATATGCTAAGAATCCTCCTCTACACTTGCTCTGAACTTCAGTGGCTCCAACACACTCGAAATAGCCGGGTATCGTTGCCTAAAACTGCTCGGGCCCAGGCAAAGGACACACAGGGGAACCAGGAGGTACGCTGCCGCTGTGGTCGATCCCTCCTAGCGGCAGTTCCAAGAGCTACCGGGCATGCCACTTGGCTTGACTTTTCAGCCGGGGAGGTTCTGTGTTCGTCGCTATTGACGCCGGGTGTGGGTGCTCATGCGTGCTTCGTCGGAGAGTCGCCCCATAAGTACACGAACAACAGATCGGTATTAAATTCTAGCCGGATCGCTAGATCGGCTTGAGGCATCTCTGTTGATCGGTTCAAGGGTGGGTAGTTTTTCAGTGGGTAAAGAATATTTAATTTTAACGGGTTCTTTATTGGTTTTGTTGACGAGCTCTTTATTAGTTTGATTGATTTATGCAAAAACGAAATAAGTTTAAGACTCGTTTCTATATGATTAGGTTATAAAAAAGTCTAAAAAGTCTTTATAGAGCTGAGTTTTAAAAAAATCTCAGTGTACTCCTCATATTGGTCATACTGCGCAAATTCAAAAGGGTGTAAAACTGATAGAAGGAAAATGTTTCTACCTTTTAGTATTTTATTTTTTTACCTCATTTGGTATCCATACCCACCACCTGGTATTTTCCTTATCTTAGAATTAATAATAAAAAAGACGTAAACAATCAGTCTCCTTGTTTTTAATTCCTTCTTTTTTCCTAGCCCTCCTCGTTGACCCTACAGGCCATTTTACGACACGTGCATTGCACGCACATCTACGCTTAGTAATAGAAAATACAACGGGGTGAGCTCACTGCTGTTGTACACTCCAGCCAGTACAGGAGCTTGTGAGATGGTAAACAACAACATCAGCAACTATGCAATGGCTGTACAGCTAAAAAATCTCTACCAATCACTCCCTAAGAGTCCAATGTCGTTTGGTTGAGGAATGAGATGGGATGGAGCCATTCCAGCCTTCGTTTGGTTCCAGAACGCGGGACCTGACACAGGAAAGGGATATCCCACTTGAGGGAATATTCATTCAAGATTTGGGACGTCCCGCTCCAAAAATTTGGTCGGGCGTGTGCGTTCCACCCGCACACCGCTTTGCTCCTGTGAAGCGAGGCGGAGTCTTCACTGGGGGATGCAGAGGCGCGGCCGCGGCGGGCGGAGGGCACTGCCGGAGGAGGCGGAGCTCATCGTGCGGCCGCAGGAGGCTGATGAGCCGCCGGGGGAAGCGGGAGCGCCGCCACGGCCGCGGCGGGAGGGGGCGCTGCTAGGGGAGACGAGCAGAGTTGCGGCCAGGTGAGGCGCGGATAGAGGCGGGCGGAGCACGTCGCATGGCCGGGCGAGGCGCCGACGGAGGCGGGCGGAGCTCGCCGTGCAGAGCTCGCCGTGCATCCGCGGGAGGCGAAGGCGCCGCTTGGGGAAGCAGAGGCGCGGCCACGGCTGCGGCGGGCAGGCCGTCGGGGGAGGAGGCGAGGGCGCCACCGGCGGGTGGGCTGCCAGGGGAGGAGGCACGGTGGGTAGGACCGCCGTGGGAGGAGGCGTGGCGCTACCGAAATAAGAAGATAAGGTGGCTTTGACTGATAGGCGGGACCCACGTAACGGTTGCTAACGAGAGCTGTTATCTCATTCTTCCATCCCTCTAACTAAACATAAAATGGAGTCATTCCTTTCCTCCAACCCGCACGGAGCTATTCCCATCGTTGGAATCAGAATAGAGCCATTCCATCCTACCCTGATTTCTAACCAAAGGCCATCCAAATAAGGCCTTGTTTGTGCATTGGAGTGTATCTAGAGTGGATTGAAAAAATTTATGTGTATTTAAATTCTGAATAGTTCAAAATCCCCTCAATCCTTCCCATTGCACTCCCATTCACAAAGTAGCCAAACAAGGCGTGAAGTGGTGGCCAGCGCGTCTGCGGCGTCTGCTCCGACGCGCACCCCGCAGGGCGGACCAGGGCGGCGGGGTCTCGTGACCACGGCTCCACGCCCACGCGGCCGGCCGCCGGCCGCCAGCGACGACGTGGACGGGGCAGCAGTATCGACACCATCCGGCGCCACAGGCGCTCCTCGGTGAAGGCTGATTGAAGGGGCATGCCGTGGGTGTCGTGGGCTCGTGGCCACGGCGCGTCCCGGCGCCACGCTCACGCGCCTGGCTGCTGGCCGCCGGCGACGACTGAGCAGCGGAGGGCGCAGCGCGGATGTCGTGCCGTCCGCCGTACGGGATGGGACCCCTGGGCGCGTTCCTGAACCGGGGGGGAGGTCAGAGCGGCGCTGGGCACGCGCGGGGACGTGGCGTAGGAGATGTGCAGCCGCGCGGCGATGTACGCGGAGAAGATTCGGAGCGCGCCGTGTCCCGTCCGCGCCCGCTGCTGCCCCGCCCGCGGCCGCCTCGGCTGCGGCGGCACGGCCCCAGTGCCCCCGCGCCGGCTGCCTCCGTACCCAGGAAAACTGAAAAATGAAAGGATATGGACTTTCGGTGCGTCGTTTAAAAAATTAATGGACTTCAAAATACACTTAGAAAGTTGATGGAGCTGATCGACACGACCGAAAAAGTTAATGGACTTACAGTACATTTTACTCATAAAGATATATTTCAACCTTTTTACAAATTAGAAACATTTGGCCACTAATCAAATAGACTTAAATCTTAATAGACATTAATCCACATATGCTATTATGAAAACAATATAGACTAATCCGCTAAGCCTATGTCTAAATTACATACATATGTGTATCATTATGAAAGATAATATAAATAATCTATAAATATATATATATTTATTTATTTATTACCCACATATGTTATTATGATACAAAATTGAAAATAAGCTCTTAAAGATAAAACTAAAATAGTCAAACTTGTATCTAAATTGCTAATATATGTTATTATGAAAAATAAATAGCTAAAAAATAGATCTATATACTTCTAAATTACCAATTTATACCACTATTAAATTCAGCGATTAATTTAGAAATATGTCTCCTAAGGTTCTAGCTTGGACGAGATCAAGAGTTAATGGTCCAATTTGCACCCATTCATGCTCATTGGAAAGAGTCATGCCAAACTCAGAGCTATTGTCTGACCAAATTAACATGGAGTTACAAGTTATGAATGGAGCTCAATGACCCTGTTAAAAAATTAGGAGCTCGCCGACCCGATTAGCCATATCTATTGAACAAAGTCAATGTGCCAACTCCAACATTATAATTGAAGTAGATATTTCTGCATTTATACTATTTTAACCTGGCTCTATAACCCACTAACCCACATGTGTGTTTTAGCACCCCTAAACACACGTGTGTTCTAAACACTTAACACACAGTTTTCCTAGACGTCGGATCAAGATCTAATGGCTTAACAAAATAAAAAATAAGAAACGAACATAACAAAAAAATAAAAAAAAAAGAACTGAAAACAAAATAAAAAACAAATACATAACAAAAAAATACTATGTATAATAGAAAACAAAATAAAAAACAAAAAACACACTGATAAGAACAAATAAAAATTGGAAATTCACAATCACACACAAAACAAGAAAATACACTGATAACAGATAAAAAAGAAATTAGCAAGCACAAGACACTAGAAAATATGTGTATACTTTTAGAACACATGCCAACAGAATAAAACATAACAGAAACAAAATAAAAAATAATACACTGATAATAACAAATAAAAAAAATTCATGATCACAAACAAAACTCACTGAAGGGAGAATGGAGCATCTCTTCTCCGTGGTATGGGACAGTAGCACCTGAACGCCGCGAGATCCATGAGGCATGCGCGAGGGCCAAGAGCCGAGCGCAGAGTGTCCAGGCCGCGCCGCGGGCAGGGCGGAGATCAGCGGCGGGCAAGGCATAACGGAGCCCATGCTGCACGGTGCACTAGATGGCGCAGCCGCTTGGGCACCACCGCACCACGGCTGCCCGCAGCCATGGATGTGCATGGAGATAATTCTCAAGGTAATTCTCAACCTGAGAGGACATTAAGTGAGCACGTATCCTGTGCAAACTTTGACCCTTGCTGTAACCGTGCAAAAAACCATCTCTAGACGCACGATAAACATCTAGCAGTTGCACCATCTGATGGATGGATATTTGCAGATTAACACCTGTAACCACATATACTTTTTGCACCAGCATTGCAACTTTATTCACTACCATGATCATGGAGATCACCAAACACCAGTACCTTTGCTAACTCATGCACACAACCATTACAAGATATAGGAACATAATGAAAAACTACTGAAGTGAAGTGCAAATGCATAAGCTCCTTGATTTCTCGAAAAATAACGCCACATGGTGCTTGGTTGAAAGTTTCAATTTTCAGACCCTTTGACCAACACCGTTGAGTTTGTCTCCAACCACACCCGAGACATTCTATGTTCCATTGTTGCATCCTTGGCGGCCAGACTGGCATGGCTCTCCGCACAGAGAGCATCAAACACATCTTGTATACGACCAGCTCCCACTAGAATCCCATGGCCCTTATGGTCCCCGATAATAAAGCCATATCGTCCTCCAGTTTTCTCTGATTCAATAAAGGCACAATCACAGTTAATCTTCAGCTGGTTTGCCGGCGGACGCTGCCGCTTGATCTGGTGTCTGCGCCCCAGGTCGGTGCTGTCATTCCGCCTCGCCTCCCGTCCCAAGTCATTCCTCTCGCTCCACCATATCGCAGCAACCGTGCAAACAACCTTTCCTGTTGGTCCAGATGCCTTCCGATGTCAACAGCGGGAGGTGGACAAACTTTGCAGAAAAACGCCTGCAGCTCCATCAAGTGACACCGCATTTGTACAAATCACCCCCTACATCCGTCCATCCACATCTTCAGCACAAACGGTGTACGCCGCCGCCAGTTGGAAACGGAAGATCGCTCCACCGTACGTTGTACGCCGAACGTCGGCGCCCTTGTCATGGCTGAAGATGGTAACTTACCGGCTGCCATGGACGAATTGAACATGCCTTCACCAACATTCGTGTGCCATGGCAGTTTCAGACGAAAGTGCCTCCGCATCGGTTCTGGAAGCTGATGCCATGGTGCATCCATTTGTTGACAAACGTGCCCCCGCATCCATCCTGGAAGCTGACGGCCCGGTGCACTAAAATTCAGCAATTTTGTATGACCATTCAACCATTATTCAAGCATACAGCCAAGTGGAGAAGTAAGTCCATTCCCAATAGGAGTTTCATTTGAGTTTTATTCTCATGAAATGCATTGATGCATCAACATCTTTGGTGACATGGCAATGTATTAATGAGGAGAGAGACAGAGAAAGTTTCAAGAGAGGAAGATGCACATATACCTAGATAAAATTTGATGTGGCACTTTTGGTACCTGTACGATAAAACCCACCACTGGGAATGGCCTAACTACAATTCAGCTATTTTGTATGATCATTCAAGCATACAGCCAGTGGTAACATCAATTCATTGCACTTATTCCATGTACAATCAGCACGGACACGGAGCAAATACATGACACATGTTCTTACATCATTCCGAGGCAATTCTCCTAATCTTACAGATTACATACACAATTCCCTCAGTTTCCCGCAACTGTACAGGAGATACATGGGTATGAGCTAATCTAAATTCATCTCCAATATTCAAATAAACTTGACTACTTCACACATTCATTTCTAAATGGATAATTTGCTTGTGCCTTTGGGATGGCAACTGAATGGCAACTCGAGGCACATAGAGCCACATGCCTCAAGGCGTGGTTCTAGCCGATCCTTATCGTTCCCGCAAACAAACTTTCGGGATCCCTTGAGGTGTAAAATGTCGAAACCACCAGGATAAAAAGCACAACCCCTCCTGTAAAGGAACTCAGCACCTATACCAGTGATGGTGCATATTTCAACTATAGGAATTGTGGTATTGTCGTTGTTGGAAGATGGTTTGTAGTGCACTTCAGCGAAGAACTGCTTTATTTTGTTGGTGCTGCTGTCGTGAGTCCAGAAGTTGAGGTGGAACCACACCTGACCTCTGAAAAAACACGGGCTTCCATTAGGGGCTTCACAACATCAAACTAGATCTGCAAAGATTGTAGGTGAAATCAATACAGCATGTCAGCCAGAACGTACCAGGAACCAAACGGACCAACACAATGGCCATGATAATTGTTGGGTTCAGTTCCACGTTAAAAATCTTTAGTGTGAAAACACAACATATAAAGTCGAACAACTCTTATTGGGTTGAGTTAAGTTCGATCGTTGGACCTGGGCCATTCATTATACAACGTAACAATAATACTTGAATCTAATCGTCAAATGAAATAGGAACCAGCACAACGCGAGTTTACTGTGCAGGGTGGGAGGTACCCACCCTGTGCGCGTCGTGACCGGTGATGATAATCGGGACTGGGGACCGGTGGGTCAAACCAGCATTGGCCTGTGGTATTTTTTTATTTTAGCTCTTTTAGCAAATTATTTTTATGAATAGATCTTTCGCGAAATTATTTGAAAAAATAAACCCAAAACTCAGCGTTTTAGAAACCGCGCCAAGGATCAACATGTCGGCGTTGGTTCTTCTCACGCCGATATCGCCACGTCACCGCGAACGTGGACACCGGACAGGAGGTCGGCGCGGGGCCGAGCTCAGCTTGCCCGGCGCATCACGGCAGCACGCCGAGCCGGCTGCATGCATGCTAACAGTACAAGCTAGCAATATGCACATTTTGACCAAACATTTCAAGACCTTGTGAATTTTATGTGGAAAAAAGTATAGATCCAATAAATATGAGATAAGTTTTATAAGATTCATAATATTAGCCTTATCATTCTAAAAATACATGGACTAATAAAATATTTGTTAGAATTTCTAACTAATTGTCTAATCAAACTTCTGCTCATGGAATAAGGAGATATTTCACAAAAAATCACAAAGAGAGAAAAAACATGTATAGTTAAAAAAACTAAGGAAAAATTTCAAAAAAATTACAAAGAGATACAAATATGTATAGGCACACATGTACCATGTATTCACATTAAGCTAACACAATTAGGTTCAACCGTTCAAGTGTAGGCACATCTAGCAAGCAAGCAATATATGTACGTATAGGTGTATTTGTGCTGGTCAGTTGGTGGTCTCTCGTGGATCTCTGGTCATTTCAAAACAATTTGGACTTAGTTGTATTCCTGAGGACTATACATGAACGTGCATGCATGGATGCCCTTGCAAAAACGTGCAACTAAATTATCTGCTAACTTGCTTCTTAATTGATCTTCATGACCAGGACGTGTTAACATACATGCACACCTGGAGAAGTTTAGATGAATATATAGGAAGTGTTCACTTGAGCACAAGTTGGGACATTTTAAGAAATAGCACGTGAATTTATAAGACTAAAAAGTTTTCTTACGATTGTGTATGAAATGAAATATATAATCACATCAAACCATAACTATTTGATGAAATGAGCACCATCATTGTAGAAGTTATTTTAGAAGAGCACAAGTTGGATTAGTTTTTTTAACTATACATGATTTTATGTAAAATAGGATAGAGAATGCAAGTTTTCCATTTTTGTCTCTTTGTATTTTTTAAACAATTCCTTAGTTTTTTAACTATACATGCTTTTTTCTCTCTTTGTGATTTTTTGTGAAATATCTATTTATTCCATGAGTATAAGTTTGATTATACAATTAGTTAGAAATTCTAACAAATATTTTATCAGTCCATGTATTTTTAGAATGATGAGAATAATATTATGAATCTTATAAAACTTATCTAATATTTATTGGATCTATACTTTTTTCCACACAAAATTCACAAGGTCTTAAAATGTTTGGTCAAAATGTGCAAATAATGCCCTCGCTAGCTTGTACTGTTAACATGCATGAATCGGCGTGCTCGCGTGATGCGCCGAGCAAGCTGAGCTCGGCGTTGTTCCCTTGCGCGCCGACCTCCTGCCCGGTGTCCACGTTCGCCGTGGCGATATCGGCGCTAGAAGAACCAACGCCAACGTGTTGACCCTCGGCGTGGTTTCCTAAAAGGCCGAGTTTTGGGGCCATTTTTGTAAATAGTTTCGCGAAGAGTCTATTTACAAAAATAGTTTGCTAAAAGAGCTAAAATAAAAAATACCACCATTGGCCTTGGCGCAGAAACTGGCTACGAAACACTAACAGTGGCTCCCCCAAGGCCCCCACGGCCGTCACCTGGAGCTCCGGCGGGCATACGACGTTCACGTTATTGGCGCCGTGGCGGCCATTGGCCACGGGGAGGTTGTACCCGTCCACCAGGCTCGCGTCGTAGGAGCTCCCCTTGCCGGCGTGCGCGTGCAGACCAGGGTCGTGGGCGGGGCGCCGATGGACCCGTTGCCGTTGCAGGCGAGCCGGGTTGGGGGCCGACGCCGGCCACACGGGGAACGGGCACCTGTTGGGCACATGGTGGAATCAGTTCGGCGGCCAGCCTTCCGTGGCACTCGTCACGGGCTTCACCCACGTGGAGATCCCCATCGGCCCCGGCGACGCGCCGCCTCTTGTGGAGGAGACGGATGAGTCGGCGGCGGAGCCTCCTGTGGAGCACGCGTACGTTAGCCAAGTGCCTGGGCGCGCGGGCTGGTGAGCGTGGTGATGCAGGAGGTGTACTCGTGCGGGCCGGGCGGGCAGCAGGCCGTGGCGGCGCGGGGGTGAGTGTGCGCCTGGTCGAGATGTACGCCGAGGAGGAGCCCGAGCTGCTGGTGGAGGTGCGCGCGCCGCTGGCGCAGGCGCAGGCGCACCGCCACCCGCACTCGCCGTCGGCGCAGGTGCAGCTACCGCGACCCGCGCGGCGTCGCAGGTGGAAGTGCGTGGCGCGGAGCAGCCGCTGCTGCTGCCGCCGCTGGAGGCAGGCGCAGGCGTCGTCGCGGCGGCTGCACGACCTGTTCTGTTCGTGGCGACGCGCGCGGTGGCGGAGTCGCGGCGGCTGTAGGACCTCGCGACGCCCGTGCACCTGCTGTCGTACGTCGGCGCGGGCGCTGGTACTGCAGTCGTCACCATCACCACCACCACCAGCAGCAGCAGACTGATCAGCCGCTGACGCCGACGCCGTCGAGGAGCGGCAGGAGGAGAAGGGGAGACCGTGACGGCCGTGGGGACGCCGCGAGGAGGGTCAGGGTCAGCCGGTGCTCCTGGCGGTGCGGAGCCGCCGAGGCCGACGTCGGCGCGGCGCGCGGCGGAGCAGCTGGCGAAGGTGGCCATCATGCGCAAGTCCATGAACCCGGTCAGTGACCTGCACGGCTTCGAGAACGCGCGCTTCTGATCGTATCCTGCCTGCCTGCCTGTAGTTGAACGTTTTGTTTACTAGTACAGCAGTACAGTAGTACAGTAGTACTAGTTGCCTTAAGCAACCGCAAACCATCATGCACGATCAGTATAATGAAAAAGATTGTCATCTCTCCACAACTGTGTCTCCGCCTCAATTGTTGTCTCCATGCATCTGTGGTGTTGGTTCATCGGACGCTGGGCTGGCTCCCCCATGAGCTCCTCCGTCGTGAACACCAAGTTGGGATTCCATAATTCCGGTCCGGCAGACCGTCGTAGATGTCCGCGTCGTCCACACGCTACGCTCGTCCTAGGCGGCCGGCACCAAGTCCTCCGGCGTGCTGCTCCGACTCCGACTGCAAGCTCCAACTCGGAGCTGCTTCTCGCCCAGCGCTGTGCGTCTCTCTCTCTCTCTCTCTCTCTCTCGTAGCGGGCGGCGGGGCGGGTTCACATTATCTGTTTAACCACCGAAGGAGGCCGTGGGCACCGCAGCGCGGCGCGATCCGCTGAAGCAGCGCGTCAACCGCTGCATCAAGCTCTCCGAGGCCATGGCAGCCGCCGAGGTCGAGGCCATCGTGGGGGCGCTCTCTCGACCCGGACGAAGCCTTCATCGTGTCGGCCCGGCCGTCTCGGACGCGCGTCCCACCGACAAGACGCCGCCACGCGCCCTGGCGCTCGTCGCGACGTCCCACCCCCGCGACGCCATGGCCCCGCTCGTCCCGCGCTTCCTCGCCGCCGCGTCCGGGACCAGGACTCCTCCGTCCGCGCAGCGCTCGTCGACACCGCCGCGCTTCGCCACTCACGGACGCACTCCTCCAGCCTCCACGAGCAAGACCAGTGCGTGCAGCTGGCGGCTGCGCTCGCCACGGCCGACCTCGCTTCCTACCTCCTCGGCTCCTCCACAAGCTCCAGCCGCGGCGGAGGTGCTTGCCGCGTTGGGGTTGTTGGAGCTCTCAGGTACCTAGAACGCCTCTCGCTTCGCTCTCACACGCGCTCACTCGCCGGCGACTGATGGTTGAGGATGAACAGTACACTGGTAATGGCGACCAACGCTCCGGCAACAACTCGCCTGTTTGTTGGCCTCTTATTCACCTTGAACGAGCACCCAACACACACGGTGGAGCAGGTACATATAAACCCGGGCGTCATCTCGGAGCATACCTCCACGCCCACCTATCTCGCTATGACCGCGTCGTCCGCGCTTCGGAGCGACTGCTTCGCCCGAGCTGTGCGCCCACGTCCAACGGTCTGCGACTTGCCCGCTACTCCAACGACCGCGTCCGCCGCAGCTAGCCTGCATGCCTTCATCCGAACTGACTCGAGACGCCTTATCGGTGCATGCAGCTCCACTGCCCCGCATGAACCGGCCATGGCGACACACACACACCGAGCGCGTGCACACTGAGCACACGCGCAAACTCAACGCACACACGCAGTAACACAGCCATGCCAAGCTTAATGCTAACATTCACCCCCCTAAGCTTGACATGGATCGGTCACCATCTTCACAGGAGCGCCGCAGACTCACCGGCGTCAGCCACTAGCGCCATCTCCTCCTTCTTCTTCTCGCGGCAGAACCTCGCGATGTGCCCGCGGTCGCCACACTCGAAACACCGGCCTCGATTGCGTCTCCACCCGCGCCGGCTCGATCCCGAGGCGATGCTGCTCGCGTCGTCGTCGTCCTCGCTGTGATCATCGCCGCCACTGCTGCCCTTGTTGCCGCCGCTGCGCCGCCCGTGCCGCGCGTCGCCGCCGCTGCCACTGCGCCGAGTGTCGCCGCTGCGCCTCTCCTTGTTCCGTTGCCGGCGGCGTGCTTCCCACTGCTCCTCAGTGAGGTATAGCCGCCCAGCCACCTCCACCGGCGCATCCTTGGTGTCCTCATTGTCCGCGTCCTCTGCCACCTGCAGCCGGCCGACGAGCTCCTCCACCGTCACCGTCTTGAGGTCGGTGAGCATCTCAATCGCCACGGCCACCTGCTTGAGACGCTTGGGGACGACGCGGAGTATCTTCTTGACGACGCGGTGGTCCTCCAGCTGCTCCCCCATCTCCCGCAGACTCGCGACAAGCCCATTGATCCTCAGCGCAAAGTCACCGACGCCCTCGCCGTCGCGGAAGCCGATGTTCTCATATTCCTTCCATAGCCGTTGGACGCTTGCCGCCTTCACCCGGTCGTCGCCGACTCGCATCGACTTCACCGCGTCCCACGCCTCCTTCGCCGACTTCTTGACAGCGAGCCCTGGCTTCATCTCCCCCGGCACCGCGCGCAAGATCGCCGCCAATGCACGCCGGTCCCGTGCACGCTCCTTGCACTCCTTCTCCACCGCATCCCAGAGCTCCATCGCCTCGAGCGACACCGGCATGACCAACGCCCACTCATGGTAGTTTGCCTTGGTCAGCAGCGGCAGCTCGACGGAGTTTGAGCTGGTGACGACGCGTTCCGCCGCGACGCCATGCGACGTGCTCCCGTCGGTGAAGATCTTCAACCCGCCGCCGTCCTTCTGCGGTGTCGAAGCCATCCAGGCTCTGATACCACTGTTGGAGCTCTCAGGTACCTAGAACGCCTCTCGCTTCGCTCTCACATGCGCTCACTCGCCGGCGACTGAAGGTTGAAGATGAACAGTACACTGGTAATGGCGACGAACGCCCCGGCGACAACTCGCCTGTTTGTTGGCCTCTTATTCACCTTGAACGAGCACCCAACACACACGGTAGAGCAGGTACATATAAACCCGGACGCCATCTCGGAGCACACCTCCACGCCCACCTATCTCGCCATGACCGCGTCATCCGCGCTTTGGAGCCGTAGCGACTGCTTCGCCCGAGCTGTGTGCCCACGTCCAACGGTCTGCGACTTGCCCGCTACTCCAACGACCGCGTCCGCCGCAGCTAGCCTGCGTGCGTCCATCCGAACTGACTCGAGACGCCTTACCGGTGCATGTAGCTCCACTGCCCCGCATGAACCGGCCACGGCGACACACACACACCGAGCGCGTGCACACTGAGCACACACGCAAACTCAACGCACACACGCAGTAACACAGCCATGCCAAGCTTAATGCTAACAGGGGTGACACCACTACAGGAAAACCTACCTGTAGATACGCTTTATTTATATAATAGACACATTTTATTTCGTATCTACATCAATGTTGACATGTTTCCTAAAGCGTGCTAGGAGCGTCTTCGCAAGCACCGTGTCAAAGATTGTAGAGACAGATTACTGTAGCGTATCTATAGTTGATAGAGACGTTTCATAGAAACGTTACATGCATGTCTATGCATTTTAATACACTTTTATAAATACATTTATACAACGTGTCTATTGACCGTTGTTGCATTTTGTAAAAACGCTTTAATATGTGTTTAAAAATAGTAAAAATATTTATTACTATAGGATGTGACTTTTGTGCAATGCAATCACTAAGAATCGAACCCATGACCTCGTACTTCATGTAATGCCTTCCCACCACTAGACCACCATATCACACATGAATAGTTAAGTAATACACTCTTTTTATATTTACCATTAACGAATTTTAACTTCTCAATACCGTGTCAAATAACGTCTTTGTGCGTCTATAGACACGCTTGTCTGATATGCTTTATGTGTGTCCCTATGCTATTGACGGTTGAAAACGTGTCTTAATTCGTGTTATTTTAAGATACTTTTAAGTTATATCAAAAAACATATTTATATGCATATACACGTTTGTTTGACATGTTTGATGTCGTGTCTAGATGCTACTGATGGTTAATAGCGTAGCTAACTACGTGTCATGTTGAGATGTTTTAAATAACATAACAACAAGCGTCACTTCATGTCTTTCGACACTCTAATCGTATATAACATCGTGTCAATTTGAGACATTCTGAAAAACGTGTCAAAAGCATGTTTACGTCTTTTGTGTAGTGACGCTAACTAGCGTTGCTAACAAAACGTATCTAGAAAGTCTTTTTTCAGCTGTACACATCCAGTAGGCCACATTTGACCAGACCCCTTCCGGTGGGCTCCGTGTCCGTAAGCCGCGCGGCACCGGAGCTTAGTAGCTCCTGTGGGGGCACGGCCTCCGACGCCATGGTCGGGATAATGAACGACGACGAACCGGACTAGGACGTAGGTTTTACCCGACGGTACGAAGGCGACCGCGGCCGCGCGCCTCCTCTCCGCTGCGCTCCTCCCTGGACCGCCTCCCCCTCCCGGCCCTCGCCGCGCACTCCGTGCCTCCAGCCGGCCGCGTCCTCTCCATGGCGACGGAGCTCGTCGTAGCCCACGCGCGTCCACGATGCCTCCCGCCTCCTAGAAGAACCCGCACAGGCGCTCGTCTCCGTGACGCCAGCCGCGCGCCCTTGCTCGCCGCGGCCGCGCGGACGCCCTCGGCCTCTGCATCGGCGGCAGCGGCGGCCTCAGGGCCGCCGGCCGCGCTCGCCAACGGCGAGGGCTGCGCCAACAGTACCCACCGTGCGGAGTTTGGAATCCACCGACGGCGGTTTCCTGTTCCCCGCGGCGGTGATGCTGGTGCTGCAACAGCCCTCTTTGTTTGCTTTTTGCTCTACCTTTCGTGCATTTTTAACTACTACCACGTTGCGTTCGGCATTTTAGGTGATAGCAAAGCGGTGACTCATTTTGGGACGTTGTTTTTGTTTCTGCCGCCATGCAAATTTAAACTGATGTGAATCACTATTCCGAAGATCTTTGTCTGATGAGGAAACGTGTTCTGCAGCATATATGCGCGTTGTTTGTGATGGAAAATAAACAATACAAGCTGCTAGATACTAGCCTACCTTACTGCTACCCTATTTGCAATTTTTTTTTTTGCTGCTTGCCGCCAGTGTGCAAAAGTTTTTTGCGATTAGCTGCCACCGTGGCTGCCCGGGCCAGTCACCGTGGCTGCGCTGCGCATCCATTTTCGCTGCCACAGGCCACAGCAGGCCAGCAAAACCACACCCCGACCCCACCCCAGCATATGGCAGTCCCTCCCCGCCTGCCACCCAAGCATGGACGACCACTGAACTACTCCATGTTTAATTTTTTCCGAGCTCATGAAGCCTCATTGTTCGCTAATATATAGGCGCAGATACATAGGGAGCGGATCTGTTGTGGGCTGTGGTTTTTTGTGTTCTTGCTGTCTCTCCTCCTACAGTTCCATCGGAGCAGGAAAATGGATGCTAGTCACGGCAGCAGCGCTGATGGGATCATCATCGGTCAGCACCAACGGACGATAGATGAGGTAAATGTCTTGTATATCATCTTATTATGGTATATAGTATAATACTTGTTTGGGTGTACCATCGTAGGTGCGTTTAACTGATCTGTCTTATCCGTCATCCAGCAGCCGGTTGTGAATCGTGGCTATGGGGACATCCAAGAACTCGGCGTTGCCGTTACCTTCCTAAAGATGTTCGTCGGAGGATTCGCGGATACGTGTTTTTTTCCGTTCAGGGAGAGCATCCCATCTAAATTGTATTAATATTTGTACGACGAGATCACACATCAACAATCTCGCTTTTAGGCAACGAGCCAAAACCCTACATTGCTCGGTTAATTCGGAAAAACTGAGCTAAAACCACGACATCACCTAGCTAAACTAGGTACACACCCAAACTCAAGGGTGAACAGTGGCGAAACCATAGATAAAACAACACCACGCCCCAGCATAAGAGCAAATTGTGGCTAGACCACAGATAACAGCGTGACAGGGGACCAATGACAACTGTCGATCGCTGACTAATGCACCTATAAGAAAACATACTCGCCGGTACACCTAAACCATTGCACATCCAGCCACCCGTCGTGGCTACGCCGCTCCGCTGCCTTGTGGCCATCTGCCACGCAAACGCGAGTGGGGACTAAGGGTGGCAGAAGGCGCGCCAGCCAAAGCATACCGAACACGACGATCCTCCTTCTAGCTAAGAGTAACACCTGACGGCTTATCCGGACACCACCCGGCATATGATTTACGCGTCACTGTCAACAAGGGAAGTGCCGACGGAGTAGAGGCGCCAAGGGGGAGCACCGTCCGAAACCACGTAGAAGTTGAAGGTTACCGGTCTTCACCACGGAGGAGGAGATGGGGTCATGAAACGACGCCTCCAAGGAGGCTCTCGGCGCCCGCGGACGTCGACGTCGTCGTAGAGGCTTTCGCCGATGACCTCGACCCAAATTGCAGCGTAAGGGCAAGGACCGGGGGGGGCATCGAATCGCCTAAGGGGTGTGTGGGGGCACTATCACAACGCCCCAAGCAGGGTGCGCGGCGCCCGTGGGCATCGCCGTTGTATGGCTTTCGCCGGTGTCATGCCACAATCCCTAAGGCGTCGAACCCCGCGCTGTGGAACGCATTGGCGTCCAGGGTGTCGAGCTGGCAACAAGGCCGGAGGATTGACAGCATAGCCCTAGCAACAAAACAACAAGGGGGCCTACGGTACCTGAGCTCCAAGGAGTGCCGTGGCCGGCGGCAAACGCCGGTGGTGGCGAATCAGCCCATCTTAGGGGCCTGGGCAACCCAGCCAGTGAGGCGGCCGGCTATGCCACCAGCGGCGTGTGGCGGGACAGCTCTGGGATGTGCCAGGTCGGCGACGAAGCCGAAGGTGGCAGTGCAGCCCCGTAGCACGGTGAGGAGGAGGGTGCGGTGCCGCCAAGCCACACGCGGGCGCGCGCCACGGCCTGCCGCCCCGCTGTGCGTCCCCTCCCGCAACGAGGTAAGAAGGGGGGAGCAGCCACACCCCGGAAGCCGAGGTCAGGGTGCCAGGGAAGACCTCGCTGGTGTGGGCAAGCGCAGAGGACGCGCGCCGCGCTCACAGTGAGCCGCGCGGCCCACGTGCCGCTAGATCCGACTGCGCCTAGCTGGGCCACGCGCCGCTGGGTCCGTGTTGGCACCAGGATTTAGCCGACTCAGGTTGATGGGCCTAAATCGGTTCGGAACTAGGAGCTGGGCTATCTAAGGAAGAGATAGTGTGTATTTTGCTTTTTGGGCCAAGTGCCTGTGTATTTTAGAAAAGATATTTCTTTAGTAGTCCGATCAGGATTCCAGTTTAGTTAAGATTGAGAGATAAATTAGGAAAGGATAGACCTGCTATCTAAGTCTACGGACTATTAATATGTACCCGTACCTATGAAATAAGGAGAGACTACTCACGTTCGTCAACAGCAGTTGTCTCCACCTTCTCTCGGTGCATCGCCACCCCTAAGCAGGTAGGGTTTCAAGGTATATTGCCATGCTGCGCTATCGACTTCTTCCATAGATGTTGGTAGGGCATTACGACGTTCTGCCTATGGTAGATCTCGTACTAAGCGTTGTTGTTGGCAAGATCTGCTAGTTATCACGTGCGTCGACTCGATCTGTTTATTCTCGGAGCTTCACGACATAGATCGGATCGTGCGCATTTTACCATCATGCTATCCTTTGATATGATCACCTTTCGCAAAATGTGCGCCAACAAGCCATTGTCATATGTTGTTAGATTTGCATGATGCAAGAGGCTTGCTTAGGTTGATGCTATTTCATCTGTTCAAATCCCGTGCATTATCGCATCTCGATCGGTTTCTAGCCAGCTATAATACTCTGTTCATTTATTACGCTAGTTTCTGTTAAAAGATCCGATCTGGGTAAGCAGATCACCTTATTTCCATACATCTCTTATGCATCGCCTGAGCAACGTCAGATCGGCTCATGGAGTATCGATGGAGATTTGCCGATGTCAAGACCCGACATGGGAGAGCCGATCCGAGCGATCTGGCTAGTATTTAACGTTTACCCTGTTTTGTTTGTTTATGCAGACAGAACATGAGTTGACCATCGTCACCACCACCTTCCTGGCTGTAAGGTCAAGCTAGGTGGCACGCCTAACCACCACCAGGATCGGCAGTCGGCTAACCGTTTAGTCGACTGGGAGCTGCAGCAAGGAGAAGCGACCCTTACGTCCACATACACCTCCTGACTCGCATTGTGTTGACCCGTTGGTGCACCGCCCACCGGTTTCCTGCGGCAACACATTTTTGGCACACCCAGTGGGACGCGATCGTCATGGCTGGAAGCAAGAGAGTCGAAAGTGATGACGGAGTCTCACCCATCGAGAGGGTAGAAGACCTGCCCGAGAATCACCAGAAGCATTATGCCTCGATCATCAAGGATCTCAAGAAGAAGGTGCTCGCCATGTACAGGCGCACTCATCATGACTCCATCAAGATCCAAGGAGTCCCCGAGTCACTCCTGGACAAGGTCGATCTCATGACTCCGTCACAGCAGCGCACTGAAGCACTCCACGAAGAGATTCAAAGGATCACGGCTCACGCCCTCATACGGCAGTCGGAGGCGACCATAAACCGTATGGACAACATTGTGGTCAAGACTGTCAGAGCTGCCTTGGCTGGTGAGCTACTTCACATCACTGGTCCCGAGCTGAACGGCCACGTCAGAGAAGCCATGTTCTACTCCAGGCCGCTCACCCCCATCCATATTGAAGTTCAGGGGGATAACGTCGCCGAATTCGTCATGCACCCTCCACGCGACGGCATTCCCCTGGAGCCACGTGCTTACTCCACGCCACCACTGGTCATCCCTGAAGGTTACTTCTACCAGCTCAGGTACCGATAGCTGGAAGAGGGGAAGCAGCCCCCTCACCCCTATCCCAATCTGGTGGTTGTCAGAAAGCGATCGGCTCAAGCGCAAGGCTTGCCAGAAACTCAACCACACCAAAAGCTGACAAAATCGGCTGAACAGGAGATGTCTGAGTGGCAACTCGCCTATGGAACTGGGCCGATCCAACTTGATCAGGACAGGTATACTCCCGTAGGCGATCTCAAGGGGGCTGTGCAGGAGATCTTGAAGAATCAGTACGGAATGGCGCCCAAATGCAGGGCGATCACTTATGCTAAGCCTTACCCAGAGGCATATGACCTCTTGGAGCCTCCTCCAAGATTCAAGATCCTGGATTTTACCAAGTTCAGCGTCAACGATGGCGCTAGTACCATCGAGCATGTCAGCCGGTATTTGGCACAGCTGGGCATTGCCTCTCGAGCCGAACACATGAAGATTCGGCTTTTCTCCTTGTCGCTCACTGGGCCAGCGTTTGGTTGGTACACCATGTTGACCCTGGGATCAATCACTACTTGGAAGCAGCTAGAAGAAAAGCTCCATGCCTAGTTCTTCTCTGATTCTGATGAGGTGACTTTGACCGACCTGGCCAGCATTTACCAGTATCCGGGAGAGTCGGTCCAGCAATACATCCAGCGGTTCTGCGAATTGAGGAATAGGTGCTACTCTCTCCACTTATCGGAGAGATCCTTGGCGGAGCTGGCCTTCAAGGGGATGAACAAGGCCATCAAAGCGGTGTACGGGCTGACTGATTTCGAGTCTGTCGGCCACTTGGTGTCGAGGGTCTCAGCTTATGAACGTAGTCATCCTGAGATCCTTCAAGAGAAGCACAAGAGATAACATCGGCTACATTCAAGCCGATGATGATGACGCGCTGGATGACGCGGATACCTACCTCGTCCAATGGTCAAGCAAGAGCCAGCCACTGCAGTGTCAGTGGGTAAAACAGCCCGAACCCACTCCTGGCTTTGACTTTGATGTGTCCAGGACTGAATAGATCATCGACCTTCTGCTCAAAGAAAAGCATTTGGTACCGCTGGCCGAGCATCAAACGCCCTCGGCCGAAGAAGTGCATGGCCGTAAGTACTGCAAGTGGCACAACAGGTTCGATGGTCATAATACCAATGACTGCAGGATTTTGAGGACCGGAATCCAGAGGGCCATCGAGCAGGGAAGGGTGGTTTTTGCCCATCCTCCGATGAAGATCGACACCAAGCCTTTTCCTGTCAACTCGGGAATGGGAGGATTCACCGATCGGCTCAGCTGAATCGGCTTTCGGTGCTCGAGTGCAAGAAGCGATCGCTGCTAGGAGAATCCTTTGCCGTACCATGGGAGAGCATAGCCCTGGCCTTCTGCCTTGATCAACATGGTCCGAGCTTCCGCGAAAGAAAAGGGGAAGGACAAGGCTGACCCGCGCGATGACCTACCTCTTGAGTTTAGGGCTGAAGAGCATAGTTCAGCCAGAACAATCGAGAGAAATCGTCGGTTCCGCCCAAACTCGGGGGCACTGATGGGATTGTATTCGTGGCATCACCAGCGTAATGAGGAATGCCATCGCGAGGAAGAAGCATACTACTATGAGCAGCGCCGGCGGCGTGAAGAGCATCGTCGGCAGTACCCACGCTCGCCCAGGCATGACGCATGACGATGGGAGAGCCCGCGGGAAGGCGACGAGCGTTTCAACCTCGCCAACCACGGGGAACACTGGAGCTGCCCATACTTCTACTACTGATGGAGCCAAGGTATGAGCAGGCTCCCGACCCCTGAAGAGTGCCCCAAGTGTTCTGCCCAAAGAACCTGGTATGGCAGGCCATCGGTGTTCGAGCACTTGGAGCGTGCGCCCTGGCTGCCGCACCGTCGCATTCCTTCGCCACGACATGGATGGAGCCCCTCTGCCACCCCAACGGCTAGAGTACCCATCGAAGAGGTGACAGGCACTCTCACCTCCGGGGCGTGCGTCACCTCCTCCGCAGCAACACAAACCGCCGGTCCAAGAGGCTAATGATGGTCGACGTCGGGAAGAGTGCCACCTGCGAAGGTGGTGTCCAGAAGGCCTGTCTAAGTCATAGAAGCACAGGGTTCAACGTCTGCATTGTTTAGAACAAGCCGAAGAGGAGTACCTTCGGCAGCTCAAAAAAGTTGGGGGCATCTTTGACATTCCGAGCTTGCGATCAGAACGTAACTTCATGTGGAAGCGCAAAGTGCAGTCCGAGGTGGCTGAAGCAGCAGTCAAACCAGCCGTGGCCAACTCGTCGAAGGTGAAGGAGAAAGATGGAACCCTGGACATGGACCTCGACAGTCAATCGAGCCACGAGGACGACTTTGAAGCGGAAGTCAACGCAGTCCTGAAGAAGGCCCCGACGGATGTCAACATGGTCCTCTACTTGCCAGACGATTTCCGACCTCCCAGCGAGGAACAGATGGCCAAGTCCATGGCGTAGCTCAACCTCGACCTCGCAGCTGCCATTTTTGAGAAGCCGACCGATAAAAAATATCAGCACCTTAAGCCGCTACACGTGAAGGGGTTCGTCAATGGCAAGCCCGTCAGTAGAATGCTTGTCGATACAGGTGCGACCGTTAACATTATCCCATATTCCTTGTGCCGCAAGCTTGGCAGGTCCACGGAGGATCTTGTTGACACTAACGTCACGTTGAAAGACTTCAAAGGAAACCCGTCGAAGGTCAAAGGGGTTCTCAATGCTGAGCTGACAGTTGGTAGCAAGACCATGAATACTTCATTCTTCGTCGTCGACGATCACGACCCTTTCTCTGTCCTGCTTGGCCGGGATTGGATCCATGCCAACTGTTGTGTCCCGTCTTCCATGCACCAATGCCTGATTCAGTGGAACGGCGATGAGATTGAAATAGTCCCTGCTGACGAGTCCTGTGACGTCGCAATGTCCGAAGCACAATTCTGGATGGAAGAAACAGAGTGCCTCTCGGGTCGGCAAGATTCGGACTGGAGCTTTGTCAACCTAGCATAAAACGGGATCTTGCCGGTTCATGCAACCGGCAACCAACATTAGATGACGAAATAGCTAGTGTATCCGCCGATCTCTCCGATCGGCTCATTAGTGGGTATAAGCTTTCTATAGGTTGATCACCTGTAGTGGCCGATCCGTGTGATCGGCCCCAAAAAATTTGTAATCATATTTTGTGTAAGGTTTCCACATTGGCCGAGTCATGTGGTTGGCCCCAAAGCATTAATGTGATACTTGTTTTTTCTGAAAAGGATGTTCTCTCTTGCGGTAATCAATCAACCCTTGATGGAGGAGAGTCAGAAGTTGCATGCTTCCATCCCTCTCCGGCTTCCTCAGGTTCCACTCAAGAATTTGTGGAAGAAGGCAAGCTTGGGTTTGGCTTCACGCCGTCCAACGAGCTTGAACAAGTTGACATCGGCTCAGGGGATCGTCCAAGGCCGACATGGATCAGTAAAAGGCTCGGTCCAGAGTTCAAGACTAAGTTGATTGAGCTACTCAGAGAGTTCCCAGATTGTTTCGCCTGGGAGCACGAGATGCCAGGTCTTGATCGATCTATTGTTGAACATCGGTTGCCAATCAAGCCCGGGTTTCGACCATTTGCTCAGCATCCTAGGAAAATCGACGCGAAAATCGTTGATACAGTTAAAGAAGAAATAGAGAAGATGATTCGCGCCGGATTTATCCGCCCTTGCCGATATGCCACCTGGATATCGTGCATTGTTCCTGTTTGGAAGAAAAATGGAAAGCTCAGGATATGCATCGACTTCCGGGATCTGAACAGAGCTACCCCGAAGGATGAAAACCCAATGCCCGTTGTAGAGTCGCTCATTGATGGCGTGGCTGGTCACAAGATGATGAGTTTTCTTGATGGCAATGCCGGGTATAATCAAATCTTTATGGCCGAAGAAGACGTCTATAAAACAGCTTTTTGTTGCCCACAAGGTTTGTTCGAATTTGTGGTCATGACCTTTTGTCTATGCAATGCCGGAGCAACGTATCAACGGGCCATGAATTATATCTTCCATGATCTCTTCGGTCGACTCGTGGAAGTATACATTGATGATGTGGTAGTCAAGTAAGTAATACAGGAAAACCACTTAGCCGATCTGCGCCAAGTCCTCGACCAAACTCGAAAACATGGTATGAGGATGAATCCCGACAAGTGAACGTTTGGCGTCACCGCCGGACAATTCCTTGGGTTCATGATCCACGAACGGGGTATAGAGATCGGCTCGAAGAGTAAAGATGCCATTAAGATGATGACACCACCAACGACCAAAAAGGAGCTTTAGCAGCTGATCGGCAAAATTAACTACATCAGGATGTTCATCCCCAACCTTTCAGCAAAACTTGAGGCATTCATGCCTTTGGTCGAGACACAGCGTGGTAGCGAGTTCGTATGGTGCCCTGATCAACAATTGGCATTTGATAACCTGAAAGGGTACCTAACGTCACCACCGATGATGGCCCCACCTCGACTTGACCTCCCATTCATTGTCTACCTTTCAGCCGATGAAGTTTCCATTGGCTCTGTGCTGATTCAAAAAGTAGATGGCAAGGAACGTGTCATCTATTATCTCAGCCGATGGTTACTCGACGCGGAGACCAGGTATTCAGAAATGGAACGCTTGTGTTTATGTTTATACTTTACATGCACCAAACTGCGGCATTATCTGCTCAACGCCGAGGTGCTGGTCGTCTGCAAAGCCGATGTCATCAATCATATGTTGTCAGCCCCGATCCTCAAAGGAAGGCTCGGCAAATGGATGTTCGTTTTGTCAGAGTTTGACGTCAGGTTCAGACCTGCGAAGGCCGTCAAGGGCCAGGCGTTAGCCGATCTCATTACAGAGCGATCGGCTCCGCAATCCTACTTCATCGGCATGTCAGCATGGGCTTTGTTCTTCGTCGGATCTGTGTGCGATGCTGGTTGCGGCATTGGGCTCTTCATCATATCCCCTCAGGGGGCACAGTATGAGTTCGCCTTTCACCTCAGAGAGCATCGTCCTAACAACCAAATGGAGTATGAAGCTTTGTGCAAGGGTCTTGAAATTTTACTGGACGTGGGCACCGAAGCAATCAAAGTTTTCGGTGATTCAAAAGTCGCCATCAACCAGTCGACAGAGGACTTCAATTGTGCGAGTGATTTGTTGTATCCATATCTCCTCCGATGTCAAGGGTTGATGGCAAAATTTTGTTATGTCCAACTTAAATGGATAGCAAGAGACGAGAACGCCGAAGCCAACAAACTTGCGCAAATAGCTTCTGGATATGCGGAGCAAGTCGAGGACGTCTGTGTCGACACAATGCAACTCACACCAGCCGATTGGAGAGCCGATCTCCTCAATTACTTGAGGGATCCAGGTTGGGGGGCAGATAAGAAGACAAGGTAGCGATCTCTGAAGAATGTGCTCATTGGTGAGGAACTCTATTTCAGAACCTTTGAAGGCTTGTTGTTAAAATGTCTAGGCCCCACAGAAGCACTTAAAATCATGCACGACATACATGAAGGGACTTGCGGTACCCATCAATCGGCTCACAAGATGAAATGGTTGATCAGAAGGTCTGGCTATTATTGGCCGACTATGCTGGAGGATTGTTTCAAATATTATAAAGGCTGCCAGGAGTGTCAGAAGTTTGGGGCCGTACAGCTAGCTCTAGCTGGACCATTAAACCCTATTATTAAGCCGTGGCCATTTAGAGGCTGGGGCATGGACATGATTGGTCAAATCAACCCTCCAACCGGCAAAGGACACAAATGGATTTTGGCTGCGACCGATTACTTTACCAAATGGGTGGAGGCTATACCGATGAAGAATGTCACGGCCAAGGATGTGGTAAAATTTGTCAAAGAACACATCGTTCATCGGTTTGGGATACCGCAGACCATCACCACAGATCAGGGGTCCATCTTCTTGGCAGAAGAATTCAAAAAATTTGCTAAAGAAATGGGCATCACCTTGATACAATCTTCACCATATTATGCTCAGGCTAATTGTCAGGCCGAGGCGTCAAATAAAAGTCTCATCACGCTGATCAAGCGAAAAATTGACGAATATCCCAAGCAGTGGCATGATCGGCTGGCTGAAGCATTTTGGGCGTATTGGATGTCATGTCATGGGGCTACCAAATGCACTCCCTATCAATTGGTCTACGGCTAGGAGGCCGTTATGCCTTGGGAGATCAACATCGGCTCACGACGAGTTCAGTTCCAAAATAACCTAACAACCGATGAATATTCAGTGCTCATGAATATCAACACAGATGATCTGACGGAACTTCGGCTCTGGGCTCTCGAAAAAATTAAAGACAACAAGGCCAAGGTAGCAAGAGCTCATAACAAAAAGGTGAAGCCGAAGAACTTTCAAGTTGGAGATCTTGTGTGGGAGCTAGTTTTGCCAGTTGGAACAAAGGACCCAGCGTATGGGAAATTGTCACCTAACTGGCATGGGCCATATCGTATAGTAGAAACCGCTCCAGGAAACTCCTATAGGATGGAAACACTGGAAGGAGTACGATTTAGCAGGAACATCAATGGCAAGTACTTGAAGAAATACTATCCTAGCTTGTGGATTGGAACCTGATCTGTTTTGTGCAAGGCCGATGCGAGGTCATCCCATCCTGACAAGAGCCGATGTGTTGACATCGTCTTGTGAAAAAAAAGGGAAAACATAATAATGATAAAAAGAAGAGGATTACGAAAGTATGAGCCGATGTATGCCATTGGCCTCAATTAGAGCCGATGCAAAGTATGCATCGCCTTTAGAGTAAAAAAACATTTAATAAGAGTTCTGTCCATTGCCAAATGTGCTTGGGGGGGCATGCGAACAGAGGCTTGCCGGATGAAACGAAGGTTCTAGTTACAGGTTTATACAGACGATGGAATAGAAAGTTTGTAGATAAACTAGCGGGCTGCAATGACAGCCTTCAGCCGAACCTCATCGGCTGAGTTGACAATTGGATGATCTGGTTCATCAGAGCCGATGACCAGGCTCTTATTCAGCGAGCGGATGCGCGCCAGGTTCGTCTGGAGTGTTGCAGACAGTTGTTGCTTTTCACTTACAATCTTTTCCATGTTCACATCATTGGCTATGATGGCTGCTTCGACCTCGGATAGTTCTTGTTGGAGGCGTTTGATTTCTTCATTAAGTTTAACCTTCTTCGCATCGAGCTCCTTCTTGGTCGACAGCAGCCGTGCAGTGGCACTTTGATCGTCAAGAGCCGCCTTGAGTTGATTTGCTACAGTGCATTCCCTGGCAATTTCTTCCTTCAAAGCTGGCTGTCTAGCGCAAGAAGCAATGCGCGCGGTGGCCGCCAGAACACCCTCATGAAGGAAACCCAGATGAGCTGCAGGCCGAAGCGCCCGCTTTAGGTCTAAAGGAAGAGCATCAGCGATTGGTTCAAAGGCTGATCGGATCTCATCACAGTCAACGACTAGTTGTTCGATTGGGACATCCAATCATTTCACGATGTCCTCAAGCTTGGCGACTAGGTGTGCAGCAGATGAGGGCGACGCAGGCGGGCTCTCGGTCATCAATGTTTCACCGAGAGTGGAGGGATCAAAGTCCAGCAAATTGGCCACATTGAAGGTCTGACAAGGAAGAAGCAGCGAGATCAGATAACCTTGAGGTGGAAACAGCACGGTAAAGATGTGTAGTAGTCTTACCTCAGGCAAATCAGCTTCTACTTCAACCCCTGCGTGGCCGGATGTGTCCTCAGATGGAGCATTACAATGTTCGAGCAGGGCTCCCCCCACATCGGCTTAATGCTCCCCACTACGGGTGTGATCATCCTGCATTGTATATGGAATTCACTAAAATTGATGCAAATGGTGACAGAAATCTGGGGGAGTAGGGGAAGACTTACTGGTGAATCGAGAGGTAATGGAGCCGAGGGAGCAACTGGCTTCTTGATGGATGCCTTTTTAAACCTCGGCTGGTTGGGCCCTCTCCCTTCTCATTGCCGTTTCAAGCCAGGAGCAGCGAAGATGGCCTTGTTAAAGGAAGGTGCATTGGCTTGATACACCGGCACTGGAGCCATTTGTAGGTACTTAAATGGCTGACCTGATTCATCATTTGGGCTTGGACCTTCCTGTAACTGAGCAGAAGAAAACTCGGTCAAATTCTGGAATAGTGAAAGAAGAAAAAGAACCAACGCCAAAGTGGGCATACCACTTCCGGTGTGGCCTGGTACTCTGGGTCGATTGCCACGAGAGCCGATGCGACTATGCCCTGAAAGATGTGGGGTCTCTAGTACTCCCACCAAGAATTGAAGCCATCGGAAGTGTACACGAACTCTAGATTACCGGGCACTGGTAGCTCCAAGTCAGAGAAGATGGCATAGGCTTTGGAAGCTACCAGAGAGTCGGTCAGGTCAGCTCGGCTTTGAATTTTCTCAAGGATGATCAGACGCGGGGAAGTCTAATTCAAGCCGAACTGACGAGCAGCTAAGACAGGTTGGTATGATTCATACCCTGGCTTGTTGATTCTATTGCTGGTGCTCGTGCTGACTGGGAGGAGACATGGAGTGATCATGGTGCTGAATATGGCCCGGGTTTCTTCATCAGTGGGGAAACTATCTAGCCTGAAGAAAGATGGGTTCTCGAAATGCTCTAATTCAGCATATGCATCATAGGAAGGTGTGGTCTAGGAGCTATAGAAGCATTTGTACCATTTGGCCGTTTCTGCAGTAGCAGTGTTGGTTACAGGTAGCTGATGGAGAGCTTGGCCAAATGAAGTACATCGGATAGGCCTACTAGAGGAATCTGGGAAAGATTGGGATTCTAATCGAGGGAAATCTGGGATTTCAGTACAAAAATAGAGCTTGCACCAGAGCTGGACAAACTACCAGGGTCCTCCTGTCTTTACATGCTGATTCGACAGGATACGTTGGGTGTTCAGAGACAGGTGGCGATATAGGATTCCCAAGAAAAGTTTTCCCAGCCCAAGAGATCGGGCATTGGCCAGTGCGTTGGCTAGGTTCAGATAGTTCTTTGTTGGGGCCAAAGAAGGACCATTGAAAAGAAAATGGTCAAGCCAAAGGTTCAGAAAAGTGATGTGTTCTTTCACTGAAACTGGGCCGGTCTGTTTATTGTGCTGACTGATGTATTGGCTCCAGTTTCGGGTGCTGCTCTTCTCCACTATTTTCTTATGAGGGCATTTCGTTAAGGAGAAAGGAGAAGGACAGGAGGAATGCACGTTAAGGCCTAGAATCATGACAACATCCATCAATGTTGGGGTCATAGGGCCAGAGCTGAAAAAAAATAGTTCAGGCTATCCGACCAGAAATAGCCGATGGATCTAAGCAAGTTATCGTCTTTTTCCATAGGGGAAAGGGACAAGGTTAAGGCCTCGGCTATACGAGTGACTTGCCAAGTGGAACCATACGCCCATTCGACACGTTATACCACTTTACCCAACCCTTCTTTGGGAATGGCTAGGCTCGTAGATGGTCTGACCACAGATCTAGGTCTGGAATGGTATAAACAAACGTCAAGCATTTGGTCTCGGTTCTAACGAGCTCACGCGGGGGTTCATAGGACTTGGGTCCAAGACTAAAAGTTGCAGGATTGGCTGATCATGGGAGTAAAATTTCATCGGCCTGATCATAAAAGGTTAAAAGACTCAGAGCAAGAAGGGTTACTACGAAACTTGGGAAGGCAGTAATCCAGGGAGTTAGAAATTGTCACCTTCAAATCGAAAACCTGCTCGCAGAGGGTCTTTTCCTCAACCGTGCTGTTAGACGCCGCCATTTCACCAGGATGAAGATGGATTGTAGTGGCAAGGTGTTTTTCACGTCAAGAGGTGGAAGGTAGTTTTTGGGATTAGTTCGTTTACCTTTTATAAGGAACTGTCCGTACCCAACGGAGTAGCGCGGGATTTTTGGAATTTGGCCAATGGGTTCATGCCTTTGGCAGGATGGTCAGGGTGTGGGTCCACGGTTGGCCGTTAGCCGATGCCAGTTTAGGATAGCGCCAATCGGCTGAAGACTGCTCGGCAGGGTGTGAACATATGAGAAGATCGGCTCGGCTCATCGCACTGTTACTAGGGTCCTATTTTTTGAGCATAGACTAGTGCGTTGCCACTAAGCCGATGTCACTGAGTCATTCTGATTGTTTCGATCCTCGTAAGCGGGACTTCGAGTTGGTACAGTGCGTTGCTACTGGAGCCGATGTTAAGAAGTCTCAGAAGGATTTTTTATGGAGGAATCAATAAAGGAAAATTCATATATTCTTACTAAGGAATATATACATCAATGACAAAATATAAAAAGAGGAGGGTGAGTCCCTAGGAGCCGATTCCATCACTATCGGCTTGGCCTAAATTCAGATCCTTCTTAAGAGCCGATACAACGGCTAAAAGGTAAAATTAACTGACTAAAACTAAAATTGGAGACGTGGCTCGTCGCCGGCGCTCTTGTCATCTTCGCCGCCGGGGACTCAAGGCCCGAAGGGCCTTCACCTCCTTGGACGAAGAAGTCCTCATCTTTGTCTGGCTCCTCCGGTGCGGCGTCGCTTGGACCTTCCTCCTCGAGCTCCTCGGCCTCCTCCATCCCCGCCATCCCAAGAGAAGAGATTGTCGTTGCTTGAAGACAAAAGGGGGCCATGGACAAGGACGTCGAGGTCCTCGCCGCTCGTCATCTCCGAGCCGCTGTACTCGGAGGACCCAGAGCTCCACGACCTTGCATCATGGTAGTACTCCAGGAGCTCGAGGGGGATGACCGGCGGCGGCGGCTCCATCTGGTCGTCGTGAACATAGAGCGCCGGTAGGGGAGTGCTTGTCCCGCTGCTGTGGCCGGCGCCAAGGTTGGCGTCGGAGTCATCGCTAGAGATGATAATGATCTCCGGCGGAGCAGCGACGATGGCTAGTGGAGGCGGCGGTGCCAATGCCAGCGCGGCATATCCTGGGGACATTGGCGCCATGTCCTCTAAATGGGAGAGAACACGCTCCACCGGAGAAGGAGACCTCAAAGGCCTTACGACGGAAGGGGAGAAGGGATGGTCCAGGATGTTGCTGCCCATGGAAGACATGGCGGAAGGCAGAGGGTCTCGGCTTTCTTTGGTGCAAGGAGGAAGAAGGGGCGGTTGCCGATGTGAAGAAAATAGGGGACCCTGTACTTGTTAAGTACTAGATCAGAGGAAGATGAAGAGGCGCTGCACGGTTACCAAGACACCAAACGGTCATCATTACGGGGAGGACTGCTTGGCATTCCATGTCCGATGGGACGGGCAGTCAGCGCCCGTTTCCTGTTTGGTAATGTGGCGTTTCAGGATCGACGTGACAGATCGACAGGGGATCCATCCTTATTTGGTTTTGAAATAAAATCTTTATTTGCCAAAACCAGGGGGCATGTGTTGGCGCCAGGATTTAGCCGACTCAGTTTAACGGGCCTAAATCGGTTCAGAAGTAGGAGCTGGGCTATCCAAGGAAGAGATAGCATGTGTTTTGCCTTTTGGGCCAAGTGCCCGTGTATTTTAGAAAAGATATTTCTTTAGTATTCCGATCAGGATTCCAGTTTAGTTAAGATTGAGAGATAAATTAGGAAAGGATAGACTTGCTATCCAAGTCTACGGACTATAAATATGTACCCGTACATATGAAATAAGGAGAGACTACTCACGTTCGTCAACAGCGGTGTCTCCACCTTCTCTCAGCGTATCGCCACCCCTAAGCAGTTAGGGTTTCAAGGTATATCGCCATGCTGCTCTATCGACTTCTTCTATAGATGTTGGTAGGGCATTACGATGTTCTGCCTATGGTAGATCTTGTACTAAGCGTTGTTGTTGGCAAGATCTGCTGGTTATCACGTGCGTCGACTCGATCTGTTTATTCTCTGAGCTTCACGACATAGATCATATCGTGCAGATTTTACCATCATGCTATCCTTTGATATTATCACCTTTCGCAAAATGTGCAGCATCAAGCCATTGTCATATGTTGTTAGATTTGCATGATGCAAGAGGCGTGCTTAGATTGATGCTATTTCATCTGTTCAAATCCCGTGCGCATCTCGATCGGTTTCTAGCCAGCTATAATACTCTGTTCATTTATTACGCTAGTTTCTATTAAAAGATCCGATCTGGGTAAACAGATCACCTTATTTCCATACATCTCTTATGCATCGCCTGAGCAACGTCGGATCGGCTCATGCAGTATCGATGGAGATTTGCCGATGTCAAGACCCGACGTGGGAGAGCCGATCCGAGCGATCCGGCTAGTATTTAACGTTTACCCTGTTTTATTTGTTTATGCAGAGAGAACACGAGTCGACCACCGTCACCACCACCTTCCTAGCTGTAAGGTCAAGCCAGGTTGCACGCCTAACCACCACCGTGACCGGCAGTCGGCTAACCATTTAGTCGACTGGGAGCTGCAGCAAGGAGGAGCGACCCTTACGTCCACATACACCTCCTGACTCGCATTGTGTTGACCCACTGGTGCATCGCCCACCGATTTCCCACGGCAACAGTCCGGCCACGCCCAGTGCGGGCCACGCGCCGCCAGATCCGGCCGCGCTCAGCGCGGGCCACATGGCGGCAGTCTCCGGCGACGGTGGAAAGGCGGGGAGGAGGAGGGTGGAGACATCGCCGCCCCTCACGCGGACTCGGCACGCGCCGCCAGATCCTGCGGCAAGGCCTCGCTGCCTCCGTCACGGAGCGCCGCGCGGGGCTCCCGGCGGCACTCTCCAGTGGCGGCAAGGCGGGGAGGAGGAGGGGAGGTGGGCGGCGGCGCTAGGGTTTGTATCGCCCCCGAGTTGCTTGCGCGATGGGCGACGCGGGGGAGGGGGGGAGAAGAAGTTCGATTCGCGGATATGTTGGTGAGCTAGCCAGTGTCTCCCAAACTTTTTCCAGTTTAATTAACAAGTTTATGCCGCACGCAGCATACTACTTTCTTCAACGAATCTTTGTTTCTCCGTGTGAAGTTTGTCCCCGCAGGGTTGGAGGTGGGCTGCGCAGATGTCGGCGACATATGGTTCTCGGTTACCTGCGGCGGTTCGTCGGCGTCGAGGTCATACAAGGTTCTTCTCCAGCGGCAACACAACAGGCTCGTGTTCACGGAGGGGTGGAGGTTGCTGGTGGCAACCCAAGGTATCTGTCATGGGAACGTGGGCCATTTCGTGAGGACGAGCGGGCTCAAGTTCGTGCTGACGGTTTACAGTAGAGGAGGGCTGGAGGTGGGCACGGCGGCACCTCGATCATTGTATGGAGTGGTGGGCGACCGAGGTAAATGATCCTGCCATCATGCCTAGACTCTCACTGGAAATGTTGTGGCGGAGATAGATGGCAATTAATTGACGTGATATTGTACTAATAAGTACTAAGTATAGTAATTAGAGGTTGTATGTAGCTGCAGCAGCAGCAGCTCCAGGTGCCTTGGAGGATGTCCGGTTTGAGCTCGGACCAGGGACGCACCGTTCGCTGGAGCCTGGAGGTAGCGAGCGCGCTGCAGGCGGCTTGGTCCAGCCCTGCTCGCCCCTTCATTCTCTACGCTACTGTCTTGAAGGAGAGCCAGATACAGTATGGTAACATGGTGCGTGCGTGATATACATAGCCAAACTAACATCAAGCTCTTTGTTACTTGATTGCCGTTTATCATCCGATCTAATAGTTCGATCTCCTTGATTTGTTATTACTTATTACAGTGGTTCACCAAGAAGTTCTCCCTCTCCGTGCTGCCCGAAGAACAGGGGCGAAGTTAGAGCACAGACTGCCTGAGTGCACAATTTAATATATATATTTGTAAAAGTAGTTTGAGTCGAGCGCACGCAACGATAAAAAAGATGAACAATATAAATACTTACCAAAATGGAAAGTACCACAATATTGATAGTTAGCAAAAATAAACACTAACAAAATATTGTATGGACTGCACATGGCAAAATGCATCCCCAATGAGGCTATGTCCTATAGAAAGAATGTTAATTAGACGTTGAATATTAGTAGAAAACATTATATTCATGAATTGAAAAAATGATAAAAGGCTAATGCAATTCATACCTCCTAATATTTGAGGTTTCCCATTTTTTTTGAAGCCATCAACTACAACATCGTTTTTTAACTTCCATCGTTTCTTTCTCCACGTAACAAATGAGACTACTACTCATATGTAGACATCCTCCTTTCTGTAATCAAGTGACCAAAATTAAATAAAAGGCCTCGTCTTCGAGCTGCATGCACATCAGCGACGTGTCAACACAGCTATGAGGTGTAAACACCAAGGCCAACGTGTTAAGTACCGAAAGTCTTTCCACGTCATCGATCCAGCACTTAGATTGGTGAAGTCAGTGATCCAGGGGACTTCAATCCTGCGGCTAAGGAAGAAACACGAGTGAAGATGCAATGGCTCAAGGAAAAACACATGTGTTAACTGCCAACCAACCTCTAACCGCCTTAGGGAGTCGATATGGAGCGTTGGATGATGGAAGGCGGTGGATCCAAGGGAGGAGACTGGCCGCCCGACCTAGGTAGAGCCGCCCGGCTTCCTACCTAGCCGCCCAGCCTGCCATTTGTCCCCTTCAACCGCCTTACCTGCGTACTACCAACCTACACCATGTATAAATACCCCTCTTGCTCAAGTGGGTATAAATAGGTCCTTAGGCCTCACTCGTGAATTGTGGAAGTTGAGTAGAACATACCATTATCTTAGTTTAGTAGCACTAGGATAGTCCTAGGAGTTAGAATTGAGTCTGAGTCTTTGTTTCAGGGATTCCAGAGTTAGCTTCGAGTCTTGGTAAAGCTCTCGTATCTTTCTATCTTTTGTACTCTTACTACTCCAGTATAATATAATTCCTTGCTCTATCTTTTGAGTTGTACTTTACTTTATTTCTTACACTTATCTAGTGTGGTGTACCTTATTGCATACTAGATGAAGGCTTAGATCTGTGTTGTTCTTGAGTTATCAGAATCATGCTAGTCTTGCCGGTGCTGTAAACTTGTCTTAGACTCTGATCTAAGATTGAGTTAGTTCTCACCCTCTGATCAAGGAAGAGCTTTAGTATTCAAGTTCTCACTTGAATACTAGTTTAGCATGCCATCTTATCCACGCAGATCTGGTTGGTAGCCCCTCTTGGTGATAGCATTAGGGAGCCTCTGTATTCCACCCCGTCGTTCGGTAAGCCCGTAGGCGTTAGCCAGTTGCCATTCGGTTGGCCAGCTATCTATCTCCGTGCTTTCTCGGTGTAGTCTGGAATTTCGCTCGACGCAAGTTCTTAGTTTGTGTTCAGTTAATTTAGTTCAACCGCGAATATTCCTTTGCAGTAGTTAAGAAATAGAGTTTGGATATCTTAATCTCACTCGTTGTCCTCCCATATAGCTATACCTAGTTGCTGACTGCTTTGGTCCCTGTTTACTCTTCCCACCATACACTATCATTGTTTATCTTACCCTCGGTGTAAGAATAGCTGGTATTTATCTAAGTTATATAAGTAATGTTGAAAGTTCAAACATATCATTCCACCTATTAGCCCTTGCTTCCGTGTGGATATTTACGATACTCGGAATACTCTGGGTGAAAAAGCTACATCGAATCTTTGTGCGCTTGCGGAGTAAAATCTGTTATGTTAAGACGTCAACAGTGGGCTAATTGTAGTTCTTTAGGTTAAGGATTTTTTTATTAGAGTTTGAAATTAGCCAAATTCACCGCTCCTATTGGGCATCCGATCCTTACAAGTGGTATAAGAGCCTCATTGCTCATTGGATCATTAAACTTCACTGCTTAGAGCAAGATGTCTAAGATGGGTGGCTCGGTCCCCTACTTCGATGGCAAGAACTTTAGCTATTGGAAAGCTCGCATGCGAGTCTACCTTGAGTCTATTGCCCCCGAAGTATGGGAGGCAACTGAGCATGGGTTTATCACGCCTCACACTAATGACCAAATCAAGTGGAATGCTATGGCCCGAAATGCTATCTTTGAAAGCATTAGTCAAGAGGTATTTGCTAGGGTCTCAAGGAAGCTTATTGCGTGTGATATTTGGGCCGAACTTGTTGAGATGAATGAAGGCACCGCCAAAATTAGAGAGCAAAAAATATCATGTGTTTAAGGCTAAACATGATGACTTCAAGATGCATTCTTATGAAAATTGCAATGCTATGTACTCTTGCTTGAATGTCATCATTGAAGACATTAATGTTCTTGATGTTTGCAAACTTGACAAGGGCACCATCAACCGGCAGATCCCTCGCATTCTCATCAAGCCCATGTACAACATCATTAATACCACGCTTCAAAAGGAAAATATTGACACACTTGAAGTAAATGAGCTGGTGAGCCAAATTCAAGCTCATGAGTTGCGAGTTCTTGGCATCATAGAAGAATCTTCACCAAGCAAAACCATGACACTCAAGGCCAAGACCAAGAAAGCTCCCACTCGCAAGAAGATGATTCTCCCACCTCCAAGCTCCTCAAGTGAAGAAGAGCAAGAAGAACAAGATGATGTTTCAAGTGAGGATGAGGACGATGCCGAGCTCGTTCTAATGATGAAGAAGTTCAACCGCCTTCATGTAAAAATCAACAAGAAGGGGTTCAACTTTGACTCCACAAGGAAGGCATTCCGACCAAAAAGAGATGACAAGAAGAAATGCTACAATTGTGGTGAAAGTGGCCACATCTCCTATGAGTGCCTAAAGCTGGACAAGCACAAAGGGAAGACTAAGAAAGATGAGTCCGATAATGAAGAGGAAGAAAAGCCCAAGCACAAGCCCTTCTACAAAAATAAAAGTGATCCTAAGGCGAAGCTTTGCCCAAAGAAGAAAGATCCCCAAAGAAGCTTCATGTGTGAAACCAATGAATGGGTGACCGATGAAGAAACAAGTGATGGCTCAAGTGATGATGATGACTTTGCCGGGCTTGCCATCTCCACCAAGGGGCCAACACTTCCTCCACCACCCATATGCCTCATGGCCAAGGGCTCCAAGGTACGACAAATAGAAGTAGATGATAGTGATGATGAGCTTTCTTTGATCGATGAGTATGTTTTGGTGATCAAGAGGGAAAAAGGCAATGTAAAGCATCTTGAGAGCAATCTTGCTAAACTAGAGAAGACCCAACTTGACTTGCTTGAGAAAGATAAGGCCTTGCTTAAAGAGCAAGTTAAGTCCAAAGAATATGTTAAGCAAATCGAGGAGAGCAACTCATCTCTAAAGAAGTTGCACATTGGTCTCGAGGCTTCTGACAACTCTTTACTTACCAAAAATAATGAGCTTGTCAAGACTCATTCTAAAAATATTGAAATTGGCAAGATAAATGAGGAGAAGTGTACAAGAGGCTTGTGCAAGAGCATAGGGAGTTGTCTCACAAGTATCAAGAGCTTGAAAATTGCCTATGAGATCATTAACCCAAGTCTTGAGCACTCTACCACTTCACATTTGGTCAAGGTCAATGTCTCTACTTCTTGTGAGGATCTCGCTCCCGGTCCTCTTGCTACTAATGACTTGCCTAAGTGTGAAGGGACAAAAGTGAAAGAATTAGAAGCTCAAATTGAAGTCTTAAAAAGTGGATTAGCTAAGCTCACGAGAGGAGAACTCAAGCACCAAGAAGTGCTATTCTACAATCTCCGTGACTTTGGAGGAAGAGGGTTAGGATCTTTTCCCTAATCTAAAGTGAGTGACATTCCCTCACCGGAGGTCAACAAGAGCTTCATCAAGGAAATTGACTCATATTGCAACTATTTTACGATCACCGGTCGTCACACTAGGGAGTGTCCCATTCCTAACCATACTCCTCCTAAATTGCCTTCAAGCTTTAATTCTATGTATGACAATAACATATTCTTAAGCAAGGTTAAGGACAAGGTGAAGGCAAAGTTCTTTTCCAATTATTCTTGCACATAACTTTGATATACACTGTTCTTTAGTGACTCTGATATTCGCAACCATTAGGACCTTAATTCTAAGATGACCTTATTCTCGGAACCTTAGTTTTAACACCGAACCTAGTTCCAATACGTCACTGTATAGTATCAATAATCACAAGTCCATGACTTTCCCAAGTCAGTCCATGCAACAACGTCACTACACCACTACACGTTACATCCATCCCAAAACATCTATAAACCACGAAAGTATCCAATCAGCGTGCTAATCTCTTTGCAATGCAAATTTCAATATAAATCAATTTCAAATCACATGTTATCACACTTCTTATCTTATCTTACTATTACTAATTAGAAATCACAAAAGAAGCATGAACTGCGAAGCGCCTTAGAAAAAAAGATAAATCTTAGAAATTCCCATAAAAATCAGAAACATCCGGCCTTCCATCAAGCAATATCCAATAATACTAGTCATTGGATCTATTATATTTTCATATAAATTACCCACCATGCCATTATGAAATACCATTAAAGTAACCCCCTAAATTTTCATTAAATTACCCACCATGCCATTATGAAAGACCATTAAAGTAACCCCTAAATTTTCATATAAATTACTCACCATGCCATTATGAAAGACCATTAAAATAACCTTTGAATTTGCATATAAATTACCCATCATGCCATTATAAACGATGAATTAAAATAACTCCTAAATTTACATACAAATTATACCCACCATGCTATTATGAAATATTAATTAAATAACTCCCTAAATTTACATATAAATTACCCGCATTGAAAATAAAAGATGAATTAATATGAAAGATGAAATAAAATAGTCACCTCTAATATACTATATATAAATTTTGTTGTTACAAAAAATAACAAATATACACACACTGTGTATGCTTCTAAATTATCAACTGCTGATATATATATTAAAAATCTAACACGTGCGAGAGCACGGGTTGATAGACTATTTACTAATTACAAGTCATAAAAGAAGCACAAATTATAAAGCGCGTTAGAAAAAAAGATAAATCATAGAAATTTTCACAAAAATCAGAAACATCTGTCTTTCCATCGAGTAGAATCTAATAATACTAGCCACTAGATCTATTATATTTTCTAAAAAATTACCCAGCATGCTATTATGAAAGACGGTTAAAGTAACCCCTAACTTTACATATAAATTACCCACCATGCCATTACGAAATATGAATTAAAATAACTCCTTAAATTTACGTATAAATTACCCATCATGCCATTACAAATGATGAAATGAAATAACTCTTAAATTTACATATAAATTACTCACTATGCCATTATAAAATATAAATTAAATAACTCTCTAAATTTGCATATAAATTACCAACCATTGCATTATAAAAGATGAATTAAATCTACTATGTCATTATAAAAGATGATTTAAAATAATCACATCTAATATACTACATATAAAGTTAAATAACATCTAAACTATAAACAACAAAAATATATATGTTGCTATAAAAAATTAAATAGAGAAAATAGGCATATATATGCTTCTTCTAAATTATCAACTGCTGTTAAAGTTATTTATCAATTTTTAATACATATACCTCCTAAATTAACCCGTGCGAAAGCACGGGTTGGTAGACTGTTATATAATAGTTGTTGATGGTACGGATACATGATGGTGATACTTATATAACAATTAATACTGAAAACACATAATCTCTCTCTCTCTCTCTCTCGACTTGGAGCTTCACATCATGCTAAATATTGATGGCACGAGTACACCACGATGGTGATGTCTGCGAGGGTACGTACACACGATGCTTATGTTTATAGTATAACAGTTGCTGAAAGCACATCATGTAGCTCTCTCGATGACTTGGAGCTTGACACCGTGCTTGAAGTTGACAACAATGGAAAACTGGAACTCAAGGGGGTCCTCCATCTTAGTTGAGTGCCTGAAGATGTACCGGCGGTAAAGGTGAATGGCAACGAGCTTGAGCTGCTGCATGGAGAACTTCTGTCCGATGCATGCACGAGGACCAATGCCAAAGGGGATGAAAGCATAGGGATGCCTTTGCTTGCATTCCTCGCTCTCAGGGTCGAACCTCTCTGGGCGAAACACATAAGGGTCTGGGAAGTGCTTCGGGTCCTTTGCTAGCACGCCTGGTGCCAACCACACCCATGTGCCCTGGTTATATTTGCAGCCAACATTGTAACTTGTTTCTTCTTAGTCCTTAGTAGTATTATGTTTCTTATGGTACAGATATGTAGTAATGAAAAATAATTTTGGCATCATGTAGGAAGATTGTCAACTTAAATTTCTGTCTAGGTATTTCATAGTATTTTTTATTTTCTTAACTTATTTCAATGTGTATTTTTGCATACTTCGCATAGTTAGCAGAAAAAGAAGGCATATTGGGGAATAATCGGTTTTCGCATATGGCTTGCCAAAGAATACCTTGGGCAGGACATAACCTCCAATTTCAACATCCTCGGATGCTTCCCTTGCAATCAGTGGGGATACGGTGTAGAATCTCATTGTCTCCTTCAGAACCTATTGGGAAAAGAAACTGTCAGAATAAATGCAACAAATAGACAAAGATTGTTTATACAACAATATACTTCCGTGAGCAAATTAGCTCCAGTAGAAAACACAGCATTAACCAGCACCACATACTATGTAGTCGTGGGGTGCCATCCAACGCAAGCTTAGTGAAGCCCAGCGACACAAGAGAATTTCCCCGCGGTTGTCTGAAACTTAATTTTAACAACCACGTTCTGACTTTTAGTTAGCAACCTTCTGCCGACCTCATATATTTATGTATTGTATAACTTCAGATATTTTTTCTCAAAAAACTTCATATAGTTTTAAGGAAAATGTCCAAGTATTTGAATATTGCTCTCTACTGTGGCCTATTCTGTTGGTTCATGTGTAGGGTGATAGAATAATGGGTTCATTATCATCCTAGTATTGTGCGTCAGCGAAGCATAATTCAAAGGTAATCGTTGTGTTAAGAGTTGGACGTAGGTGAAACTGGCTAGCATATACATACTCCGTGTTATCAAGGGCAAGATATTATATTAGGATCATGCATGTGGATGTGGACGGAACCTGCTCCAAGTAGGGGAAATTGTTCTGAAGTTCCTCAGCGCTTGGCACCTTGTCCTTGGGCCCAAACGCATCGATCTCCTGAAGAAGCTTCTCCTCTACCTCCGGGTGTTTGGCCACGAGGTACACAAGGCTGGACAGCGTGAATGACATGGTCACCGAGCCGGCGAGCAGGTGCTCGTAGGTGAGGGCGCTGACGTAGTCCGGTGTGAAGAGCTTCCTCATGGCCTCGGTGCTCTCCCTCGCATTGAGCAACACCGACAGGAAGTTCTTCTTTCCCCTTTCCGCCTCTGGTTGCGCCGCCCGCTCCTGCACAATATTGTCCAGCAGCCCGCTCAAGGCACTGTTGGTGTCTTCCATCCTCCGGTCGGCCGAGAAGGGTACGCGCAGCAGAAGCTGCCGCAGGGGCTCCTGGAGCAGCGGCATCACCATGCCGAGCACAATGGAGAGGGAGCCTGACAGGTCCATCTTGAGCTCCGTTGTGGCGTAGAAGTGCTTCCGGATGAAGTCGGTGGCCACGTCGGTCTTGCTTTTGGTGCTGTCGATGTGCCGCGGCGGTGAAGCTGCCGAAGGATCAGTGACGTCTTTGGTGAGGCCAAAGTCTACACCAAAGGCGACCTCACCGATGGTGTCACTGAAGAGCTTTAGGGATAGTTCGGAGAAGGTGATCTCCTCTCCGTGGTGGAGGAGGCGCCCTGCCCGCTCGATGTATGGTTGGATGGCTGGGATGAGGCTTGCCAAGTGCGACGGCTGGTAGATGGAGATGATGACGTTACGCATGGATTGCCATCTCGAGTCCCTGTCAGCACAACATATGTTCGAACCAAGGATGTGGTGAGCTTGGCTGGTATACAGGCGTAGCTGGGATTTTAGTTTTATTGGACGAAATTTTCGAAGGAAATGTGATGCGTATTGCTACAATTGGCATAATAAGGTTCAATCAAACAGACATAATAAATAATAGAGGGAATACCTTGACTCGCTGAGTAGGACCTTGGATACATGCGGCAATTCAAACTTTAGCATACAAAAAAATCGCTTTGTATTAAGTTATGCGTTCACACACATTGTTTCTGCTTTAATGGGGTCGAATTGGCATTTTCTAAGATAACTTGATCTTCTTTTTCTCCATCGAGATCTAAAAATCGCCCATTTAGGCCTTGTCTTGTTTCAGCGGATTGGAAGGAAACGAGGAGGATTTTGAGTGGTATGGGGTGTAATCCCTTCAACCCCTTTCAAACTCCCTCTAAACCGAATAAGGGCTTAGCAAGGCTTTGCCATGGATCTATTTATTAGTTATGCAAAGTTTTTATAAGAATTATGCATTTTTGTAGATTCTTGGTGTGAGTTTGATATTTTTAGAAGACCGCTCAAATATCTCTGAGAAGTCTTATCACTTACTCTTTAGTACGCTGAATCAACTATCCAAGCTACGTGCTCCGAAGAGACACGTGGTTTCTTGTCTTGTGGTGTTGAGGTATACAGATGACACGATGGTGGTGGTTAAGACCAGTGAGGATGCATGTATGACAACAGATTATGCGGTAGCATGAGGACGAGTTTGGGACTTGTTCCTATGACATGCGACGATGATGGGTGGTTGACGCCGGGGCTAAAGAAGACCAGGTGGAGCCATGGGCCTCCAATCTTGGTGCCTAAGGAGCAGCAAACAAACTTAGGTGCGACAATGACGGTGTAATTGAGCCTGGGCTTGTTTTCTCAGAAATTGCGGGCAATTTCTTGGTTTTCCTAAAAACCATGGGCGCTAAGTTTGGACTATAGACATATTGCATTATTGAGGAGAAAGCATAAAAGCTAAGCAAGATCATAAGGCGTTGTTGTTCGTCCAATCGAGTTATTTATATCTTTCTAGTTTTGCCCCTACGAGCCTCCTAATGTGGTGTCTAGTGTAGGGGTAAAGTGGTCATTAGGTAGTCAAGGTCTAGCCTATTAATAGAGGAGATGGCTAGCCATTACGACCATCTCTCTGCAATTAGAATAGCTAAATTAGTTCCAAACATATAACCAAGTATTCATACTTAGGAGTTTGATTTAGTAGGAGCGATTGACTCTAGATCTTTATACTCCAGCAAAAGTGGGAGGACGAAGGGTGGCAGGCTATAGAACCTTTGTAACCTTGAATTTATAATGTAATTCATGTAAATAACGCAGCCATGTCTTGTGCTTGAGTAGATTTCATCTTTTTTCCCTCTCTTATGGTGGTTTTGGGCTAATCCTTTGGCTTTTTGATGTTTTGCTTTGCCAAGGATCAAAGCTTTTCTTTTGTGGTTTCTTTGCCTTACAATGAAGTGGTAGGATCATTATTGCCTAGTGCAAACCAACGAAATCAACAAGCATGGTCAATTTTGGTTATAGATCCAAGTTGCTAAAAACCCTCTTCTATCTTTCGGTAGGCTAGATCTAAAGTGAAACCCGGGTCTTTTTGAGTTTATCTTATGGGAATATGTTTACTAAGGTTTAACCAAGTTCGTTTCAAAGTTTTATGAGATTTGATGTTTGTTAGACCCAAATGTGATCAAGTTTTGTGAGATTCAAGGAGACTTTTGGGGCCTAGAGAAATTTTGTACTCCAAGTGAGATGAAAATTTGAGGAATTGTTTACTATCCTGTTATGAAGCTCCAGTAATAATTTTATAATTTTTGGAATATATTTGGTGAGCTTTTCACAATTTTTTGCTCAAGTATTTAATAGAAAGTGAAAACCGGCCGGGTCCGGTGTTTATCAAAAAAAATATTTTAGGTCCAAATGAGGTGAAAATTTGTGTGCTTGTTCTCGATAAATTCTAGGTCCAAATGAGGTTAAAATTGGTACGCACCTACAGTGAAAATTTCATAAATTTTGAGTTATTTTGATTAAGTTTTGGATTGATTTTTGCAAGGTCACATTCTATGAATACTAGAAACTGAGGTGTTTATACACCGAACAGTCTAGATTTTACGACTTGATCCTTTTAGGCTGAAAATTTCAGCATGATTGTGGGAGTTTTTTGTGATTTTTGGAGCATTTTTAGAGGACTTTTCGTAGAGTTTTGGCAATTATATTTACAACCCTGTCAGCCTGAACCAAGGAGTGTGTCCGGTCAAGATTTGCTTTCCTTGTTTTGTGTCCGTTTCATTGGGTGTTTCCACGAGCATTTCCATGAGTGCTTTCCTAGACATGCCTTAGGGTTAGGCTGTCTGCACTCATGGACGCCAAACGCGATGCAATCCCGATTTGGTGTCATGAAGGGCTGCAGCGGGGGACTGTACCACCCACGGTAAAATCCCGTCACCCTGCTCAGACATCATTTCCAGCGTCGGTACCGCATCGACGCCATTTCTCTCTCTTCGTCCTTGGCTCCAACTGCCACAGGTTCGCGCGCACGGGATGGAACGACACCGGCCAGCGACGGAGGAGCTAGAGGCCGGCGGCTGTGGAGATGGAGGCCAGCGGAGGAGGAGCTCAAGGATGGTGGCGACGGAGCTTGAGGCCGCGGGAGGTTGTGGCCGGGGAGCTCAAGGACGGCTGCAAGGCGGTGGATAGGCAGCAAGAGGCCAGCGCGGTCTGATGGCTCTGGATCCACCAAGGATGGAGGAGATAGGGGGAGCTCGAGGCCGGCAAAGGAGGAGGTCAAGGCCGCAGGAGTAGGAGCTCGAGGGCGGCTGCAAGGCGGTGGATGGGCTGCGAGAGGTTGGAGCGGGCGGCCGCGCGGGCAGAGGGGAAGAGGACTGGCAGGCGCGCGGCGGCCGGAGAAGAAGAGGACGGACGGGCACGTGGCGGCCGGAGGGGAAGAGGAGAGGCGGTGCCGGCAGATGGCTGCTGCATGGTGGAGAGGAAGGGAGGAGCGGCGCGCGAGGTAGATGGAGAAGGGAGGATAAGGAGAGAAGAGAGTAGGGAGGGGTGGGGTAAAAAATAATAAAATAGTGTGGTAGTTGGTATATAGTGGGAGATATAGAGTTGTATGAGTGTGAAGAATTGTTGACTGTATTTTAAAATCGTGATGACTGGACAGAATATTCTTTTTTAGAATGGAGGTATAGAGTTCCACCAGTGTGGAGGTATAGAGTTTGGATCAAAAGGTGTTTGGGAGTCTATGTATCTAAAATCATGGTATTGCCAATACCATAGTACTTTTTGGGTATAAAAAACTTTGGTCTAGACCAAAGTTTCCATTATGGAGAGGAAGTGAGACCAAAACACTATGTCTCTAAACATGTGCTAGATGAACCATAGTATTAGAAAATTTAGGTTTTATTATGACATTTGATAGACTATGATATTTTAAAACTATGGTTCTGAAAACTTTGTTTTCAAACAGACCCTTATCTTTTGCTAGGTAACCTTGCATGGCTCCAGAAGAGAGGGGTTGGGGTAGATTGTTTTTAAAAGATCTATTCACACACCCTCTGGTCATGACTTTTAGTTTGTTGGTCCTTCAATCTCAAGATTGTAGTACGCATTCTCTACAGATATAATAAACAAAACATATAAAATTCATTTGGGCATAAAGTGACTCAAAATTTTGTTTCCACATTTAAAATATGCATTCTTTATATTATAGATTTTCTGAATTTGTCTCATAGCTTGTTTGATATTCTCATAATTTCATAACTATGGAAAATATTTTTAATTCATATAAGTGTCAGGCTTGAATTTTGCATGTTACTTATGCTCCTTGAATTCAAGTATTTTTCTTAGAGTATCTTTCTAATCATTTTTGTTGTCTATTTTAATTTTTTTCATATGTTCTGAACAAAATAATATTATTGTATAGAAGCATTTTTCAGAAATCCGTCATCATATCAAAACTTTAATTAAGTTATAAATTATTTTTTTGAAATATATATTAAATTAGACACACATCAGATGATTAGGCAATATAATATTTTGAATCTTTTTTATTTTCTCCTATATTCTATAATTCATAAACCATCTTCATGCGTAAGCATGTCCATCAAACAACTGCCCCCTCATTTTCCCTCCATCCCCATCCTTAAAAAGGCCTTAACACACCTCCTCTTTCCTACTTTTATTTTCCTTTTGTTATTCTTTTCCTACATGGATCATCTTCTAATAATCTTTTTCTTATGCATACACATAGTATTCGGGAATAATATATTGCACATACCTCAGGTAAGCAAGTGAGGTTCACGATTGCCCAACAAGCCCTGTTGTGATGAAGTCATTGAACCTTTATAATGTATTATTAACTATCCCGTGAATCCAGGATCCTTACCACTAATTTGCTTCTGTAAATATAGTGTCTCTTTTAGCCTTGTGTAAACATCTAAGTTATTGACGTTGATTTCAATACGACTCCCTACTAGCGTTCTTTCTGTCTACTATCTAAAAATAATCCAAGAGAGCGATTGGGTTGCAGCAACTAAACTTCAATGTTATTGATGTTGCTCCTATCTTTTTCTTACTGTTATGTTTACAAAAATCACCTTAGAAACCACGTCCAACCAGCTCAGGGATGTGTTTCATTAAGCTAAGGCATGGTTGATGGTTCAACATGTCCGTTGTTCGATTTTATAGTTTTAGACTGCAAATCAAATAATCATATCAAGTACTAGGTTGGAAATATATTTTTTTAATCTTGCCAATAAAATTGCTTTAAAAAACTTTTCTGATGTAAATATACAACCCGCCTATCTACATAGCATTATTCCACGGACTTTATGAAAACTTAAGAAACAAGGCGAGAAGTCTGTCATGCTCCTCATCACACAGCTAGGGCACTTTGCACAAGTTACGACAAAAGTTAATTGCCATGTACATGTTAGAGCAAAAGACAAAAGTCAATTAGTTACTTGTGGGGTTGATGAAAAGCAAAGAGGAAAGATTTTGAAGCGGACCCCACGTTGCCCTCGCGGAGGGCAACCTGGGTCGTCCCACCGCCGCCACCCACTCTACCCTTCCCCGGCGGCTGTCGCCGTCGCCGCCAGCCACTGGCTGGCTAGCAGTGCCAGTGACCTGAGGAGCCGCCCTAAAAATAGGGCCAGTTGCGTAGTTCGCACCCACTTCGCATCTCCACTCCCAACCTCTTCGCCAGCATTGCTCCTCCCCAAATTCCATTGCTTCGGATCCGGATCCACCACCCACTTAACTAGATCTGACCTCCCTACGACCCGATGTAGTGGCCGCTGCTAGCGGCATAGGAGCCGTTTCGCCCTCCCATGGCTATGGGGGCCATGCCACCACAAATGGTATCACAGCAAAGCTCGAGTCATTGTTGTTCCTATCGGCTAATGGGTCCCTACTGCCCCCATCAACCGCGCGTCACTGCCGAAGAGCTCCGACGGCAGTAGTGTCACTGACGGACCACACTCCACTGTTGTGGCTCATGACCTCCCATCTTATGGGAACGACTGTGGTTTGGGGAGCGGGTCCTTGGCATCCACGCCACAGCTGACCCCTTATCATGCCTGCAGGAGATTGACGGCATTCTCGTGTGCCTCACCCGGACTCCAGAAGGGCTGTAGAAGGGCACGCCACCTCCATATGCCACCTCTAGAGGTCCTCTCTGATAGTTGTAGTCGGAGTCGGCACCTAGTAGCAAACAACATGCGTACCTCAAGCTGCAAGGATGTCGCTGTCTCACCTGACATCCGGCATCCTCCTATCTAGTACTATATATTCCCTAGTAATTCATCGCCATCTCAACAAGCTCCACATAGGGTTTAAGCTACAAGGTTCAAAAGCGAAGCCATCGAGTCGGGTGCTGCGTCGTTCCACTCAATGGTGTGGACCATCACCTACGCCGTCATGCGCATGGACATCGGGGTTATGCTCAATTGGCCGGCGGCGGCAAAGAAGCCTAGCTACACATTGCGGGGCAGGTGCCAACCGATCTCTCCTTGCTCTACGATCCAACAGGGGCTCAAGCAGTGAAGGTGAGCGGCTGATGGGAGCCTCGAGGAGACATAGGCGAAAGTTGTGCCCTTGTTTCATTGGCGCTAACGGTGGCGATGCTCTCTAGCAGCGCTCACCTCCATGGAGGTGTCCTTCTTGTTCTCTCACCCTACATTGGTGGCTCTCTGGAGGCGTTGTGGTGGTACTTCCTCTTTGTGACTATGGGTTTGTCTGGTTGATTCCTGGCAGAAGCTGCTTGGCACAGGCAAGCATCCTATGCGTTCATTCTCGTTCGCTTGGGCTGTGATGGATGCGTGGCCGGCAAAATGCCTACTAGGGCACCATCCAAACAGGCCCTATGTGTGACCTTCAGGTGAGCATGTCGGACGGGCGATGATGGCATCTGAGATGTCGCTTCCTAGGTTTAGGCGTTGCTATGAAGGTCGATTGCCATAGTAATGCTTTGTGTCTATAGCAGTGTGTGTGCTTATCTTTGGATTTGCCACAAGCATGATGTTGATATTGTCTATGGTTATGCCACAAGTGTGCCCTTGTACCGAGGCATGGTGTTTGGGATCTGTGGTTGTGCCACAAGTTAGCCTTTGTGCAGGGTCATTGAGGCCTAGTTAGTTAGGTAGCTCGCCATGCTGTTAGCCCTATTTCCCCCAATTAACCGAGCAATGTAGGGTTTGGCCTTGTTTTCCTAGAAAACGAGGCTGTTGATGTGTGGCTCTGCTATACAGATTCAATGCAAATTTAGGTTGGGACGCTCTCTCCCCGGTGACCGTAAAAAAAATTGTGGGGTTGATGGACGTGCTCGACAGAGAGTGATCTGTATTTCCATGTTTTTTATTTAAGTCGAAGCATTACTTAAAAAAGATGGTAATCTATGTTGAGAGATATTTCCGACAACAAATGCTACAGTAACACACTTCTCTATGGGGTGAAAAATTAGCTTGCAGCACGCGAGTCACAGTGAGCAAATTAAAAGCCTAAGCCGAGCCTAATTTTCTAGCTCACAAAAAGACTGAGCTAGCCATGACGGCCCGCTCTACCTTATGAGCTCGAATTAAGGCGGCGGTATATTATAACATATATGTTATATGTTTAGACATATTAACCGATTCTGTGTCAATAAAATTTAATATGTATATGGATTAAAGTTTATATGTAAATGGTTGTCTATCAAAAAACGTGGTCACTCATGAGCCAAGACCGAATCGTTCCAAGCCTACTAACCGAGCTATAATGAGCCAAGCCGAGCTATCGATTCCCGGTTTGTCTGCGTACCTGGTGAAGAAGAGGCCTTTGTGGTGAATAGGTGAGCAACGGATGGGGCTAGGCATGCTTCTGTTGGGGATGGCCTTGAACTTCTTAATGCCCACCTCCCTGCACAGCTCAGGGCTTGCCACCATAACCAGCGGCTGTCTGCCCATGTGAAACCTGTGAAAACAACACAGACAGGCTCACCGTACCCAAACATAAGCTTTCTGCCAATCAAACGTTGAGACAGATATATTGCTTCATGATTTTGATCGTAGCATACTTAACAGTGCACACAGCGCTCACCTAAAGATTGGCCCGTATCTCTGGGCGAGGACGCCGAACACCTCCGGGCCGTGCTTGGCGAGCAAGGGCAGGTGGCCTACGAGAGGGAAGGCGATTGGTCCAGGGATCCGGCGCACCCGCCATGACGGCATGTAGAAGTAGAACGCGGCTCCGGCAGCCAAGGCCACCACAGTGAAGAGAACTGCAGAGAACGACGACAAGTAGTCTACCTGACTCCAAAGTAGCGCTCCCGGTACTCCCATCATCTTAGTATGTACAGTATATGCTCTCTGCGTTCAATTCCTGCCTGCTCTATTTCTTGGCTGGTCAGTCTCCGAGGACGGACCTAAATACACGCACTTCGTTGATAACCGTTTGTCGTGTTCTTAGCTTTCATCGATCGGTTTGTTTGTTATATATGCCTGTCAACTTGGACTTTGTAGATAACACCATTAAAAGACACGACAATTGGAGTGACGTTCATGGGACACTGTGTGACTGTCTGAGTCCGTGAAGTGTGAGTAGTTGAATTATGCATTCCGGTGTATATAGAGTCACGACTACTTTTAATTAATTACGGTTATTAGAATCATGCCAAGCGAGCGTAAGGATTGCCGAGAGCATCTTGAGGAAGGAAGATTCCATACAACCTACGGCGCCCATGCAGTGCACATCCGATTCTCTAGCTAAGAGGAAAGAGCGTCAAATGTACTTAAACTACTATTATTACCGCATTCCATCTAGGTCCATGGACTCTCAGAAGGGTCATCTAGTACATTCAACTCTGAGAGTCACTACAATAGAATCGATAATAACCCTCTAGATTTAGAACCGTCACCGCGTAAATGTTGTCAGGTAAGCAAATCGGCGGAGCAAATGTGATACACTAACAGTCAAACAACAAGAGCACTTAGGGCCTGTACAGCACGGGCGCTTCGAATGGGTGCTTGGGAGCAGTTCTTCTATTTGCTGCCACCGTGGGAACACACGGGCGCTAGTGGATACAGCACCCACTACCGGAGAAACTGGTATCGGTCTGTTGGGATCAGTACTGTTCTAACAGCACAGCCGGACCCCGGAGGTGACGTTGCTACGGGTACCGGTTGGAGACACCAACGGGTGCTAATTCCACCTCTAGTCGTCACTGGACAACGACTGAATGGGGGTGCACCTCGCACAAATGTTTTCTTCTGCAGCGTAGCATGGTGTGAAAGCTGAACGACCAGTAAGAGATTCTGGACTTGGGCCTCCAAAAGATGCTACCCTTCGAGGACGCTGTCGTTTGTGTGGTGGTGCACCAACCTGGCGATGTCGTCGTTACTTGTTGAGTTGCCGTGCAGAATCTTACGAGAAATTGGCCATGGATCACATACAGTTTGCAACCTCTGATAACATGATTATGGTTTATTTTACTGAAAACGAGTCGGAATCTAACACAAAAAATACAGGAATCATTACAACAGATAAAATGTTTAGGCTATTACTATTGCATCCCACCGTCTATTTCAAACTCTGGCTACAGTACAAATAGTGCCAAAACAGTGTATGCTCGCCCATTTTGCACCATCCATTACACTTAGCCTAACAAACATTACACTTAGCCTAACAACGTATGGAATACTCCATAAGATACGCCATCCAGTCACATAAATACGGCATTTCGTCTAGTGGGAGGTATTTAACTAACTGTCCAGTTTTCGTCCTAATGTCAACTTTTCACGGGTATATACTACCAGAGAACAGCACAATGCATGACATTGGTATTGGTACGAAGTTAATTCCAACATGTACTAATGCTAGTATCAGTATCAGTTGGTATCCATTAAGGGATTTAGTATGGCCATCTTTAGTATAGGTTGATAACATTTTATCAACCTATACTAAAGGGTACATTTTAATATGGATTATTAACACCAACCTGTACTAAAGAGCACTATTCTAAAACCTAAAAAACTGGTGCTAATATCTTATGAGCACTTAAATAAAAGAATAACATTCTGCATGCAAAAATTGTTTTCCATGTGTGAGCATTTAGGGGGCCTCTCCACCTTTCTCCACGGGTGGCCTAGAATTTATTGATCTTCTTGGGCAAAGGCAGAAGCCGAGGCAGGGGTGTCAGGGTCTGGTGGATAAATTTAATCAAACAAGTGACAGAGACCTCGATCATTTCATTGTCAAAAGGAATCGACAAGGTTCCTCGAATTATGCAACTATACACAACCTTGACAAGCTATGAACTCCACTTGATAAATTTTGTCCTCTTCTATACAAACTTTTTGTTCAAAAAATAATATGAACTGCGGTCTTTCCTTCTTGCTATATATATATCACCAAATGCTAGGGCCTAATGGAAGCACAACAGCCTTCACCCACACAGAATACACTGAGGAAGGCAAGAACCATGGCCTGCATTCCATCAAAGAGTGAAGAGAGTGCCATCGAGGTTTCACCTGAAAATGTTTCATCCGAAAACTTGGAAGACTTCATACGCACACTGCAAACAAGGGAAGGGTGGTCACAACCAATGGTTCTATACAAGAACTACTGGTGCAGACCTCACCTGGTTGGTAAGATCATTCTACTCCAAGACATCTTCAAGCCACGTAGCAGCGACATCATCCTTGCCACGCAGCCCAAGTGCGGCACAACATGGTTGAAAGCCCTTGCCTTCACAATCATCAACCGCTCTCGCTACAGCTTCAGCGACCACCCTCTCCTTTCGAGCAACCCTCAGTATCTCGTGCCGTTCATCGAAATCCCTGATCCTGGCAGAGACCACGCCTACCTTGAAACACTTCCTTCGCCTAGGCTTCTCTCCACACACCTTCCATTGTCGATGCTCCCGTCTGAAACAAGCTCGTGTTGCTGCCGGATCGTGTACTTGTGCCGGGAACCCAAAGACGCCTTCGTCTCGAGGTGGCACTTTGAGAACAAGATAGTCAAGGGCTCCAACATAGAGCTCAACAAAGCTTTAGATATGTTCTGCGAAGGGTTCTCTCCATCTGGTCCGTTCTGGAATCACTGCCTGGAATACTGGAAGGAGAGCCTTGTGAGGCCTAATGAGGTTCTGTTCCTGAAGTATGAAGGGATCAAGTCACACCCAGAGGAGTCTGTTCGGCAGCTCGCCAAGTTTCTGGGGGTCCCATTCACCGCAGAGGAGGAAAGCTCCGGTGTTGCCCAGGAGGTAGTCAAGCTTTGCAGCTTCGAAAATCTTACTAGCCTAAAAGTTAACCAGACAGGAGGTGTTGACCATGGCAACAAGATTTTTGTGGAGAACTCTGTGTTTTTTAGGAAAGGCAGTGTAGGGGACTGGGCGAACCACATGAGTGAGGATATGGCAGAAAAGCTGGACCGTGTCGTTGGAGAGAAGCTGAAAGGATCTGGGCTCGCTTTTTAAAAATATTTGTGCTTCTGTAATGTGTCCTCTGTTCATTTTCATGTTCTGGTCAGTATGTGTGTACGTACAAGCCTTTTCTCTCTCACTATCTCTTGAGTCTTTGATGAATGTGTAAATCTATCGCTTGTTTCTACCACTCTGATTCTAATATCTGCTTTGACTTTGCGTGTCTTTAAAATCACTACAGGAAATCTTAGCATTTTTCGTAGGCTAAAAACAGACGAAAATAAGGTGTTTACCGACAAAAAGGATTTTTGTCGGTTAGTTGCTAATTTTCGTCGGCATTTGGCCGACATAGATTGCTTGACGAAAGTTACACTAACTTTTGTCGGTGAAGTGAAAAAACCGACGAAAGTTATAACTTTCGCCAGCCTCAACGAAAATTATAACTTTTGTTAGCCAATAAAAATAACCGACGAAAAATAGATTGATTTTCATCGGCTAATAAAAAAACGACGAAAATAAGTTTAATTTTGGTCAGCTTTAGATGGCTGACGAAAATTATTGTTTTTTCCTTAAAAAAAATAAATAAGCCATATAAATTCATATAAATCATTTAAAAAATTAAGAAAAAAAAATATAAACAAGTTATATGACATCGCGGCAAGTATTGGTTTGAAATGGACAGCCAGCATAGAAGTCTTATAATCCATAAAAATTTTCATATAAGTTTGAAACTCAAAACTACTTGCTGCTATACAGGTTTGAAATAGACCGTACCTGACAGGGAGAAAGACTCTCTAACCGCAGGCTTAGGAACAAAGGAGCATGATGGCCATGTCTGAGGGGTCCTCTCCAAGCTGAACTGGAAGGAGGGGTTCACTAAGGACTTAGATAAACATAAAAAGCATGACCGCTACAAGGAAGAAATGAGATAGATCGATTGCTTGCTGAGGCGGTGTTCATGGAGAAGATGAAACAACATATTCTTACAGGCACAACTGTGATGGTGCAAACACCGCCTTCGGATAATAATCCAGATCACTATCCATTAGATGACATCACAGTGCCGACTCCATGCGAGCTCCCTATACGTACCTCTCGGCATACATGGAAGGACAATTGAGGTAGCAAAAGCACCGCCGATTCCAGGCGACCCCATGTTCCATGGCACTCCCATACTAGCCAATTACGCAAAGGTTGAAGTCCTTAGCGTTGACCGACAGGACAAAGATGAGCCCACAACAGCAGAAGCAGCAGCATCAAATGAATGTAGAAGATGCAGCTCCGGACCTTGGCCAGCAACTCAAAACAAACAGCCGCAGAAAATAAGTAACTCTGTTCTATACGCCATCTCGGATCTCGGCTCGTCCCTTTTTGGTGTTACAGTGCAGAGAGGCGAAAAAACGGAGAGGTCGGGTTCTTTCGTCTCCGCCGGCAGCACCGGCGGTCTTCCTCGCCTCCGATGGCCGCCCAGGCTACGCGAGGTAGGGAAGACTGTTGGTTCTCCGTTGGCTGGTAGTTTAGGTCCTAGGTTTTCTAGGGTTTCGTGTCCTAGGGCGGGTGCGGCGGCGTCGTGTTGGAATAAGTCCCTCCTTCCTCTTCCCCGCTGCGGTGGTACTGACCCCGGTGCTTCCGTGAGGTATGTGAGGGTTTGCTTCTCCAGATACAGTGCTTTGGGTTCTTGGAGGGCGTGTACAGGGGCTTCTCGTTGCTTGTCGGTGCTTCTTCCTTCGGTTGCGGTGGCGGAGGCGACTTCCTTTTCCGAAGGTGAAGGACCAGCTGCGGGTTCTCTGGTGTGCCGGTTTGGGGGCCTTGGTTTCTTCTTCGTCGGTCTCCGATGGCGAACCTTGGTCCCGGATCTGGGGAGAGCGGGGTGTGTCCCCAGGCGATGCCTTTCTGTTCTCTGGGACGGGTTTCCTTTGCGGCTCGTAGCAAAGCCAAGGCGAGATGGTTCTCCTCCAGATCCTGGTGTGCGGTTCTTCTTCGTTCTGCTCCGCCGTGGGCGTCTACTTCGGTGGTGCTGCTTGGTGGTGCTCGCCGGTGGCAGCAAGCTCTGTAGTCCCCGTGAGCCTTTTTGTAATTTTTTGTTTTGTTGGGGTCTTCTGTGAAGTGTGGCTGGGACAGCTGTGTCCTCGATATCCTTCTAGCGGCTACCTGTACCCGGTTATGTTTGTGTACGTTTTCCTTGTCTCTTAATACAGGTATGTTTGAATAAAAAAAAAAACAAACAGCAGCAGAATGTACAATTCCAAGCTTGCGTCGCCAGCAGAGGATAGGGGGGGCCAGGCCCAATTGGTGGGTTGGGCTCTGGACGCATGTCCTTGGGAGATGCGTAGATTTCACAGCTGGTAGATAGTCGACTAGGGGTTTATTTGTCGCGCGAGCGACTGCGATCAGACGCGTCGCCGAAGAGATTCCGCGATCCGGTTGCTCGTCCTGGCCCATGTGCTCGCTTTCTTTCTGTTTTCTCGCCTATGAAGGGCCCATATCAGCATGTAGTTCTATTTTTTCCCGGAACCATTTAACGCTATTCTATTGTACGTACGTGAACAAGCGTGTCTCTAGCCAACTCTCTTTGTCGATTCTTATAGCTCGCTTCTTGCCGTGTTATTTTTGTAGTTTTTTCTTCAAGTATATACTTCTTCTACTTCGGTATTTTTTTCTCATTCAAGAACAAAGTATCGTAATGCGCTGGATACTAGTACGTATCCCATTGCCATACTAATATACAGCTATTAATCTCCATATCCAATCTCTAGGCACCGACGAATAGTGGGGAAATATATGTCTCAGTTCCATATCCTACAGACCTCTTCATTGTTTTGTTTTTGCATATTTGATTTGATTTTTTATTTTATTTCCTTTCATTTTGAAATTTACTCTAAGTTTACAAATCTTTTTGCATCTTTTTTCTTTCATTATTTTTCCTTCCTCCATTAGTTATTTTGTGTTTTTTTATCCTTTTTTCCTTTCTATTTTCTCTCTTTTTTATGTTCCTTTTTCTACAATTTTCTATTTCCTTTTTTTTCCTTCAATTTGTCTCTTTCTTCTTCCTAAATTAGAATAAAATACTAGTGTTTTTAGGACATCTTATCACAATTTTTCTCATCATTATTTGTGTTTTTCCCTTGTCTTTTTTTATATTTGTTCAATGTGAATTGCTTTTTATGTGATTTTGAGTATGTCATTGGAGTATAGTATCATATGGTTTTATTCTAAAAACATTAATATAGCTGTAATACTCTTTTCATAAACATTGAACATATTTTCCGTATCCTTGAATATATTTGCAAAATCTCTTACCATTTTGTTTTGTATAATATAAATATCATTGGCCTAACTCAATACTTGCTGGTCTCCTACTTGCTAGTAAAATATTTTTTATAATCGTTGAATATATTTGCAAAAGTATTGAACACTTTGCTTTATAAAATAAAACATATTTATTTTAATATGTATAATTCAACATTTGCTAGTCTTTTGTTGATAACAGATTTTTCAATAATCTTTGAACATATTTGTGCGACTTCTAAATATTTTTCTTTGGGCAACATTACTATTTATTTTAATTTGAATGATTCAATAGTGGCCAGTCACTCTCCTAGTTTTAGATAAAGGATTTTTCATATTGGAAATCATAGGTTTACCAATACAAATTATCTTTGCCCACGATGAGTGATAAATTAGTTCCAACACTTGGAACATTTTTAATTTCCATGTTTGAATTTTGGTTCTAAACTAGTGCTATAAGATATAAAGCATATCAAATTTTAATCAATTGTTTGTGTAGCGTATGATATTTTTTTACTAATATATTAAGAATTGATATGCTACTGAAATATTTTAATTTGTTGGATTTATTTTTATTATTCATGTAGAATAATTTGTTTGCGCCGAACAATTTTTATTGTAAATAGAAGATTGTGCACGTGTCATTTTTTACATATAGCAATTCATATGTATATACTAAGTGTAAATCAATTTGCTATACGTCTAGAATAGTTTATATAGAACAACCTATATAGAACAATTTATTAGGCACATAGAACAAAATATATTGAGAGTAGAACAATTAGTTATACATGTAGAACAATATATATGGTGAGTGGAACAATTCATTTTTATTGTAGAACAATTTATTAACAATTCATATCATGTATAGAACAATTTATATGGTAAGTGGAACAATTCATTTTTCATATAGAACATCCGTATTACCTATAGAACAATTTATATGATAAGTTGAACAATTCATTATTCATATAAAACAATTCATTATTTGTGTAGGACATTCCATATTGTGCATAGAACAAGTAATTATGTGTGTAGAACTTTCCATATTGCACGTAAGACAAAACATTATATATGTAGAATAATTTATATGATCAGGGGAACAATTCATTTTTGACAGAGGCTTGTGGAACAATCTATTATACATATAAAATAATCTATATTGCGCATAGGACAAATTATTGTGTCCTTAGAATAATTTATTGTCTACGTTGAACATCCAGATGCAAAACTTCGTGAGCAATATGGTCAAACGCAATAATGACCCAAAAGATACGGCCCAACAAAAGCTTGGGTCTTCCTTCGGCGACGGAATCCGTCCGCGTCGCTACAGCGACCTATAGCACGAATTTTTTATCTATTTTTTGGTAAAACAAAACACCATCTATTTTTCACTGTTTGAGATTCGTGTATACCATCTCCACTGTCTATTTCCCACCTCTCTCCCTCCTCCTCTCTCCTCTCTCCTCCCTCCGCCTCGTCCCCACGCCTGCCCGCCGCCGCCGCCGCGCCCGCGCGCTGTAGCTGCGCGCGCGTTGTTGCACCTCGCCGGCCACCGCGGGCTGTTGCGCCTCCTCCGTGCGTACACCGATTCAACATTGCAATTACACTGATTCAACATTCTACCGGCACTGATTCAACATTTCTGTGTATAAATTGTTGAATTAGAATTCGTAAAATGTTGGAATGAATCAAATGAGATGTTAAATTATATATTTGCAATTGTTGAATATATGACCGAGATAAAAACAGAGAGAAAACTATTAATAGACCTTCGTGGATTTTTTATTTCGATAACTTAGCTATCTTTCGGTAGGCAGATAGGAAACCCACGTCTGCTAGACATCACCGCGATGATGCTCTCGTGCAGTTTCTCCGGTATTATTATATACCGTCAGATGGTTCCAATCCCGACACGTCGATATTATATAACGATAATAATACCGTTATATATATATGTTGCAATGCAGCGTGCAGAATGAAACGTATAGCTTTGAAGATGGGTTACAAACATATCGGTTTCTTCGACCCGTCACGCATCTGTCAAACTGCCCACGAATGGCCTGCGCTTCAAAGATGATCACGCAGACCTGGTGGGCAAAACTAAAAAGGAACAGACGAAGCAGCATAAATTTGCCAGAATGCAAGTTGCATCGTACATCTGCAACGCATTTAGATTATTCAACGAAGATGGAAGGGACCACATCTTTGCTCCTTATAACTTCGAGTACGGTCATATTTTTAAGGGTATATAAAAAAAATAAACATATATTATAACTTATGCTTACTTTATTTTTGCAGCGAACACTGGATTTTATTGTTCATAAAGCCCAGGGAGAGCAAAATTTTGGTCTTCGACTCGTTGGACTACGACACCAAGCAACATGAGTCCATCTTGATGATAATACAGTAGTAAGAGATCAATTTCTATCTCTTTTTGGTTTACAAATACAGTCGCGCCGCAATAAATGATAGCTTACGTAAATCTGATTTTGTATATATATACATGAATGTACAGTGTTCGGATGGCGGTGCAAAAGCATAAGCTGGGCATCAGGAGCAATACCCTGACAAGATGTGCGTCAGCGCACACTTGCCAATAAATTAGGCCTTAACACACACATATATCCACAAATATCTTAATTATATATATTACATACACTACATGAATCGCGTAAACTCCCATCGGCGAACTTAACTCCTGTCGGTTTATAGGGCAACCGACGAGAGTTAAGTATCTTCCGTTCCGTTGGCTGCACCACGGCCGACGGGAGGCCATGTGTCAGGCCGACGGGAGTTAAAGGCCGTAGCCCTGTACATGGGTTGGGTCTAATCCAGACCAGTCCGTTGACCAGACCACGTGAAACCAGCCCGGAAAGTAAGTGCGGGTTGGCTTTCACCGGTTCCAAACCGTGTAAACCGGTTAAAGCAGCCCAAAAAGTAAGTGCGCGCTTGAGAAGGCCACCGCGGAGCGTCGAGCAGTCGAGGGCCGCCGGGATCGGGGCACAGCCGAAGAGGCTGCCGCGCGGGGTCGGAGCGCTGCGTGCGGAGGGCCGCAGGTGGAGGCGGCGAGGCCGCCGGTTGGTGCGGCGCCGCACGAGGAAGGCACGCGGGGTCGGTGCGCCGCGCGAGGGAGAGGCCGCCGCGCGGGGCTGTGCTAGGACGACGCGCCGGTCGGGGCCGCTGGGGAAGTCGAGACGCCGCGCGGGGGAGAGGCTCGCGCGCGGGTGGATGCGCGTGAGGAGAAGAGGCGCTGGGGTCGGAGCGCGCCATGCGGAACGCCGGTTGGGGCTGAGCCGCACGCGGAAGGAGACGGTCGCGCGCTGTGCGCGGCGAGGGGACGCCGAGCCCCGCGAAGGCGACGAACGCCATGACGCGGGTACCCGCGCGCTCGCCGAGGGCCCAAGCGGGCAGGCACATAGTAACAGCGCGTCGCGGAGGAAGCCACAGCCCTCGCTGGCCACCTGGATGAAGCAGGGGAAGAGCGCGGCGTCGGGGAAGAAGGCGCCAGTCAGGTTGAAACCGCAGAACCCATGAGACCCGGCGGGTTGAAACCGTATTACCTCAGTCATCTACGGTCTGGATGGATTTTAACCAGCAACTCGCTAAACCGGACCATATACAGGGCTAAAAGGCCGCATGACCAAGCAAAACGCACAGCCGGGCACCTCCCGTACAACCTCCTGCACTTGGCCAAAATCTCGCGTACGCCGCGTCACTGCCGTCACCTGCCGCCGCTGTCACCAACCGTGCAGCTGCCGCCACCCGCTGTTACCAAGTTGGAAAAGATATTCACCCGGGTTCTTCAATGCTTCGCAGCATCTCCTTATCAATCTTCCATATGAAGCTAAGGTAGGCAGTTTTGTTCATTATATCTAATTTTACATCGAAAGAGCATTGAAAAAACTTAAATCAATGGTGGGCAACAAGGCAAGAGTTGAAGGGTGTATTGCAGAAGAATTTAAACTCAAAGAGATAGCATACTTCAAAAGTGTTTACTTTGCGAAAGAGCACAAATGTATTTGCTGCAAAGAATAGGTACATGAAGATGATGATCCTCCGTGCAGTGACCTTAAAATTTTTCAATGGAACGGCAAAGCAGTTGGTCCACCTGCCGCCTATTACTTCACAATGGAAGTCTGCTTTGCTCTACATGTTCACAAATATGGAAGAGGTGGAAGAATATTTCGTGTAAGGGTTCCTATGTCCATAAGTTTTTTTTTTCAAATCAACTCAGGGAAGTCTTTATTCACATTTAATTTACTAATCCATCAACTCGTGTTCTCACACGGGTTAGAATTTTTTTAGGAGGTACAGATTTAATCCTTAATAATAATATATGTGATTATTTTTAATGGCGTTGTGGGTGATTTATGTGCAAATTTAGAGATTGAATTCATCTTTAATGATAGCATATTGGGCAATTTATATGCAGATTTATGGATGATTTTAATTCATCTTTTTATAATGCATGATAAGTAATTTATATGCAAATTTAGAAGTTATTTAATCCGTATTTTATAATGGCACGATGGGTAAATTTTATATAAATTTAAGGGGTTATTTAATTTCATCTTTTATAATGGCATTGTGGGTAATTTTTATATAAATTTAGGGTATTATTTTATTTTTTTCTTAATAATATTATATGTGATTATTTTTAATGGCGTTGTGGGTGATTTATGTGCAAATTTAGATATTGAATTCATCTTTAATGATAGCATATTGGGCAATTTATATGCAGATTTATGGCTGATTTTAATTCATCTTTTTATAATGGCATGTTAAGTAATTTATATGCAAATTTAAAAGTTACTTAATCCGTATTTTATAATGGCACGCTGGGTAAATTTTATATAAATTTAAGGGGTTATTTAATTTCATCTTTTATAATGGCATTGTGGGTAATTTTTATATAAATTTAGGGTGTCATTTTCTTTTCTTTCATGATGGCATGGTAGGTAATTTTTTAGAAAACATAATAGATCTAATAGCTACTGTTATTAGAGCTACATGGATGACCGGATGTTTCTGATTTTTTGAAATTTCTAAGATTTATCTTTCTCCCTATCGCATCTGGTGAAGATTAACGTGAAGACAAAAAAAGAGCTTCTAATTAGTAATATTAAGATTCTAGGGAGTTCGATAAGCAAAACTAGAGGTTTGATCGTCAACCAACGGCAAAACAACTGACACAATGTGTAGGGATGGAATACAGGGGCGGCCTAATTTCATCACGTGGATCTGAGACCATATAAGGGCTTCTATTATTTTGTGAAGTTACGATTGCATTCTTTTCTAATCCTTTTCGTTGTCATATTTGGCAGTTTGGGAAGATAGGTATTGTGCATCCTGACTCACGTCAGCTGTCAAAAGTACAGACGGTCCCATGTCAATGGGTTCTGCTTTAGGCCAACCACATTGAGGCTACTGATTGAGGCTACTGATCCTCTGGCTGCCACAAAAAACAGTGGAGTCGTAACTTGGGCACCCGATGCACAAGAGCAGGAAACTAATAATTACGAGATTATAAACAATATGCTGAGTGTAGATTTGCAGGGAATAAAGATCTAAGGGTAGTCTTTCGATTGTGCATGGTTTGACCCTAAGCACTATAGAACTGAATTTGGAATGGCATAGGTGAAACACGAGAAACTACTTCAAGGATGTGACAAATTTCCTTGCCTATCAAGTTGAGCAGGTCTATTACTCAACATATCCATGCTCGAAGCTGAGTTCCTGGTGGGTCGTATACAGAACGAACCGCCATCAGAGGTTGTACACTCCTGGTGAGGATGGCTATCGTTTTGACCAGGTTGATGAGGTGTTCCAAGAAGAAGAATTGCCAAACTCTTTTCATATAGATCCTGCTCGAGCATTAGATTCCTTAGTCGGGGACCTGAATGACCTAACATTGCCTGATAAGAGGAACCGAGAGCATAGAAAGAAAAAACTTACATGCGACCACTGGGCGGAAGGATGCAATTAGTCCTGATTTTGATGATAATTGGCAAGTAAAGTATTGTTTGTTTAATTTGTAATACTTTGTTCATTCATTTGTAATACTAAAATTGTTCGTTGCATATTCTCTCCGTATTTAAATATAAGTCGTGGTAGATTTTTTTCCAAAACTTCAATTGTTTGTCTTATTCAAAATTTTTTATAATTTGTTATTTATTTTGTTTAATTTGTGTTATCATTGTATAGAGTTTGAACATGACTAGTTTTTTTATATGTTTATACAAATTTTTAGAATAAGACGAAAGATCGAAATTTAAAAAAGTCAACCGCGACTTATATTTAAATACAGAGGGAGTACTGCTTTTTTCCTCACATTTATTTTGATAATGAATTATCCTTACACAGGATGCCGCGCAAGTTCAAGCAAATCACGAAGGCGCTCATCCCGGACAGTTTGTTTAAAGGAAGTGCGTGGAGCTCCGGCACGCAGCAGGTGTCGGGACTCGGGAGTTGCTGAAGCACATGGACCCAGAGCTGCGGGGGCATCCTATCGTGCTGCAAAGAAACAAGGTAACTAAATAATTTATTGTTCCATTCCATATATAATGAATTTGGTGTTGGCATCATTCTAATTTTCGAATTTGTTGTTCCATAGTTATTTTTGAAGGATGACGCAGAGTCAAAGTCTGATAAGGTGTGATTGGTAAGCTGTATTGGCGTGAGCCTGGCTGGGAGTTGGAAACAAGCTGAGATTGGCCAGGTTTGCCGCATCCATAGAGAGGTGTTTGGTTTGCATGCTTTATTCTAGCCTAGTTGAATTGAATTGGTGTTTGATTCTCTATATAGCAGGCTGGTTCGCATGGATATACACTTCTAGGTGGTGTTTGGATTGGGATAGGGATTGAGAAACGTGAGGTAGGATAGGAAAATATGAGGTAGAATAAATTTTATACCGTGTTTGGATTGTGGTATAAAAAATGAACATGTGTATGAATGAAGTGGGATAAGGAATATATTAGAAGGTGGAATAAGATTTCTCTGTCCCTATCTCATTTCCACCCCAACCAATCGGCCCCCTAAGCTAGAAAAAAAGATCACCAAACGTGCGTGGAGCACCGCACCAGCCAGGCCGAGAAAAATCGGATCTCATTTCCGTCCCCCCGCAACCTGGCTGGAAGGACTTTTTTTCACCCGCGCATGCAGGCCTAGGCGCTGAAGCCATCATCCAAAGATCTGGATTCCGCACTTGCAGAGCCTGGTTAGGCTATAGCCAACCAACCAATCACCCCCATAAAAGGTGATACCGGTGCGGAGGAGTACCAGCGGCAGGAGGGGTCACAGGACGAGAGCATCAGCGGGGGAGGCTTCTGGAGGGTCTACAGTAGCACGCGCTCGTCGATTCAGGAAGCCTCACGTCACGTGGTGGCACCACCTGAAGCGCCGACCCAACCAGAGGATTAATAGGGTAAAGGGACCATCCCATTTTGGTCTGTACCAAAACTCGTGTCCATATACTACAATTCTCTATCTTTTTGCTATTTTATATATTATCTCTTTTTTATTATATTGTTAAATTTGAAATGGTTCACCATTTGGTCTCCTAGCCTTATCACACCCTGTGGAGATGGGGTGAGTGTGTAGTATCTTCTAATTTTTATGGTTTTATGCATAAAATTAATATTTATACACTTGTTTGTGTTGTGTAGGCAATGGTTCGACCCAACGTTTAGTGGCGAAAGGCATCATACATAGGTAAAACTTTGGCCGCGTTTGGAAGCACCTGGCTTTTGCAATTTCATTGTAAAAGCTAGAAGCTACGTGTGCTTAGCTTGTAAGATTGTAAAAGCTGAAGACTGGAGGCTGTTTGGAACCAAAGTCAGTTTTTAAAAGCTAATTGTGCAATCCAATTGGATCCAAACACTTGATCCTGGAGTCCATCATCCATCTTCACTACCCTGGTGTGGTGATGGTTGGGGATGAACCGGTGCTCGTCATTACTTGGGACCAGTACAGGCTGAAGAAAGACGAAAGACGCGGACTATGTTGGAATTTATATGGGTCTAGCCCAATATGTGTCCAATAATTCTAAAAGAAATCTCAAAGTCCCACTAGAAGTGGTGGGTGTTTTATACCATATGGTAAGTTGAGATAGATGAAGTCTAGGTTAAATAGTAGGCCTCTTGCCCTTCCATGAATGGGAGTATAAGAGAGAGGAAGCCACACGCGCGCGCGTGCTTATTTGCGTATTTTTCGTGTGAATAACCGCGTGACTTGCGACTTGCACTTGCGCTGGCGTGGCGTAAATTCCGTCTCAATCTTTTGCCGTTTTCTATCCTAATTCGACTATGACTTGGCGTTAAGTTTGGAACCGAATTGGATTTTATCATGAGATCTTTCCCGAAGTCGGTTTCCTTTCTTTTGCGCCAAGTCTCCCGAGTTCCCTGGCCTATATAAAGCGGGCGTTGTCCCGTGGTACGTACCAATCAACACAAGAAAATCCACCCAGGGTTTTGGCGAGAGCGCTCTCTGTCTTCGGTGTTGCGCGGCTACTCAAGCGCCTCCATCCCTTCCACCGGTGTGTCGGCGGTGGCAGGGAGAGCGGTGTCTCCGAAACCTCGTCCCATTGAAGATCCTGCACGGGTTGGGGTGAATCAGGTTTTTGGGCAGCGATCATGCGACTGCTCGCTTGAGTTCTTCGGCCTTCGTCAAGCTTTTCATCTCCAACCTCGTCGTTAGCCAAGCTGGAGCATTCCCCGCTGTGAGTAACAATGAGTTTCTCGTCTGAGATAGATTCAATCTGTTGCGTAGATATGCTTTATGCTATGTGCGATTTATTCTTGGTTCATTATGCATGCTGGTTAGGAATTAATCTGATATTAAAGTTTTGCTTATTTCTAACAATCCAAAAACCTGATATGAACTTTAAGATGGGTAATAGCCTAGCTGATTCCTTGAAACCTGAGAAATTCGGTGGTGCGAACTTTACAAGATTTGCAACAAAACTTGATTTGTGGTTCCATGCTATGGATCTGTCTTGGATCCTAAAGCCTATCAATGAACCTCTGCCGATGACTGCTGAAAGGCAGGCAGAGATTGAGAAGGCTAATGTGATAGCAGTGGGCTGCATCTTAAGTGTGCTGTCTGACAAGCTCTGTGATGTGTAAATGAATCACAAGAATGCTGGAGAGCTCTGGAGAGCCATCGAACATAAGTACGGTGCTCCTGATGCTGGACATGAACTGTATGTCATTGAGCGCTACCATGATTATAAGATGGTTGACAACCGCGGTGTGGTTGAGCAGGCTCATGAGATCCAGGTCATAGTTGGAGAGCTCCAGCAACTTGGTCATGTCTTACCTGATCAGTTTGTGGCGGGTGGCATTATTGCCAAATTGCCTCCATCCTGGAGGGATTTTGCCACAACTCTGAAACATAGGAGAGAAAGCATGTCTGTTGCAGATGTGCTGACTTCTCTTGATGTTGAAGAAAAGGCTCGGGCTAAAGACAACGCAGCCAAGAGAAGTGAGTACCATGCCAGCGCCAATGTCACGACGCAAGGTGGAAATAAGAAGAAGAGGAAGCCAAAGGTTGAGCACACCACCGGCTTCAAGAAGAAGAAGAACTTGGATGAGATCCAGTGCTAAGTGTGCGGCAAGATGGGTCACTTGGCCAAAATGTCGCGATAGGAAGAGCAAGAAGGGTCAGCAAGGGCAAGGGCAGAACAAGACTGCCAACATGGTTGTGAGCAAGGCCACTGCAGCAGGGTATGGTAAAACATATACTGTTCTTTCAGCATGTCAATCTTTTGATTGGTGGGTTGATACAGGGGCTAAAATTCATGTGTGTGCTGATAAATCTCTATTTTCTTCTTACCAGGTCACACGAGGCGCATCCCTCTTGATGGGGAATGGGTCGCGTGCTTCTGTTCATGATGCTGGTACGGTCGATCTGAAGCTTACTTCGGGAAAGATCATGCGACTGAAGAACGTGCAACATGAGCCGTCGATAAATAAGAACCTCGTCAGTGGGTCGTTGTTGCTTCGTGATGGTTATAAGTTGGTGTTTGAGTCTAATAAATTAGTCGTGTCTCGGTTTGGACAATTTATTGGTAAAGTCTATGATAGCGGAGGCTTGTTCCGCTTATCTCTTATGGATGTTTGCAGTTCGGTTGTGAACCATGCTAGTGTTTTGGTTAATAATGACGAGGTTAATGTTTGGCCTTCACGTTTGTGTCATATTAATTTTGGAAGTATGTCTTGGCTATCTACCTTGTGTTTAATTCCTAAGTTACCCATAGTCAAAGGTTCTAAGTGTCAAGCTTGTGTGCAAGCCAAGCAACCGAGGAAACCTTATCCCACGGTTGAGGAAAGAAATTCGACACTTTTAGAACTCATTCATTTTGATCTTTGTGAGATGAATGGTGTGTTGACTAAAGGGGGTAAGAAATACATGATAACTCTCATCGATGATGCGACTAGATTCTGTTAGGTGTATTTGTTGAAAACGAAAGATGAAGCATTAGATTACTTTAAAGTTTATAAGGCCGAAGTTGAGAACCAGTTAGATAAGAGTATTAAACGGTTAAGGTCAGATCGAGGTGGCGAATACTTCTCCAATGAGTTTAATCTTTTTTGTGCCGAAAACGAAATCATACATGAGAAGACACCTCCCTATTTGCCCCAATCAAACAGGGTTGCCGAAAGGAAGAACCGCACTATTACTGACTTAGTCAATGCTATGTTGGATACTGCAGGTTTATCCAAGGCATGGTGGGGCGAGGCTGTTCTAACAGTGAATCATGTATTGAATAGAGTTTCCACTAAGAATTGTGAGAAAACTCCGTATGAAGGTTGTAAAGGGAGAAAGCCAACTATTTCATATCTGCGCACGTGGGGATGTTTGGCTAAAGTCAGCATACCAATAGTTAAGAAGCGCAAACTTGGATCAAAAACCGTTGATGGTGTCTTTATTGGTTATGCTATGAATAGCAAGGCTTATAGATTTCTAGTGTTTAAATCTGATTCGCCTGATGTGCCTTTTGATACTATTATTGGATCGCAAGATGCTACATTTTTTGAGAGTATGTTTCCTATGAAAGATGCACATTACGTTTCTAGTGATGATATTGTTGTACCACATGAACAATCTACTCCTACTGATTATATAGAACAACCACTTGAGGAAGATGACAGTGAAATAGCTCCGCGCAGGAGCAAGAGAGAAAGGATTCCAAAGTCCTTTGGTGATGATTTTACTGTATATCTTGTGGACGATACACCCAGGTCTATTTCAGAGGCGTTTGCATCTCCTGATGCAGACGATTGGAAAGAGGGCGTTCGTAGCGAGATGGATTCCATCATGGCTAATGGAACTTGGGAAATCGTTGATCGTCCATTCGGTTGCAAACTGGTTGGATGCAAGTGGGTGTTTAAAAAGAAGCTTAGGCCAGATGGTACTATTGACAAGTACAAGGCCAGGCTTGTAGCTAAAGGGTATATGCATAAAGAAGGGGAAGACTTTTTTGATACTTACTCACTTGTTGCTAGATTAACTACTATCCGAGTACTCTTATCATTGGCTGTCTCACATGGTCTTCTAATCCATCAAATGGACGTGAAGATGGCTTTCCATAATGTAGAGCTAGATGAGGAGATCTATATGGATCAGCCTGAAGGATTTATAGTATCTGGGCAAGAAGGCAAGGTGTGCAGGTTATTGAAGTCTTTGTATGGGCTGAAACAAGCACCAAAGCAGTGGCATGAGAAATTTGATAATACTCTGACACAGGCAGGCTTTGCTGTTAATGAAGCTGATAAATGCGTGTACTACCGCTATGGTGGAGGTAGAGGCGTAATAATGTGCTTATATGTGGATGACATATTAATTTTCGAGACTGACATTGAGGAAATCAATGAAGTGAAGTCGTTTCTGTCCCAGAATTTTGATATGAAAGACTTGGGTGAGGTTGATGTGATTTTTTGAACATCAAGCTGATCAAAAGTGATGATGGGATTACTCTTATGCAATCTCATTATGTTGAGAAGGTATTGAGCCGATTTGGCTACTTGGACAGCAAACCTTCTTCAACACCATATGATTCTAGCAAAATCATTCAAAAGAATAAGGGGCCAGGAAGAGACCAATTGAGATATTCCCAGATAATTGGTTCACTCATGTACCTAGCTAGTGCTACTCGACCTGACATCTCCTTCGCGGTTAGCAAGTTGAGCCGGTTTACTTCTAATCCGGGAGATGATCATTGGAGAGCGCTTGAGAGAGTTATGCACTACTTGAAAGGTACAATGAGCCATGGACTTCACTATACTGGGTACCCTAAAGTACTCGAAGGGTATAGCGATGCTAATTGGATTTCTAATGCTGATGAGTTAAAGGCAACCACTGGGTATGTCTTTACTCTTGGAGGAGCTGCTGTTTCATGGAGGTCGTGTAAATAGACCATATTGACGAGGTCAACCATGAAAGCTGAGCTTACAGCATTAGATACTAGCACTTTTGAGGCCGAATGGCTGCGAGAACTCTTGATGGATTTGCCTATTGGGGACAAGCCTATTCCGGCTATTCTTATGAACTGTGACAATCAAACTGCGATTGCCAAGGGTGAACAGTGATAAGGATAATGCGAAATCATCAAGACACGTTAGAAGACGAATAAAACCTGTCAGAAAATTGAGAAACTCTGAAGTGATAGCTATTCAATATATTAATACAGCTAAGAATCTGGTAGATCAATTTACTAAAGGTCTGTCTAGAAAGGACTGCTAGTGTAACTGGAGAGTATATATTAAACTACCCTCTCTAGTGAAGATGCAATACTCTCATCCTGTATGGCAGGTTGATGTTTTGTCTTAATGTGTTTAAAAGGCTTAATAGCGAGATACTGTCCTACATGGTATTCTTGAACAAACACACCTATGTGAGTTGACTGTTGGTCGCGGTCCATGAGATGTGGGAAATCTCTAGGAAACTCATGAATAGACACAGGAGTATGACTTATAAGATCCAAACCGCGGAGGTGTAGCCTTATGGCTGTCAAGTATTAGTCAGATTCTTGAGTGAAACTAGATCATGCAAAACTACCAATTCAAGGCATAGTCCATTGGCAAGTTGTGGTTTAACGTAGCTCTTTGATCAAGGTGGATGTTCAACTTAACAGTCTCCATCTCAATGCTGATATATTAAACAACATTTAATGACAGCTGAGAGTCGATCATGTTGTGTGCCCTCGAGATTTGGTGGGGATTGTTGGAATTTATATGGGCCTAGCCCAATATGAGTCCAATAATTCTAAGGGAAATCTTAAAGGCCCACTTATGCATGGTAGAAGTGGTGGGGGTTTTATCCCATATGGTAAGTTGAGATGGATGGAGTCCAAGTTAAATAGTAGGCCTCTTGCCCTTCCATGAATGGGAGTACGAGAGAGAGGAAGCCACATGCACGCGCGCGCGCGTATTCGCGTATTTTTCGCTTGAGTAATCGCGTGACCTGTGGCTTGTGACTAGCCTGGCGTAAATTCCGTCTCAATCTTTTGCCGTTTTCTATCCTAATTCGACTATGACTTGGGCGTTAAGTTTGGAACCGAATTGGATCTTATCACGAGATCTTTCCTGAAGTCGGTTTCCTTTCTTTTGCACCAAGTCTCCCGAGTTCTCTGGCCTATATAAAGCGGGCGTCGTCCCGTTGTACGTACCAATCAACACGAGAAAATCCACCTAGGGTTTTGGCGAGAGAGCTCTCCGTCTTCGGTGCTGGCTACTCAGGCGCCTCCATCCCTTCCACCTGCGTGTCAGCGGCGGCAGGGAGAGCAGTGTCTCCGAAACCTCATCCCATTGAAGAACCTGCACGGGTTGGGGCGAATCAGGTTTTTGGGCAGCGATCACACCAATGCTCGCTCAAGTTCTTCGGCCTTCGTCAAGCTTTTCATCTCCAACCTCGTCGTTAGCCAAGCTGGAGTGTTCCCCGCTATGAGTAGCAATGAGTTTCTCGCCTGAGATAGATTCAATCTGTTGCATAGATATGCTTTATGCTATGTGCGATTTATTCCTAGTTCATTATGCATGCTGGTTAGGAATTAATCTGATCTTAAAGTTGCACTTATTTCTAACAGACTATGGGGATGCTCAGGGATTAGTCTGACATAAGTTCTGGGTAAATATTGTAGTTCTATTTCTTAATTGTTTTATACTAATATGGTTGTTTGACATGTGCTATTGTTTTGTAGCTACGCTATCTGTTGCCTAATGATGGCGATTACACCAACCACGCTTATGCGGTATTCCACAAGAGTGTGCATAAGGTGGTGAAGGATGCCGCCATCTCTTATGCAAGGATTCAGGCAACGAATCAATACTTCTCAAAGTTTTAGGGATTGGTGATGAATAAGAAGAAAGGGTCCACGAAGACATACCTCATTGAGGAACAATACCGACAGGTTGAGTTTAACTTAGTTTTTTTTGTAGGATTTGAAGTTATTGTCGGTCTGATAGCTAAATTTCTGTGTGCAGGTGATGGTTCCATGGATGTCGGGCTATCCGGATGCCCACTATGTTTTCTGCCGTCGTCGGGCTTCAAAAGCTTTTAAAGCCCAGTCTATGAAGCATAGGGAGTGCTGAGGGTCCGATCCGAACCACAACTTCGGTGGTGATAGCTACCTTCGAAACGCTAAACGCACGGTAAGGCCAATGCAATGACAGAGTTCAGTGAAATAAGTAAATGATCACAATTCATGCTACTAACTCGTTCATATATATAGGAAGTTAAGATGGGTCGTCTGCCGAGCGTCATCGAAGTGCACATGGCAGGTCATAGGGGACTGGGCCCTTCAAACCCAGATCAGTTGTATGGCCAGACGTCCACGGATCGGCTGGTCAGCTGTCGATGTTATTAGCTCAATGATCACAATTCATGTATTTCTAAGTTTGTAAATGTTGTATAGGTCCAATATGGCAAGGAGATGGTTCGGCGTCATGGACTAGACTATGATTGGCAGAGTGCATCAATCGATCCCCTAGCCGTGCATGCTAGCGGAGGAGGAAAGTCGCATGGACGGTTAGATGCTAAGACTTCTCAAATTTCACCATTACTAGTACCATGATGATTCCCTAAGCATATTGTGATAACACTTGAAGGTAGACGCTTTTTGATGGAGCAATTGACGCAAGGGAGGTGCGAGCTCAGAGGTCGGAATCTTCGTCCCGGAGCTTCAGTGGTACCACTCGTCGGCCCACTGCGCAGGAGCTAGAGGTAGCTAGGCTGTGGGATGAGTTGAGGCAGTGCGACGAGTACCAGAAGCAGCAGCAGGAGTACTGGAGCACCAACAACTAGCAGCAACAGGCGATGATTCAAGTAAGTATATTACATTGTTGCTCTACGTCCATATGAATCCGGGCATCAACACTAAATTATTTCTTTAATAGGCGATGTTCCAGCAACAGGGCGTCAACATTCGATTTCCTCAGTTCGAGCCACCACCACCACCGCCATGGGGTTGGAGCCCTATGCCACCTCCGGAACCTCAAGTAGGCTTTTGTTTTCATATACAATGTATTACATTGAAGCTTTATGTGATAACTCATAGTAAAAAAAATAGCCAAATGAGTTTTGTTTTCCATATACTTTATAAACTAGAGTACAAATACTTAATCATCTATCTACTAAATAGGGATCAGCGGCGCTTGGCTTCCACTTTCACACACCGCAAGCACAGATGCCGCCACCTGGAGAAAAAAATTGTTTGTTCTCAAATTATTCAAGTCATTTGTAAGAGTTATATATAATTTGTATTTATGCTAAGCAGGACGCTGCAACTGGAAGTGAGACTCAGAGTGCATTTGTGGACTCCCTCTTTGCCTTCCCACCTTCTGGACGAGGAAGTGACCAACACTCCAACCATCCAAGTGGCGGTGTCTAAGTTTCATGGTAGCTTGATTTAAACTTGTGTTCATTCGGCCTTTGTGGCACTTTGATTTAAACTTGTTCATGTGTGATGGACAGTGGATATGATGTGTGATATGTGTGTGATGGACATTGGATATGATATGTGCTATAATATATGGTATGTGTCTGATGCAATTCGATATGTATGATGTATTTGATATGCCCTATTGTGATTGGATTATATGTTTGAATGGAATTGTGGCTGTGAATGCACATGTTCTGCTTGTTGTGCAAGCATAATAGAATAACTCCCGTCGGCTATGGCCGGCTGACGGGAGCTATTTTGTCACTGGTCGCAGAATAACTCCCGTTGGCTGACCATAGCCGACTTGAGTTATTCACTTACCTCCCGCCGACTGCATGGTGGCTGACTGGACGGGTGACGTGAGTTACTACATGCTGGACATTAACTCCCGTCAGCCACTCCCAACCGACAGTAGTTAGCTAACTCCCGTCCGCCTGCAGCTGATGGGAATTAAGGTAATACCGACAGGAGTTAGTATCTCCCGTCGGTTATTGCTTAACTCCTGTCGGTTTTTGGCCGACGGGAGTTATATCGATTCCTGAAGTGCGTGGATCTCCCATGGGATAACAAAATGTGTGTCTCAATCCTTTGTTAGAGCTTTATTATCGCAAGTGTTCAAGCAAATGCAACAAAAATACATTTTCATTAATTATATATTCAAGGTGTACCGCTACACTACTGCTTGTGATCCCATTCGTCGATGTGATTCGAAAATACCACAAATTGCATTTCAAATCATATAGAAAATGCATCACAAATGGTGGGAACCAAATGCATTTAAATTGGTGGGAAACAAATATAGCAGGACATTCAAACCTTGGCGCCAATTTTCAAACCTTAGCTGCCTAACTATGCACTTAGCAGAAAAGACGGTGGGTGCTTTGCACCGCCTCTGCTAGCCAAATAGCAGGGCATCCACCGCCTCTGCTAACTGCACAGCAGAGGTGATTCACAGCACCACTGCTGCTTCGGGTCAGTAGCAACACTCGCGCAGCAGCGGTGCTTTTTCCACCACCTTTGCAGTACACTTGTGTACTAGTGGTCGGCCGCTGGATGTGCACGGTCCACACTTGCTGCAAAAATGAAGCACCAAGAACTTGGAAACATGAGCCCAATGCATCGACAGTCCACCAACAGGACACGGACTGTACACAGGACATCTAAATTAGAAAACCAGGGGCGGACTATCCGTGGCCATGGCATGGACGGTCTGCAACTACGAAAATAGAAACCAGCCTTCTCCGGGTTGCCACGCACAGCATTTCTACTCAGAATCATCGTCTTTGGGTTTCTATATGCAGCACAGCAAGATAAGTTCTAGGACTGTCCATGCATTTCTGCTGAAAGTTATGTGTACGGCCATAAATCTTGCCATGTTTACAGGAAATTACAAGGATATTTTCATATATGGTTATTTTATTGATGTGGCAGGTTTTTTAAATACTATTCTCTTTTAGTTTGTCTCCCAGCAAACACAGAATACGTACTTATATTAAGTACTATATATAAATTATTCTGTTTTTATTCAGGAACAAACTTCTCACCTTTACACGCCCAGCAAGAATGTTCATGGCCTCATGGTGTGATCATACTAGTTGCGACTCTGAGTAAAAAAACTACTACTATATCACCAAAGAAGCATTCCAGCTCGATCTGACATGATCCTCCCCTACTTGCTTCACCGTTCAGAACTTTTTGATGAAGTTGTAGATATTCTCCGTGACCTCCTCGGCCTTCTCCAGATGGAGGTAGTGCCCGCCGCCAGCGATCACCACCACCTCCTCCAAACCAGGAACGTCGCCCTTCATCCCTCCGTTGAGTATGTACTCCTGCGCCACCTTGTTTTTGTGGGCCATCGCCATCTCACCGGCTATGAATTTGGTCGGGACCGCCACCTTGGCCGCCGTCCACGGTGCCGTCAGCTCCCAGTTCCTCCACAAGATAGATAAAGAAATAATTCCAAAGAACATAATTATTGAGGCTAAGTAACCACAGAAATGACCCGAAAAGAAATGAAAAAGTTCTTACAGGTCCAAGCACCGGTAGAAGTTCATGGCGCCGGAGAACCCCGTCTCGTCGAATTTGGCAGCGACGTGGTCGACGTACTCCTCGGGGAGCCACGGAGGTAGCGCGATCTCCTGCTCCGTCGAGCCCCACCATTCTTTGGACAGCGAGGTCGCGCCGGTGTCGCGGGTTGTGAAGAGCCTCCTGAAGATGAACTTGGTGTCCATTCCCGCGAACTCAGCCTCCATGGCGCCTGGTTCCTGCATCCGGAGGATGTAGTAACCGTCGCCGAAGACCCGGCGGAAGCCCTCGAGTGGCCTCACGCCGGGGTTGCGCGGCATGAAGGCGATGCTCATGGCCACAAGCGCGCGCACCCGGTCGGGCCGGAACGTGCAGAGGTTCCATGCCAGCAGGGTGCCCCAGCCTTGCCCCACCACTAACACCTGGGGGAGGGAGAGAGCGTCGAGGAGGCCGACCACGTCGCCGACGAGGTGGAAGATGGTGTATGAGGTCGGGGAGGCTGGGGCAGAGGAGTCACCGTACCCGCGGAGGTCGGGTGCTAGGCATCGGTAGCCGCGCTGGGAGAGCGACGTGAGCTGGTGGCGCCATGAGGACCAGAGCTCCATGAAACCGTGCAGGAAGAGGACGGTGCCGCCGGCCGAGCCATCGCCGGCCTCCGCGACGTGGACCTTGATGCCGTTCACTTCCAACGTCAGGTGTGTGATACTGACACCGTCCAGTGCCATTGCCGATGCCATCTCACCCGCTGTGTGTGACCTCCTGAGCGCTTGGCAATAATTTACGAGTTGCTGCTAGCTGTGCGTGATATAGATTTCAAGAACATGGCCAGGCTTGTCTTATTGGAAGAGGGATCTTTGATATTTGCATGGCATATGTACTCCCATGATCCCATTGCCAAAAGGTACTATACACTATCAAACAAGAGGAGTAGCATCTGCTAGTCCTTTCCTCCGATGCATGTGATGTAGCATCCACTGTCTGACGGAGACATATTCAATTGGAAAATAATTTTTTTTCACAAAGTAAACACCATTATAATCGAGAGGAACATATCTCTGCAGGCACAAAAAATTAAAGTAACTATCTGTCGTAAGACAAATCTTGCTGGAAGAGAGAGTTTTTAGGCCTTTAGCTGCCCGCTAAAAAATACAGTACGCATGTCGATTTCACATTATTTAGTACTCCGTAAGCTCAGAACGGTGCAACCAAACAATTGTTGTAATCTAACATCCTTTGGGGTTTGAATAAGGGTGTAATCGGATCGAATACGGATGGATATTGCTGACACCGTATTTGTTTTCATATTTTTTCTTCGGATTCGGGTCGGATACGGATATTGATTAAATGTGTCGTATAAGACTTGAATGGTTATCGACGTCATATTTATCCAACTTTGAATACTCAGATAAGGATTCGGATCGAATAATAAATATCCCGATTCGAATACCATTCTGAACGGATCGGAACTCGAATACGGACGGATAATATCCGTACCATTTATGCTACTTTGAAAATGTTCTTGTTTTCTTAGTGGACTGTTTCGTCTATAGCTCATGTACATAGCAGGGCGTGCAGTAGGCGCTATTTAATAATTTGTGCAGTAGGCGCTATTTAATAATATGGACCAGCCAAATTTTTTTTTCGAAATGAGTACAAACACAGAAGCTTACAAATGCATGTACACTCACTCCCTATAACACACGTACACATACCACTAAAATAATAATGCCGTTAAATTCTTGAACACCCATGTCAAGCCTAGATCCTGGTGGGCCGGTTTGACCATAAAAAACATAACCAGTTAAACTAAGCTCAGTTTGATTTGACCAGCTAAAGCTACAGGTAGCTAGTAAACTTAGCTCTCGCTTACCTAAACCTTCCAGCTAAATGATGGCTAACTGTTAGCCAAACAATATACGCCATAAAATATTTAGGCTTTCGCGACCAAAAACATCACAACTTAAAATTTTCTGCGATTAGATTGGTGGTAGTGTCTCGACTAAAACTATCTAAGCGTACGCCAAATATTTTACCACGAATTATTTTGTGTTTCATTATTGTTAACTTTTCTGATAGAAGATTGCATATTCCAAGACAAATATAATGTTTTATAGTTGAATAATGATCAACACGGTTCAAAAATGTAGGTGAACAGCAGTGACAAAAGTCCGAATTAACTTCATCTTTTGATCAGAAGGCAAAGAGCTGGACGGTATATGTGCAGTTCGGCGATACATAGAGGATTTCATCTTTGCGAAAATAAGTAACTAGAAATTTGAGAAGTAATGGTGACTTGCTCGTTAGTCTGCTGACTGATTATCAATATGGGAGACATCTTGGGTGAGTCGGGTGGACTAACTAAGCTTTGCTCCGAGAAGACACGTGATTCCTTGGCTTATGTTGTGCAGTTACACGCATGTCATGCGTGGTCGACGGCGGTGGCTTGAGACCAGTGAGGATGCGTGCCGAAGGACCATACGATGGCATGAGGACAAGTTCAGGGCCTATGACGACCAAGCCACGGTGAAGGGTAGTCAATGATGGGGTCAATAGAGGCCATGGAACCGTGCAGGAAGAGGATGGTGCCGCCGGCCGAGCCATCGCCGGCCTCGGCGACGTGGATCTTGATGCCGTTCACTTCCAACGTCCGGTGTGAGATACTGACACCGTCCAGTGCCATTGCCGATGCCATCTCACCTGCTGGGTGTGACCTGAGCGCGCGCTTGACAATAATTTACGAGTTGCTGCTAGCTGTGCGTGTTATAGATTTAAAGAACATGGTCAGGCTTGTCTTATTGGAAAAGGGATCTTTAATATCTGCATGGCATATGTACTCCCATGGTCCCATTGCCAAAAGTTACTCCGATGCATGTAATGTAGCATCCACTGTCTGACGGAGACATTGATTGTATTTTTTTTATTATCCAAATGCACTCTTCTATTAGAAAATAATTTAATTTTTTTGACAAAGTAAACACCATTACAATCGAGAGGAAGATATCTCTGCAGGCACAAAAAATTGAAGTAGCTGTCTTAAGACAAACCTTGCTGCAAGAGAGAGTAGGACGTCGTTGCCCGCTAAAAAATACAGTACGTTTGTCGATCTCACAATCTCATTGTATTTAGTATTGTTCACATTGTTGTGATCTAACATATTCCTTTGAGGTTTGGAGGACGATATACTGAACATAGAGAGTCGAAAGATGCTACTTTGAGGATGTTGTTGTTTTGTTAGTGGACTGTTTCGTCTACAGCTCATGTAGACAACAGGGCGTGAATTAGGCGATATTAAATAATTTGAACCAGCCAAAGCTACAGTTAGCTGCTAAACTTATCTCTCGCGCTTACCTAAACAATCCAGCTAAATCATAGCTAACTGTTAGCCACCAATATACACCATAAAATATTTAGGCTTTCGCGACCAAACATATCACAACGTAAAAATTGCTGCGATAGATTGGTCTACTGTCTCGACTAAAAATATCTAAGTGTACGCCAAATATTTTACCACGAGTTACTTTGTGTATCAATATTGTTAACTTTTTTGACAGAAGATTGCATATTGCAAGAAAAAAAAATATTTTTTGCATTAAATTGTTGAATAATGATCAAACGGGTTCAAAAAATTAGATGAACAGTGACAAGTGTCTGAATTGACTTCATCTTTTGATCAGAAGGCAAAGAGCTGGACTATATATGTTGTTTACCCCCCCATGTGCAGTTCTCTCAATACATAGAGGATTTCAGTTATGCGAAAATTAGTAATAAGAAATCTTAGAAGTAATGGTGACTTGCTCGTTAGTCTGCTGAGTGATTATGAACATGGGAGACATCTTGGGTGAGTCGGCTAGACTAACTAAGCTATATGCTCTGAGGAGACACGTGATTCCTTGGCTTGTGGTGTGCCGGTACACACATGACATGGTGGTCAACGGCGGTGGCTTGAGACGGGTGAGGATGCGTGCCGAAGGACCACAAGATAGCATGTGGGCAAGTTCAGGGCCTAGGACCAATCAACAATGAAGGGAAGTCGATGATAAGGGTCAATAGTGGTCATACAAAGCCGTGGATGATCCACTCTTGGCGTCTAAAGGAAATGCAAAGACACGTGGGTGTGGCAACGATGGCGCCATCGAGCTATGATGAGACAGTGTCTTTATGACTTTGACCATGTGGCCAATGGTGGAGGGATACACGTCAAAGCCAAGTAAGCTAGAAAAACCAAGAAGGTGGACAGTTTGGGATCAAAACAAATAGAGAGGATGGGCCACACGTGGGAAAAATCAAGGAGAAATTGCGGGATATGGCCTTGGTTGGAGCCAAGAGGGGACGGTAGCTCTATAGCCTTGGTGACAAGCCAGAGATGCATAGACATTGAGGTGTTTTGGTGGCTTTCCTCAAAACAACCACTCAGGCGTGGTTTTGTTGGTTTCCTTAAAATAGCAGGTGGGTTTCACGGTTTGACCTAAAAAACCGTTGGTGTCGAGGGTTGGGATACTGACATGTGACATCATCTAGAAGAAGGTATCATTGGGATATGGCCAAGAGATAAAGATGCCACAGAGTTATCTGAAGGTGATGATTGGTTCTAGGCATACGTGCCTTCTGCTACAAGAGATAAAAGTCCGCTTTCCTTTGCTCTGATAAGAAACCATAAAGTCTTCTGTAAGTTTTTACGCTTGTGTTTTAACACTGCTTTCTATTATTCACTTATGGCGTCAGCTGTATGTGTGAAAACAGACCCTGGGCACACATACGGGGTACACTCGGTTTTGTTTCTAAAACCGGGTGTGACACTTCCTTAGTAGTTGTTGGTGATTCCCAAGTGCTATTGAAGATCAAGATCAACTCCAACCAACATTCAAGTGCTTAGTGCTTAGATCTAAGCTTGTGAGAGCTTTGTGAGTGTGCTTGTGAGCGTGCTTAGGCTTAGTTACTGGGAGAGCAAGCCAACACAGAAGTCTTGCTACCGCAAGCAAGGTCTACTCGTTGTGGACCCTCCGGATTGGTGTGAAGTGTGCAGAGACACGGAAACCCCAACTCGGTGTTGAAGCTCCAAGGAATAAAATGCGACTCCATGGTGAACGAGACATATGGTGGTGGTGGCCTTGTTTTGGTGACTTGGTGGGGCTTAGCCTTTACTTGCCAAGAGCCTGGGTAATGAGAGCAAGACGGAGATCGGAAGAGGTCCGTATTATTTGGCGGTTCCTGAACGCAGGGGGTGTCATTGTGACCGAACTGAACCACATTGAATGTTCATGTCTCCTCGAGAGCTTGTTGTCCCTTTCTCAATCATTTACTTACCGCATTTACATTTCTGCATTTACTCTTGATTGTTTGTTTTTGTTTCTTGTGGGTAGTGTAAAGGATGAGATAAATTTATCTTGAGCAATAGTTTAAGCCATAGGTTTAGTCAAGTGATTAGTGATCCAATTCACTCCTCCCTGTAACGCCCCAAAATTTAGCACCCGGAATTTTTTCTAATCTCTCCCTAATTCAAAATCAAATTTTCCAAAACTTTGGATGTTGCTTATTTGTTTTGGGTGTGTTAATATGAGCTCAACAAAATTCCAAATATCACAAATACTCTCCACCAAAATTCTTTCCAAAATTTATTTCCAAAAATTCAATTCAAAAAAAAAATCCCCACGCCACTTGGACCCTCCATCTCCGCGCCACTTGGACCCTCCATCTCTGTGACACTTGGACCCCCCATCTCCGCGCCATGTGGACCTCCCATCTCCGTGACACTTGGACCCTCCATCTCCGCGCCATGTGGACCTCCAATCTCCGCGACACATCATCGGCCTCCTCCATCGGCTATAAATAGCCCTCTACTCCCATGCCTCCATCCACACGAAGCTCACCACCGCCGCGACCAGCCCCTGACTCACCCGGGCGTTGCCCACCATGGACGCCTCCTCCTTGCCTTCCCCCTCCTGTGCACGCGCAGCTCTCTGCTCCTCCTTCGTGTTCACCACCATAGCCACCAATGTCCCCGCCTACTGGCTACCATAGCTCGATTACTCTAACCGTGAGCACCTTGCCACCTCTCTCCACCATCCCCAAGCCACGCTCCCCCCTTCTTCCTGCCTGTATCGAGCTCCCCATGAGCTCCTAGGCTATCCCCAAAGGCTGCCTGCGGTGAGCACCTCCGGGTCCACCACCTCCACCACGCTGACAACTACCAGAGCTGAACGCCGCTGAGCCCCTACCCGTTGCTCATGGCAGCGCGAGGCAAGCAGCTGAGCAAAGGCGCTGCTCGAGCCTTCTCGTGCCCCTCTGCCTATTATAACAGCCCCCTTTCCTCTACCTGTTATATCTTCTCCGTTCCAACTCCGATTTGGGTGATTCTTTAGCCTAAATTCATCTAAAATCAAGCTCTACATACCCATACACTCCACATAATCTTTTGTCCTAGCCGTAAGCCGCTGTCATGCCACCATGACATTGTCCTTCGCCCAGTCAGTGCTTCACACCGGTCCCACAATTTTTGTGTGCCTAGTGATTGATGCCGTTATCCACCTACTCTACATAAATCCTGAAGGTTCCTGTCTTAGCCTCTCCGAGCCTTGAATTCAGATGATGACGATACCGAAAATCATCTGAACATCATTGCTCTATCCATCACTTCACAAAAAGTTCTTCTCCAAAACACCAACATGCCACCGCCACCCCTTTGGCTTTGTTGACCCCGCGTCTCGCGTCCACCACCCCTGTCTTGGCGTCTCCGTAACTGACGTTACCGAACCCGCCAACTCACCTGAAAACTCGCTACACCCCAACCACTTGCAGTAATACAACCAGTAAGAACCCAACAGACTCTCATCTCCGCAATCCAAGCTCTACACCACCAAACCCGTTGAGCTCATATTATGCCTCGATTTGTGTATTCCTTGTTTGTGAACTAGGCCTTACCGCAGAGTCCGTTTGGCCTACCCCTCGCGGTATACTACGCGATGGTCTGCACCCAATATGTCCAGCAACTGTTATATCAACTGCCAAAATAAAGTGAAAGGCAAGCTCATTGGAATCCCCACTTGATGCATAAATTTCTTATGTTTTGCAAACACAACCCTTGTCATGTTAATCATATCAAAACTTGTATGTTTTGCTTGCTAAGGTAACCTAGCAAAATATACAGCCACCTAACCTTATTTTAGATATAGCACGCATAGGTGGGATCGCTCATTTAATTATCTATCATAATCGTGATGTTAATAATGTGGAATATGAAGGGTATGGGAAAGTGGATGTGTGTGGTTTTGAAATAAAATGGGGAAGAATCCCGGCAACCGACCTTGTCGGAATACGGCTACGCGCCGAAATAGCCATAAGGGCGGGTATGAACGGGTAACTTAGCTACATGCGGTTACCCCTAGTCCCGGGATTCGTGGAGAATACCGGATAGGTGGATTGCTCTTGCTGTCGAGCATTGAAAAGTTGGAATGGTTCTACCTGAGCTCTCCATAAGGACCGTTATGATTTTCATCTTGCCTAACTCTTTTAGTACAACCACTCGCTCTGTATGAGGCATTGGCCAGGCTCGAGCTAGAGCGGATAGCCTAGTAGCTTCTGTGTTGGCGCACAAGGGGCTAGGGGATGGGTGGTGTGCCAACGGGAGTACCGCGGGGTACTAGAGTGGCTCGGATGCCCGAAGCCCTAAATTTCTGATAGGTGATGAAACCAAGGCAACGGCTTGGTTTGGAATTCGGGCAGTTACGACGGTAACGTGCCGCTGAGTCCAACTTGTGGGAATTAGTACAACCTCTGATCAGAGTAAAATCTATTCGAATAGTCCATGTCCACTGGTATGGATGAGTTACGGCTTGGTTCTTCAGTTAGCAGTTTTCATAAAATAAAAATAGAATTGGTTTGGGGATTTGATAAAATGGTTTTTGGTTCAGTAGTGGATGCTGGTGTATGTTGAATGTGTTGGCTGGAAAGCCAGGAGCCACTTTGGACCGGCAAGTCCAGTGGCAACCCATTTATGTGAAAAGCTCAGTTTTCAGAATGATTGAAACTTGACAACTACCACAAACCCTGCATACAAGTATTTTTCTGCAAAACTATCCTATGCTCCAGATATATCCTTGCATATAGTGTTAGCATCCCCAAAATTCCTTTGGAGGAAGGTGGGCTGCTGAGTACGTATGTATTCACCTTTGCTTTGTTGTTATTTTCTCAGTGCAATGGACATACATCGGTTTGACAACGAGTAAGGGTTACGACCTCCTTTCCAACTGTGGTGTGAGGAAGATGGGTCTACGTTTTATATTCCGCTGCTTAGATTTTCAGGGCTGTGCCCCTTGTTGTCTGACCCGTTTAGAGCGGATCTGTATCACTCTGATGTAAGAATGTGATTACCAAACCCTGGGATGGAAATAAAGCACATTTTAGTCCCATTGTGGAAATTGGGGCGCTTCATGTGGTATCGGAGCCATAGTTGGCCGTAGGACGTAACCCTAAGATTGGAAAAAATGTTTTGAGTCCAAAATCAGCTTGAAAAACGCTTCTGCACCTCATCTTACTCTATTTTCAAAAAGTTTTGGCCTTTTCTTACCCCAACGGCTGTCACCAGGGAGTGAAGCTTCGAACAGAGGAAAGCTGGTAGCTTGAACGACACATCAATAAAGCCAGGATACATGGACGGACATAATGGATCGATGTTAATGTAACCAGTGCCCGCCGTAAGACACATCACCATCACAAAGACACATGGCTCAATCTCAAGATATGGACCCCCCTGATCAAGCACATGACCCGATGAATAGCCAAAAGGCGTGCAATATAAAACAAGGAAATAGTGTCCTCAGTTAATCCTGCCCCTTTTGCCATAAGTGGCTACTCAGTATGGCACAGTTGACAAGAGACCTATCAATGGCGCCAGGCACTAAAGGACGCGTCAACCAAGCTATTTAAAGGGGATGTCATAGGGCTCAAAGGACTCGGGACAGCTCCATTGCAAAGCAGCAATGGCAGAAGAAAAGCCCATCCTCGACGGTCGCCCCGTGCCCCTTAAAAGGAGAAAGCACCCAAACCTCTCAGTGGAAGTCCCAGTGCTGGAAGGCATACCAGTTACCTTCCCTGAGCCTGAGAGCTAGCCAAACCTGCTAGAGTCCCACCCAAATTCACCGCCAGAGCTAACAGAACACCCCGCTTGGGAAGTATCCCCATACCTGATCTCCGGTGCCAAGAAGTAGAGCTACCCAGAGCCCCAGCTCCAAGTCCTGTCCCCTTGAGCAAGTCGAAGCCTCCACCAACAACCTTGCCAACAAAAGCAAGGCTAGAACCCTCAAGCATTGCTTCACCCATGGGACTAACCGAAAAAGACGACCCAGTCATTGCAACACAGCCACCGCCAGAGGACATCATCGATATCAGCTCAGATGACTCAGAATGAACTCTCCAAGCCTGGCATGGAATGAAGTCGCATGGTCTGAAGCTAGCTGTATCCAGTGTCCGTCTTACCATTGGGTAGTGAAGTTTTTCCTTCACTTTGGTTAGCACCCTTGTAAGAGTTACCCGTATAGATCGCGTGCGTCGTAGACGTTGTCTTGCTTGTTTGTGTGTTGAGTGGTAGTGTCAGTCTAGGTTGAGTCCTGCGAGTCTCGTTCAGATGGCAACCGCCGGATGTGTCAGCCTATGTGAGGATGTAAAAGGTTTTCCAGAGCTCCAAAGGGATACCATAAGGTGCCTTCGGATTTCTGGATACCCTGAGTACCTGGGTAGAGAAATCATCGAGAGCGAAGAACATAAATGGATGGTCTCGTTGTACATTAAGGACAACTGTGCCCTCACAGGATGGCACACCACAGCCACCAGTCATCGGTTTGTGGATGTGTGTCACATTACAGCGCGTAACACAATTAGAAAGCTGTGCTCTACTTATCATAGGGCAATCCAGGATACCCCTATGAGGTTCTTTCCACCCTTCAACAAGTTGACCACAAGCTGGGCAAAAAGGATTGAAGCCTTGAAGCTAATGAAGGAAACTGAGGATCCCGTTCCTAGCGTACCTTACTCTTCATCTACAAGCCTTGGATGATGAGTACGACAAGTTGAGCCTCATGCATGATAGGTTGGAAGCTCACAACCGGATAACAGAAGACCTTTTGTCCCAGTACAGAGCTAGGTCACTGCGCCAAAAGCAAGAAACTAACCCAGATCCAAGCAGCACAATAGCACGGAGTTTTTTTACCTCCGTTACCCATTGGGAATGCAGTACGGAGGGATGACAGGCCCTCCTAGGCAGTCGGAACCAAGTCACCAAGCTAGTTTCCAATACTCTCTGCTTGAGTAGCAGTGTAATAAGGGAGAAGCCCCAGTAACCATCCACCAAGAGCAAGATAAAGAAAGCTTGGGCACCCTACTAACACTGTTGCTTCCGGGAGAAGGATCTCGTGTCCAGCAACCATCACCAAATGAAGCCTCCATCAGTCAGAAGTTGAAGTCAGTTAAGCGTGAGTAGTCGCGTTAGTGTGTTTGTTTTCATTCTTGTGTTTTGTTATTGTGGCTTGTCTCTTGCTATGTCCGTAGAAACAAGCGTTGCCTTGTTTGAAGTGCTAATAAAATCGCCATTAGCACTAGCTCTCACATCTGCTATCTCTTCTCACCTTAAAACATGTCAGTTTGAAGAGTATGTGCCTGTTAAAAGGAGCGACCAGTACAAGCCCTACTCAAAATAAAAGACGGTCAGCAGCTAACAAAGCTCTGCCTAAGGAAAGCACAGCTAAAGAAAACAGCACCTTGGGAAAATGGCTAAGATCGGTGGAAACATCCCATACCATAGCCCATGCAAACAGTATCCACCACAGTCCCCCGTCGCTCACATCTTTCCTTTTCCACCGCACCCACTGCATCCGATGCCCCGACCCCCCCACCCACTCACCCCTACCGACGCGTGCACACCACCTACCACCACCTGCCGCCTTTGGTAGCGCACCCACGTGCCCGCTGTCGGCCAAAGATGGTCCCTACACCGCCATCCCCGACTGGCTGCCACATGTCCCCACTCTGCCGTCCAGTGATGCCCGGTCCCCCTGTTCCATCCTTCCTCGCAAGCCAAAGCGTACTCCCGCTCCACCTCCACTGCTTGTGTCACCTCGGTGCAAAGTACGCTGCACTCCAACCACTGCCCTCTCACGCCGATAAAACCCCCTCCCTTGAGCTCAGTTCCTCACTCAGCTCGCAGAGAAAACCCGCCACCGCTCCTCTCCCACTAGCTAAACCAACCACAACTCCTCCCATGTTCTGTGATTCTTGGGTAGAACAGTTCCTCCTAAGTTACTACACTATCGCCGCCGTCACTCTCCCACTTTGCCTCCTTTTCCTCTAGGAAATCCACCGCCCTTTCCCCTAGGAAGAACGACTCAGAAACCCACCCAAACCGCCTGCCAACTCCACCGCTAGATGATAAACATAGCAATCCTTCTACTCTTCCTTATCCATTGCCTACTCCTCTCCAAAATCCTAAAAGTCATCGTCCACTTTGCGAGAAGAGGAATCATCTGTGAGATCCACGTTCCACCCCCACCCAGAATATGAACCCAGAACCTAGAGTCTGCATCCCCCTCCACTACATATTCTTCGCCATACTTCTTGTCCTATGCCTCCTAATCATTCTCCGGCTGATCAGCCTTCCCCGGGCCGTGCCGAAGCAAGAAGGAGCTTCTTGCTAGCAAAGCTGTGCCAAGGACAAGAAGCTCAAAGCAGGGCAGAAGACCAACAAGTGGACAAAAGAAGAAGTGCTTGAGGCAACAAGGAGTATATCAGGAAGAAGGCTATCCTAGATGGCCGTTTCTTCTCCAGCCTGCTCTCCGTCTGTTGATACCGCGACAACAGTTGGGAAATACAGCAGCTCCTCGCTTCTAGAAGAGTGCCTAACCTACTCAAGTATGAGCAACCGCCCTATTTAAGTGGGGTAGCCTCCCTTCTGTTAGCATTGGAGCAGGATAATTTGGATTCCATATGTTGATGGATCCATCCTTTTGGACAAACCGCCTGGATTATGCCACCATCTAGAGAGCAGAAACTGCCTTGCTAAATTTCTACCGCTCTCTAGAAAAGTCCTCTGCCTGAAGCTGCCAGGCAATGGATCAACCTTCCAAGTTAATGAAGTGGAAGATCCAGCTCGTATGTGGAAGGCTTGTACGAACAGCCCCAATAAAGAGGAGGAGGAATCAAGTTGGACATGTAGTTGTTATTAAAATTCCACCGTCCATTCCTTGTGAAGAATCAGGAAGTAGCTAGCTAAAGTAAAGCAAACCATGTAAACCTTCTAAGCCGAATCTCGAGGACGAGATTCATTTTAAGTGGGGTAGATTTGTAATGCCCCAAAATTTAGCACCCGGAATTTTCTTCTAACCTCTCCCTAATTCAAAATCAAATTTCCGAAAACTTTGGATGTTGCTTATTTGTTTTGGGTGTGTTAATATGAGCTCAACAAAATTCCAAATATCGCAAATACTCTCCACCAAAATTCTTTCCAAAATTTCAAATAAAAAAAAATCCCCGTGCCACTTGGATCCTCAATCTCCGTGCCACTTGGACCTTCCATCTCCACGCCACTTGGACCCTCCATCTCTGCGGCACTTGGACCCCCCATCTCCGCACCACGTGGACCTCCCATCTCCACGACACTTGGACCCTCCATCTCCGCGCCATGTGGACCTTCCATCTCCGCGACACATCATCGGCCTCCTCCATCGGCTATAAATAGCCCGCCACCCCCATGCCTCCATCCACACCAAGCTCACCACCGCCGCGACCAGCCCTCGGCTCACCTGGGCGTTGCCCACCGCGGACACCTCCTCCCTGCCTTCCCCCTCCTGCGCACACGCAGCTCTCTGCTCCTCCTTCGTATTCACCACCATAGCCACCAATGTCCCCGCCTACCGGCTACCATAGCTCGATTACTCTAATTGTGAGCACCTCGCCACCTCCCTCCACCATTCCCAAGCCGTGCTCCCCTCTTCTCCCTGCCTATATCAAGCTCCCCACGAGCTCCTTGGCTGCCCCCAATGGCTGCCCGCGGCGAGCACCTCCGCGTCCACCACCTCCACCACGCTGACAACTACCAGAGCGGAACGCCGGTGAGCCCCTACCCATTGCTCACGGTGGCGCGAGGCAAGCAGCAGAGCAGAGGCGCTGCTCGGGCCTGCTCGTGCCCCTCTGCCTATTATAACGGCCACCTTTCCTCTGCCTGTTATATCTTCTCCGTTCCAACTCCAATTTGGGTGATTCTTTAGCCTAAATTCATCTAAACTTAAGCTTTAGCTACCCATACACTCCACATAATCTTTTGTCCTGGCCAAAAGCCGGCGTCATGCCACCATGATGCCATCCTAAGCCCAGTCAGAGCTTCACACCGGTCCCACCATTTTTGTGTGCCTGATGATTGATGCTGTTATCCACCTACTCTACATAAATCCTAAAGGTTCCTGTCTTAGCCTGTCCGAGCCTTGAATTCAGATGATGATGATACCGAAAATCATCTGAACATCATTGCTCTCTCCACCACTTCACAAAAAGATCTTCTCCAAAACACCAACATGCAACCGCCACCCCTTCGGTGTTGTCGACCCCGCATCTTGCGTCCACCACCCCTACCTTGGCGTCTCTGTAACTGACGTTACCGAACCCGCCAACTCACCTGAAAACTCTCTACACCCCAACTACTTGCAGTAATACCACCAGTAAAAACCCAGCAGACTCTCATCTCCGCAATCCAAGCTCTACACCACCAAACCCGTTGAGCTCATATTATGCCTCGATTAGTGTATTTCTTGTTTGTGCACTAGGCCTTACCGGAGAGTCCGTTCGGCCTACCCCTCGCGGTATACTATGCGATGGTCTGCGCCCAATATGTCCAACAACTGTTATATCAACCGCCTCAACAAAGTGAAAGGCAAGCCCACTGGAATCCCCACTTGATGCATAAATTTCCTATGTTTTGCAAACACAACCCTTGTCCTGATAAGCACATAAAAACTTATACGTTTTGCTTGCTAAGGTAACCCAACAAAATATACAGCCACCTAAGCTTATTTTTTTTCAAATATAGCGCGCATTGGTGGGATCGCTCATTTAATTACCTATCATAATCGTGATGCTAATAATGTGGAATATGAAAGGTATGGGAAAATGGATGTGTGTGGTTTTGAAATAAAATGGGGAAGAATCCCGGCAACCGACCTTGTCGGAATACGGCTACGTGCCGAAACAGCCATAAGGGCGGGTATGAACGGGTAACTTAGCTACCTGCGGTTACCCCTAGTCCCGGGATTCGTGGACAATACCGGCTAGGTGGATTGCTCTTGCTGTCGAGCATTGAAAAGTTGGAATGGTTCTACCTGAGCTCTCCGCAAGGACCGTTATGATTTTCATTTTGCCTAACTCTTTTAGTACAACCACTCGCTCTGTATGAGGCATTGGCCAGGCGCGAGCCGGAGCGGATAGCCTAGTAGCTTCTGTGTTGGCGCACAAGGGGCTAGGGGATGGGTGGTGTGCCAATGGGAGTACCGCGGGGTACTAGAGTGGCTCGGATGCCCGAAGCCCTAAATTTCTGATCGGTGATTAAACAAAGGCAACGGATTGGTTTGGAATTCGGGCAGTTACGACGGTAACGCGCCGCTGAGTCCAACTTGTGGGAATTAGTACAACCTCTGATCAGAGTAAAACCTATTCGAATAGTCCATGTCCACTGGTATGGATGAGTTATGGCTTGGTTCTTCAGTTAGCAGTTTTCATAAAATAAAAATAGAATTGGTTTGGGGATTGGATAAAATGGTTTTTGGTTCAGTAGTGGATGCTGGGTGTATGGAGAATGTGTTGGCTGGAAAGCCAGGAACCACTTTGGACCGGCAAGTCCAGTGGCAACCCATTTATGTGAAAAGCTCAGTTTTCAGAATGATTAAAACTTGACAACTACCACAAACCCTGCATACAAGTATTTTTCTGCAAAACTATCCTATGCTCCAGATATATCCTTGCATATAGTGTTAGCATCCTCAAAATTCCTTTGGAGAAAGGTGGGCTGCTGAGTACGTATGTATTCACCTTTGCTTTGTTGTTATTTTCTCAGTGCAATGGACATACATCGGTTTGATAACGAGTAAGGGTTACGACCTCCTTTCCAACTGTGGTGTGAGGAAGATGGGTCTACGTTTTATATTCCGCTGCTTAGATTTTCAGGGTTGCGCCCCTTGTTGTCCGACCCGTTTAGGGCTGATCTGTATCACTCTGATGTAAGAATGTGATTACCAAACTCTAGGATGGTAATATATCACATTTTAGTCCTATTGTGGAAACTGGGGTGCTTCACTCCCCCTCTTGGGTAGGATTCCCTACAACCTCCCTGACAACCAATCCACAATGTCCAAACATTATGGTGGTTGATCAGACAATGAGGGAAGAAACACATCGGCTTCCCAGCCGTACAGGGCCACCCAGTTCAGCCAGTGGCTTTATGGCCGCATGCAACATGTGTTTCAACTACCTCCAAGTCCAAGATGCAATGTGCGACATCTATCACCCGATTTGGTGCATCGAGGGGCCACCCGACCTCTTTGCATGGTCAGCTGACATCCCACCTTGGTCGCTTGGTCGTCCATGTCTCCGCCTAGCCAACTGCCATCACTCCTCTGAGCTATAAGTACCCTACTGCGTTGCATCGGCCTTGTGAGGGTAAAAATGGACAATGGGAGGTCAATTTGAGAACATAGGGGAAGTGAAGTTATCCATATTTTTGAGAGATCAAGGCTTCCTCATTAGGATAGGTAAGATTGACCATGAAGTTAGAGTCGATTCCAACCTTTGCCCTCTGAGGTTTTTAGACTCATCTTCAAAGTTGCAGTAAAGTAGTAGATGCTCAAAGATGAAGATCCTTTCTCTATGCTTCTGAAGTGGCCAACAATATGGGTAGTCATCAATTGTTGGAAGATGGTGCATGCCATCATTCTAGCAAAAGAGGAAGAATGGACAATCCTAGTGTTCACAAATCAAGCATTGTTTGCTCCTGGACATCATGCACTTGTGCTCATGTCCTTTTTGATGAATCTGATGCTCTCGATGGTAGTACATCCTTGTGTACTTGTCAACCAACTATTTTCAGGTTAGTTGGTAGCTCTTGTGCTTGTGTTCTTCTTTGTCAGCATCCTGCTCAGAGCCCTTCTCATTTTTAGAATTTTTTTGGGGCCAATCGCTTGGATCAGCCTTTTTCTTACCTCTGGTGGCATGGCTAGGCTCCCTTATTTCCATCATATTGCCTAGGAATGGTGTCCTATCAACTTTCATGAAAGGCTTGCCGAAGATGATCCTCCCTTGCTCAATGGCGGATTGAATCTCCTTGCACAACTCCTTATAATCATTGGGTGTGGAGAGTCACTGCATTATGCCACTTGCAGCATTTCTTTTTCTTTAGTTGTTCCACCAATGGGATCATGCGATGGTCTATGAGCATCAACTGCTTCTCCTTGAGCAACAAGTCAAAGATCTACTTTGCCTTAGTGATGTTAAAATCATACTCCTTGGGAACCTCTAGCCTCTTCAACCATTGATAGAGTACATGTTGTGAGTCTAAGGCCACTCAACAATGATGATCTCATTTTCTACATCTGAATCCTCACTGTCAGACTATGCTTGAAGATAGGCTATCACCTTCCTGAACCCTCCTTGGTATAGATTCAGATACTTTCATTCATATGCCAATACCTTGTACACGATTTGTCTGATTGAATTAAGCTTCATGGTGTTGTATGTTTCATGAACCGGCCGATGTACACCCTCGAATGCTAGATTGCCTAGCTCCTTCTTTGAAAGGTGTAAAGAATAGCACTTGTTATTCACCTCCCTAAAATGGTAGATATACTATGCCACCTTCTCCTATTTCTTCTGTTAGAGCGTGGTGAGGTCAGATATCTTCATCTCATTTTGCCCCTAAAAAATAAGTGGGAATAAAACAATCCTCCAACTATCTCCAGCTATTTTTAGACCCTTGTGCCAATGATGTGAACCATCCAAAAGCAAGTCCTTACAAGGACAAAGAGAATAGATGAAGCATTAGTAGTTGTGCCCAATTGGGCTAAGTATCAGCTCACATGCTCCACTGTGCTGGTGCTATCTTGCCCATTGAATTTGGAAACCTCAAGTAGCTGATCTTTTGTGGTAACAGGATCAAGCTGTACCTCTCTGGACACATCTTGGAGTAGCTGATTGCCTTTGTCTTTGGGACTATCCCAAACTAGTCACGTATAATGTCAGCAAGGTTGCCCGCTGACACAGATGCTCTGATCGAGTTGTCATTCTCTGTCCAATCGACATAGGTGGAATGCATGTCCCTCTTTGTTGCCTTAACAACCTTCTGGTACCTGATCCCTGCCAACTACTGATAGTTAGATTAATGCCATAGCCGACAATGCATAAGTCTATCCTCTCCTAAGGATAATATATCTTGCACTTGTAGCCTTTTGGGAGGGTAGTAGGGGGTGAATCATAGACGACGTAGTTATTAGCATCGCCTGTCATTGGCTAGAACAGGTATTTGGGCTTGGTCTTGATTGGCTTATCACCCCTGTTAAGTTGGAGCTGAAGGGGAAGATCTCTTTTTTGCCCCTAAAGGGGCCGAATTTGAGGCCCTGGGCATATATTGGCCTGACACCACTTCTTTGATGGTGTCAGTAATTAGACATCCTATGGAGTTCACCTAAGTTTCATGTTGTCGTACCATGGAATATGATATCATGCATTCCATCACTTGCCTAAGAGGCTTCGTCCTGTACCCGAACGGAGTAGAGACGTCAATGCCATCTAAAGCCATGTCAACGAGTGACTCTTCGATAGTCACTCGATGTTCTTCTTTTGGGTCCGCACATAATGCCTGACTAGCTTGTCCTTGAAATCTTTGAAAGTCTTGTCAAAGACTTGGTTATGTTGCTCATCAAGCTGATCATATATCATGGGATCCTTTCCATCCTTTAGATCTAGTTGTGGACCACTGGTGGTCACTAAAGAGTTGTTTTGCGAAGAAGGTCAGCGTTTATTAGCCTACTGAAATAATTCCGCAAGTACACAAAAACATGTTGTAGCTTTTTACCCAAGAGTATTCCAAGGTATTGAAACCCACGATGAACGAGAAGTAACTCAATGCAGAACAAATAGAACCGAACAGAAAAACCAGCTGTTGTAAAGATAAATGATAGAGCAGAGCAAGATCACTACTTTAAGTAAAACAATTTAACTTTACTGAACAAACTAATATTCTGCTTAATAGGTTTACTTAGAAACTGAAGCTGTAGAACCATTTCCGGGCACCAGAGTGCTGATAACCCAAACGAAAAAGGCGGGCGCTTCAGGACTCAGATATGCATCAATGCCTACTTATCTGAATGATGGGGTTGGACTGCACAGGACACGCACCCGCTGTCACTAGGTGGGACTACCAACCAAAACTGCGTGGGACAAGACAACTTCCAGGGTCAACTCTAGACTAGACATCACGTCTACACGGATGAGTTTACTAATAAACTAGTTCGAGGCTAGAGAAGCAAGCACAACTATATAGTTAAACTAAACAGAGCGCACTGGGTACCCGTAAACTACTAAGCAGAGAACTGAGTATGTAAATAAAGTTGGTATGAAATAAATAAAGTAGAGAGCAAGAAACTTTAATCAATCCTAGAAATAGAATAATCTTTCCTCTAAGATTAAGAGCTCCGAAATAGAATACAAAGGAAATTCCAACTCCTTCACTCTTCACCTCACTACTTTCTCTTAATACTTAGGTGCTCTCTTTATAATGCCAAGGGTGGCCTCACTACTATACTCTGCACACAATCACACTTCTATTCTATTCACTCACACTCTACAAGTGACCTCCCAGGGGTATTTATATCTAGTGAATGAAGAGGGGTACTTATAGAGCAGCTAGGTCTGTAGTTGTAGTAGGTCGGTGGCCGGGCTACCACATGAATGGCCAGGCGGCCATGCCAATGGATGGGTGGCCATACGATCCACCGCCTCACTTGATCCTTCAGTTGATATTGCTTCCACAAGGTCGGTGGCGGTTACTTGAGTCGGTGCACATGCAAAACGGGTAAAACACATGACCGGGCGGCCAAGGTAATGGCTAGGTGGCCACGTGTGTGATGCCCCTGGCATCTCAAATGCATTACATTGGCATCATTATCCTAATTGCATCATTTCATGGACATTTAATGTATAGGGCATGAGTGGGATAAGTAGTTTGAAGCAAATTAATCCTAGTTGCTCTGAAATTGCTTTGGTATCTGCCTTGTAGCTTTAATACTAATGTGAATTGGGAGAAACTTTATATACCAAATGTGTAGGAAATTTCATGTTGAACAACTTTGGTAATTGGTGCTTTGACATGTACAAATGTTTGCTTGGAGTTTTGGGCCTTTTTCTATCAACATGCAAAATCTGTTCAAACTAGGCCTGTCAAGCAAATTCAAATTTCTGGGAGATAGGTTCATTTTCATACAAAGCTTCATATAAGGAAGTTGTAGCTTATGAAATTCTAAACAACTTTGGTATATTTCACCTTGCATGAAAATGATCCTAAAATAGACTTATGGAATTTTTAATCTGCTGAGTGCTGTTGGTAAAGGCTGAGTCAGACTGTTCAAATTCAAATTTCTCCAAAAAATTTCAGTAGAACTTGATGCCAAGCCTATTGACAAAAATGTAGAGCATAAAGAGTTCTCCATTTCATTCAATTGGGGCTTTCTCAAATTCAGGCTCTAAATTGGTCATTTAAGCATTTTTCAGAGGCAAACAAAACTAGTCAAAATGTGTTTTCCTTTTTCCTCATTTTTCCTCCTTTTTCCCTCGCTGACATGTGGGCCCGCCGATCCGGTTGGATCGGCGCTGCCGAGCCGGCAGCCGCCTCGTGGCCGCCGGTGTACAGAGCCCCCCTCGTGACGTGGATCAGTCCCCTTCCCCCGGCCACGCCATAAGTGGAGACCGCGCCTCCTTCCCTCTCTTTCCCTTCCTTCCCACCTCGCTCGCATTCTTTCGGCCGCCATTAACAGAGCTCGAAAGCCGAGCTTGTGCCACCGCCTCTGCTCAATTCCGCGCCTCCCCATCACCGCGCCAGCCATCCACGCCCTTCCCTCCACCATTCCCCTCAAATCCCCGCCGACATTGGCCCTTCTCCGAGCCGTATTTTGCTGCCGAAGTTCCGCGCGTTTGAGCTTCGTCATCGGCCATTTCCGCGCTCTATGCCGCCGCATTTGTCGATTGGGCTTGGGGGTAAGAATCCCCACCACCTCATCTCCCTCTCGGACCCTCCGTGGCGAGCCGCCGTGCCCCGCGGGTCCGGTTCGGCCGTGCGCCGCCGCGCCTCCTCCCTCTGTGTCGAGAGGAGGAAGAAGGCAGGGAGGCAGATGACGGTTTCGCGATCTAGCCCCTGTCTTTCTTGGTTTTTACTATCTAACCCCACACACTATTCCTTGTGTCTTACAGATCTAACGAGCTAGCCCCTGAAAACTACGTATAATTACAAATCAGTCCTAGATTTGTTGCTTTTCGATTTAAAATCTATTTATTCTAGCTGATACTTTGGAAAATCACCAAAAATCACACAAAAATGCTAAAAATACAAAATCAGTTGCATTGTACTCCTATTGAGTGGATCTATTAAATAAGTATGATGGTGAAGTGATGAATGACAGGTTTGCCCCTGGAATGTTGTATGCATGCTAAAACTAAATAAATAGCAAAAGTCGGTTATATGGGTTCCAAAAATCTTGAAATGTTGTTGGTAGAACATATGTGATATGTGGATCTGTTGAAGAATTTTTGTAGCCCTAGCACTTGCTCCCAAATGCCAGATCTACCCCTAGGGTTAAATTTGTGCAATAAAAATGCATGGGAAATACTTACCACATGAAACTTGCTCTAAAAATTATACTGGATTTTATGAGAACACTTTGTGGTATATTTGGCAGGTAGAAAAAGTTTGAGAGTCTGCATGCAAGGTTTGTGGTGTGATTTGGAATTTACAAATTAATGCTTATTTAAATAGATAATAGGAAAGAGTGGCCTTAAACTGAAAAATAAATTCCAGGAAAAAGTATGGTGCTTTGTAGTTAACTTTAGGTTCCAAAAATTTTTTTTATGAATTTTATTGCCACGGTTTGCTATTGCAAGCTAAATAAGTTAAAATAATTATATGGAAAATAGATGTCCTATCAAATCTTGGATATTTTGAATGCTGATTTTTGTACATGAAGCTTATGCCCTGTTATGCTTACTATTAAAATGGGAATCTCAGAATCATTTTCTGCTAATTATAACAAATCCAAGAATTTAATAGCTAAGAAAAATTGCTGAAATTCTAGTAATTTATCTACAACACCTTAGTGGCTGAAATTTAGCCAGTGACCTTTTACTATAGAAGTCTTCATGTCAAAAATTGTTTAAGTGCATTGGGAATGGATTAACATCCAAAACTCAACTTGAGGGATTAAAACTAAGGGTGAATAAAAATTTGCTTAAGTGAGAGGTGGCAGACTTATCATGTATGCTTAAGTATTGCCTAATTAGGGTATGTCCACTTGCTGCGAGCTCTTGTGTTGTCACATGCGACGTATTAACCTACATTAGGTGATGGTTTGTATGATTTCTTAGTATTGAATAAGATTTGACACAAAAATGCATAACTCCACTTGTTGATTACGATTGATTACATTTCATCTGCACCATATGTATGCATTCGTATTTCCTTGCACTCATATTGCACTATGTCATGCATATAGATCCCGCGAGCGAGGAGCACCTGCAGGAGCAGCCGATAGTGTAGGAGCCAGAAGAAGAGCAAAACTTGGGGCATGAAGACCAGCAGCCGGTGCCCGACTTCGCTCAAGAGGCAGCTACTGAACCTAGTGAAGAAGGTAGTCAGAACCATGATTCACCGAGCCAATACAATGTTAATTGCTTGATATTTACGCATCCACATTAGGAGTTGACTGAAAACACTTGCATTAGATTCCTTGGCCGCTCTGGCCCTAACACCTATACTTAGGGTTTGTAGGACAAGTCTGCCTAGAATTTGCTAGGTACGAGTAGACACGGGTGAATGGAGTCACTCGTCATGTAGGTGATTTCAAAATGACAAAGATATTACTTTTACAATTATTACTTATGCACATGATTAAATGGAGACCGGGCGGAGATTTTATTTCAGTATTTACTTTTCATGATGTCACACTATGGACTCCGCCTGAGTCATTTAAGGCCCATCCGCTGTTTGCCTGCTGGTCGGCATAACATTGTTAGAGTGCTTATCTAGGTCGTGGGACCGGTGAAAGTCTTACCTGGACTCGTCCGGAGTTTTCGAGGTGCGCCCATCCACTAGATGGAGGCAGAAGGCTTGGGGGAGCTTTGTACTTATTGCAGGGAGATCGAGATGTCGACAGGCTCGCTATGGGAGCACAATCCGGGGATTAGGTAGGGGCGCTTTGAATCTTGGGACGAGGAAGGTGGAGATGGGGGTTATACGTGGGAACGCGATGGATACTAAGCATGTACCCCTAGCACGATAGTTATTTCCGGGATTAAAATCGATTCGAATCGCTAATGCCCACCAGGTGTGGGAATGCTGATATTGCATACGGGCAGCACAGTAACTACTTGAATATGATATAACTGTTACTCATGATTTTAAATATCACATGCTTGTATTGTACTGCTTACATTTCTGTAATTTATTATTATGTTGATGATTATATGCAAATGATGAAAACTTGTTACTTTATGTTGATTATATCACTGCTTAAAATCAATGGCTAATGATCCACTTGATAGTAAGCAAGCTTCGCGTCAACCGTAAACCAATCCATTAAGTCCTACTGAGTAATTAGTACTCAGGGTTTGCCCTCACATTTTGAGCGCAGGTATGGAGTTCCTCGTATGCACCTGTGCTGGAGGTGGTGCATGCATGCATCAGGGTTGATAGTACTCATGTGTGGCATAGGAGCAACATCGGTGGGCTCGATGTTGTTTCTTTTAATGCAAGTCTTTTGGATGATATCATGAATTTTGAACTTTAAATTTCCGCTGCGAGATACTTTTAAACTTGCCATGTGATGGCTCTATGTTGGAAGTTGTATTTTATTTTAAACTGGTTTGTAAACTAAATCTACTTATGCTATATTTCAACTGTCTGTGATGATATAACTGTTGTGGCTCCATCGATGGCTGAACGTGTCTGATGTCGGTTTATCTGGGTTAAGGTAATATCAGGAGCTTTTTGACTCTCGACGGACGACCGGGTTTAGTTTGGTATAATCACACTGCAAGCCAGAGGTGGCAGGTGTGCTTAGTCCGGATTAAATCGGCGGTTCCGCCACAACGTGTTCCTCTCAGATTGGCTGCATGTTGATCTCCTTGGATTCTAGTCCTTGTGTGATGGCTTTCTGACCCTTGGTTTCATTAGATTCCTGGTTATACGGTTAGATTTGTCTCATTTCGTGTTTCATTGCTTGCAGGTTGAAGACAGTGTCGGATTGCTTCCGTGACATGGCGGGGCAGCCATGTGTTATGCCCGGGCAACCATTGGTTTTGGGCTGACAGCTTGCCTAGGCCTCCTGGTACCTGGGATTGGTCGTGCGGCCAAAGGAGGTAGCCGTGCAGCCATATTGTATTGTATGGCAGGGCGGCCATAGGTGATGGCCGGCTGGCCATGAATTTTTGGCCTTGTGCCTCTGGTGGGCTGTCCAGCGTGGATGGTGGCCGAGCGGCCATGGTGGATGGCTAGCCGTTCATGCTCATTTGCATGGCTGCCACACTCTCATCACTTTGTCTTTGTTTTGCTCATTCCTTCGTCATTTTAAACGTGACAAGCTTTTGCATGGGCGACAGCCCAACCCCCGAATCAACGAAGTAGTGAGTCAGCAAGGCGGACAACAGTCCAGCCCCCGAGTCGATGGAGCGGTAAGTCGGCAAGGCGTGTAGCATCCCAGCCTCCGAGTCGATGGAGGGGTGAGACGGCAAGGCGGGCAGCAGCCCAGCCCCCGAGTCGACGGAGCGGTGAGTCGGCAAGGCGGGCAGCAGCCCAGCCCCTGAGTCGACGGAGCGGTGAGTCGGCAAGGTGGGCAGCAGCCCAGCTCTCGAGTCGACGGAGCGGTGAGTCGGCAAGGCAGGCAGCAGCCCAACCCCCGAGTCGACGGAGCTGTGAGTCGGCAAGGCGGGCAGCAGCCCAGCCCCCGAGTCGACGGAGCGGTGAGTCGGCAAGACGGGCAGCAGCCCAGCTCTCAAGTCTCCGAAGTCGACGGTGTAGCATAAAGCAAACTCCCTCTTTGCATTCCGAGTACAGCGAAGGCATAGAGTATCGGTGGGCCAGATCGACTGCCCCGTATAAAGGGTTTAGAGTTACCCTGTTTTTAAATGAGCGAGAGCATATAACACCAGTCTGTAGGTCACGACCTAAGCTGATTGCCCCATAGTGAGGGATCCGATTACTCCCTATAATGAGTTAGCGCAGCCATGTAACACCAGAGAAAGGCTGGACCACGACCTAAGCTGATTGCCCCCTGAAGAGGGATACGATTAGTCCCTATAATGAGTTAACACAGGCATGTAACACTAGACAAAGGTCGGACCACGATCTAAGCTGATTGCCCTTTGAGGAGAGAAAGATGACACCCTTAAATGAGTACGTGAAGGGCATGTAACACCAGCTGTAGGTCGGAACTTGACCTAAGCTGATTGCCATCGTGGGGAGGGATAGAGGACACCCTTAAATGAATACGCGAAAGCATGTAGCGCCGGCTGACCAGACCGACTGCCCCGTTTTACGGTGATCGTATAGAGTCCATGATGCCCGTTGTCGTATGTACAGATCTAGGTGCATAATGCACGGTTTGAACGACCAGAAATATTCTGAGTAATAAGAAACCTCGAGCGATACGGAAATAATCTAAATGATCTGAAGTAACGTGACTAATTCAGAAATAATGATGCTGAAATAATATGAATGATCCGAAATAATGATCCTGAAATAAATATGAATGATCCGAAATAATACGAATAATCTAGAGTTGATCTGAGTAATTTCAAGTGATCTAGGACGAGTGACCAGAGACGAGTGATCAGAACTGGTATGAATAAATCAGAGATGATGCAGGTGGCCCAGTGATCCAGAAACAATATGACTAATATCCATAGTCCGGGTGATCCAGAAATAATATGAGTAATTCGGAGAAAATATGACCGGTTCAAAAATAATTTGAGTGATCCGGAAAGAGTTCGACTGATTCAAAAATAATCCAACTGGAATTCGGCGGCCCCGAGCATAAGCCGTAAGCAGACGAGTGACTGAGATAATTTTCTTGGAACGATAATCAAGGAATAACCTGAGTAGTATCTTTTGCAAAAAAAATACTCGATAATTGTAAATAACACTGGAGCGATATATCGAGCTAGTCGGATAGACAGAAAAATAATAGCATTATTAAATGCATAATATAAATATTGAAACGACTTAGCTGTTAGAGCACACCGACTAGTTTGGAGTAAGCCCGAGTAATAGCTGTTAGAGCACGCCGACTGATTTGGAGTAAGCCCAAATAATTTGGAGTAAGCCCAAATAATAATGAACGGCCCTCTAGTGTATGTCGTGCAGAGTCGGCTGAGATTGAAAATAAATCGACCGGAACTGGAGTTAGTGAAAATAATAGAAATCGCCCTTTGTACAAGGCTTCTCGTATTGGATTTGTCCTGCCATGGTACAGCTGAACTCTGACTCGTGTCACCCGATAAGAAACGCGTTTTTTTAGCAGAATTGATTCAATCTTGACTCTTAGCCAGGGCAACGTTGAGCCAATCTGACTTTCTATGCCTCGTGTTGCACAATAGGAGCAGCTCATCTTGATATGTGCGTCAGCCCCAGTCTCCGATCGATCTGGACTGCAATCTAGGCTCCATGCTCTCACGTGGTCTGGCGACGGGAGAAAATAGGAAGGCACAGCCAACTGCTGATCGGAACACAAACCACCTTGACTCGGAATTGAATTCCGTCTTGAGCCCGTAACGTAAGCACAGCGCAGATTGGATCGCCGCCGCCGTCATTGATGATTCTGAACTAAACACGAACACCACCGATCTTGCCTCGATGACTATCTGATGATAATACCGGATGATTACACGCCGGTTGCTATTGTACGGCCATAGAGTTAGCGATGTTGTTGAAGCAGACGCTCCTACTTGATGCACCACACGATTTATAGAGGTTTGAGCCGCGAAAAACGTAATACCCTACGTCTTATTTTGTGGCGATGGTCTGTATTGCTCATTAGATTACAATAAGGGCGTATGAAGTTGAAGGATGTTGTATCTGAGGATGAGATCTGGTGGAGGTTGAGCGGATCTGCTGTATCTTGCTTGGGAGGGATTACTGGTCAACCTTATATAGTTCGGCGTGATTTAGGTTACAAGTCGGTTTTCTAAAAGAGTCCTCGTCTTGTGTGCTAAGGTGTTTGGCACCTCGGGCCCAAGTCAGTCAGCCGGCTCCTTTGAGCCCTCCGTCGGTCCATGTAGAGAATACGTTTCATGAGGACCCAGAGGATATCTATCCCGGGGACAAATCCTGTCATGTCAAATGTAATCACAGAAAATTTTTGTTATGCTGGAATTAAAATAAATACTCCCTTTGGATTCAAATGTTTGTGATGGTTCACTTTCTTCACGTATTCAAAAGAATTTATAAATTATTGTTTATTTTGTGACGATTAGTTTTATCGTTAAAAGTAGTTTGAACATGGTATATATATTTTTATTTATGTCTAATTTTTTTTAATAAGACCAATGATTCAAAGTTGCAAAAAAAAAAGTGAACCGCAATAAACATTTAAAACTGGAGGGAGTAGAAAGCAAGCAAAGAGTAATGAGATTATGTCAGTTTTCTAGTCTACCGGGCCTTGTGTTTTATTAAGCTTGAGCCTTTTAGGTAAACTAGTCAAAATGTCCCGCACATGACTAAATAAAAATATTATTAAATTTTATTAATTGCAATATCTATTTAAGTAAAAAATAAAGGTGTAATGTAAGTTCATACGAAATATTACGGTAGAAATTTTCTTTTATCATCATGATAAATAGCTGTTAATTAAAACTTATATTACTCATGGATAAACCATGTGGATCTGGCAGAGTCTGCACGTAGTCAACAAAGTTTGAGTTTGCATGCTATGCACATGCGATATTTTGTATCTAAACTAATAAATGACCATGCAAAATAAGTACGGTCTTATACATGCAACTATTAATTTTCATCATGTACCCATCCATGTGTGATTACAATTATTAATTATTAATTTGTGATTATAATTTTTAACTTTCCATGAGAAAAACAGAAAAAATTGATAAATTATAATTATTTCCATCTGCAAAAACAGGAAAAAAAAACAAAATCCTCAGATAAAATCAGCCCAGCCCATGAAATCAGCCCACTCAGCCCAGCCCACCGGCACCCTCCTTTATCTAAACCGTTCATTCCAATCTGACGTGTCACGCCACCCCGCCCCCATCGACGTCGGATCTGGCGGCCTCCTCTTCCCCCGCCCCCTTGACGTAACCCTATCCTTCCACTCGGGCAGCTGCCCAGCCGCTCTCTCTCTCTCCACTTAGCGAACGGAGCGGCGATCCCTCTCCTTGTCCTCATCCTCCACCATCGCCCCTTTGCTCGCAGTGTTGGGAGGGAGGAGAGGGCACCGGATCTGCCGCATCCACCAGGCCCCCATCGACGTCGGATCTGGCGGCCTCCTCTTCCCTTGCCCCCTCGACGTAACCGGGGGGTGGGAAGGGCACCGGATCTACCGCCTCCACGCCCCCTCGATGTCTGACGCCTTCCCGCCCGCGGCCAAGCCACCTGCCCCTCTGCTCGCAGCGTAGGGGGGAGGGAGGGGAGGGCACCGGATCTACTGCCTCCACCAGGCCATCATCTTCCTCCCCCTGTTGCCAGCATGAAGACGGGTGGATCCCCGTCTCCCTCTTACCTGCGATGGCTGGGCTGAGCTCAAGCTGTGGCGACCAGATCAGCCTCTGCCCGAGCCGCCGCCCGCTCTTTCTCCGACTCCGACGTCATGCCTGCGCCCTTCTAGAGCCCGGATACAGCCGGCCGCTGGTTCCTTCGGCCCGTCGAGATCTGCCTTTCTCTGGTAGTTCTTTGTTTCTCGGTGCTATGAGGTCCACGAGCACCGATTATGAGTTGGCATAATTCGAGTTTAGATGGCTATGTGGTATTATTTTCTTTGTTAAAGTACGATACAAAATTGATGCATTGTGTTTGTGGTTTTTTTGGCCCGTTATGGTTCTCGTGTTGATTTTTGATCCAGAGGCCTGCTTCGTCGTGCACTACGTGGTTCATGCGTTGTGTTTGTGTTTTTTTGGCCTGTCATGGTTCTCATGTTGATTTTTGATCCGGAAGCCTGCTTTGCCGTGCGCTACGTGGTTCATGCGGTGGGTAGAATAATCGGTGGAAAAAATCACTGCGAGAAATCTTCGATGCATGGCAGAAACGCGTTTCTGCTGGTGCGGAGTAAGGTTTTTCATGTAACGTTGTGGACCGATATTGGTCTTTGTGAGGACATGTAATAATTAGCCATTAGATCTCTAATCTGGTTTATATGTAACGGTGGAGATATAGGGTGGTTAGAAAAGCTATGAATAAAGCTTATTTAAATAAAACTTGCTTTTTTATAGAGCAGATAAATAAATAAATAGATGAGAGAGCAATTGGCGACACATGGCTATCCGCGATAGTATCCCTATGTTTCATCCTCTGTAACCATATTTACATGTCCCTAAAAAACTTAGGTCCCCTAAATCATTTTCTGCAGCAATGATGTCCTTCAAGTCACATCATCTACTTATATTTTTATATTTTTTAGTTTCTTCTCTCCCACCGTCGCCGCCCCGGCTACTTGCCCCAGGTCTGAGCTCCTCGTCGTCGTCCTCCGCCACGCTGCGCGTGCGCCATCCACTGTCGCGTCCTCACCTCGCCGTCGCCGGCAGTCGCGACCGCGCCGAGCCGCCCACATGCAGCCGCTTGCGCCGTCGCCGACAGCCGCAACCGCACCGCGCCGGCAGCAGTGACACGCGTCGTCGGCAGGCAGCCGCGTCCGCGCCGCACACCGCTGTCCGCATCTCGCGAGGCCACCGCCGCCTGGCCCCAACTGCTTGCCCCGCCGCCTGGGCGCCCCCGCCGAGGCCACGCTCGCCTCCACCGCCATCGGCACGCCCCGCCGCCCGTGCACGCCTGTCGACGCCTCGCTGCCGCCGCGCGAGGCCGCAGCCCCGGAGACGCCCGCGCAAGGACGCGCCTTGCTGCGTGCGCTGAAACAGCTCGCCGGCCGGCCGTGTGCTGGCCGAGGCCGCGCTGCTGTCCCACACTGCTGCGTCCCGAGCGCCGCCGTCCGCCCAAGCCACGCGCAGCTGGTGTCGCCGTGCCACCATGCCAAAGCACCTCCTTGATCGTCTTCAACAGCAAAGGGAGAAGATACGGGATGGGTCTCGGCCCTGCAGATTTCGGGGAAGCTTGCCTCGCTCGCCACAATAGCGGTTCCTTTACCGGACACCGCTGCAGAGGAATTTTTGTCATTGCTCCCGTATTTTGCCGGTCCGGGATGGTTTATTTACCGGCGGTCGGCCACCGCGGCGCACAGCCTTATAAAGCCAAAACTACCGTTGTAACCTTTTCTTTTTCCTACGAAAAAGAGAGTAGCGTTTAGCAGCACAGCGCAATGAGTGGACCGGTGGTAACCAAGTCCTCACCGGTGGTGGTCGTCCCATCGGAGTCGGAGAAGACGGCTCCGCTGGCTGGCGACACGGTCGCCCTCTCTTCGTTCGACATGTGCATGCTTCCGTTTCCGACGAGACTGCTGCTCGCGTTCGACTGCCCTATCCACGAGCCCGCGGAGACGATAAGGAGGGCCCTGTCTCTGGCACTGACTCACTATTACCCCGTCGCCGGCCGCCTGGACGGCGGGGGCGGCATCGCGTGCACCGGCGAGGGCGTGCCGTTCGTGGGAGCGAGGGCAAGCTGCGCGCTGGGCAATGCCATGGCCACGCTGCAGCAGATGGACCTCACCATCAGCTGCCCCGGCGTGTTCTGCCGCGACGTCGTTGACCCTTTGCTGCTGGTGCAGGTGACGGAGTTCTCGTGCGGCGGGTACGTCGTCGGGGTCACGTGGAACCATATCCTGGCCGACGGCGCGGGGATGGGACAGTTCCTGAGCGCCGTGGGGGAGCTCGCACGAGGAGTGTCGCCGCCGTCCGTCGCCCCGGTCAGGCACTGGGACGAGGCGCTCCTGCGCCTCCCCTCCTCGATGGTCGCAGCGCAGAGGTCCACGGCGGCCGACAGCAGCGCGCCGCCCCGGCGCCTGGTCCGCCGCGACATCGCCCTCCCGTCGAGCCTGATCGCCCGCATCAAGGGCGAGTCCGGCTGCACGGTGTTCGAGGCCGTCACGGCGGTGATCTGGCGGAGCCGCGCCCGCGCGACCATGTCCGGCGACCCCGGCTCCCCCGCGCCGCTCACCTTCCTGTGCAACGTGCGCGCGCGGGTCGGTGTCTGCGCTGGCTACTACGGCAACTGCGTCGTCGGGCAGGTGGTGCCTGCCACGAGCGGCGCGGTGGCGAGCAGCAGCATCGCCGGCCTTGCCCGCCTCATTAGGCGCGCCAAGGAGGACGTACCGGACCTGCTGTCCAGGCTCAGCGCCGGCGGCGAAGCAGCAGGCGCCGGTGGCGGAGGAGGGCCGCAACCCGAGTGGTACAGCGGACTCGGCGTCATAAGTTGGATGAACCTTGGTATCGACGCCGCGGACTTTGGCGGTGGCCGGCCGTCGCGGGTGATGTGGCACGAAGAGCTCGCACTTTTCCCGAGCTGCATAGTGTGCCCACCGTGCAAGGGGGGAGCGCTGAACGTGTCCTCGCTGTGCGTGAAGCCGGAGCACAGCGACGCCTTCCTCGGAGAGGTCACCAAGTTAAGCCATGGTGGTCTTGTTTGACGTTAATTGAGTGCTTCCTTCCTTATTTTGATCATCGCATATCCAGGTTTATTGTTTGGCAATCTATCTGTCTATCTATCTCTGTATCTATGTAATATAGTCCGTAAATGTGTCTATCTACGTATCTTTGGCACAACATCAGTGTGATGCAACAGTGAAAATCAAGTTGTGTGATGGTCTGTTTGTTCATATTTCTACATTTATCATAGAAATGCTACAGCGGTCTCTGTGCGTTTGCGGAGTAAAATCCGGCAGGTTAAGAGCCGCCAACAATTGCTACTGCTACAAAGAATTGGGAAGATTTATTACAAGTTCGTGTTGCTCAACTGGTGATCTGTTTGTTGTCTTGAAATGAAATCAAGCCAAAGTACTTGTTTCTGTGAAGAAAATTGACCCTAAGTCTTGTACTTATTTCCCAAATATGATTTTGGTGGTTCAGGTGACAACACGTACCATTGTGACTAATTTGTGTATAAGTGTTTTTGTATAAATTCCAAGGTGCAAGAAGAGAACTTCGGGAACAAACACCTCAAAAAAGTTCTAAAAGATTACAATAGAGGACCCAAGACTTCCCCAAAGTCAATAGCGTGTGTACAACACGACGGTCCCACCAAGAGGTCCGCAGAAGCCCCATCGAAAGCTCTAGATAGAAGAAGGTGAAGATTGAAGATTCAAGACTCTGTGCGAATTACACACATTGGATGGTCTAATGGTGCATCGGACCATCTGAACAGCGAAGAAGAAAAAGACCAATTCCTGGTGCGTCAACGCATCGGATGGTCCGATGCTCCATCGGACGAGTTGGACAGAACATTCAACAAATGCAAGACCACGCCGTTCCACCATCGGACGGTCCGATGATCTCAACGGTCAGCAAAAGTTCCAATGGTTGACTCCAACGGCTAGTTGGGAGTACGCATCGGACGGTCCGATGGTCGCAGTCAGATCAAGTTGCTCCCAACAGCTAGTTTTGAAGCTTGCCTTATATATATCCCCTTGGCCGGTGTCACGCCCAGTTCTCGTTGAACGTGTCCTCGCTGTGCGTGAAGCTGGAGCACGCCGATGCCTTCCTCGGAGAGGTCACCAAGTTAAGCCAGGGTGGTCTTGTTTGACGTTTATTTTGAAATCAACCAGCCAAGAGAGCTGCCGATTATATTGATATAGAAGAAAATCCCAGACTGAGCAACAAACAAACAACACACCACTCAACTCAACACACCACACAACTCAACTGGCCGGTTCAATTGGGACTTTAACAAGGCACAACACTCATCACTGAGACAAACCATGGACCCAACTCAGACAAGACGCGAGTTTCCAAAGTGACACTTCCAACGAGAAGCGCGACGCCATAGGCGCCGCCGCCACTCGACCCTATGGTCAAGGTTTTCACTGCCAGAACCTGTGTACAAAGGGAATAGGGGTGGAACGACGATGCTTTTAAAGAAGTGAACGGTGTCCGGAGGCGTCGCCATCGTCAGCCAAATGAACTGGCATGGCTTTCGCCACCACAACCAATCCCACTGCACACTGAAAACTACGAACAAACCCCATGTCCAACGCTATAGATGATGAAGCTCCAGTATCAAAACTGCCAGCAAACCAAGAGGCATAGACCGCACTACAACAAGAAGGCCACCGCCATGCGAGACCTCCCGCCACAGAGCCACTGCTGCCTGGCACCTAAACCGACGGAGTAAACACACCAGATCTAGGGTCCTGTGAGGCCGCCTCGCCACACGCAGGGGCCTCGCCGCTTTTGCTGTTGGACCCCACACTCTTACGGGGCCTCGCCACATCCGTCTCTGGCCACCAGGAAGAGGATCTGTTTCTCGAATTGCCGTCGGAAAGAAGAGAAGGCCGCCCTGCCCCACGAACACCGCACAACCAAACTGCCACCGGAACTCCGAACCACCACAACACAGCCACCCGAAGGTCACCCAAGCACGGCCGCTGACATCAATGCCGTCTGCACCATCTTCCGAAGTCCTACACCAAAGCAGCCACCGCTAAGCAGGGCTAACTACACAGTCCACTGCAAGCAAAGCTGTAACACTTGTTGCCATTGCAAGCGTCGTCTTCCACCGCACTCCCTCACCACACTCGCAACTGCCAAGCAGGGCAAGTCATCGAGGCTCACTTTGCGAGCAGTCATCGAGCATTCAACAACCTTGATGCCAACCACCGAAGGCACCACTCTGTCGCAGGTAGCGGCGCCTTGCCTCGTCCACGCACCCTGGCCACCACCTAATTTTGATCATCGCATATCCATTTTTATTGTTTGGCAACCTATCTGTCCATCTATCTCTGTATCTATGTAATATAATAATCCGTATATGTGTCTATCTACGTATCTTTTGCACAACACCAGTGCGTTGCAACAGTATAAATCAAGCTGCGCGATGGTTTGTTTATTCATATTTCTGCAATGATAGTAGATACTAGGTATATGTCTGTGCGTCGCTACGGGAGGAGATTTTTTTTTCAAATTCATTCGTACAAGAAGTAAAATCATCAAGTGCAAAAACAATAGAATTAAATTCACATTCTACAAAAGAAAGAACAATATGTAGTGGACCATTTCTCGTTGTTATTTATAAACAATTTCTTGTTGTTCTTTAACTCCCATCTCATGGTAACAAAGAGAAAAGTTGATGACAAGCCATGCTCTCTGAGCATTAAGGTTGTACACAAATCAAAAGGCACTTGTGCAAAGCATCATTGTTCCAAGAAAAGCGACAACAGAACTACAAGAGTAAACAACAAATGCGTTTGGAGATTGCATACAAGACTTCACGATTGCAACGTGTTCGCAGTTCACTTTATACAATGCTGGCATTCACCAAAGGAAGAGCATGTAAATATAGTTAGTCAAGAGTTATTATCACAGAAAATTAGCCAAAAAAAAACGTATTTGGCAAAAGCAAAATAAAACAAAAGAAAAAGAACAAATAAGTTTTTTTTGAGAGGAAAAGAACAAATAAGTTAATTGAAGAGCAACGTCCTTCACACAAGCTATAAGCTGGGCACATTCACATGGCAAGCTGGCATGTAAAAATAAAAGACAAGCTTGCACCTCGATGGTAACTGACCTTGGCTTTAGAAATAGTATAATCCTCGTGCTGTGCTGCAGCAAGAAGAAAAAAAAATCAAACCGGAAGCACTATAAGTTTATAGAGGCATTTTACAGTGGTTGGAATGGTACCCACCGGTACCAAGTGGTACCAGGCGGTACCCTTTGTTTTTTATTTTTTATGGCTGAATTTTTTGAATAATTAAACAATTATTGGTACCCGGCCCACCATTTTGGGTACCGGGTCCACCTATTTGGTACCACTTGGTATCGGTATCGTGGTACCATATGTTTCTAAAGCGTTAGATCTCGCTTGATGGACGGCTCTCATTTTTTTCAACCACCATAAAAATTGTAAAGTTTATAATGTGAGTCTTGGTGGCTTATGCCAATAACTGAACAACACGTAGGTTTCTCGCTCAACGGCTGATGGATTGAAGATGTGATCTGATCGACACATACAGATTGTGGCTTGGCTTCTTGGGCAGCAACAGGGAGACAATGCTTATGTTTGGCATGGATAATTGGATACCCTGCAGATGCAGACAATGCTTAGCTTTCTTTTCTTTTTCTTACATCCAGATTGAGTGAAAGTAAAAAAATCCAAAATAAGGCACAAACATTATTTGACTCAAACAATAACATGAAAATGAAATTGAAAGTACCCCTTATAGCCCCAATTGAATTGGTCAGGTTGTATTTCTCTTACAGTTAGGTGATCAGTTCCAGCATAAGAGATTCAATAAAAGTAGTAATGATCATTGCGTGATCGACAATGAAAACCATGCATTGTCTTCCAGCACTTAAAGAGAGCGAAGTTAGAAAACTGAATTAACTTGGATGGTCAGAAACCAAATGCATAGTTTTTACGTAATCCTGACTTCATGAACTTAAAAAGATTAAAGAAAAAGATATGAGTTAGTACATGCTATAAAGTTACACATAACACAAGGATAACGTCAGAATAAAAACAGAATTTCGAATTGAATCATTTTTTATTGCTCAAGAGTCGTATCTCCGATTGCCTTACTTTTGCATTGCATCACCGGCAAGGAGGCACTTGCCTCCGACTCCTGCACTCCCATCCCCAGCCATCAGGCAAAAAAAAAAAAGAACAGATTGCTGTGTCATCAAAAGGCCAATGTTTAGGCAGTAGCGGTTGAAGTGGTTGAAGACGAACTGTGCTTACACTCGAGTAACTTGTAGGAACTCTGACATGTAGTTGCTCTGCCAAATCGGCCGGTTGGACACACCGCCTCACTGTAAATTCTAACCGATATAAAACAGCAAGGATAAGTATTCTATCTGTTAATGACATGAGTAAGAGTGGAAACTGTAAATAAAATTAGCCCTGTCATATTAATATTTCATGTCTGAACCGAATAAGTCTATAAGTAGCTGTAACTTTTATGTACATGCATTTCAAGAAACAAATATGCACATATACCCTTTTTAAATCACATTGACGATGATATAACCAGAGAGAAAAATAATGGTTCCTTCCTGGCTTCCTGGTGACCTCTCTGTTGTGATTCCATCAGCCATTGCCTTAATGTGCCACGGCTATCAAGGCCGATCATAAGACGCCAAGGACCTCGCAAGAAGCATATTTTACCGAGCAAGCGACCGCATCTCATCAACTTAGGACAAAGACTTGCTTGGAATAGTGGAGGTTTCCTTCTTCTACGGACAAAAGTCAGCCCGGTCCATATGATGCCACTCTTGCCGACGACACATGCAGTGTCGGTATCCGGTAATCACGCCAACATAGCACAGCCTGCCCGGCTGCCCCACATGACGTTCTACGTCCAACCACCATACAGGCAGTTTTTTTAAGATAACCACATGGATGGGATGGAGCATATTCGGATGTCGATCTGCGTGGAGAACAAATTGATCCTTACCGAGTACAGGACGAACGCTGAAAAAAGGACGATGCACATGCTGAGCCACCAGGCATCACTTGTAGAAGTGATGATATATTCTTTTCGAAAAAGTCTATTTCGTAAGGTTATACTAATCAAGTAGTCTAATTTTCAATCGTGAACTACGAAACCGGTCATCAAGCACCTTGAACTATAAAAAACCCGACAAACATAATAAAATTTCATTTATTCTCTAAAAATTCATAAAAATATAAAATCTATACCGGATTTTTGCTAAAAATATAATACGTATACTTGCGATCTATTTGGAGTCATTTTAACTTTTTGTATTTATACATTTATTGTTTTATTGCTCTAAATAAAACATGAGAAATATGAATAAATTAATTCCAAATAATCCCGAGTAGAGAACTATTGCATAGACTATATTTTTAGAAAATATATGGTACAAGTTTCATATTTTATTAAATTTAAAATGAATTAATTATAAATTTGTAGATATAAAATAAGACATTATCGTATCTTAAAAATCGAAAACCACCTTCATAACCAGATAATGGTCAACTTTGTCTTGTTTCTAATTAATAGTTTGAGGTGCTTAATGTCCGATTTTGTAGTTTAGGGAAAATTGAATGACTTAGATAGTTTGAGGTTGTGAAAAAGGATTTTCCCCTTTTTTTATATAAGGGGAGGTGATGATATTGGATTTGGATTGTGGGACCTGTACATGGGCTATCTGATCTGTCCAAAAAAAAAAAAAAACTGACCCAGTCTCCACCTTAGGTTTTATCTGGTGTGATTTTTGATATTGGATCCACATATAGATCTGGCCCTAATTAATAATCTACACAAGCTAGTTGATTGTACCTTGAACAAACATATTATTCAATTTCCTTAAAATTTTAAGACCTGAACCGTACCCAATATTTTAGTTTGAGTGTGGATTTTAATAGGGGCCACTACTGTACAAAGTTACCTTGAACAAATTTTGGTGGAATTCCTAAAAATACTTAGGTTTTGCGTTTGGCTTTTGACGTGGCGTCCACATATGGATACAACAGTGCTAGTCTATAAAAAACAGTTTATTGTCCTTTTGACTCATCACCATCAATTTTGAATCGCTTCGTTAAAGTATTAAGGTGGGAGCGTGATATTTTAATTGTAGAGTCCAGAATTTAGCATACTGCCCGTTATGTAGCGCGCTATATATACTGGAGTATTTTTGCTATTATTGACATCTTGGATGAACTTGGATTTTAAGGACTTGGACGCAAGGGATGAAATTAACCATTACACGTTGAATAAACGACAAGTCGACAAGGTACTTAACAAGAAGTATCTTCCCCTGCAAAGGACGTACCGCATCTCATTAACAGACGTGCTTGGAATATTTGCACAAGAATCCTGACATGTAACTAACTAATACTGTAATAATTAATCATTTGAGTAGTTTTTAGCAGCCAGCTGTATAATGTCGTAATGTCGATACACAACACACGTACTCAGCCAGCTCAAGCCAAACCAAGCCACTCCTCTCGACCCTCGAGGACACATATCCGGTGTTCGCAGATCACATCAACAAAATTAGCACAGCCTGTACCAGTGTACCGTGACATTATATCCAGAAAAAAAAATGAACTGCACGTCAGCTCTTTAGCATCTAGGAGCATGCTTTGGTTGGATGCCCATTTTTTCTATGCCAAAATTTGGTCAAATTTGACCATGTTTGAATTGATATCAAATTTTGACCACATGAGATAAAGTTTAGGAATACAATCCACACGAGAAGATGTATAGGATGAGACAACAAAAAAAAAAAAACTAATGGCTTCCTTCGATTGTGTATGACCCTCTCTATCTTGGGCGGACATTTGACTATTCGTATTGTTTAAAAAACTATGTTGATTTTATTCATTTCACTATGATTTGTTTTATCAAAAATGGTAGCAAGGGATAAAAGCGGGATAGATATTTTGGACCACGAAAGTATCGCCGGCTACGTTGGCTGGTGAAGGTTGTGTTACTTATTGTCGGCTAACCCTAAACCCAACGCAATAGTTGAGTCTCGTTGCGGACAGGTTGGGTTATTAGAGACCATCCTTAGAAAAAATTTCTATCAGACCCCGGCTCAGAGGCCTTGTATTTAAGTCGAGGGAGTTTCTTGCCACACACAGAACAAGCTAGCCACTCGTATGATAAGGCAATTCCAACCCAAGCCGACCAGAGAGAGATGCTGAAGATGGAGCGTGGGAGGCGTTCATGAGCTGTTAGCTGATTACGTAGTTCCTAGCTAGCTGTTCTCTTGTTACCGTCCAAGCTTTGGCCGTCAGCGCCTTCGCGGATTGCTTCTATGTACATGTACCGGCCGCAGGATGAGCTTGTATATCTCTTCCTGGCCACATCACACAGGTCATTTGCGGGAACCGTGTGTGTGGCACGGGTGATTGATGTGAGCGAGTGGTGCTCGGCCGGGGGGGCACGAAACCGCTTTTGAATGCATGTACGTAGAAGTAGACCGCGAAGGCTCAGATGGCCAAGGCCACGACGGTAGAGAGAATGGCTGTGAATGATTCAATGAACTGCTGCTGCCTTTGATGAACTAGATAGAATTGTGAGGAATAGCGAGCGGTCCTGGCTTGGGGCTGGCCGCTGGCGTATCGCCGCCTCAGTGGTCTCTGCATCTCCCCCCGCCCCAGCGCGTCTCTCTCTCCCTCTCTTCGTGGTGATAGACGTAGTACAGATAGTAGCTACCGGTTCGATGATGATGGTATTCGATCGATCTGGCCATGGCTTCGATTATTCCGATCCCCCGCCCCTATGCTCTGTTTTGGGAGATGCGTCGGGATTCACTTTGGTTGCAATAAATAGGGGCACCATATATATACCATTTGATCTTCCTCCAGGTGCTTGTCGTTCTGGGTCCATTCTTCATCTTGTTCCAGGACATGAATCGCTGCCTCTTACTGTTGACGGTCATTATTTTCTCATTTCGACCGTCAATTTCTTGGCGAATAAACGGGGTATAGATAAAGTTCTATGCATTATTTATCTAACACTAACGAATTACACGAGTTTTGGTGGTTCTCGATGTATCATAGGGAGATGCTCAAATTCCATGCAAGACAAAATCATTTGGAGCAGGAGAGAATTCTCGCACAAAGGGCTTGAGATATGAATTGCAAATAACATTGCAAAGAGCTCGTCGAGATAATCAAAATGGAGTTTTGGTTCACTCAATTTGGAGTCCGGATGCAAAAGTTATGGCCATCGCAAGAATTAACAACATTGAGAGGAATGGTCCATGGCCGCCCGGCCATCTCCCATGGTTGCCTGGCCGTCACCTTGGCTTCCCGGCCACAACATATGGTTCCCTCAACATAAAGTTGAACGCAGGAGCTTGTCACGTTCAAATAACGAAGGAAACGTGGAAAACAAAGGAAGAAACCAAGTGTGGAGGTAGCCGGCCAAGTTACACGGCCGGCCAGCCATCTCCTGTGGCCGCCCGACCATCCCACATGGCTGGCCGGCCACTCACTATGGCCGCCCGGCCAAGTCTAGCAGCCAGGAGGCCCAAGGAGCATTTCAGCCCAACGTTGATGGCCGCCCAACCATGCCATGATGGCAATCCGACACGTCCTTCAACCTGCATGGAAAGAAACATAATTTGAGTCAAATACAACCGTGGGATCAAGTATCCAATGAAATGAAGGGTCAGAAGGCCATCACACAAGGATTGCAATCCAAGGGAGACAGCATGCAGCCAATCCGGGAGAAGCACGTGGCCGCCCGGCCATAAACTTGGCCGCCCGGCCATGACTTTTACCCGTTTCGCACGAGCACCGACTTTGGCAACCATCACTGACTTTGGGGAAACATTTTCAGCCATTGGATCAACAAAGGCAGTGGATTGGATGGCCGCCTGGCCACCGACATGGCCGCTCGGCCATCCACGTGGCTGCCCGGCCAACCGACTTACCTTCCCCACCGACCTTCCCACTCCTATAAGTAGAGCGGCCTCCCCCACTCTAAAAATGTACCTTTCACCATGTAACTATCTTTCCGTCTCTAGGAGGCGCCCCGTGGGTGGTGCCTCCACTCTAAAAATAGTGTTTGGTTTGGAGTTAGAGAAGGTCTGCTATATCAGAGTTGGTCGAAAGTATTCAGTAATGTCCAACTGCTTATTCTTTACATTACCTTATGATATATGACTTAATTATGAGCATTAAAGGTCTACTTTTATTATCTTTGTCTCTATTAGTAATTCGATAGGTGTAGTTGCATTTTCCTTTTGGTCCACCACATCGAAGCCTGAGCTATGCTAAACTAGAATTGATTGATCATTGTTATGCTTACCGGTGCTACAATTCACCCCAAGACTTAGACGCTAGGCTCTAGTTAGTTCCTCTCCTCTAGCTAAGGACGACACGTTTGTAGCGTGTCATCCTCTCCATGCAGATTTGCTTGGTAGCCCCACTCGGTGACAGCGTATAGTGTGCCTGTGTATCCTAGGCCCGTCGTTCGGGAGGCCTGTAGGCATTAGCTAGATTCTCCTTAGGTGGCCAACTATCTACCCCATGGGCCCACGAGAATGCTAGAATTTCGCTCGACGTAAGTTTGTAACTATGTTGAGATCCTTTTGACCTTTAGCACAAATAGCTCTTGTATGCTAGCAGAGATAGAAGACCATACCGCAGTCCTTGACTCATTGTCCTCCTAGCTTTACCTGTTTTCTTGCCAACGCTGCTTTGCTTTATCCCATGTTGCTAGGTGTCAATCATTCCGAGCTATCGATTGACAAGAATGAGCAGTAACATCTGGATGAATGATAGTTCATATCTCTGTCTCAATGCTTCCCTGTGAATAAATACGATACCTTGGAATACTCCCGAGTGAAAGGCTACAGCGGTCTCTATGCGCTTGCGGAGTAAAATTCGGTTGGCTAAAAGCCGCCAACAGTTACTACTGCTACAAAGAATTGGGAAAATTTATTACAAGTTCGTGTTGCTAAACTGGTGATCTGTTTGTTGTCTTGAAATGAAATCAAGCCAAAGTACTTGTTTCTCTAATGTGATTTTAGTGGTTCCGGTGACAACATGTACCATTGTGACTAATTTGTGTATAAGTGTTTTTGTTTAAGTGCTAAGGTGTAAGAAGAGAACTTCGGGAACAAACACCTCAAAGAAGGTCTAAAAGATTACAGGAGAAAACCCATGAAGCGCCTCCAAATTCTTGAGAGCTTAAATGTGATACAAATGCTAATCCTAGGGTTTTAGCAACACATTTATTTCAGATAGCATAGAGTCAAACTTAACGGTTACAAACCATTACATGATAATTGCAAGAAAGTAAGATACAGCGGAAGCAATCCTTCAGGGCCCAATGCCATAGGCTAGTTGAAAAGTAGGATCATGACCTAGCCGAAGAGTGCCTCGAACAGCTCATCGGAGCTATCTGAAAATGTATCAACAAAGCAAGGATGAGTACTTACGTACTCCGCAAGCCCACCTTTCTCCTATTGAGTGGAGAGGGTACCTATCTCTAGATGCAAGGCTATATCTGGAGCTTACATTTGCGGAGAAATAATGCATGGTTCGTTTTAGTGGTCCAATTATTAATTTATGGAAACAAATTTTTAGTATGAAGGGGGGATGCCACTAGACTTGCCGGTCCGAACGGCCCAGATTTATCTTATCCACAACCCCGATCCACCCAATTTCCAGCTTCCACCTTTGTTCCAAACATCCACCTTTTAAGAAAAACATACTAGATGAAGAACCAAGCCGTAACCCATCCATACTAGTGGACATGGACTATTCGAATAGATTTTACTCTGATTAGAGGTTGTACTAATTCCCACAAGTTGGACTCAGCGACACTTATGGCCAAATAAGCGCCTGAATTCTAAACCAAGCTTTTTGCCTTTGTTTCATCACCTAGCAGAACTTTAGGGGTTCGAGCAGCCGAGTCACTCCAGTACCCCGTGGTACTTCCATTGACACCCACCCTTCCCCTAGCCCCTTGTGCGCCAACACAGAAGCTACTAGGCTATCCACTCTAGCTTGGGCCTAGCCACTACCTCATACAGAGCGACTGGTTGTACTAGAAGAGTTAGGCAAGATGAAAATCATAGCGGTCCTTACGCAGAGCCCGGGTTGAACCAATCACCGTACCACTTTCTTTTACTCGACACCATGAGCATTCACATGCTCAGTCTTCCCCATGAATCCTGGGACATATGGTAACCCCAGGTAGCTAAGTTACCCGTTCAACCCTACTCTTATGGCTGTTTCGGCTCGTAGACGTATTCCGACCAAGTCGGTTGCCGGGGTCCTTTCCCATTTTATTTCGAAATTCAACCCCAACAACCTCAACCCCATCCCATTGCAATCCCACATCCATTGCCTCTTACTAACTTTTAGTTCAAGTAGTTGAATGAGCGATCCCTCCTATGCGCACTACTTCTAAATAGGTTTTGATGGCTATCCTACCATGGTTTCTCCTAAGCATGCAAAACATGCAAGTTTTTAATTGGTTGCACTGGCCAAAATATTTGTTTTACAAATCTAGGTATTTCATGCATCAAGAAAGGGTTCCAGTGGACTTGCCGTCGTCTAGGTCCTCATTGCAGTGGAGGTCGGTACTAGGGTCATCGGCTTCTTGGTCCGCGACGGTCTGCTCCGGTTCCTAGAGTTCCTCCGGTTTGACGTCTAGCGCACAAAAACAATAAACAATCAACAACCGCTATCATTCATGCCAAAAACACTTTAAAAGGAGGTGGGTTGGGTAGAGAGGATTTTTATAAAATTTTAGGCGCAAGATCACCTACAACGGAGTTAAATTGGGAGAGATATGGATTTTTATTGAAAAGAAAAGATTTAAATAATTGAAAAAGGATTTTAGCGCTTGGTGGGCCAAATCCGGGGTCACGGCCCAAGATCCACGGGCGAGTGCGGCCTATCAGTCGGTCCACGCGTGGAGTGGCGAACAGGCCGGCCCAAGGTACCTGCGCGCGCTGGGGGGGAGGGTTTAACGACGTTTAGCACCGGGCCCAAGTGTCAAAGGCTAGGCGTGGTGGTCCGGCTTGGGCTAGCGCAAGTTGGTTAAGGCAAGGGGGAGACGGCGACTCGCCGGGGCTCCTTCGCCGGCGGGGGGTTCCGGCGGCCGGGGGGTGGCGTGGGGTGGGGTTGGCTGCGGCTGCCTTGGCGGCGTGCGAGGCGGGGGGAGGGGTGGGGGTGCTTGGCTCTGGCGGCGAGCACCACCCGGGCATGGTGCGGTGGTGGCGCGGCTCCCTGCCTGAGCTGCCACTACGGCCGGGGATCGGCACGAGGGGGGAGAGCAGGGGGTGCAGGGTCTCTGCCTAGGAAGGGGGTGCTTACCTTGCTCAGGGACGGGGCTAGGTGGTGATCTCGGGGAGCTTGGCGGCGGTGAGCGGGGTGGGGCGGTGTGTCAGCACGCCGGGGCTTTTTTCGGGGCGGGTATCTTGGCCAGGGGCTAGCTGTGGTCTGGCGGGGCAAGGGTGGGGTGGGGGTTTATAGGATCGGCGTGGGTTCTGTTGCTTGATAGAGCGGGGGGGGTGGGTGGGCTCGGTGCGAGGCATAGCGCAGGGTAGGGGACGGGAGCGGTGGCGTGCCAGAGTGCGTTGCGCGTCGCGACATAGTGGGGCTGTGCGCGGTGGTGCGCTAGAGCGCGGGGCACGTCGGGGCGCTGCGGGGATGGGCACAGTGTGAGGAGCAGCGCTGGGATGGGGGTGGGAGCGGTGGCGTGCCGGAGCCCAGGTAGGGGACGCTGGTGGTCGGGGACGGGTGTGGCGCAAGGTAGGGGACGCCCTGACAGGTGGGGTCCACCTGTCGGGGAGCGCGAGAGGGAGAGGGGGTGCGGGGATGGAGTGGGCCGGGGTGAGACGGCCCAAGTGGCCTAGGCAGGATGGGGAAGCTACGCAGTCTGAAAAGGGAAACGGGGTCTGGTGGGCTGGGCCAAGGGGTGGTTGGGGTTTTTGGCCTTTTTCTTTTATTCCTTTTTCAGAATTGCACTTTGGTTTTAGGGAATTTTGATAGGAATTTAGTGGGATTTGTGGGGGCCTTTGTAGAAATTTCTGGTAGAGCAAATAGTAAGAGAGGCTTGAGCTCCTATTTTGAATAAGTGCATGATTTATGGTTTTGATTTTGGGCTAACGGTGAATCTTAGGGAAAAAGTTTTGGGATTTTAATTTTTAGGGTGTTACAAACCTACCCCACTTATAAGGAATCTCACCTTGAGATTCGGTTGCTCCTTGAATTGGTGTGGATGTTCCCTTCGCATAGCATCTTCTCGCTCCCAAGTGGATTCCTCCTCGCCATGATGGCTCCAAAGCACTAGGCAAATCTTGATGGCCGAGTTTCGGGTCTTTTTGTCACTTGTATCCAAAATCTTTATCGATACCTCTTGGTATACTAGGTCAGGCTTTAAATCCAGGGTATCTAGCTCAACCTATTTCTCTGGATCTTTTAGGCACTTCTTGATCTGTGATACATGGAATACATCGTGAACATCTGACATCGACTCTGGTAGCTGCAACCTGTAGGCCACCCTTCCAATCTTCTCCTTGATCTTGTAGGGTCCAATGTATCGGGGTGCTAATTTCCCTTTTACTTGGAATCGCCGGGTGCCCTTAATTGGGGATACCTTCAGATACATTGGGTCATCAATCTCGAAACTGAGCTCCCGCCTTCTCTTGTTAGCGTAGCTCTTTTGTCTGGTCTAGGTTATCTTAAGCTTCACCCTAATTTCTTCTACCTTCTCTCTGCCTCCTTGAGGATGGCTGGTCCGGTAGGAGCTGGGTCCTTATCCTCTGCCCAGATTAACGGGGTCCTACACTTCCTTCCATACAAGTCCTCAAATGGTGCCATACCCAAGCTAGCTTGGTACCCGTTGTTGTAGGAGAACTGTGCATAGGGTAGACTGGATTCCCAATCCTTGCCATAGGCAAGTTTACATGCTCTCAACATATCCTCCATGATCTGGTTTACCCTCTCTATCTGACCATTTGTCTGAGGGTGGTAGGCTGAGCTAAAGTCTAGGTTGGTGCCCAAGGCCTCATGCAGGCTTTTCCAGAATTTGGAGGTAAACTGGGTTCCCCTATCTGACACAATCCTGCTGGGCACCCCGTGCAACTTTACCACATTCTCAATATATAATTGTGCCAGCTTGGCTCCACCATAAGTGGTCCTGACTGGCAAGAAATGGGTGGTCTTGATGAGCCTGTCCACTATGACCCATATCGCATCATTGCCCTTCTTAGTCCTGGGTAGACCAGTTACAAAGTCCATCCCTATCTCGTCCCATTTCTATGTTGGGATAGGCAGGGGTTGTAGCAACCCAGCGGGCTTTTGGTGTTCTGCCTTTACCCGCTGGCATACATCACACTATGCCATGTGGGTGGCCACGTCTGCCTTCGTTCCTTTCCACCAAAACCTTTGGCTGAGATCCTTGAACATCTTAGTGGCTCCAGGGTGGACGGAGTAAGCCGAGTTGTGAGCTTCTCCCAAGATGGTGGCTCCAATCCCTCCTTCCTTTAAGGTATGCACTACAGTTGCCACTTCCAGATCATGAGTGGGGTAATTTCGCTCATGAGTCTGAAGTTGTCGGGAAGCGTAGGCAATCACCTTGTTATCTTGCATGAGTAAGCACCCCAATCCTTGCCAGGACGCGTTGCAATACACGACGAAGCCTCAGTGGATGTCTGGGAGTGTAAGTACTGGTGCAGTGGTCAACTGTTGGCGCAAGATAATGACGGTTTTTATGCTCTATTTTGAGGTGTTTTCTTGTGTTTTTAGAGATAAATCTCACGATGAAGTTATGTTTTACTAACAATTAACCCCATATTGGAGTATGCCCTTTGTTTTTGCACTTTATTAAATATTGCAGGAAAATGTGGTATAATTGCGATAAATGAGAATGCTACTCATTGAAGGATCAATGCTACAAGTCCAGGTAGGTGAGGTGATTAATAAAAGAATAACAATTGAAGACCAAAAGAAGGCTCAAGCCCATTAGTTGAGAAAGTTTCGGGAGCTAAAGATTGCTAGAGTATGAGGAAATTGAAGATAAGGAAGGTTTATCACAATATCAATCCAAGTTCCAACTTAATCTCGAAATACCCTCGGAATTCAGGACAGTAACACCTTGTGGGCCTAATTAGGAGACCTTAACGATGTCAAATGAAGAAAGTTTGAATACCAAAGTTGTAGATATCTTCAAGCTCTATAATTTAGAGTGAAAGTTTGCCTTATTTGGACTTCGGATGAGGAAGTTATGGTCGAAATACTAAAGGATGTAGAATAAGGAAAGGTGGATTTCAGGAAGGACAAAGGCAATAGCTTCATCGTCAAGCAATAAAGTTTATGGACGACCAAAAACCTTCAAGAGGCTTGTATATACATGGAAATAGGTCATAGAAGCCTTATCAAACCGACCTAATAGTTTCCATGTACAGGGCACCCTCCGGAGTATAAATATGTGGCCTCCCTAGGAGGAGAGGCCATTCAATTAATTGTAAACAGAGCTCCAACTCGGGGGTTAGGGATCCAACTTTGTAAGTTTTGGCTAGTAGGAGTTCTCGGAGAAAGGGCGAAGCAAATGGAGGCAGGAACAGAAGGGGTCGGCCGACCCCAGCTGTTCCCGGCGAGTTTCGAGTTCATCTTTTGCCGCATGCTTCATCTCGTCGAATTCGACAACTAAGTGTTCCAGGTTTATGAAGTATCTCTAGTCAACTTGCCGTTCTTCTTGTTTACTATGATAAACCTTGAGTTCAATCAATGAAATTGTCTTTGTGCAATAACTTCTATGTTTATACATGATCTATGATCCATGTATTTGCAATGCTTCATCTCTACATGTGCCCGGCCGGCATGATTAATCGCATGTCTTTTAGTAGATCTTTTGACCTTAGTTGGTTGATTGAATCTACTCATGCTTACATATGGTTTAGGCTTGCTAGTTCGTCGATTACCCTGACTTTCGTGACAAGTGGTTGGAGGGAAATGTTCAAGCCAGTTTATGACATTCATGATCATGTTTGTTCTATGTTTCATGATAGATCCATGTCCAAGGTGGTTCATAGTTCATAAGAAGTTTGTCTCATATCTCTTGCTAATCCCTTAGCCGTATTAGCTCCATAATCGATCTTGCTTAGTTTGATCTTATCAAGCCCTTGTTCTTGATCCATTTTATGCTATAGTCTAGTTTATATCTAGTTTGTGATTGGATTATCGTTTATCATCCTTTATCTTATTAGATCTATTAGAGCTATTAGTAATTGATTAATCCCTGATTAATGGTAGTTTAAGCCTAGTTTTCCACGGATTGACAAACCCTTGATACTCATCTTGGGGAAATGCTACAACCGATACTGTCGCTTGAAGTATAAAGTTTGACGTGCTTAAGTGACTTCAACATCAACCTCTGCTTTAGCTCCTGGAAGCTCTTTTCACAAGCTTCTGTCCATTCAAACTTCTTATCCTTTTGGAGCAATGCAGACATGGGTCTGGCTATCTTGGTGAACCCTTCTATAAACCAACGGTAGTATCCTGCCAACCCAATGAAACTTCTGACCTCACTTGTGTTGATGGGCTACTGCCATTCCATTACTGCCCATACTTTCTCAGGGTCCACTGCCACTCCCTTTGCAGTGATGATATGCCCTAGGAAAGCTATCTCCTCCAGCCAAAACTCACACTTGCTGAACTTTGCATATAACTTATGGCTTCTCAGCCTTTCCAGTACCGTCCGAAGGTGGTGCTCATGCTCTTCCTTGTCCTTGGAATAGATAAGTATATCATCGATAAAGACGACGACATATTTATCCAATCCGTCCATGAACACCTTGTTCATCCGGTTCATGAAGTGTGCCGGTGCATTGGTTAATGTGAAGGACATGACTGTAAACTCATACTGTCCATACCGGGTAACAAAGGCTATTTTATATATATCACTTTCCCTAATCTTAAGTTGATGGTACCTCGACCTTAGGTCTATCTTAGAGAAATACTTGGCTCCCCTAAGTTGATCATATATGTCATCGATCCACAGAAGAGGGTACTTATTTTTGATTGTCACCTCATTCAGGCATCGATAATCCACACACATCCTTAGGCTACCATCCTTCTTGGTTACGAATAACACAGGTGCTTCCCAAGGGGATGAACTGGGTCTGATAAAGCCTTTCTGTTGTAGTTCCCTAAGTTGCTCTTTCAGTTCTGCCAGCTCTGCGGGGGCCATCCGATAAGGTCTTTTGGCTATTGGGGCAGTCCCCGGGTATAGGTCGATGATGAATTGAATATCCCGATCCGGGGGCATGCCAGGCAGTTCTTTCGGGAACACATCCAGGTAGTCACAGACTATGGGCACATCTTCTAGGGCCTTGGCCTCTATGTGGAAGTTCAGAGGGTCTCGGGTGGTCTTTTGGGTGGTATAGGTCACCTTAGCGCCTTCTGGGCTAATCAATTTGATGGTCTTGTTGGCACAGTGTATAACACCTTCATGACCGCTCAACCAGTCCATTCTCAAGATAACATCTATCCCTTGGGAGGTTAATACTATTAGGTCTGCTCTGAAGGCTACCCCACCTAGAATGATTTGAACCCCCTTACATCCAAGTTGGCAGGTAATATCTGCTCCTGATGTTTGGGTTAGAAGTGCCTTTTGAAGTGGAGTGGTGGGGATTTTGTTTTCACTCACAAATGCGGTTGATATGAAGGAGTATGATGCACTAGAATCGAATAGCATAGTTGCCATAACTGAGTTTACTAGGAACTCACCGAGTGCCACTCCTGTGGCCTACTGTGCTTCCTTTGTGTCAACATGGTTGACGCGAGCCTTGTTGACCGACTGCTAGGACTACTTGCTTGACTGGATGCTGTCGGCTGGGTGGTTACCGGTGGCGGTGGGTTGCCTGGGCCTGTTCACTGAGTTGGAGAAGGTTGATGCAGCCTGCTTGCTGTGGTAGGGGTGCGAGCAACTATCAATGAAGTGACCAGCTTCCCACAGTTGTAGCATGTCAGTCCATTGCCACGAAAGGTGTTCTACTGGGAGTTGCTTTGGGTTGGGCCAAAGCGAGACTTGGTTGAGTCAGCGCCTTTGAAGGGTGCGCTGAATGAGCCTCAGGACACCTGACCCCCAAAGTGCCTTTGTCGGTGCTCCTGGCGCTATGACTTGAACTCCATAAACTTCCTCTTCGGTTGGCTTCTCTCCTCTTGCTTGAGCTTCTCGGCCTTGATGGCATAGTTGATCAGAGAGGCAAAGTCTGGAGCTCGGTAGGTGTATGCTAGGGTTGCTATTTCTAGGGTGAACCATTTTATGAAGGCCTTGCACTTCTTGCCATCAGAACTTACTTCTTCTGGCACATAGCGGGACAGCTTGGTAAACTTCTGAATATATTTTGGCACAGTGGAGCTTCCTTGAGTCAGATGACTGAATTCTAATGCCTTGTGGTCCTTGGTTTCTTCCGGCACATGGTGCTGACGGAAAGCTTCCATGAACACCTTCCAAGTAATCCCCTCCTAGTGGGCAGCCTTGACAATCTCCCACCATGCTAGGGCAGTACCAGAGAGCTAATGGGTGGTGAGGGCAATCTTGGTTTCTTCATTACAGTGGAGGAGATCTAGTTTCCTCTCGGTGGTCCTCATCCAGTCCTCAGCTTCCATGGGATCTTGCGACCCAGAGAAGGTAGGTGGCTTTAGCCTGAGAAATTCTCCCATCTTCTCCAATGGCTTGCCATGCTGGGGCCTCTGAGCCATGTACTGCGTGTGGACAGCCAAGGCCTGAGCCAGGTCTAGGTACGGGTTCATTTCTGGCGGTGGTGGAGGAGGCGGGGGATGTGGTGGAGATGGTGGTGAGGGTGGTAGAGGAAGACATCCTCCGCTGTGGCTGCTTTCTCCGTGTCCTTCCCTCAGGTCGGGGTTTCCATTTCTTGAGTTACGAGAAGCCATCTGAGAGAGAGGAGAGTATAGATTAGGGTATAGTTGTTATTTGAATGCTCTTTGTTTAAAGACACATAAGTATATCACACAACATATTTTATTCAAACAACCGTCTACACGATACATAGGAAAGCTTTTTGACAGCTTTTACACCCGGGCAACTGCTACACTATTATGTTCTCTAGAACCAACCAGCTAGCATGTCATCCTGAAGGCCAATGTTGTCAGCCTCTAGAGGAAAGACTAAGGGGGAGAGAAGGTATGGGTCCTCTAGGGCGGTACAACTGAAAGCATCGCTAATGGGTGGAAAGTTGCTCCAATCGCACTCATTGACCGCATCTGTCTAGCAGTTTCGGTCCTCTCGGGTTGCTTTCTCCTTCTTTACCACCTCTTGAGCCTTCTTAGCCTCACGAGCAAACTTGGCCCTCGTACTTCTCATGGTATTCCATGCCACACGTTCTCGATCCTTGAGAGCTGCATGCTGCCTCCTTAGCACGGCGAGTTGCTTCGTTAGGGCTGTCTTCTCTTTCTTCAGTCTCTTTACCTGGGCTGCACCTTCTAGCATTTGGCGGTGGCTAAAGTATAGCTCTGAGTTGATTCAGGAGAAGTGGTTGTCTAGGGTGAGGATGTATCCGGTCATGCGGTGGATGATGGGGGTCCTTTTGAATTGCTTGGTTTCGGCCAGGTCGAGGAGTCATTGTTGCCATACGGGGGAGGTTCTGTTGTCTGGTGGAAAGAAGCAGAGGCAAGATCGGTCGACTTCTCTCTCATACATGGTGCATAGGCGACGGAGGGTGTTGCGGGCTGCTGTTTGTTGGGTGGTGGTGGTGATATGGCCGAGGGTGGTGGTGCTGAAGGCAGGGTGGTTTTTGCTGGCTCCTATGTGGATGGTCACGGTGCAGCCCAAGGTGTCTTCATTCCGATGCTCAACTGTCTTGAAGTGTGGTTCCTCCAGAATGCCCAGGTACTTGGTGCAGTCACCGAGGAGCTTGATGAACTCGGTCTTGACTAACCCATTGTGCGTGCTAAAGGGTGCCATCTGGATCAAGAGAAGAGAGCGACGTGAGTGAGGAGAGACGTAATAAGAAGATCTATGTATAACTTAGACCCGTAAACCCTAGAATCCTTAAGGTCACGTCCTACGGCCAACCTACGGCTCTGATACCACTTGAAGCGCCTCCAAATTCTTGAGAGCTTAAATGTGATACAAATGGTAGTCCCATGGTTCTAGAAACACATTTATTTCAGATAGCATATAGTCAAACATAACGAGTACAAACTATTACATGATAATTGCAAGAAAGTAAGATATAGCAGAAGCAATCCTTCAGGGCCCAATGCCATAGGCTAGTTGGGAAGTAGGATCATGACCTAGCCATTTATTTCAGATAGCATAGAGTCAAACATAATGAGTACAAACCATTACATGATAATTGCAAGAAAGTAAGATATAGCAGAAGCAATCCTTCAGGGCCCAATGCCATAGGCTAGTTGGGAAGTAGGATCATGACCTAGCCGAAGAGTGCTTCGAACTGCTCGTCTGAGCTATCTGAAAAAGTATCAATAAAGCAAGAGTGAGTACTTACATACTCCGCAAGCCTACCATTCTCCTGTTGAGTGGGGAGGGTACCTATCTCTAGATGCAAGGCTATATCTGGAGCTTACATTTGTGGAGAAATAATGCACCCCGATCCACCCAACTTCCAGGTTCCGCCTTTATTCCAACCATCCACTTTTTAAGAAAAACATACTAAATGAAGAACCAAGCTGTAACCCATCCATACCAGTGGACACGAACTATTCGAATATATTTTACTCTGATCAGAGGTTGTAGTAATTCCCACAAGTTGGACTCAGCGACGCTAACGGCCAAATAAGCACCCGAATTCGAAACCAAGCCTTTTGCCTTTCTTTCATCACCTAGCAGAACTTTAGGGGTTCGGACAGCCGAGTCACTCTAGTAACCCGCGAACTTCCGTTGACACCCACCCTTCCCCTAGCCCCTTGTGCACCAACACAAGCTACTAGGCTATCCACTCTAGCTTAGGCCTAGCCACTACATCATACAGAGTGAGTGGTTGTACTAGAAGAGTTAGGCAAGATAAAAATCATAGCGGTCCTTACGCAGAGCTCGGGTTGAACCAACCACCGTACCACTTTCTTTTACTCGACACCGCGAGCATCCACATGTCCGGTCTTCCTCACGAATCCCGAGACGTAGCGTAACCGCAGGTAGCTAAGTTACCCATTCAACCCTACTCTTATGGCTGTTTCAGCTCGTAGCCGTATTCCGACCAAGTCGGTTGCCGGGGTTCTTCCCCATTTTGTTTCGAAATTCAACCCCAACAACCTCAACCCCATCCCATTGCAATCCCACATCCATTGCCTCTTACTAGCTTTTAGTTCATGTAGTTGAATGACCGATCCCTCCTATGCGCACTACTTCTAAATAGGTTTTGATTGCTATCCTAAAAGGGTTTCTCCTTAGCAAGAAAAACATGCAAGTTTTTAATTGGTTGCACTGGCCAAGATATTTGTTTTAGAAATCTAGGTATTTCATGCATCAAGAAAGGGTTCCAGCGGACTTGCCGTCATCTAGGTCCTCGTTGTAGTGGAGGTCGGTACTAGGGTCGTCGGCTTCCTGGTCCGCGACGGTCGGCTCCGGTTCCTGGAGTTCCTCCGGTTCGATGTCTAGCGCACACAAACAATAAACAATCAACAACTGCAATCATTTATGCCAAAAACACTTTAAAAGGAGGTGGGTTGGGTAGATGGGATTTTTAGAAAATTTTGGGCGCAAGGATCATCTACATCGGAGTTAAATTGGGAGAGATATGGATTTTTATTGAAAAGAAAAGATTTAAATAATTGAAAAAGGATTTTAGCGCTTGGTGGGCCGAATTCAGGGTCACGGCCCAAGATCCATGGGCGGGCGCGGCCTGTCAGCCAGCCCATGCGTGGCGCGGTGAACGGGCCGGCCCAAGGAACCTGCGCGCATTGGGGGGGGGGAGGGTTTAACGGCGTTTAGCGCCGGGCCCACGTGTTAGAGGCTTGGCGTGGCGGGGAGGGTGGACAGCGGTCCGGCTTGGGCTAGCGCAAGCTGGTCAAGGCAGGGGGGAGATGGCGGCTCGCCGGGGCTCCTTTGCCGGCGGGGGGTTCCGGCGACCGATGGGGTGGCGCGGGTTGGGGGTGGCTGCGGTGGCCCTAGCGGCGTGTGAGGCGGGGGAGAGGGGTGGGGTGCTTGGCTCTAGCGCTGAGCGCCACCCGGGCATGGTGCGGCGGTGGCGTGGCTCCCTCTCGGAGCTGCCACCGTGGCCATGGATTAGCACGAGGGGGGAGGAAGACCAGGGGGTGCGGGGTCTCTGCCTAGGAAGGGGGTGCTTACCTTGCACAAGGGTAGGGCTTGGCAGTGAGCTTAGGGAGCTTGGCGGCGGTGAGCCGGGTGGGGCGGCGTGTCACCACGCCGAGGCTTTTTCCGGGGCGGGTATCTTGGCCGGGGGCGGGCTGTGGTCCGGCGAGGCAAGGGTGAAGGGGTTTATAGGATTGGCGCGGGTTCTGTTGCTCGCCGGAGTGGGGGGGGGGTGGGCGCGGTGCGAGGCAAAGTGCTGGGTAGGGGACGGGAGCGGTGGCACGCCAGAGCACGGTGCACGTCGGGGTGCGGCGGGGCCGGGCGTGGTGCGAGGCACAGCGCTGGGGTAGGGCCGGGTATGGTGGCATGCTGGAGCGTGGGTATGGGACGCCGGTGGTGGGGGACGGGCGCGGTGCAGGGTAGGGGACGCCCCTGACAGGTGGGGTCCACTTGTCGGGGAGCGCGAGAGGGAGAGGGGGGTGCTGGGACGGAGTGGGCCGGGGTGAGATGGCCCAAGTGGCCTAGGCTGGAGGGAGGAGCTACACGGGCCGAAAAGGGGAAGGGGGGTCTGGTGGGCTGGGCCAGGGGGGTTGGGGGTTTTGGCCTTTTTCTTTTATTCCTTTTTCAGAATTGCACTTGGGTTTTAGGGAATTTTAATTGGAATTTGGTGTGATTTGTGGGGGCTTTTGTAGAAATTTCTGGTAGAGCAAATAGTAAGAGAGGCTTGAGCTCCTATTTTGAATAAGTGCATGATTTATGGTTTTGATTTTGGGCTAACCGTCAATCTTAGGGAAAAAGTTTTGGGATTTTAATTTTTAGGGTGTTACAACCCAAGACTTCCCCAAAGTCAATAGCGTGTGTATGACACGACGGTCCCACCGAGAGGTCCGGAGAAGCCCCATCGAAAGCTCTAGAGAGAAGATGGCCAAGATTCAAGATTCAAGACCCGGTGCGAATTACACGCATCGGACGGTCTAATGGTGCATCGGACCATCTGAACAGCGAAGAAGAAAAAGACCAATTCCCGGCGCATCAACGCATCGGATGGTCTGATAGTCCATCAGACGAGTTGGACAGAACGTTCAACAAATGCAAGACCACGCCATTCCACCATCAGATGGTCCGATGGTGCCACCATCGGATGGTCCGATGATCTCAACGGTCAGCAAAAGCTCCAACGGTCGACTCCAACAGCTAGTTGGGAGTACGCATTGGACGGTCCGATGGTCGCAGTCAGAGATCAAGTTGCTCCTAACAGCTAGTTTTGAGGCTTGGCTTATATATATATCCCCTTGGCCTGTGTCACATCCAGTTCTCGCTGAACGTGTCCTCGCTGTGCGTGAAGCCGGAGCACGCCGATGCCTTCCTCGGAGAGGTCACCAAGTTAAGCCAGGGTGGTCTTGTTTGACGTTTATTTTGAAATCAACCAGGAGAGCTACCGATTATATTGTTATAGAAGAAAATCCCAGACTGAGGAAACAGACAACACACCACTCAACTCAACGCACCACACAACTCGACTGGCCGGTTGATTGGGACTACAACACGGCACAACACTCACCATCGAGATGAACCATGGACCCAACTCAAACAAGACGCGAGTTTCTAAAGTGGCACCTCCAACGAGAAACGCGACGCCATAGGCGCCGCCGCCACCCGACCCAACGGTCAAGGTTTTCACTACTAGAACCCGGTGTACAAAGGGAATAGGGGTGGAACGACGATGATTTTAAAGAAGTGAACGATGCCTGGAGGCGTCGCCATCGTCAGCCCAAAGAACAGGCATGGCTTTCGCCACCACAACCAATCCCACTACACACTGAAATCTACGAACAAACCCCAGATCCAACACTATAGATGATGAAGCTCCTACTGCATCAAAACTGCCAGCGAACCAAGAGGCACAGACCGCACTACACCAAGAAGGCCACCACCATGCGAGACCTCCCGCCACAGAGCCGCTGCAGCCTGGCACCTAAACTGACGAAGTAAACACACCAGATCTAGGGTCCTGTGAGGCCGCCTCGCCACACGCAGGGGCCTCGCCGCTTCTGCCGTTGGACCCCACACTCTCACAGGGCCTCCCCACATCCGTCTCTGGCCACCAGGAGGAGGATCTGTTTCTCGAATTGCCGTCAGAAAGAAGAGAAGGCCGCCTTGCCCCCGCGAACACCGCACAGCCAAACTGTCACCGGAACTCTGAACCACCACAACGCAGCCACCCGAAGGTCACCCAAGCACGGCCACCGAGATCAATGCTGTCTGCGCCATCTTCCGAAGTCCTACACCGAAGCAGCCACCGCTAAGCAAGGCTAACTACCGCAGTCCGCTGCAAGCAAAGCTATAACACTTGTCGCCATGGCAAGCATCGTCTTCCAACGCACTCCCTCACCACACGCAACTGCCAAGCAGGGCAAGTCATCGAGGTTCACTGCGAGCGGTCACCAGGACGAGCATTCAACAACCTTGATGCCAACCACCGAAGGCACCACCCTGTCGCAGCTAGCAGCGCCTTGCCTCATCCACGCACCCTGGCCACCACCTTATTTTGATCATCGCATATCCATTTTTATTGTTTGGCAACCTATCTGTCCATCTATCTCTGTATCTATGTAATATAATAAATATAATAGTCCGTATATGTGTCTATCTACGTATCTTTTGCACAACACCAGTGAGTTGCAACAGTATAAATCAAGCTGCGTGATGGTTTGTTTATTCATATTTCTACGATAGTAGATACTAGGTATATGTCCGTGCGTCGCTATGGGAGGAGATTTTTTTTTCAAATTCATTCATACAAGAAGTAAAATCATCAAGTACAAAAACAATAGAATTAAATTCACATTCTACAAAAGAAAGAACAATATGTAGCGGACCATTTCTCGTTGTTATTTATAAACAATTTCTTGTTGTTCTTTAACTCCCATCTCATGGTAACAAAGAGAAAAGTTGATGACAAGCCATGCTCTCTGAGCATTAAGGTTGTACACAAATCAAAAGGCACTTGTGCAAAGCATCATTGTTCCAAGAAAAGCGACAACAGAACTACAAGAGTAAACAACAAATGCATTTGGAGATTGCATACAACACTTCACCATTGCAACGTGTTCGCAGTTCACTTTATACAATGCCGGCATTCACCAAAGGAAGAGCATGTAAATATAGTTAGTCAAGAGTTATTATCACAGAAAATTAGCAAAAAAAAAAACGTATTTGGCAAAAGCAAAATAAAACAAAAGAAAAAGAACAAATAAGTTTTTTTGAGAGGAAAAGAACAAATAAGTTAATTGAAGAGCAACGTCCTTCACACAAGCTATAAGCTGGGCACATTCACATGGCAAGCTGGCATGTAAAAATAAAAGACAAGCTTGCACCTCGATGGTAACTGACCTTGGCTTTAGAAATAGTATAATCCTCGTGCTGTGCTGCAGCAAGAAGAAAAAAAATGAAACCGGAAGCATTATAAGTTTATAACGTGAGTCATGGTGGCTTATGCCAATAACTGAAACACGTAGGCTTCTCGCTCAACGGCTGATGGATTGAAGATCTGATCTGATCGACACATACAGATTGTGGCTTGGATTCTTGGACAGCAACAGGGAGACAATGCTTATGTTTGGCATGGATAATTGGATACCCTGCAGGTGCAGACAATGCTTAGCTTTCTTTTCTTTTTCTTACATCCAGATTGAGTGAAAGTAAAAAAATCCAAAATAAGGCACAAACATTATTTGACTCAAACAATAAAATGAAAATGAAATTGAAAGTACCCATTATAGCCCCAATTGAATTGGTCAGGTTGTATTTTCTTACAGTTAGGTGATCAGTTCCAGCATAAGAGATTCAGTAAAAGTAGTAATGATCATTGCATGATCGATAATGAAAATCATGCATTGTCTTCCAGCACTTAAAGAGAGCGACGTTAGAAAACTGAATTAACTTGGATGGTCAGAAACCAAATGCACAGTTTTGAGTGATTACGTAATCCTGACTTCATGAACTTAAAGATATTAAAGAAAAAGATATGAGTTAGTACATGCTATAAAGTTACACATAACACAAGGATAACGTCAGAATAAAAACAGAATTTCGAATTGAATCATTTTTTATTGCTCAAGAGTCGTATCTCCGATTGCCTTACTTTTGCATTGCATCACCGGCAAGGGGGCACTTGCCTCCGACTCCTGCACTCCCATCCCCAGCCATCATGCAAAAAAAAAAAAAAAAGAACAGATTTTTGTGTAATCAAAAGGTCGATGCTTAGGCTGTAGCGGTTGAAGTGGTTGAAGACGAACTGTCCTTACACTCGAGTAACTTGTAGGAACTCTGACATGTAGTTGCTCTGCCAAATCGGCCAGTTGGACACACCGCCTCACTGTAAATTCTAACCGATATAAAACAGCAAGGATAAGTATTCTAACTGTTAATGACATGAGTAAGAGTGGAAACTGTAAATAAAATTAGCCCTGTCATATTAATATTTCATGTCTGAACTGAATAAGTCTATAAGTAGCTGTAACTTTTATGTACATGCATTTCATGAAACAAATATGCATATATACCCTTTTTAAATCACATTGACGATGATATAACCAGAGAGAAAAATAATGGTTCCTTCCTGGCTTCCTAGTGACCTCTCTGTTGTGATTCCATCTGCCATTGCCTTAATGTGCCACAGCTATCAAGGCCGATCATAAGATGCCAAGGACCTCGCAAGAAGCATATTTTACCGAGCAAGCGACCGCATCTCATCAACTTAGGACAAAGACTTGCTTGGAATAGTGGAGGTTTCCTTCTTCTACGGACAAAAGTCAGCCCGGTCCATATGATGCCACTCTTGCCGACGACACATGCAGTGTCGGTATCCGGTAATCACGCCAACCACATGACGTTCTACGTCCAACCACCATACAGGCAGCTTTTTTAAGATAACCACATGGATCGGATGGAGCATATTCGGATGTCCATCTGCGTGGAGAACAAATTGATCCTTACCGAGTACAGGACGAACGCTGAGAAAAGGACGATGCACATGCTGAGCCACCAGGCATCACTTGTAAGGTGATGATATATTCTTTTGGAAAAAGTCTATTTCGTAAGCTTATACTAATCAAGTAGTCTAATTTTCAATAGTGAACTTCGAAACCGGTCATCAAGCACCTTGAACTATAAAAACCCGACAAACATAATAAAATTTCATTTATTCTCTAAAAATTCATAAAAATATAAAATCTATACCGGATTTTTGCTAAAAATATAATGCATATACTTGCGATCTATCTGGAGTCATTTTAACTTTTTGTATTTATACATTTATTGTTTTATTGTTCTAAATAAAACATGAGAAATATGAATAAATTAATTCCAAATAATCCCGAGTAGAGAATTATTGCATAGACTATATTTTTAGAAAATATATGGTACAAGTTTCATATTTTATTAAATTTAAAATGAATTAATGATAAATTTGTAGATATAAAATAAGACATTATCGTATCTTAAAAATAGAAAACCACCTTCATAACCAGATAATGGTCAACTTTATCTTGTTTCTAATTAATAGTTTGAGGTGCTTAATGTCCGATTTTGTAGTTTAGGGAAAATCGAACGACTTAGATAGTTTGAGGTTGTGAAAAAGGACTTTCCCCTTTTTTTATATAAGGGGAGGTGATGATATTGGATTTGGATTGTGGGATGCTTAGTTCTTTAATGTGATTTTGGTTGTTCAGGTGACAACACGTACCATTGTGACTAATTTGTGTGCAAAGTGTTTTTGGTTAAGTCCCAAGGTGCAAGAAGAGAACTTCAGGAACAAACACATCAAAGAAGGTCTAAAAGATTACAAGAGAAGACCCATGGCTTCCCCAAAGTCAATAGCATGTGTACGGTATGATGGTCCCCCCAAGAAGTCCAGAGAAGCCCCATCGAAAGCTCCAAAGAGAAGAAGAAGGACAAGATTGAAGATTCAAGACCCGGTGCGAATTACACGCATCGGACGGTCCAATGGTGCATCTGACCATCTGAACAGCAAAGAAGAAAAAGACCAATTCCTGGCATGTCAACGCATCGGATGGTCCGATGGTCCATCGGACGAGTTGGACAGAATGTTCAACAAATGTAAGACCACGGCGCTCCACCATCGGACGGTCCGATGGTGCCACCATCGGACAGTCTGGTGATCCCAACGGTCAGCAAAAGCTCCAACGGTCGACTCCAACGGCTAGTTGGGAGTACGCATCGGACGGTCCGATGGTCGCAGCCAGAGATCAAGTTGCTCCCAACAGCTAGTTTTGAGGCTTGGCCTATATATATCCCCTTGGCCGGTGTCACGCCCAGTTCTCAACCAACAGAACCACAACAACATATATGTGACAGGAACAAGTCTCACATATATTATAACAATAGTGACATCGCAGAGCATGCATAAAAGGGTAAAAACGTTACACAGTGTATATCATCACATTATTACATCAAGACGACATGTCTTTATATCAGAGTCATAGCGGAAGCGTAAACTTAATCAAAGGAGCCACCATAGGGACATCGACCGGTGAACTGGTATGCCTAGAACTCATTGTAGCCCTAAACATACTCCTCAAAGCCTTCATCAACTGAACAACGGTTGGGTATCCACCCAACAAAAGAAAGAATAAAACAAGCGTGAGTACACAACCGTACTCAACAAGTATAACGTGAACCATGAGGCTCTAAGGTTGGTTGACACAATGCATGAGTTTTTAGTTGGTCAAGTTTTATTTAACAGCTAGTTACTACAAGTGAATAGAGAAACCATTAAACCCAAGATATTTCATAAGAACATTAATCACATTATTAACATAAGAACCAACTTCCAAACCAAATCAGGAACCACTGATCTGCATGAAGGATCTAGGCCGCTCATAACCGTGAGCACGGCTGACATGTCTATTTTACGCTCTCAAGAGGTTGTACATCTTTACCCATAAGTCGTAAGCTATGCTAGGATTTCATCACATTGCCTTAGATGAGTTGACTAGTAAGCACACTACGAGGCCTTTACAAAGACCACATATGTCGTTGGTAACCGCTAAGGATTCAATGGATTTACAAGTGATGGAACCCTCCTCCAAGGGGTGAAGCTCCCAGCACACACAACCCAAGGTAGCCAGGGGCCCATCTCCCAGCCTCCCCCCTCTTGTCCCGTCGGTAAGTTACCAAAAACTACAGCAATCTAATTAGTTAGCCAAGACCATCCCATTCCAGTCTCATGGTAGCACTGTTGTCCCAGGTTGTCGCTTTGCCAACCAGTCCTTATGGAGAGTGGCTATAAGCAAAACACATGCTCATGCCCCCTAAACCAAGTTGCTAAAAAGCCATTTTTAATGCGACATGAGCCACTCAAGCATAGCACAGAGGGTCAAGCTCACAATTAAATTGCATAGACTCATTAATCAAAATTATTAACAAAAGATAACATGGTTCACGTAGCAACTAGCAAAACTTAAACAACATGCATTCCCATAGGTTAACATATCGATAAAAGAGGCTAATGAACAGTCCTTATAGGCATACAAATTAGACACATGCATATGAGATGATTATAAGGTTATTAGGTTGTTCAAGTTATACTTGCCTTGCTCAAACTGGTCTTGAGGCTGCTGCTCAAAACCCTCAAACTGCTGCTCTTCCACTCCAACAAATGGTTCACCGTCTAAACACATTCACGGCAACATACAAGCATTTCCATGCACACATACATGCAAACAAATAACAAAAGGTAAGAAACAGTACATCATTTCATAAAAACAGAAGATAAAACTGTACTAAAAACATTCTACGCACTGCTACGATCACGTGAGTGCAAAAATCACTCAAATCGGAGCTAAAACGTGAAAGTTATGGCCAAAACAATCTCCTAGGGTCAAAACTGTGATAAATAAACTAAACCAGGGGCTAACTTTGCAAAACCGAGGGCCCAACCATAATTAAACCTAGCCGCCGAGGGTTTAAGAGCAAAAACCCGAGAGCCTGGACTGCGGGTTGAAATCCCAGAAAGCTCAGGGATCAAACCAATAGAAACAGGGCCTAAATCTTATTATTTTCCAAAGGCGATGGACCGTGGGTTGGTAACAGGAAAACTCAGGTGCTTAAGTGCAAAAGACCACGGTTGACCGGGTCTGCGCTGATGCAGCGCTTGCGTGGACAGTGACGTGGTGCTCCGCACTAGCCTGACGCGTGGGACCGTGCTGAGTCAGATTATGTAGGGCGACGTGGCGCGTTTTGATTGGCCCGCGAATGGGTATCCAACGTTTTAATCTTGGCCGTTGGTGACGGATCGGGCGGCCAAGATGAAAGGGAACAAGGAGGCACCGGTGGCGACCAAACCCATGGCGGGATTTCGGCCCGTGCCGGGGCCTGGAGGCGGTCCCGCTGCCCTAGGACAAGCTCAGGAGGTAGAGGGGGCCAAGGCGAAGCTCACCGAGGGCTTTAGGAGGTCGGGGAGCAAGCGGCACTGCCTGGCGATGTGAGACGGCGGACAGAAACGAATGGAGCTCTCGTGGACAGGGGCATCAAAGGCTTGTTCTCCCTTCCAAAACCCGCAGGATGGCTCTGTGAAGCTCCTAAGAATGAGATGACAGTGAGTAGAGGAACAAAGATGGCTTGCCGGTGACGAATTTGAGCGGCTGCGCCACTTACCAAGGCGGAGCTTTGGCGCAAACTGCGGGCTCTTCAGGGAATGGAAGTGGAATTGAAGTGGTGGAGTGGCAAAGGAGATGATTGTGAGGCTCAGGATCGGGTTTTATAGCGGTTTAGGGAGCTAGAGCACCGCGTGCGAGGATGTGGTGGCCGATGGCTTTACTTCTTGTGGTGGCGCAGTGAAGGAAGGGGAAACTGCCGTGGGAGTAGGGATTGATAGCAGGGTGATTAAGGAAGGGGACTTGGGCGCGGAATCGGCTTGGATTCCCCTTTGTGGACGCCAATGTGGCCGAGCACAAAGAAGGAAACGGCGCGCGGTATCCTTGGCGAGAGGAGGAAGAAGGGGTTGATCGGTGGGGCCGGTCGGGCAGAGAGAGCGGTGGCGTGGCCCACTCGTCAGTGGCGTGCGAGAGAGAGGAGAGGAAGGCGTGGCTTGGGCCGGCTTTTGGCCCTGGCGGGTGAGGCAAGGGGGCAGGCTGGCTTGGCTGCTCCTCCTTTTCTTTCTCTTTTTCTTTTCTGTTTTTGAATCCTTTTGAAAAAGATGGCAATAGTTCTAGTAATTCAAACAATTTGAATTTGAATCCTTAATTCACACAACCAAGAAAAGAATGCACCAGCATGTATGCACAAGGAGGTTATACCTATGGTTGCTTTTATGCATTTATTTATTTAAATAAATCATGTCAAATGTAAACTAAGCACATAGGCCTTAGAAAATTAAATAAATTGCTTTAATTTAATTATAAAATGCTGAAATTTAAATTAGGGTGTTACAGCCGGCCTCCACAATGTGGTTGGTGGCTCATGAGCTCATACTAGCATTGAGGCACCATCTTGATCCATCCAAAGAGCCCCATCTACACATTTGAGAGGCCAACCACCTCAAGTGCTTACTATGCACATCCCAGCATAGCTAGTGCTTAGTTGCATCTTTGTTTAGGCTTATTTGTCTATTCTACGTGCCTGCGTACACGTCATTGGTGTACAAGTGCGGCTGTAAGTTTTGCGAGACCCTCTGAAGTGTGGAGTGGCCGCGACTTTGATTGTGAGAGAGAGGAAAGCCCTCGGCATGCTGGCCAAAAGTTTCCTATAGTGGAAATGGCGAGATAACTCCGCGAGAAGGCCCGTGGAAGACCCTAACAGCTTCGACAATCCTCTACCCTTGCGTGGGCGAGGCCATAGTCCAAGACCATACGAGAAAAAGGCTCGTGTGGGTGTGTACCGGGGATATCCGAAGACCTGACTTGGTTGCTTGACCTCCGCGGAGGTCACTTTGCCATCCTCCACCCTTAGCAACACTTAGCAAAAACTTAGTGCACATAGTTAGTTTTATCTTGCATAGTTTTTGCTTAGTAGTTGTAGTCTTTAAAGAGCCTTAGTTTTCTAAATCCTAATTCACCCCCCTCTTAGTCATCGGTACAACCTTTAGTTTCATTTGAATGTACAAAACTGATGTGATGACTCTTGAACTTGTTAGAAATAAGCGCACTTTTAAGATTAAATTAATTCCTAAATAATATGCATAATGGACTAGGGATAAACCACACGTAGCATAAACTAGCATGTCCATGTAATAGATTGAATCAATCTCAAGCGAGGAACTCATCATTTACTTACAACGCAGAACGCTTCAGCGTGGCTAATGATGAGATCAGAGTCGAGAGCTTGACGAAGATCGTAAAACGTCGCCATGCAAATCAGCCGACGAAGTAGAACTCGAGCGAGCAGCCGCGTGATCGCTACCCAAAAACCTAATTAACACCAAGTCATAGTCGGATTAGGGTAGAAAACAGCAAAAGATTGAGATGGAATTAGCGCCGCCAGCGCTAGTGGCAACATGCGATTATTCATGCGAAAAATACGTGAATACGTATACGCGCGCGTGTCACTATTGTTAGCGCCCCAGGGATCCCACACCCCCGAATCGCATACCAAGCACCTCTACATCTCAAAAAGTTCCTAAGCATGGGTCCTCACGGCATTCTAGCAAAAGGACCAAGGGGCCTATGCCCGGAGGACTGCATCGCGGTCGCTGTGGCATGGTGAAAACCCTAGGGTTACCTGGCATCACCTGCGCCTAGCAGTGGAACCTCGGGGTCCTTCTGGGGTCGGACACGTCTACCCCGGTCAAGCCTCCTTCCAAGAGAAGGAACCCAGACACTATTGCATTTAATGCAGCAGACAAGAGGGTCAAAAAAGGTAGACCTGGCACGACGTACGGCAGTGCGACGGGGTGCTGGCTCCATCATCGCCTGACGGGGTGGATATGGCCGGGCAGGCCCCATCCCTACCATGGTGCAGTGAGGACTGTTGCTACCCCCTGTGACAGTTGAGGTGACGGGCAGGATGTGGCAGCACAGCGCGTCCCCTATCCGAGCCGAGATCGGGGGCTATAGCAGTGCCACTGTGTCACACCCGAGTACACGACGAGTCAACTCAGGTGCACTGCACCATACAGGGCAAGGGGACGTACCATGTGGTGCAGTGTGGAGCTGTTCCAAGCCCATACCGAAGTAGGAACCACTGTAGCACTGTGCTACTAGCTCTGCACTAGGTTCCCTCCCTTGGACTATAAAAGGGAGGGGTAGTGCACCTAGGAACGGGACCCCCAACTGACCAATCGATACTGATCTGCCTCAAACCAGGCTTATATTCTTCCCTAAGGGCCCAACTTCTTAGTCCCTCAGTTTTGTAACTTAGCACTCCTCTCCATAGTGAGACTCCAAAGAAGACATAGCGTGTTACACCCCTTGGGTGGCCCAAACCTCTCTACATCTCTCGTGTCTCTCGTGCTGCATTGAGCTCAGCCGTAGTGTCCACGTCCCTGCGCTTCCTTCATCTTGAGAGGTACCTATATGGTACTTCGGTGTCATTTTCGTCGACATTGGTGCGCTAGGTAGGGGGACAGGGCATGTTGATCACTAACCTCGATCGCGCCGCGAGAGCCGATGCCTGAGGGGGCTGTTCATTTAGCCACTAGCTCCAATGAGCACGATGTGGTGCTATGTCATGGACCTCGTGTGCCTCTGTCACATGGGGCTCTGCAGCATGTGGCCTTATCACCTCCGGCGCCGCTTAGACGCTCCGCCTACATATGGGGGTGAGCACTAGTCTCCACAGGCAGACGGGTCTTGCCACCCCTTGTGGATGGGGGTCCTATTATGCAACTCCTCACGGGCAACAGCAGCATACCCCGCCCTCTGTGGGAACACGTGACAGCCTTAGGCTCTGAGAAAGGGGCAGGGGGCCAACTCATAGTCTATCCATGGTCTTGAAGCTGCGGGTGGGTCAAGTTCCAACCGTTGCGCTTGTCGCTGGTTGGACATTTCAGAGCACGTAGTCGGGGCCCTCGATGCTGTAGAGGCCCTACTACATAACCCACTGGCTCATGATGCCACTCCAGAGGCGCATGAGCAGTGGTGATGAGACGTCACCAAGTTCATGACTGCTTTTCGTGCTGAGCCTGGGGCCTCGCAACTCTCCAAGGTGCCGGAGGTACCCCGGGCACAGCATACGCAACAGTCTTGGGTGCCCTAGGAGCGCGTGTGGGCTCAGCTGTCACTAGAGGCACAGCCGCAACCTCAGCAGCAGCAACAACAACCGCATGATCTGCGCAAAGTTCTCATCAAGAACAAGGCGGCCGAGGACGCTCAACTTGTCATCGAGCGCAGCCGTGACCGCCGACAACAAGAAGCCGAGGGTGCTCACCAGCAAGGTGTAGCAGTCCCTCATTGTGGAGCATTGACCTAGAGGCTTCCGGCTCTACTGGGACCTAGTGCACCTGAGCTTGAGCTCGGAGCTGGGTGCCGAGCCCTAGCCCCTCACCTGCGCCGGGCATCGTGGTCGCCCAAGTTTTGGCCTCACTTGCCAAAGAAATATGATAGGACCATCGACCTCACGAAGTTCATCCAGATCTACGCCACCGCCATCATCGCTGCGGGAGGCGCTAATGACGTGATGGTGATTTATTTCCATGTTACATTGACCGAGCCAGCACGGTCCTAGCTCATGAACCTCCCAGAGGGTTCCATCACCTCTTGGGAAGCCTTGTGCTAGCAGTTCATTGCGAACTTCGCCGGTACCTGCTCTCGGTCGGTGTCTGCGGCAGACATCCACGCCGTGTGGCAACAGCCTGGTGAGACCCTACGCCAGTTTGTGTAGCAGTTTTGCTAGGTCCGCAACACCATTCTGTGGATATCCACGGCCTCCGTCGTCGCCACCTTCTGCCAGGGCATCCATGATGAGAAGATGCTTGAGAAGTTGGCGACCCATGAGGTCCAGGACGTCGGTGACCTCTTGGCCCTCGTAGACAAGTGTGCTCATGTGGCTGAAGGCCGTGCATGGCACAACTCCTGGGTGGTCTAGCCCAGGATGACTAAATAGATCCCCCGACCGGAAGGCCAGGGGAAAAAGAAGAACAAAGCCCCTGAATAATCAGCCCCGCCACAAAGATAAGAAGCCCAAACCAACCCCAAGGAGGGCAAAGCGGAGATGTGGTGTCCGCTCCACAAGTCCAACACCCACGATTTGGAGAATTGCTAGATCATGAAGAATATAGCAGAACACAACCGCCAGAAGTGGGAGAACCCCCAGAAATGTTAGGAAAAGGAGGCCCCGAGTAAACTGTGCGACCCCTAGAAGGTCGTCGTCCGCATTCCCATGACCCCCAAAGATCTCCTCAAGGACAACGACAAGGACAACACTGAGCAGTTCCAAACTGCCAAGCACACCATTGCTGTGATACAGAACAACGTTGGCAGTGCGACATCTCGTCGTACTATCAAGCTCTTGATGAGAAAGGCGGCTGCGGTAGCCGCACTCCCGAAGTCGTAGCCCACTTAGGTGGGTTGACATGACCATCTCCTTCGACCCTAGTGACCTCCCAGCAAATATGGCCGGGCCGGAGAGTTCCCTCTCATGGTCACCCTAGCCATCGCCAATGCGTGCCTCGAGCTTGTCCTTGTTGATGGTGGGGCAGGTCTCAATGTCCTCTCCTCCAGGGCATTCACCCAGCTCCAGATTCTGGCCGAGAAGCTCACTCCGGCCCTACCACTCGGAGGGTCAGTCCTAGGGCTATCTTCCCGATAGGTGCGTGCACCTTGCCTATCAGCTTCGGGACCCTGGATGAGCCACTTCATCTCGAGGCTAGGAGAATGGGCCCTCCCATTCTTCAAGCTCCTCAGGAAGAACAACCTGTTTGAGTTGATGAAAGAAGCTCAGCAAGCTTTGAACACTTGAACCAGTACCTCTCCTCCCCGTCGGTGCTAGTGGCACCGAAGGAGGGGGAACCACTCCTCCTTTACATAGTGGCCACTCATCATGTGGTCAGCATGGTGCTTGTCACAAAGCATGAGAAACCTCCTCAGCTCTGGTAGGCCCCTTCAGCTGGGACTCCGGGAGATGAGCCAGGCCCCATAGTGGAGGGAGAGGCATTAGAACATATGGATGTCCAAATAGGAGTAGAGTCCACGCATGGTGTAGAGACCCCTATTCATCCAAGGTTCGTTCTCCTCTGTACCGAGCCTGAAGGCTACGCTCCTAAACCCCGAAAAGTTCAATACCCAGTCTACTTCATTAGCGAGGTGCTCCGGGATGCCCCCCACAAGATACTCGGAGGTTCAGAAGCTACTCTACACTATCCTCCTTGCATCGAGGAAATTGAGCCAATACTTTCAAGGCCACAAGATCTCTATCATAACCTCCTACCCACTTTGAACGGTGCTAAGAAATCAGCATGCAACCATGTGGATAACGATGTGGGCGGTGGACTTGGCAGTGTTCGAACTGGAGTTCATTCCCTGACACGCCATCAAGAGCCAAGTCCTCGGCCGACTTCATCACTGAGTGGATGTCGGGGGCCAATGTAGCAGATCCGAAAGCCCCGACACCCACCATTTCTGAGGAACGACGCATCCGCTTCACTGAGATGCCTTGGGAATTGTCCTTCGATGGCTCTTGCACACACAAGAGCTTGGGGCCGGCGTAGTCCTAATTTCCCAGAGTGAGAACTCCTGCGGTACATGTTCTACATCATGTTCAAGATGTCAAATAATGCCGCAGAGTACGATGAGAGCCAATGGATTTGCTCCATTGCCTCTGGAGTGATGAGTGATTGTCAACAGTAGCAAGACCCAAAAGGACTTGAGCATAAGACCTCCGATTAACAGGAGGTCCTCCGATGGACTGGAGGTAGAGGAAAGTCCTCTGAAGGACTAGACGCATGCTCGGCGTCTGTCAGCCACGGGAGTTCGGTACACGGAGGAGCGGCACGGCGACGGCAGGAGTAAGTCCTCCGAAGGACTGCGAGGCTGCCCCGATGGACCGGGGATGCCGGGCGCCACCGCGGTGCTCCAACCCGAATGTGTGGCGTGAAGGCGTGTGAGGGAGGCTTTGCTGGCTTTGGCTCAAAACCGCCACCCAAGCTACCTAAGCCTTGGTGAGTTGGGCCACGACTCGCCAAGATAGAGAAGATGGGCCAAATCCGGCCCAAGCGGAGACTTCCTAAAGTTTCCCGGTTTCTGACTTCAAAACCGGGGGTGGATCATGGATTGGACTACTGGGCACGTGGAGAACATCCGAGGATTGCGTGGAACTTACGAAGATCAACACTTCATCGTGGTCGTCCGTCCCAAAATATCCTATAATCTTTCGTTTGAGTCCTTAGGGTTTGTCTAGTTGTAGGGACCTAAGTGCAAACTGTCTAAATAGCACTCGGGTATAAATAGAACCAAGGCAGGTCATTAGAAGGTCTCTTGGCTGCTAGGATTAGTCTTTGCTTTGTGATTTTCGTCCTCAAGCCTTGAGTTCCATTGTTAGGGAGGTTAGAGTAGGATTTAGCCTCCTAATCTTGAGGGAAGGTGAGAGTGGTTGCTTGGGATGAATTTCTGCTCGTATGCTGAATCTTTAGACCCATCTTGGGCACTTAATCGAAGCAAATTCATGCAGCAACCATGTGTTCTTCTCCTCCCCCTCTCTCTTTGGTTTTTGGGTTCAATCATTGGCTTTTTGGGTGTTTGTGTTGGCCAAGCTTGAATCCCTTTCCTTGCTGATGTTTTGGACTTGCTAGGATGTGGGGTTCATGGCTTAGTTCACCTTAATCCTGCTAGATTGCCACGAGCAAGCATCCTTTGTGTTTTCCCCCCTTCTTGCCCAAAGGTTGCCATTTCACGAGATCTGAAATTCCCGCTGATAACCTGGTCACTTTGTGTTGATCTTTTGGGAAAAGCTTTGGAATAGGGTCCAGATAGCCTATGCAAAATTTTGTGAAGTTTGGACAAGGTTTGGTCAGGTTTGGGTTTGAAACAATCTTTTCTGCGACTCTACCGGACAATCCAGCAGAGGCCACCGGACAATCCGGCAGAGGCCACCGGACAGTCCGGTTTTCACCGGATAGTCCGGCAGCGCCCACCGGACAATCCGGTGTGAACGCTGTCCGGGCCGTGCCACCGGACAGTCTGGCAGCAGGCACCAGATAGTCCGGTCCCACCGGATAGTCTGGTGTTGGCCACCGGACCGTCCGGTCCTGCCAGGGAGCTGTTGTATTTTTCCCACTTTGATTTTTCCGCTATGTTTCTTCTTTGGATTTTTGCATTCCCCACTGTAAGACCATTGTCTTTGCTTGCTGTGAGTCAGTGAGACGCACCTTGGTGCGGTGAGTGTCATGTGGAGGTTTTTGGAAAGTTTTGTTGCCTCGGTGCCATTCTTGCTTGGATCTTGAGTTTTCCTGCTTTGGTGTGTATCCTTTCAGTGGACGGCACCCTTGCGCTACTAGGCACATATCTATCCAGTGGACGGTGCCTAGTTCAGTTTCTCTTGAGCTTCGTAGGGCACTTTCTTGGGGGTTGTGATTTTGAGATTTCAAGTGCTCCTCTTCACCCCCCTCTAGTCGCACGTCTCGGTCCTACAATTGGTATCAGAGCTGGTTAGGTTTCTTCATACCTTTACCGGTGAGAAACCAGTAGCGACTATGACTCACTCCAGGAAGATTCCGGTTTTTGGCTCCGATGGCTACTCCTACTGGAAAGGTAGGATGAGGGCATTCTTGCTTAGCTAGGGCCAGGACATATGGGATGCTACTCAGAGTGCGAACTTTGTGGTGCTTCCAGTTGCTCAGCACACTACCCCAGTGATTGTGGCTCAGCATGAGGCGAATGCCAAAGCTGTTAACTTTCTCTTCTCAGGACTTGGTCCGGTTGATTATGAGAGAGTGAGCCACCTTGAGACTACCCATCAGATCTGGTCCCTGCTGAGTGCACACCATGAGGGCACTGCTACTATCAAGGGGTGTCTCATTGAGACTTACAGGCGCGAGTATGAGAATTTCGTTCTGAAGCCTGGTGAGTCCATCGATGACTTGTTTGGTCATTTTCAATCGATCGTCAACAAGTTGCGCGTTAACTCCAGCCCTGAGAGGATCCCATACACCGACCATCAGTAGGCTATCAAATTGCTCTATGCGTTGGACAGGAAGGTATGGGAGATCAAGGTTAACTCGATCATCGAGTCCGAGGCCTATGACACAATTGGAGTGGACTCTTTACAGCAAGCTCAAGGCCACAGAGGTGGATTACAAGTTGAGAGATTCTCTCACTTTTATTGGCTCCAAGAGCCTGGCCTTGGCTTCTCCCTCCAGTGAGGCCGCTACTAACCCCCAGCTTCATAACCTTTTATTTTCTACTCTTATGTCTGTTATAGAGGAGTAGTTGGCATCACTTGGGGATGATGAGCTTTGCCTGGTGTCTTGCCGCTTTCAGTGCGCCTATGACAACTGGATGAGCAAGAAGAGGGGCGAGAGGCCCAAGTGCTTCGAGTGCGGAGAGGTCGACCACTTCATCGCCGAATGCCCGAACAAGCAGAACGACTACTACAAGAAGGGCAAGAGCCACTCCCGCGACTCTAACAAGTACCACTCCGACAAGCACGACTACAGCAAGCGTGACCACCCCAAGCACTGCTCCGGCAAGATCAAGAACTTCAGGAAAGCTTTCAAGAGCTACTAGAAGGACAACCGGAAGCGGGACAAGGCTTTCTTCACCGAGCTTGGAGGTCTGTGCGGTGGATCATCCTCCTCTTCGTCTTCGTCAAGCTCAAGCGATGAGGAGATCGTCACCAAGTGGGACAAGAGGAGGGATCAAGGCGGTCCAGCTGGACTCTGCTTCGTCTCCACCAAGTCCAAGCGCAAGCATAAGATACATCGGAGATCCTTTTGCTCCATGGCGCTTGAGGACAAGGACGACATGGGCAACGACAATGACTCCTCAGATGAATAGGTAACTTCTGAGCAAGCTGAAATTCTTGAGATGTTGGAGGCAAATAGTCATGAGTTGAAAGCCCAGGATAGGTTGTTGGAGAAGGCAGCCAAGAAGCTGCAGAAGCAGAAGGCCAAGTTGGCTGATGCTCTAGCTGAGATAGAGAGGCTGAAGAGTGTGCTAGCCCAGCCTAGTGAGTCTGAGTGCCCTACTTGTGAGACTTTGATAAGAGATCTCTGTGAGCAGAAGAGCAAGTATGCTCATCAGGTAGAGGAGATGGATAGGCTAAAGGTAGAGTTAGGCAAGCTCCAGTCTAAACTGGATGAGCCTATCTTAAGTAATGAGCCTGAGTGTGAGATATGCCCCCACCTAGCTGTTGACATAGTTGAGCTGAAAGTGAGGTGTGAGGGACAGCTCAAGGAGTTCGAGGAGCTTAGGGCAAGACCTATGCTTTTGGGTGCGTGCATGGTCTGTCCTACCTTGGAGAGTGAGCTTGAGCAGTTGAGAGCTGACCTTGAGGTGCTTTCAGCACCTCCTGACACTTGTGAGAACTGACTCACTTTGAGGTTGATGTTGGTGGATAGAGATGCCACCATTAAGAAGTTAGAGAAGTGTGCTCCCTCTATTCGTTCTCTAGACTGCCCCACTTGTGCTACCCAGACTTTAGTTCTAGAGGATCTAAGAGAGGAGAAAAAGACTTTAGTTGATAAGAACAACCGTTTGAGAGAGGTGCTCAGTTGGATGTATGCTAGAGAGCCCCAACTAAGGATGATTTTAGAGAGCACCAAGAGAGATGAGGGTGATTTGAGCGGACTTGGGTTAGGATAGTGCAGTTCTTTGGGAGAAAAGAAGAGTTCCCCAGTTAAGCTTAAGACTGCCTCTTCTCAGCCTAACCCTACTGTTGATGGGGTTTACCACAAGCCTCCCAAGGCTGCCCCAAAGAAGCAGTTCTGGACACCTAAGCCCTCGCAGGCTAAGCTGGACAAAGTAATGACTGAGATTCTCAAGCCTCTAGTGAGCAAGGAGAGAGTCCAGTAGCCTGTTTCACCCAACGCTACTCCACCTAAGCCCAAGGCTCAGTCTAACCCCACTCCCAAGAGGTCTGTCTACCACTGTGACTTTTGCCAACGGAAAGGTCACTTGGAGGAGTTTTGCTTCAGGAGCAAGCGAGTTGAGAGGCAGGAGAGAGCCTGGCAGAGGCGGTGAGATGAGAGACCGCTTTGCTGGTGAGAGAGGAGGTGGCCTTCAGGCCCGTGCTCCTGGTGGAGAGAGACGCTTTGCCGGCCGAGCTCCTAGTCGTTTTCAGCGCGGCTATGGACCTCGTGACCGAGGCTTTGGAGGAAGAGGGTTTGAGAGCTCACGCTTTGGAGGTCGTGGGTACCCGGATAGATGTGATGGTTACTTTGACTATGCTTACCCTACTTTTGAGCAGATGGCTCAGCACTGGTTCAGTAGTTTCACTAACCCCAGTGCCAGACCATTTGCTCACTCTCGCTTTCCTTGATTTTGCAAGATCGAGGCCTGGAGGACATATGGATCATGGACTCCGGCTGCTCTAGGCAGATGACAGGGCACCACAGATGGTTCTCCAGCCTCATCCCCATGAGCATACATCACATTCAGGGATAATGGTCAAGATAAAGTGTTGGGTGTTGGTTCTGTTGCTCTTTCTGGCAAGCTTTTCCTGAGAGATGTTGCTTTGGTGAGGAATTTGGGGTTCAATATGGTTTCAGTCTCGCAAATTCTCAAGGAAGGGTTTGAGGTTCATTTTAAGGAGGGTTCTTCTTGTGTGCTTGATGCTAAGGAAAACCTTGTTTGTCGGATTTTGCCCTATGGGCAGGTTTTTAAGGTTGACCTTGCATCTGTTTCTGGCCCTCCTTGGTGTTCGGTTGCTAGTCCTTCTACTGATATTTGGAAGTGGCATAAGAGGCTTGGCCATTTGAGTTTTGATCTCCTAGCCAGGTTGAGCTCGATGGGTCTGATTCGAGGATTGCCCAATTTGAAAGCAGAAAAGGACTTAGTGTGCCACCCCTGTCGTCATGGCAAGATGGTTGCCGCTTCTCATGCACCTGTCAATCAGGTAATGACCTCTTACCCGGGTGAGCTGTTGCATATGGACACGGTTGGTCCTGCTCGGGTACAGTCGGTCAGTGGGAAGTGGTATGTGCTTGTAGTTGTGGACAACTTTTCTCGCTTTTCGTGGGTGTTCTTCATGGAATTCAAAGATGAGGCTTTCAGTTTTCTTCGGGATCTGGTCTTGAGGTTAAGGAATGAGAGTCATAAGGCCATGAGGGCTATCCGCAGTGACAATGGCGGAGAATTTCGTAACTCTCGTTTTGAAACCTTTTGTCGTGACCTAGGTCTTGATCACCAATTCTCGTCTCCTTATACCCCACCTCAGAACGGTGTTGTGGAACGAAAGAACCGCACACTTGTTGAGATGGTGCGGATGATGCTTGATGAGCATAGGGCTCCGCGACGCTTTTGGGCTGAGGCTATGAATATAGCCTTTAACATTGCGAAACGCATCTTTCTACGAGCTTTCTTAGGGAAGACTTCGTACGAGCTACGGTTTGGTAGGCAGCCTAGCATCAAGCACCTGTGTGCATTTGGCTGCAGATGCTTTGTGCTCAAAAAGGGGGGCATTTGGACAAATTTGAATCTCGCTGCTTGGATGGTATTTTCCTTAGGTACGCCTCTAGCTCTAGGGCATATAGAGTGTGGATCCTTGATACCAAACAAGTGGTTGAGACCTGTGAAGTTTCCTTTGATGAATCTATGCCTTGCACAACCCCTGCATTTGAGCTTTCAGGTGATGATGAAGAAGGCGCTCCCATCTTTGAAGATGAGGAAGGCGAAGTAGATGCTGGTGATGCAGGAGCCACTGCACTAGTTGCAGCTCCTACCCCCTCTGCTATGAGCTCTGAAGATGAAGGAGGACCCTTGCCTATGGATTCCACCTCGCTCCCCTGACTGCAAGCTCGAGCAGAGGCTGGCCCTGCTGAGGACGCAGGGGAGGTGACCTCCGAGATTGTTGTCACACCCCAAAATTTCTAATTTTGGGATGTGAATAGATAACAATGAATAAAGCAAAGGTTTTTTTTTTCTAAAATTTTCGAACTTGTAAGTTTTGTTGGATTTAAAGAAGGGTATGCTTTTAAAAAGTTTTCTCAATTTCAATTCATTTGTTTGTTGCATTCTTGCCGAAGTGCATAGTGTTTATGTGTGTAAAATGAGGTTTCAAAATATTTCAAAACCGGCTAGGTTTCGATTCCATTTCAATCCATATCTCTAAAAGTTTCATCCCTTCAAAACCACAATTTAATCTTATTGATCATCCTCTGTGCCAAGTCATTTCTTTCAATTGATCTAAGTCATACTTGAAATCCTAGTCGGTCTAACCTGGACCTCACCTCTCTTTCCTCTTTTGAACACAACGTTTCCAATATCTTGTATTCATGTTTACCTCTTCATGATTTCTTCCCATTGACACAACTACATATCTATGCTATTATGAGATGTCATTGTCAAGCTCAAGATCAATATCAAGTTTAGCTAACAATCTCTTCCCTCTCCGTTCTCCATAGACTCGAGAAAACCGTAATTCTAGTTGAGCCCATGTCGCTAATTTTTTTTTTCTGTTTCTTTTATATTCCGTGCACCCTTTCATCACCAATGGGACAACGCCCAAAGTTTCCGCTCATTTTGACCTTGGATCAAGGCCCGAAATCCTTTCTTTTATTTCCCACTTCTGTCGATAGCTTGGGCCAGCCCTGAGCAAGCCCAAAACAGCCCAAATTAACCCTAATCCTTCTATCCCTAGCTGCCCCTCCTCTCCTGGTCGCCCCTACCCTTCCTTGGCCGCCCCTCCCCTTCCTCCTCATGAGAAAACTGAAGGAAGGAGCAGCCATGGCCACCCCTCTCCCCCATGACTGACCCCTCTCATTCCAACACCTCCCCCACCACCAAAACATGAAAACGGAATGCTCTTGTCTCAAGGAAGATGATCCCCTGCTGCGTTCTTCGATCCATGCCCTCAAGCATGCCTTGTAGGTTGTCTCCCTGTTGCTGCCCCTGCTGTCCATGGTGTGGAGACCATGGAGGGCACCACCGACGATCCCCGACACGGAGGCAAGGCTGCAGCCCTACGAGATCATGTGGGCAGTGGCATCACCGCCTTGATGTCGCCCATGTCATCTCTTCCACCACCAAACCCTAGGTGATGACACCCCACATATGTTCCTCTATGTTTCCTTGTTTTCCACTGCAACTCGTAGGCCGTAGATTGATTTCCATCAAGTTCCGATGTAGATTTTTTTTATGAGATGTGTTTCTGCGTTCTTGACAGCACCACTACCGCTGATGACAACCATGTTCTCCACTGATCCAGTGACCTAATCAGAGAATCCTTTTACCACCATGTGGGTAGCATCCTTGAACACACAACTGCAAAATTGTTTGGTCATAGGTACAATAATGAGAGAGTTATGGCCATCGCCATGCTTGTTGCTCCTGCTGCAAAACAGCTGCGGTACCAATGAACTCAATCTGCGTTCCCCGCTGACCTAACAATCTATGGGACATGCTCTTTCACCAGATAATTCCTTGCATGCCTGCACATGTCCCCATAAAATGGTTTGTCCATAGGTGTAGCGGTGCAAAAGTAACCATCGTCGCCATGCTCGCTGTCTCTGCATTCTAGACAGCAGCGCTGCTGCCACCTTGGTGCATGTTTTCTCAGTGTTCCGGAGGTCCAATCAGCAAGCCCTTCAACGGAGATGTGTATTATATCCTTTAGCATTCTCCTGTAAATTAGTTTGGCCATTGGTGCAGCAATGAGAAAGATATGGCCGTCCTTGTGCTCGTTGTCTGCTGTCTTGGCAGCAGCACTCCTGCCCCTTTGACATACACTCTCACGGCAATCTGGCATTCCAAATGTCGATCCCTTCCAGCACCATATTCCTTATAATCTTTAACAGCTCCCTGTAAATTGGATCGGGCATAGTATCTCTTGAGGTTAGGGTTTTGCTGCTCATCATGGTTTCTACCACTGCTGTCCAGATAGCCATGCAGGACAGCCTTATGCTCACGTTCTCCGTTGATGTAGAAGGGTTAAGGCTGACCCCTTTGGCCAACGTGTGCCTTATATACCAGTGCACAATACCCCAAATTGGTGCAGAATTTGGTACAGGTTTAGACCAATTTTGTTAATGGTTTTGTTATCCAGCTGTCCGGCAGATTTCAGCACACACACCTGTTAACAAATGTGCATTTTCTGTTGATCCGGTAGTCCTCATGGTCTATCCCCTTGTCATAAACATGTTCGCATGTGTGTCCAATATCATCTCAGGATATCACTATCAAATATCCCAATAGTGACCAGAACACAAACAATCCATTTGACACCTCCACCAATACCCATCCCATGAACCGTCTCCTTCAACAATTTTCATATGGTCTATCTATTGCCATCAACCACCTTACCAAAGCCTTGCTGCAAGTCTTTGTTCCTTAACCCATGAATTTACACTCATCGGTCATTCGACACATCAAATTCATCATAAACTCACATCAAGCTCTTCATGTTTTGCATACACTACCATATCCTTTCTTCTACCATCAAATCCCTCAATGTGGTACTGTTCTTTCAGTCCCTTCCTTTTCTAACCATCTTTATCTCCTTGTTAGTCATTTTGGTGTGCTCCCATGTTATTAATAACGACCATTGTTGTTTTTATGTTTTTTTTATAAAATCATTTGTTTGTATGGTGTATTGTTCTTAGTTTCCCTTGTTTGTTGTTTCAGCTGTTTGCGCTGAGGATCAACGTGTATGAGCAGTAGCACCAAGAGTACTTTGAGGAAGGCAAGTATAACATGGACAACACCTAATAACCTTAAATCACCTCATATGCATGTGTCTAACTTGTATGCCTATAAGGACTATACATTAGCCTCTTTACCCTATGTTTAACCTATGGGAATGCATGTTGGATAAGTTTTGCTAGTTGCTGCGCAAACACATGTTCTTTTGTTAATAATCTTGTTAATGGATCTATGCAATATTTTGTGAGCGTGACCCTCTGTGCTGAGGTGCTTGAGTGGTTCATGGCTCTTTAAAATTTGGCTTTTTAGCAACATGGTTTAGGGGGCATGAGCAATGTGCTTAGTGGTTTTGCTCATAGCCACTCTCCATAAGGACCGGTTCGCAAAGCGACAACCTGGGACAACAGCGCTACCATGAGACTGGAATGGGACGGTCTTAGCTGATTAATTAGATTGCCTTGGTTTGGGAGTAACTTACCTGCGGGGCAAGAGGGGAAGTGAGCCGGGATGGGCCTCGGATCTGCTTTGGGTTGTGTGTGCTGTGTGCTTCACCCCTTAGAGTAGGGCCCCATCTCCGCGGAGCTTGAAACCTCAGCAGTTACACCTTACCAACGTGATCTTTGTAAAGGCTTCGTAGTGTGGCTTGCTAGTCATCTCATCTAAGGCAATGTGATGAACTTCTAGCGTAGCTCACGACTTGTGGGTAAAGATGTGCAACCTCTCGAGAGTGTAAAACTGACATGTCAGCCGTGCTCACGGTTATGAGCGGCCCAGATCCTTTATGCTGATTAGTGGTTCTTGGTTTGGTTTGGGAGTTGGTTATGTTTCTAATAATGTTGATTAATTCTTTATGCAATATCTTTTGGGCTAATGGTTTATCTACTCACCTTAGTAAATAGATGATAATAAAACCTGACCAACTAAAAGCAAATGCTTTCGTGTCAGCCAACCTTAGAGCCTCATGGTTCATGTTATGCTTGTTGAGTACAGTTGGGTACTCACGCTTGTTCCTTTAAATTTTCTTTTTGTTGGGTGAATACCCAACTGCTGCTCAGAAGATGAAGGCCTAAAGGAGTACAAATGAAGGTTCAAGGAGGTCTAGGCGAGCGACCCCCAGTCGGTTTCCCTGTGGAATGGCTTGGAGTTATAGTTACGCTTCCGCTACTCTGTGTTAAAGACTAGATGTCTTAATGTAAATCTTGCTTAAACGGTATGTAATAAAGCATTGTCTATGATATCACTGTTAATTGTCTCTATATGTGTGAGATTAGATCCTGGCACACATATGGTTTTGCTCTGGTTTTGTGTTGAAAACCAGGGTATGACAATTGTTCCATCTCGGCAGGTCCAGCGGGATCACCCTCCAGACAGGATGATTGAAGATCTACACCAGTGCGTCACACGCTCTTCAGTTAACTCCCTAGCCTTTTTCTGCCACTCCGCATTTGTTGCTTCTTTCGAACCCCGGGATGTGTCACATGCATGAGGAGTTGGAGAACTTTGAGAGAAACCATGTCTGGGATTTAGTTGAACCTCCAACAAACTGCCATCCTATAGGAACCAAGTAGGTCTTCAAGAACAAATAGGGTGAGGATGGGATGGTTGTGAGGAACAAAGCGAGATTGGTTGTCCAGGGTTTCTGTCAGAAGGAGGGGATAGATTATGAAGAGACCTTTGGTCCTATAGCTCGTTTAGAAGCCATTAGGATTCTGCTTGCCTTTGCTGCCTCTAAAGGCTTCAAACTACAGCAGATGGATGTCAAGTCAGCCTTCCTAAATGGTTACATAGAGGAGGAGGTATATGTGAGACAACCTCCTGGCTTTGAGAGCGCCAAGTTTCCAGATCGGGTGTATAAGTTGAGAAAAGCCCATTATGGTCTGAAGCAAGCTCCAAGAGCTTGGTATGCTTGGTTGAAAGCTTTCCTGCTCAAGTCTGGGTTTGTGATGGGTTCAGTAGACAAGACCTTGTTTCTGTTGAGTCGTGGCGGTGACACCCTTCTAGTTCAGAGATATGTTGATGACATTATCTTTGGTTGTTCATCTCATGCTTTGGTGTCTAAGTTTGCTGAACAGATGAGTAGTGAGTTCGAGATGAGTCTCATGGGTGAGCTTCAGTTCTTTCTCGGGCTACAGATCAAGCAAGGCCCAGAAGGAACCTTCGTCCATCAAGCCAAGTACATGAAGGACATTCTGAGAAAGTTTGACAAGGGAGATCTCAGGCCCATGGCGACTCCCATGTCAACACAGACGGCACTTGATGCTGATGAAGAAGGGGAGGTTGTGGACAAAAGAGAGTACCGAGGGATGATCAGCTCACTTCTGTACCTGACGGCGACCAGGCCGGACATTTAGTTCACGGTTTGCCTCTGTGCTCGTTTTCAGGCCTCACCGAGGACATCACACCGTCAAGCGGTGAAGCGCATCTTCATGTACCTGAAATACACTCCTGAGCTTGGTCTTTGGTTCTCTTCAGCTTCGTTGCTCTCTCTCAGAGGGTATTCGGATGCTGACTTTGCGGGTTATCGGCTGGAGCGCAAGTCTACTTCCGGCACCTACCAGTTTCTCGGTTCTTCTCTTGTCTCTTGGTCCTCACGCAAGCAATCTAGCGTAGCCACTTCCACCACAGAAGCTGAATACATTGCTGCTGCTAGTTGCTGCTCCCAGCTGCTTTGGATGAAGTCCACTTTGAGTGACTTTGGTCTCAGTTTTAGGAAGATCCCTCTCCTATTAGACTCTACTTCTGCTATTTCTGTAGCTAAGAACCCTGTCTTGCACTCTAGAACCAAACACATAGATGTGAGGTTTCACTTCTTGAGAGATCACTATGAGAAGGGAGATATAGACTTGATCCATGTAGATACTGAGAACCATTTGGCCGATATCTTCACCAAGCCCTTAGACCTTAGCGTGTTTGCTCTCTTGCATGGGGAGCTTGGTGTTTGTTACCCCTTTTAGGTTGGGGTAACTTTGTTGTAGTTTAGGATTTTGTTTTGCTCTTTCTTTGTTTTTCCTTGTTTTCTTGCATTTTGTATCATACCATGCATTGCATTGTAACATATGCATTTTCACTTACACTAGCACTAGAGCTCTTCTGGTATGACGAGTTAGTACCTGCTTGTGCTAGATTGTACAGTTGCTTGCATGATCATGGTTGGCTAAGCTCCTTGAATCTGTCTAATATCTTTTGTGAGCTCAGTCACTTTTGTTTCTTGAAAATCAAAAACCATGATCACCACTTGACTTGGCTACCTAGCATGTGTAGGAATGTTGAATGTATGCTATCTTTTCATGCTTGGATATGCTAGTCGTATGCCTTTGTTAAGTTGATGCCTAAGCATTTAAGACACCTTGCCTTAATCTGAATTCTGAATTAATCTTGTTTACAAAGTGGTGTCCTATGAGCTAAATTGAAAAGATCCAGGTGGATTCACTTGTCACACTGATCTAGTTTGAGATAGCTTGCCTTTGCACTTTGGCATGAACTTGGACTAGGCTATGTATGACCAAAACCTTGTCTTAAGCTTCTGATGGTTTTCTGAACCTAGGCTTGGCATTGGTTGGTACGAAGCGGCAAACACAAGTGAATAACCCCTGGCACATGATCTGATTTGCTTGAAGTTAAAAATTGCTAAATCTGAAATCTGCAAGTCTCTAACTTGCTTATGGCATGATTGAATATGCTTTGGTTGAGAGTAGCACACCTTGTATGTTTTGCTAGCATCTTGCTGTTCATGCCTATCTTGCTAGATGCTATTCATGTTGGTGATGCTTTCTTTTCAACAACCCTGAAAAATATGCTCTTGATCTGTATAAGATAGATTCAATTGAGCTTATTTGCATGCTTCCTTGCCCTCACTTGCTCTGTATGCTAGAACTTGTATTTACTAGCTTTTCATCCTTGCTGAGCTCTTCATGGTACACTTCCTGCATTTCAAAGCATATTTTGAGGGGGAGTTGTCCATTTCAGGGGGAGTTGAGTTCTATGAACCCTTGATGTGTCCATTGTCAGCAAGGGGGAGAGATGTTGACCCTTGAGGAGAGAGATGATGGACCAAGGGGGAGAACTCTGTAGAGATCTAGTTGAGGGGGAGTTTGAGCTTTTAGCATGCTCTTGCATCGGTGCATTGAGCCTTTTGCTTCTTTCTGGAGGAGCCGATGCTTTGCCGTAGCATGACTGTGTTGAGCCAGTTTGCCTCTTTCTTGAGAGGTCATGCTTTAGTTTGATCGACTGCGTTGAGCGGTTTCCCTTGTCTTAGGGGGTCGATCTTTGGCTTTGTTTTTATTGTCTCAATTTGCTCTTTTCTGCTTGTATTTGGCTTTTGGGCATCTTGAGCAACTTCTTCTTCTTTTCTTCTTTCTTTTCAGTTTTACGCTTTTCTTCTTGTCTTTGTTCTATTTCAGGTTACAGGTTGAAGGTGTTGACAATGCACTCATCAAGGGGGAGATTGAGAGCCAATGGACCGGCTTCATTGCCTCTGGAGTGATGAGTGATTGTCAACAGTAGCAAGACCCAGAAGGACTTGGGCACAAGACCTCCGATCGACAGGAGGCCCTCTGAAGGACTGGAGGTAGAGGAAAGTCCTCAGTCTATCAGCCACGGGACTTCGGTACACGGAGGAGCGGCACGGCGACGGTAGGAGTAAGTCCTCCGAAGGACTGCGAGGCTGCCCTGATGGACAGGGGATGCTGGGCGCCACCGCGGTGCTCCAACCCCGAAATATCCTTTAATCTTTCGTTTGAGTCCTTAGGGTTTGTCTAGTTGTAGGGACCTAAGTGCAAAACTGTCTAAACAGCACTCGGGTATAAATAGGTCCAAGGCAGGTCATTAGAAGGCCTCTTGGCTGCTAGGATTTGTCTTTGCTTTGTGATTTTCGTCCTCAAGCCTTGAGCTCCATTGTTAGGGAGGTTAGAGTAGGATTTAGCCTCCTAATCTTCGGGGAAGGTGAGGGTGGTTGCTTGGGACGAATTTTTGCTTGTATGCTGAATCTTTAGACCCATCTTGGGCACTTAATCGAAGCAAATTCGTGCTGCAACCTTGTGTTCTTCTCCTCCCCCTCTCTCTTTGGTTTGTGGGTTCAATCCTTGTCTTTTTGGGTGTTTGTGTTGGCCAAGCTTGAATCCCTTTTCTTGCTGATGTTTTGGACTTGCTAGGACGTGGAGTTCATGACTTAGTTCATCTTAATCCTGCTGGATTGCCACGAGCAAGCGTCCTTTGTGTTTTTCCCTTTCTTGCCCAAAGATTTCCATTTCATGAGATCCGAAATTCCCGCTAATTTCGTGGTCACTTTGTGTTGATCTTTTGGGAAAAGCTTTGGAATAGGGTCCAGATAGCCTGTGCAAAATTTTGTGAAGTTTGGACAAGGTTTGGTCAGGTTTGGGTTTGAAACGGTCTTTTCTGCAACTTTATCGGACAATCCGGTATAGGCCACCGGACAGTCCGGTGTGAGCGTTGTCTGGGCCGTGCCACCGGACAGTCCGGCAGCAGGCACCGGACAGTCCGGCAGCAGGCACCGGACAGTCCGGCAGCAGGCACCGGACAGTCCGGTGTTGGCTACCGGACAGTCCGGTCCTGCCAGGGAGCTGTTGTATTTTTCCCACTTTGGTCTTTCCGCTGTATTTCTGCTCTGGATTTTTGCATTCCCCACTGTAAGACCATTCTCTTTGCTTGCTGTGAGTTAGTGAGACGCACCTTGGTGCGGTGAGTGTCGTGTGGAGGTTTTTGGAAAGTTTTGTTGCCTCGGTGCCATTCTTGGTTGGTCTTGAGTTTTCCTGCTTTGGTGCTTATCCTTTCAGTGGATGGCACCCTTGCGCTGCTAGGCACGTATCTGTTCAGTGGACGGTGCCTAGTTCGGTTTCTCTTGAGCTTTGTAGAGCACTTTCTTGGGGGTTGTGATTTTGAGATTTCAAGTGCTCCTATTCACCCTCCCTCTAGTCGCACGTCTTGGTCCTACATACGAAGCCTTGATTGCCGGACTCCAGACCGTGCTTGGTCTGGGGGTTCAACAACTTCGTGGCAAGGGAGACTCACAGCTCATCATCAACCAAGTTAACAGGGTGTGTGCCACTAACAAGGCTCACCTCGCTGCATATCTCATGAAGGTCAAGATGATTGAGCTCTCCTTCAATGCCGTGGAATTTATGTACATTCTGCGAGAAGAAAACACCGTCGCGGATGAACTTTCTGCTCTTGCCTCAGCGAGGCAACCCCCGCCCACTGGAGTCTCCCACAACCGAATACTCCAGCCGTCGGTGGAACCCCCGCTGCTAGAATTCGGGGTTGAGGCCCAAGCAGTGGCTCTTACCTTTTAGCCAGCGGATGGCTTAACCTCCTGGCTGGGGGATGAAAATGCCGGAAAAACCAACCCCGGGCAACTTGAAGCCTTAGGCGACAACATTTGGAGCCCTGAGCAAACCCAAGCCCTGGAGGGTAATATCCTCCCTGAAGAGGGAGAAGCTTAGGCTATCCCAAATGACGGGATCCAGGAGATTCAGGGATTCCTAAAAGAAAACATCCGTCCAATAGATGAAGCACCAACAGAGCGCATGATTCGACAAGCAAAAACATACGTGCTGGCAGAAGGGGACCTCTACCGACGTGCAACAAATGACATTCCACTCAAATGCGTCTCCCAGGAAGAAAGCCGCAATATCCTTGCGGGTATCCATGAGGGTGAGTGCGAGAGCCACTTTGCATCTCACACGCTGGTCGGGAAGGCCTTTTGGCATGGCTTCTACTGTCCGACAGCCCTTAAGGACGCGACTGAGATGGTCAAAAAATGCAAGGCGTGCCAGTTCCACTCGAAGCAAATCCATACCCCATCTCAACTTGTGTAGCTCATCCCCCTGTCATGGTCTTTTGCAGTCTGGGGAGTTGATATTATTGGTCCGTTCCCCAAAGCCGTTGGTGGCTACGAGTACCTCTACATCGCCATCGATAAATTCACCAAGTGGCCCGAGGCGCTCACTGTGCTAACGATCGACAAGCATTCTGTAGTCAAGTTTCTCCAAGGAATTTTCTCCCGGTTCAGGGTCCCGAGCCGAATCATCACCGACAATGGCACACAGTTCACTAGTGCCATCTTTGATGAATACTGTGAAGCCAAGGGCATCACGATTTGCTATGCCTCCTCACACCACCTGCAAAGCAATGGGCAGGGTGAGCGGTCTAATGCAGAGATCCTCAAAGAGCTCAAGACCGGAACCTTCGAGAGCTTGCAAAAATATGGCAAAAAGTGGGTAGACCACCTTTAACCCGTGCTTTGGGCGAACAGAACTACACCATGTCGGGCTACTGGGGAAACTCCATTCTTCTTAAGCTTCGGTGTTGAGGCAGTGTTTTCCCCCGAAGTCACAAACGGGAGCCCCTAGGTAATGCCTTCAATGAAGAACTGCAGGACCAACTTTAGTGGGCTGATGTCGACCTACTAGAAGAGAAGTGGCTGGTGGCTGCTCTCTGTACTGCAAAATATCAGCAAGCCTTACGTCGTTACCACCAGCACCATGTAAGGCCTCGGTCGCTTGTTGCGGGTGACCTTGTGCTCCAGTGCATACTAAGTAGGGTGGGGATGAACAAACTTTCCCCCTACCTAGGAGGGTCCCTACCAAGTGGTTGAGGTCTGCAGGTCTGGTTGTGTACTACTGGCCATGGAGAGCAGCGAACAGCTCCCATTCCCATGGAACATTGAGCACCTACGTAAGTTTTACCCTTGAGGCAGAATAGTGCAACCCCCATTTCCACAATGTTGCCTGGGGGCCATCCATTATGTACCTTAGGTACTCATAGACTTGTAATAAATGTAAATTATTAGCCTTTGACATCCAGTAAAATTAATTTCATCTACTTATGCATTTGTCAAGAGTTATCCTTGCGGGGTTTTGTCTCTAAATACCTGAAGTTGTGTTAATCTAAGACCTGGGAGAGAGCTGGTGTTCATGGCAAGGGCCAAGGTTAGGAGCCAGAATTGGGAAACCTAGTTGAGTTGTCTTGGCATTCTGCTACTAAGCAGTACCCCGATCGCAACTAAGTCGTGGTATCCACGATGGGTTGCTATGCCTCGGTCTGGTCCGCCTTCACCAATTTACTGCTTCTTGGCTATGGTTACTTCCTATTTCTGAACCTCTTGGCTCTGGTTGTTCGAGCCAAGCCCGGAATAGACTCTCGAGACTTTAGGTTGAAGCACCAAGTATGGTACGAAAGGTGAACTGCCATAAGAAGAGATACTACCCTTTTCTGGGAGAAATTTTTTCACGCAGGAAATAAGCAAGCTAACCTCGAGCGAGGACTCTGGGGCCCTGAAGTGAACCCCTGATCGTATCCTTGGGGGATTAGGGACCTTAGGCCCCCAAAGAGAACCCTCGGTGGTGCCTTGGGGGCTTGCATCACATCTCAACCCTAGGGCGAAGCCCCGAAGGACGTGGACGACGTCAACTTCGAGAGAAGGACGGACTACTTTGAGCCTTGACCAAGTGTGGTCACCTAGCTCAGAGCTTACGGGAACCCTAGGCGGTGCCCAGGGGATCCCAGAGAAGACAATATTCATTCGAAGTTAATGTGAAAGCAATTACATTCAAGCATTTACAAGATACAAAGATACATTGAAATTGGATCAAAGGGAGCTCTGGGCCCCACCCTAGGGGCTAGAGGTCGGAAGAGGTCATACACCAGCCGGCCGTGGCAAAGGCAGGTTCTAGAAAGAGCCTTGCGTGGTGTCTGACAATCCGGTGGAGGTGTGGAATAGAAGCTTTTCCATTCCCCTCCTTCCGACATTGTAAGCACCACACATGCCGGCGCGCTCTGCACCAACATGCAGATCAACACTACCAAGGGCTCCTACCTCAGCCTTGTGCGAGGCACCAGTGACATGTCATCGGCATGCTACAAGCCCATTGAGCATCCTCTTTGGTGCTCAGTAGGGGGTGCAATGAATCGCTGCTGCATCCACACCATGAGCATGCGGGTGGAGCCGTCGGCTGCACCATGTGGACCAGGGGGACTGACTCTGTTAGTTAGCGCCCTTGGGCCCACGTGCGCACGACGACACCGCCGTCGTGCTCATCGGCTGCGGCGGTGGCGGCTTTGACCTCGGTAGTGCCAAACACTCTGGGCACCACCACACCGTGCTGGTCCCTCCCCGGCGCTGCTCTAAGTGGGGAGCCATGCTACTGCCCTAGTAGCAGCTATGTTGAGGCTACCACCGTGCCCTGGGCTGCCTTCAAGCAGCCACTGCCTACGGTGGTGGCGGATCGCCAGGCGAAAAACACCGCTGCCATGGGAACCGAAACTGCTATGGGAGCTCGAAAGCAGCGGGTACCCATGCCCGTAGCGCGTCGGTGGCTACACAGCACCGCTGCCTCATTCCAGGGTAGCTTGTGCAGCACTTGACCACTGACTGCCTGTTGATGGCACTTAAGCACGGCAAACCTTATACTGCAAACGACAGTATCGTGTGTAGCTTTTCGCCAGGACGAGTATCATGGGTTTTGTCAATCCAGGAAATTAACTAATTGGGAATTAATTAACAAGAGTTTAGGGGAAACTTAAAGGTAAAAAATAAGCTCCAATCTATCTCTAAACCAGTCATTAAACTATATCTAATCTATGTATAAACTATACTAATTATATGATAAGATAGGCAATTAGAACAGAATTAGAGCACTAATCAAAGGATATTAACTAGAGTCTAATCAAGCCCTAATTGGATCCAAGACATGCATGATTGTGGGCGCCACAACTAGAGTAAAGCAGCAAGATAACTAGTAGCTCAAGGTAGAATGTCATACCCTGGTTTTCAACACAAAACCAGAGCAAAACCATATGTGTGCCAGGATCTAATCTCACACATATAGAGACAATTAATAGTGATATCATAGACAATGCTTTATTACATACCGTTTAAGCAAGATTTACATTAAGACATCTAGTCTTTAACACAGAGTAGCGGAAGCATAACTATAACTCCAAGCCATTCCACAGGGAAACCGACTGGGGGTCGCTCGCCTAGACCTCCTAGAACCTTCATTTGTACTCCTTTAGGCCTCCATCTTCTGAGCAGCAGTTGGGTATCCACCCAACAAAAAGAAAATTTAAAGGAACAAGAGTGAGTACCCAACTGTACTCAACAAGCATAACATGAACCATGAGGCTCTAAGGTTGGCTGACACGAAAGCATTTGCTTTTAGTTGGTCAAGTTTTATTATCATCTATTTACTAAGGTGAGTAGATAAACCATTAGCCCAAAAGATATTGCATAAATAATTAATCAACATTATTAGAAACATAACCAACTCCCAAACCAAACCAAGAACCACTAATCAGCATAAAGGATCTGGGCCGCTCATAACCGTGAGCACGGCTGACATGTCAGTTTTACACTCTCGAGAGGTTGCACATCTTTACCCACAAGTCGTGAGCTACGCTAGAAGTTCATCACATTGCCTTAGATGAGATGACTAGCAAGGCACACTACGAAGCCTTTACAAAGATCACGTTGGTAAGGTGTAACTGCTGAGGTTTCAAGCTCCGCGGAGATGGGGCCCTACTCTAAGGGGTGAAGCACACAGCACACACAACCCAAAGCAGATCCGAGGCCCATCCCGGCTCACTTCCCCTCTTGCCCCGCAGGTAAGTTACTCCCAAACCAAGGCAATCTAATTAATCAGCTAAGACCGTCCCATTCCAGTCTCATGGTAGCGCTGTTGTCCCAGGTTGTCGCTTTGCGAACCGGTCCTTATGGAGAGTGGCTATGAGCAAAACCACTAAGCACATTGCTCATGCCCCCTAAACCATGTTGCTAAAAAGCCAAATTATTAAGGAGACATGAACCACTCAAGCCTCGGCACAGAGGGTCAAGCTCACAATTATATTGCATAGATCCATTAATCAAATTATTAACAAAAGAACATGAGTTCATGCTGCACCTAGCCCAACTTAACCAACATGCAAACCCAAAGGTAAATATTGGATAAAAGTAGCTAAGGTACAATCCTTATGGCATACAAGATTAAATGCACATGCAATGAGTAAGGGTTATTAGGTGTTGTTCATGTTATACTTGCCTTCCTCAAAAGTACTCTTGTTGCTGCTCACACACGTTGATCCTCAACGCAAACAATCAACTGAAACAACAGATAAAGGAAACTAAGAACAATACACCATACCAATAAATAATTATAATAAAAGCATAAAAAGAACACTAGTCGTTGCTAATAACGTGGGAGCGCAAGAACAAATCATGATAGGGCTTTGAGTTAGGAGATGTAAACATGTAAAAGTGAATGATGATGTGGGGCCATAGATTGCATAGAGATATTGTTGTGGTGAAGGATATGAGTGGTTGAGAGGGAACTAGCGTGCAAATGAGAGAGAGGTATGGTCGATCATGTGGTTGTGTTGTACACTTGGTGATGATAATATTGAGATAGATCAATCAACTAGGATGAGGTGATAAGATAATACAAGGTTACGATGGACGGTGGGAGACTCGTGACTTTGATATACATGGGGAGAATCTAAGTGATGCTCAAATGGAGGTGATTGACAAAAATAGATAATTGAGTAGAGATTGCACATGCTTGCATGGCGCTTGAGGGATGTGGTGTGATTATAAAGACGAGAACTTGCAATTGACGAAGGGACTTAAAGATGGACAATCAACTCTGCTATGCTCATTGCCACATTTGACCATTTGTTTGAGATATGAGGGAGGTCATGAGGGACTGCGTTTATTTACATAGGAACACATCTTGATTAGAGGAAACAACAATACAAGCTGTTGAACAAATAAAAACATAGAATGGGATAAGTGGTGTTTGTGCTGAAACTGCACGTGACAGGACAAAGGGTAATGTGTGCACCAGAACTCTTTCCATGCCACACCATTTAAGGATCTTATTTGTGGAATTGATAAGGGATATGTGGACTAGATTTTTACCAAAGGGTGATAATATTCGACCAATGGGTCAGTGACAAAAGAAGACCCAAGTCAGGGTTATGTAGCCTCTTTTCTGCAGGAGGGACAGCAAACACACCGATCAGAAAGACCATCCAATACAAGGATTAAACTGATCCAATGTCTGCCAAAATTTACAGCAAGGTGTGGTACTATGATATACATGATGTGGGAAAAGGATTCGATGATTGGACAAGAGGATTAATAGAAAAGAACCTTGCATTGGGCAGAAGCTCGGCTGTTCGGGCTGCAGAGATGTGTTCGTGATAATGCTAAAATCTCCGGACCTGTGTCTCCTATGGCCAAGCCAATTTACAGGGGTATGTTTGAGGATATAAGTCGTGTCTCAGTGGAAGGGTTTGCTGATTGGACCTCTGGAACACTGAGAAAATAAGCACCAAAGTGGCAGCAGTGCTGCTGTCTGCACTACAGTGACAGCAAGCACAAAGATGGCCATATCTTTCTCATTGTATCACCAATGGCAAAACTGTTTTATAGGAGTGTGTACAAAGATATTGAGTACGTCTCAGTTGAAGAGCTCGACCATTAGACTGCTGAATCACCAGCAAAACAAGAACCAAAGGCAACAACACCGCTGTCTTGGACAGCTAGAACAGCGGACATATCGACCACCAAAGGTTGGTCTCCGTGGCTCCGATGGCAAAATAAATTTACAGCAGCGTGTTCAAGGATTAGTGTGATGATTCCATAAAAGGATTTATCAATCGGGTTAACAGATCACCAGGGAACACACATGCCAAGTAGGGCAGCGTGGCTGCCCGCTAGTGCAGTAAGAAGTTACACACGTAAATATCTTCGGAACTTGACAGAATTTGATATATGTAACATGATTCACAACAGGGAACAAGTGATCTACACAGCGAGGAAACAAAAGGGTCCTCACCATGGGGTTGGTGGCAGCCGGGGAATGAACTTGACGGTGAGCAGACGATGAAGAGCGATGTTACTAGCTGCTGCTTGCGATTCCACAAAGCTGCAGTCATGGGCGTCGTCAGGGATCATCAAGTGACAATCTTAGGGATTCAGTGCAGCAAGAACCTAGGGGAAAATGAACAAGAGAGAGGGGGCAGCAAGGGGGCACAACTCACCCATGGTCGTCACTTGTAGCACAACGACGGAGACAACAAGGCTGTTGCCAGGAATGATGCAGCAGCAGAACGGATTTTCCATGGTGAGGGCATTCGTTTAGGAAGGGGAAGGATGGTGTAGGGGCACCATGGCAGGAAGGAGAGGGGGCACCCTTGTGTTGGATGAATAATAATAGAAACTGAAGAAGTGTGGGAGGGAAATAAGGAGGGGTTATGCATAGGTGATTAAGGAGGGGATGAATGCAGGGAATAAAGAGCAATTTGAAGGAGGAGGAGAAAGGGGCGACCAGCAGGGATCAGGGGCGACCAGGAGGGTTCCCCTCTTTGGTTTCTTCGTGAAAAACTGAGGAAGGGGTGGCCAAGGTGGGTGGGGGCGACCAGGGGGAAGGGGAGACATGAGGAGAGGAGGAAAGGGGCTGTTTTGTGGAGGTTTAGGGCTGGCCCAAGCTGTGGAGAAAGGTGGGGAAAAGAATAACGGATTCTGGGCCTTTGTGCAAGGTCAAAATGATTAAAATGTCGGGCTCATGTCCATGCCAAAATGGACAAGAACGTTGGGGCTTGACCCATTAATGGAGAAAGGGTGGGTCTTGTATTTGTTGTGCATGTGGGAGAATAGATATGAAATATGGATGACAAGAGCTTAACCAAATCAGAATTTTCTCTGGCCTATGGAATGGGAGAGTGTTGACTTGAGAGTCAATATTGATTTGAGCTTGAGAATGAAACTGAGTTGTTACATAAAGAGAGAATAATGTCAATGGAAAAAAATGATAAAAAGATAAACATGGAGACGAGGTGTTTAAGATGTTGACTTTAAAAGAGGCAAGGAGAGTGAGGTTCGGATGAGTTCATCTAAGGTTTTTGAGAATTTTGACTTGGATCAACATAAATAATGGACATGGTATAGAGAATGGTCAACATGATTGGATTCGGGTTTTGAGTCAACCTGAAACTTTAGAGATTGATCGAAGGGTTCAATGGTTGAGTTTGAGTTGGCAAGAAAGAGAAGGACTAGGATTTTAGAGACATGGATTGAGAAGGACTCGAAACCTAGCTGGTTTTGAAATATTTTGAAACCTCATTTTACACAAATAAACACTATGCACTTCGGCATGAATGCAACAAACAAATGAATTGAAATTGAGAAAACTTTTTAAAAGCATACCCTTCTTTAAATCCAACAAAACTTACAAGTTCGAAAATTTTAGAAAAAAAATAAGAAAACCTTTGCTTTATTCATTGTTATCTATTCACATCCCAAAATACTTTTAGGAGCATTCTCCCAAAATCCTAGTACTGAGCCAATGAAGCCAGAGGGTATTTCTGTCCAATTCTCTTTGATCCTAAATCTTAGGCTATGCACCAAATCAGAGGATTGAACTATATCCATAGTTGTCATAATTTTTAGTGCTATGTCTTGTTGATAAACAGCACTAATATGAATAAAACTGCTCCAACCTAAATTACTTAATGCTCTCTCTATACTTGGTGTAAAGCCTAGAGTAGTCATGAAATCAAAGTCTATGTCGAAGTTGGAGGTGATTCTGTTCAGACAACTATTATACCTTTGCTCTTCAATGGAGGTCCTTAGAGAAAATCCTTCTGAAGAATAATTCCATTCTTCATCTTCATTATCAATATTCATTGGTTGAGGGGCTTGAGCTTGAGTATAAGACCGAGTCCTTGGCCTCCTTTTTGGTTCTAACACATCTTCAACTTCTACCGAGAATCGACAAGAACAACCATGTAGTCCTTAATCCCGGCGAATGCTTCGACTGGAGTTGGAACTTCCCATGTCTGAAACGGAGTGTCTCCAAGATGAATGCCTTGATGAATCATCATCTTCTTGTTGAGAGCCTCCTCTTGATGAAGAACCCATGAAAGCTTTCTTGAAAAACTTGGTGGCCTTCTTCATCTTCCCTCTCAAGAGTTTTTTTACTCTCCAAGAACTCTCTTCTTTTCTACTCCTCTCCTTCTCTCGACATTTTCTGGTTTCCTGAGCTTATGTTGGGGATCAAACGGGGCAACAAATACTCTATATTTATAGGCAAAGCTGGGGTTCAAAGGGGAGGTCCATCTGGTGAAGGGCTACCTGGGGTCGGCCGAGTCAGGGGGGACTGGTCGGCCGAGCCAGGCCTCTTCTGGCTCTGCTGGCTCCTGTCTTTTTTCCGTTGATTAAGTTTTGGATCATTTGCAATAATGGATGGCTATCTCTGTGATTTGTCGACATACATGCAGCCTAGGACGAATCTCCAATTAATCTTACATGTTTGTCTCCTTGGATGCTTGTCCTTTGATTCCAAACCCTTTGAACTTTGATCACATGTCCGTGTCTACATGTTGGCTAGTGCTTTCATGATCAAAGAAGGATCCTATGTTGCCTAAACTACCTTCTTTTACTAAGTAGTTAATTATCTTCACTAATCCTTAAATAATTATCTTGCAAATATGCAATATATATATATATATATATATATACCTACTAATTGTAGGTTAATAATATCAAGCATCACTCAAAACAAAAGTTATTTTTATATTAAAACATTAACTCTATTTGATAAACTGAAAATAAACTTTTGTTTTGTTTTATAAAAAGAATTGTCCGGTTGATTAACCGATTTAATTTCAGAGTAAAGATAAGCAATTTCATGAATTGAATTGAATTTACTTACTTCCTTTCTTTAGTTCGGCTTAGGTTAGCGCCTAGTTTTTGGATAAAATAGGGAGAAAATTTTGAGATCAATAAAATAACGACATTAAAATTAAAATCTAAAAATTATCTCTCTTTTCTCTCTTTTTTTAAGTAAATTGCTGAACATCGAATCGAATCCAAAAACTAACAAGGCTTCGCAATTTTTCAAAGTTTAGATAGCTATTTAAGTGGGAGAACAGCTATCTTTTAACTATCCAATACTTAATTAAAATCAAAATTCATTTCTCAAAATGAAGACTTTATTAATTCAACCATAGTTCATATAGCAATGAAGTTTAACTAATTAATACGCTAAAAACTATGAAGAAAAACTAAACTAAATTTAAACTTCTAAAAATACCTGGGTTGCCTCCCATAAAGCACTTGTAATTCAAAGTCTTTCAGCCAGACTCTAATCCAATCCGTCCAATGTCTTGCGTAGACACTGCAGATGAATCTTTTCCTTCAATCTTCGTCTTCTCCAATTGCTCGACACATCTCATATCTGGGGCGAAATTTGAATGAGCTTGATTCTCCATTGATGTTGAACTTAATCTCTCCCTTTCCTACGTTGATGTTGGCTTGTGCTGTCTTGAGAAAAGGTCTTCCAAGTATCAATGGTGATTTTGAATCTCTTCCCATTTCTAGGATTACAAAATCCACTGGTACAAGATTCTCTCCAATCTTGATTGGGATGTCTTCAGCTATTCCTTCTAGATATCTCACTGAACGATCTGTTAGCTCAAGACACATGGATGTAGGCTCTGGTTTAGGCAGCTTAAGCTTATAGAACACTGGGCATGACACTTACACCTGCTCTGAGATCACATAAAGCCTTGTCAATGTTGAGTGCACCGATAGAGCATGGGATAGTGGGACATCCCGGATCTGCCTTTTTCTGTAGAGGAGCATCCATGATAGTTGCACTACACTTAGTAGTCATCTTCACACATTCAGATGGCATCTCTCTCTTGTTGGCTAGTATATCCTTGAAATATTTGGCATAAGTGGGAACTTGGAGTGCATCCAATAATGGCATATGGATATATAGCTGCTTGATTACCTCGATGAATTTGTTGAAATGCTCATTTGTCTTGTTTGATCGAATTTTGCATTTTTCTGGAAGTATCCTTGTATCATCAACTATCACCTCATGTTCTTCCTCACTCTGAATCTCTAATTCAGCTGATTTGGCAAGTCTCGAAGTCAACTCAAGGTCTTTAGTCTCTCTTCTAGATCTGGTGGTGACTGCTTTGAGTGACTCTATCCAGGCAACTTTCCTTCATTCCTGTTTGGGAGATGTTCTACTAGTTGAGAGAGTTGGTTCTCTAAAATCTTTATCATTTCCATGAGCTGTTGATTTAAACTTCCCACAGTAGTGATCTTGCCATCAATATTTTCTAGCACCTTGTCCATATCTTTAAACTTAGAGTGTGTATCCTTGTTGATCTTAGCTTGCTCTTCCACAAATCCTTTAGTTGAATCCATAGAGGAATGGTATTTTGAATAGCTGATCCAGCAGTGAACTGTTGTCAATTCTGTCTATAGTTGGACGGAGGAATCCAACATTCCTTTCTTGCGTAGTCCAAAGCATTAGCCTCCTCTGGACAACTTTCCTTTGAATGCCCATAGTCTCCACACTCTTCACATGTCATCATAGCTTCTGTAGACTTCACTTCCTTTGCTCTACCACTTTCCATCTTCTCGAACCTTCTCATGAGTGAGTCAATCTTTCCACCTAGAATTTCTATCTTGTCCACCTCTAGTACACTTTTCACTACTCCAGTAGATGTAGAAGAGGGCGCCACCCTATCTGCTCACCATGTTCCATTCTCGGCAATTTTCTTGAATAGAGCTTCGGTCTCTGTACGAGTGAGACTGAGTATTGATCCTCCGGACGATGCGTCAATCTGAGCTCTACACACTGCGTTGAGTCCACCATAAAATTTCTGAATTAGATCCCATTTCTGAAAATTGTGGTGAGGGCAGGCTGACACATAGTCATTGAGTCTCTCATAAGCTTCATCAAATGTCTTAGTGGGGTATTGCACAAATGTTGAAATCTTGTTGCTCAAAGCTTGAGTCTTTCCAAGTGAAAAGTACTTGGTGATGAATGCTTGAAGCAATAGCTGCCGGTTGTTGATTGTAGCTTCTGAAGGTGTAGACAACCACTGATGAGCTTTCTCGATTAGTGAAAATGGGAACAACCTTGCTCTGATCTGATCATCAGTGACTCCCTCAATCTTGAACGTGTTGCAAATCTCCATAAATGTCTTTAAGTGTTGATTTGGATCCTCTTTTCCACCGAATGATTGATTCTGCACCATGCTGATCACTGAGCTCCTGATCCCGAATGCTCTCTGAGGTTGAGTGAGATCTCTGATCTTCAAATCAGTTGAGGTTGGCACACATAGGTCCATGAGTTTCTTTTCTTAAACGGGTTCACCCATTTCTGGCAGAGTTTCGTCTTCCTTCTGAGAATTTTTGGCAGAGCTTCGAGACTTTTTCAGCAACTTCTCTAAATCAACCACATAATTAGTAGGTTTATTAGACCGTGGTCCATCCATTCCTGCTAATGTTAATAGAAGAGAATATATACAAAGAGAAACTATATTCTAAAGATTTTATCTAACAAAAGATTAAATTAAAAGAGATAAACTTATTTTTAATCAAAATTAATATTATCTAATTATAAATTATATACAAGAAAATAAAGATATAAAGTAAAAATAAGATAAATGGCGAAAAATTAAAGATAAAAGGCTAAATTATATAAAAAACAAAATTAAATACATACATAAACTCAAGTTAATTAGTTCCCCGGCAACGGCGTTGGAAAAGCTTGTTGACTACACTGAAGCACGGCAAACATTATATTGCAAGCGACAGTATCGTTTGTAGCTTTTCCCCAAAATGAGTATTATGGGTTTTGTCAATCCAGAAAATTAACTAATTGGAAATTAATTAGCATGAGTTTAGGATAAACTTAAAGGTAAAAGATAAGTCCTTAAACTATATATAATCTATGTATAAACTATACTAATTATATGATAAGATAGACAATTAGAACAGAATTAGAGCACTAATCAAAGGGTATTAACTAGAGTCTAATCAAGCCCTAATTGGATCCAAGACATGCATGATTGTGGGCGCCACAACTAGAGTAAAGCAGCAAGATAACTAGTAGCTCAAGGAAAAAATAAGCATGAACAAGCATAAACTTCATAGCATGATTAAATCAACATCAAATAATCTAATCCCCTATATCGAGTTTAACCTTTCTCCGGCTCTACTGTGACTAAAACCAGTTAATCGATGAGAAACTCTCAACAGGCATATTTAATTAGAGAATGAGCTTCTAATTACTTCACATAGTCTAATAACATAATTAGCACACCTAGAACCTCTAATCACCACGATTACTAGAACTAGAAACACAACTATATTATTAGTAAACTAGATTAACGATCCAGAACGCTAGAATAATATAACCCTTAATGGCATGCTCTAATCAACAAGCATCTAGATCTAAAGCTAATTGGAGCTAGAACAAGCATAATTAGAACAAGAACATGATAATTAGACAAGCTCAATGCTTCATTAATAAATTGTATCATATATACAGCCATGATCATGCCTTCCCTTGATGATACAATTAGACCTCTAGAGCTAGATAATTAAAGCACCGTGCAAGGCCTCTAATCACCTCTATGAACTAGAAAAACTCTGATCCTAAACTAGAAACTCGATCCTCTAGTTGTTGTCCCTCTTGTCGTCGCCCTTGCGACTTGACAATGAATTGGATGGCTGGTCTCGTGGCCGAGACTCGCTATTTATACCTTGGAGAAGACGTGGGAAAAATGAAATCAACAACTGACTCCAGAGTCCCTAGGTCGGCCGACTTAGGGTGGTGGGGTCGGCCGACTCGGACCCTTCCTTGGCCTGTTTGCTTCCATCTTTTGCGGGTCGTTCCTTGTTGCCTAAGTAAGGACTTTGCGATATTACTTGGACTCGTAGAGTTTTGGAATCTTCGGTATTGATTGAAAATTGATAAATTCTTCTGGTTTTAGATAGATATGAAGTGTCTTTCCCTTGTATGCTTTCAGAAGCTTGTAATCTAGCATAGCTCATGATGTATCCTAGAAATTTCCCGAATAGGAAGCCTTGATCAACTCACGCGGGGAATGAATCAATCAATATTTCCTTGTTATTCACCTTCTAGAATACTATCTCAGAGGTCTTTTCTTATTCGATGTAGATTATGATGAATTTTGCGAAAAATAGCTCAAAATCCTGTAAAAATTAAGTATAGCACATTTTCAAGACAATGTTGCAATAAAGCAGCCCGTGTAAAACTACTCGATGGCTAGCCTTGCACATTTGGGTTACCAAGCTTAAGCTTGGTAGGAGGATCCTATGCTACTATAACGGTGGCTAGCTCGCTCAAAGAAGAGAGCAAAGAAGAGCTCCATGGCTCGGACTAAGCTACAAATCTAGGGCTGCTGGACTGCAGGTCTGGTTTGTTGTGGCATGGGGAAGACAAAATTGCCCTATTTATAGCCATGGCATGGCTGGCCAATGCAGAAAAAACATGGCCGGTGGGAGATCACAAGATCTCTGTAGCCTCATGAACCGGCCAGACAACTACTACAGGCGTGTCTTTTCATCCCTACGAAGGGCCAGGGGAACAGCGTCTGGTCTCTGAGGGCCTAAGACCATCCCAGCAATCTGACTAAAAGAGATTGTCTATCACTATTTTAATTTTTTTTTTGTCTACAGTAGTACTACAGTATCAATTTGTACTGCAAATATTTTTTTACTTCTTCGGCTGGGCATAGCCTAAGGCGTGCCTTGAAAACTGCGTGAATGAAGCAAGGCTGGTTGCGTGCGCCAAGCATTCAAGTGGCAAGCGCCCCCGGTCAAAAGCCGCATAGACAAGGCAACGCAGCGTCACCTGCTAGGTGCACACAATAGCGGCGGGGGACATCTGATGCCCCTGCACCGTTCAGTTCGACATGAAAGATCAATCCAGCTCACCGCATGGTGAGAAAAATAAACACGCCTAGTCTAAAGTGGCACTGCCAGGTGATGTTACACCTCTTGGCAGGAGCCTGCAGCGGCCAGGCAGGAGCATCAGATGCCCCTTCATAGCCCAGTTCAACAAGACGTGTCGCCATGGAAAGAGAGAAACAGGCTATGGACCGGGGGGAGCCTAGCAACACGACGATAAGACTACACCTAAGCCACAGCAACACAAGATCGGATCGACTGTGGCAGAAAAAAATCGGCCGCCCAAAGATATCCGCTATCATGGTCAGAGGAGCAAATATGACAAGTCTCAATTTTGAATCAAAGTTTTCATAGCATTACAGCAACAAGAAACAACCAAAATATTGTTCAGAAATAATTACAAGCTAGAACATAAAACATGAGAAGCTACTCCTCATCAGAGGACTCGTCGGGGCATCCAGCCGGGCCACGCTCGCTGATGCAAGCTGAGACGATCACTTCCGCCGCAGCTTTACATTCCTTCTCCGCCCACTCCATGTGACCTCTGGTCAAGACCTTCCAGCATGAGCCTGGAGATGTCGAGGTCTGGATGCCGTCTCTTCACCAATGCGAGAGCATCGAGCGCACACTAGAGGCCGACTTCCTGTCCCTCGGAGTCCACCTCATCAAGCAAAGCCTTTGCACCGCTGATGGCGAGGCCGAGGCCTGCGAATGCCTGAGGCAGTCCTCCAAGGGAGTTGCGGGACGGAGCCGGCAGAGGGGTGGGCTGCCGGATACCCATGGCGTAGATTGCGTCGCTCATCTCCTGGTAAGCCTGCCATCCTTGCCAACAGGTGCTAGAGCACAGTTGCAGGTGGTGTTTATGGAAGGACCGCGCTTCTTCAAGATCAGCTTCAACCTTGTTGACTTTTGTGGCGATCTCCGAGAGCGCATGACGCTCTTAGATGGCCTTCAGTGCGGCCTCTTCCTATGAGCTGATCGTAGCCTCGCATTGCGCCAGCTCCTCCTACAGCTTCTCCATGGCTGCCTTGGTGGTTTAGTGCTTTGCCTGCTTTGTCTCAATCTCAGTAATCAGGGCATGCACATTGCGGCTCCGCTCAAGATGTTTTTTCTCACGCTCAACTTGCTTGGACTCATTGGCCCATAGGGCCTCCTCTGGTCTACAACTGCCTAGCGGCGCGAGGTCAGCGTAGTCTCCTTGGCCTAGAGTTGCGAGAGGAGCGTCTCGTAAGAAGCCAAGTCAGTGACCAAGGACAGTCGCCACAGCTCCAAGTCCTCCTCTTGCTTCTTCACAAACACGAGGGCCTGCTTCTTGGGCGGCGTCCCTCTCCTCCGCGGCCTTCCGAGCTTGCTCCCGGGCGATGTCACGTTCTTTAGTCACCACCTGAGCTTGCTCCTGGGCAGCGACATGCTCTTCTATCACCACCCGGGCAGTGTTACAGTCCTCTGTCGCCACCCGGGCTTGTTCCCAGGCTGGTCACGCTCTTCTGTCACCACCTGGGCTTGTTCTCGGGCTGCATCGCAATCCTCCATCGCCACTCGGGCCTGCTTCCGGGAAGCGTTATGGTCCTTCGCCGCTTTCCGAGCTTGCTCCTGGGCACTGTCACGCTCTTCAGTAGCTCGCTGGAGTTGGTCCAGCGCGGAGCCCCTTTCCGAAGTAACGGTCAGGAGGAGTGAAGCAATGGCATCACGCTAGTCTGCGGCCATCACCTCCATCGTCTGTGCGGCATCCTACCCTGCCGCCGCTTCTTGAGCCTTGGCAACGGCGGCTGCGAGTTCGTTGGCCGTGGCACTTGAGCCTGCAGCTGACACTTTTGCCGTCGCCGAAGTAGCGGTAGCTTCCGCGTCCGCAGCAACTACCAGGCCGTCGCCAGCTCCTCTTCGAAATGTACCCATTGAGAGGCTATGCAATCCTCTAGGAGCCACAACCTCTGCCGCATCTAGGAGAACTGCTCCCTGAAATTGGAGAGTGATGGAGCCGGGGGCTCAGCATCAGCGTTGGCCCAGCCTACGTCATCCTCCTCCACCTCGGCAACTCCCGCTGCCTGAGCTGCAGCATCCCAGGCAGTGGTGTTGATGCCTGCTTTAGAGGTGTCCCATGGTGGCACGCCAGGGTGAGGCGCCAGGGTCCAGTGAGGACTCCTCACCTCTGTATTGTCCAGCCCCACGCCGAACGTTTATGGAGAACTTGCCCCTTGAGGCCCTCGTCTATAGGATTAACCCCGGGGGCCTCCTCACGGCATGTGTTCTTCGAGTCTTGCTAGGTCATTTCTTGGTCACCCATGGGGCCACCTCCGAGGGGCACTCCGGGATTATTATGGTCTTCCTCTCTGGGGCTACCTTGGGGTCCGCCGCCTTCGACCGCTCCATTCCCTCCATCTCTGTCTCGTCGTCAGGGTTGACCCTAGGTCAGGAATGTCCACCCTACCTTGGGGATTAAGGTCAATCTCTTCCTCAGTGGCGATGATGGTGTGCGATCCTTGTGTATCCGGGTTGCCCGCCGAGAAAGAACTCTCTGTCCCGCTTCCTGAGGGTGCTCAGGGGGAGCAGTTGTCGTCTGCTGCCCCAGGGCCGGCGGAGTTGCCCTGGCCACGGGAAGAAGGAAGCGCCCTCCTGCTACCAGGGATCAAGCACTAAGAAACAACAGCAAGAATAGTAATGCAAAAAAATGGCAGAAAGATAAATAACCTCCGACGCTTAGTCGTGTGCTTGGAGCACTTGAAGGGGTTCACCCCCTTTGGGCTGGTAATCCCTTCATCATCGTTCCCACCTTCCTAATGATGCGGCCTCTTGTGCCCCGGGGATCTCGATCCCGCCGCCACCGCTGGTGGGGGGGTTCTAGCATTCCCTCAGACCTCCAAGCCGTACGACGCGTGCCCTCACTGATATTAAGAGGTGGGGGCCTTATTTGTCGGGGTGCGTTTGATGCCCTCTCCGCTGGAAAGAAGGCGACACCTTCTTGGTAGGCCAACCCCATTGCGCTCGTCTGGGGCATCGGCCCCCCGAGCAAGTCAGCACGGCGCATCCCCCACACCGGTTCCACACCGGCAGGGAGATTCATAATGTCAACACCGACATTGGAGGTGCACGCCCCGACGATGTCGCTGATTGTCCCCTTGCCGAGCACTAGCTCGGAGATGCTCAGTAGGTCCTTCGGCGTCTGTGTGTACCACCACAGCCCTTCCTCGTGCGCATGCAGCGGCGCAATCCGCTGCGCCGTAAAGTGCGCCAGCAGCATCGTCATGTGGTGCCCCACTGCCCGCAGCGTCTTGATGTACGCTAGGACCGGCCTCAATTCCAAGTCGATCCCCGACGCCGATTCCCAGTCCGCCGCCTGGGTGACCTTCTTTTGGATCCTCAGCCGACGATTCTCATCCATCTTGAGGTAGAACTAGGAGTCTCTCCAGTTCTCCCACTTGCCAGAGAAATCGGAGAGGATATACTCCGTCCATGGGTTACCACGCGTCTAGAAGCGGTACAAGCCATAGATGCCTCCAGAAACCTCGGACGATCTCAGCACGAAAAAATGGCGCCATAGCGTCAAACAAGGACATACCCGAAGAAAGGCTTCACACAGATAGGCAAAGGTCGTCGTCATCATCAACACAGAGTTGGGAGTGAGGTCTCCCAGCCGGATGTTGTTTTCATCCAGCACTAGCTTTGTGAAGCGACTGAGTGGGAAGTTCACCCCCACCTTCACGTGGGCGAGGAAGACGATGTACTCAACGTCGCTTTCCGCAGGGAACCATGGCAGCATCGACCCCAACCTCACATTCTCGCCCTTCTCCCTGGTCAAGTTCCTGAATAGTTGCTTGATCTTGCTCGTGGTCAACTTCAGGCAGAGGAGCGACGCCCCGAGTTGCTCCCTCGTCATCTTTGACATCCTAGTTCTTCGGGGCTAAGGGAAGCGTGGAAAGAAGAAAGAAGACGAAAAGTAAAAGGAAGTGATGCGCTGGACGGCTGGAAGGCTTGAGAGCTTAAAGGCAAGAAGGCGTAAAAGATTGAAGAGGGTGGGGGGAGCAGATTTATACTCAACTCCTTTTCCCCGCTTGCCTCCGATTTTCCTCTCCGGCGCCTCGATTGCAGCGGTTGCCAAGATTTCCAAAATTGTGCCCTTAATGGGCGTGTGTGTCATCAGCAGAGGCGAACGCCCTGTTCTCAGGTAGAGCGTCATCAGCAGAGGCGTGCGCCCGCCCACACGCGCATTACCTGAGGAAACCACAAGTCAGCCTCCACGGCGTCTAGTGGTGGCGGGACGGTTTCGGCTGCTTGTTGGGAATTGGGCCCACCGAGAAGTGATACTTCTCAGTGGACCCGAGGGCCTCTGTTAGTGCCTCAAGGATCCCATACCCCCTGAGTCGCATACCAAGAGCCTCTATGTCTTGAAAAAGTCCTAAGCATGGGTCCTCGCTGTATTCTACCAAAAGGAGGCCCAAGAGGCCCACGCCCGGAGGACTGCACCGCGGTCGCTGTGGCATGGTCAAAACCGTGGGGTTACCTAGCATCACCTGCGCCTAGAAGTCGAACCCTAGGGTCCTTCCGGGGTCGGACACGTCAGCCCCTGTCAAGCCTCCTTCCAAGAGAAGGAACCCGGCCACTGCTGCATTTAATGCAGCAGACAAGAGGGTCAAAAAAGGTAGACCTAGCATGACGTGCGGCAATGTGATGGGTGTGCAGGCCTTATCATCATCTAATAGGGTGGATACGACTTGGCAAGCCCCATCCCTAACTTGAGGTATAGTGAGAACTATTGCTACCCCCTCCCCCCTCCCTGTAGTAGTTGAGGTGACAAGCAGGATGTGGCAACACCGCGCATCCCCCATCCGAGCCGAGATCAGGGGCTGTAGGAGTGCCACCGTGTCACACCTGAGTACACGACAAGTCGACTCCAAGTCCACTACACCATACAGGGCAACGGGACGTGCCATATGGTGCAGTGTGGAGCTGTTCCAAGCCCATACCGGAGTAGGAACATAATTGAAACCACCACTGTAGCACTTTGCTACTAGCTCTATACTAGGTTCCCTTCCTTGGGCTATAAAAGGGAGGGGTAGTGCACCTAGGAATGGAACCCCTGACAGACCAATCGATCCCGTGCCTCAAACCAAGCTTGTATCCTTCCCTGAGGGCCCAGCTTCTTACTCCCTCGGTTTTTTTTAACTTAGCACTCCTCTCTATAGTGAAACTCCAAAGAGGACGTAGGGTGTTACACTCCTCGGGTGGTCTGAACCTCTCTAAATCTCTCGTGTCTCTCGTGCTGCGTTGGGCTCAACGGTAGTGTCCACGTCCCTACGCTTCCTTCATCTTGCGAGGTACCTATACGGTACTTCGATGTCATTTTCATCGACAACTATATAGCTTCCTCTCATTCTCCCATTCATGGAAGGGTAAGAGGCTTGCTATGTAACTTGGCTATCTTCCACCTCAACTCACCATGTGGGACTAAACCCCCACCACTTCTACCATGCATGAGTGGGCCTTTGAGATTTTCCCTAAAATTTATTGAATACATATTGGGCTAGGCCCATAAATTCCAACAATCCCCACTAAATCTCGAGGGCACAACATGACCCACTCTCAAATGTCATCAAATACTGTTTGATACACTAGTTAGCCTTTACTTGCTATATATCCCACTTAGCCTATACTTTGTCGAGAGCCTTTATTTGGCGGTTCATGAACGTAGGGGGTGTCAATCTTACTTACCGCATTTATATTTCTGCATTTACTCTTGATTGTTTGTTTTATCAACAATCACCCTGCCCGTATATCTACCCCTCTTCACCCGTGGTCCTCAAAGAAACTTTTTAAGCATGCCTGATATGGGAAATTGAGAAGCAGTGATACGTGCACTAGTAGCGGCCAAAAAATAATTTTAGTTTTTTATTCCATTACAGCAACAAAAAATGGGCGGGAGCCTGGGAAAATACGCGCCTGCACGTTTAGAAACCGAAATATGTGTGGAACCGAGTGGAAGCTTGATATAGGAAGAGGGAATAGACATAGGGAGGCTGCTGGCCCGCGCTGCTCGTGCGTGGTAGCGCTCGCACGCGGAATAGAGGCCTCGCCAAGGTAAGGTCACAAGGAGGTCGGCGATGAGGAGGCGACTGCGGCTGCGAAGGTCGGCGATGAGGAGGCGGCTGTGGCTGCGGAGGTGGGTGAGGAGGCGGCGGCTGCGGATGTGGGGAATGGGTCTGAGCGGACGGGGAATAGAGGCTAGAGGGTGGATGCGAGATTGTCTTGAACTTAACTAAGTTCAATGATTTTTTGGGTCCACCACCCTACTCATGGGAGACGCGGGTTACTCAGCACGTCTGTGATATCAGACAACAGTCATCACAGATGCGCTTTGACTCTTGCTCGGTGAGGACCTATGGGGGAGATGTATTACAGACACGTTGGTTTAATACGCGTCTATGATGAGTTATCAGACACGCATCTCGAAACAACGTTTGTGATGATGGTGTCTTTTTTTATGCTTTCTGGCATAGTGTTTGGTGGTAAGTTTTGTATATGCATAGTTTAGATCTAACATGCATGCACCGACTGTGTTGCTTTACATATCTATATCTGTGTGTGTATGTTGTTTCTCATGCTATATTGCTCGGTATAGTCATCTATCACATCATGTCTTCAGTGTTCTCGTATGCAATGCATGCTAAAATCTATAAAATAGACCTGTTATGAATCAACAACTTTCATAAACGAGTCTCTGTAACATTTGCACGGTTTGGCTCTATTAAGAAGGGGTAGGTTGTTCCTATGTCGCTATCGGCTAGATCTATCAGTATAATAAAGATGTTTCCCGTAGTCGATCTTGATCGGTTATTTGGCCTTTGTTTAGTTTGGTTTCTCAGGGAGATAGTTCTGTTTAGCTTATCTTGGACCTTGGATATTTCTATTCCGTTTACAAGTATGAAATAGGGTCATTTATGTTTCTTTACGTAATTCATATTTGATGCACAACATTATTCATGGAATCGGCTACGCAAGAGCCGATCTTCGTGTTTTTGGTATTTGACATTTGCTCTATATGTTTGCAAGGTGATTCATTGATCGATCCTTCCTGGCTAGCTTGTTAAGCTAGGTGGCACGTCTGCATTCACCAAGAACGCACCAAGTTTGGACCCACATCTAGAGGAACGTGTTAGAATTTGTGTCTAATATGTGTATGACTTTTGGTTACGGTAGGACTTTGAGTTGTATTAACAGTATAAGGTAGAGTTTTTATCAAACTCCGTAACTCGGACCCCTTCATAAATATGATGGGAGAGATGTTGTGAAAAAGATGACTAGATGGCTTGGCGTGGGGGTATGACGTTGTCGCAGTGTACCCGGATGCCGGCGTAGCTATCTGATAATGGGGAGGAGCGCCCATAGTCATTAACAAACATTGTGCCTCCGGAGTCGTCCGTGATTGCACATGGATGTCCGGATCGATCCATAGGTGCTTCCACGTGATTGTTTTCTAACAAATGATATCAGGGTTATGGTTGGATTAGATCTCAAGATATCTGCGTGGACCACGGTGGAAGTATGAGAACCACTTGCTCCATGGACGCGGGAAGATTACTTGATATGGTGCAAGATGGAGTATTGGACGATCGACCAGACTATAAGACTAGACATAGTCGAACACTTTGGGAGGGTGGCTTGAACCCATTGTGAGCTACAGGTGGTGGGAGGATCAACCAGACGTGGTGATCGAGCCGATTCAGGTAGATGATCTCGGTGTTCGGGATCAGACCAAGGGACCAGACATGGAAAAAGCTCGAAGAGATTGGAATGGACGGGAATAGTGATGCAACTGTGACGATATTACAGACTGACGTCATGACAAGTCGATTATAGATAGAAAACCAGGTTACGACATGGTGAAGGATCTCCGATTGGTTTCGGAGGTTGCAAGAGATCAGATGGATCGTACGATGGACGCGGAAGCTAGAGACCAGTAGCGATTTGCGCCAGTTAGGCACGTTGACCGGAGGCAGCGGTGGCCATGCAAGGTTGGCTGGAGTCCTACACAGGCGCGTGCAAGCCAGGCGGACAGCCTACGTGACGTGGCAGGGAGCAGAGCAGGGAGGCTCGATGCGTTTCATTTTCCGTTGGTCCCAAGTGGGAGGAGCGCGTGACGTCCGGATGGCGGGCTGCTGCTGGAGGCGAGTGCTTGTAGCTTGGACTCCCATGGGGTAGGGCCTAGGGTGTCGTGGTCTGGTGCAGGAGAGTCACAGGAGGAGACGCGCATACGCACGTTGGAGTCAGACGCGGAGCCGGTGTGGCTTTCGTGCGCAGGAGGCGCTCTGCCTTGTGGCGCATGGAGGACTCGGAAGCTGGGGATGCTGGCCCTCAGCAGCTGCAGGCTGTAGGCACGTAGGCCCTAAAGCTAGGGTCATCAGGAGATAAAAATAGACGTGAAAAACATCGTTTGTGTATTGTATATAGAGTGAAAAAATAATGATTGCGCATTGTGCACAGTACAGTACGGATGCACGTCCTAGTGACAATGGTCTAAGGCAGACGTGCACGCACGCGAGGTATGCGGACAGTGGCTAGAGGCAGGGTTTACAATTTCGGAAGTAAAAAATTTTGACACAAAGCTCGAAATTTCAGAAATTTCAGGAATTTTGGACCATTTTTAAATATATTTAATTATTTTAATTATTTTTTTACATAATATTATTAGAAAAGCCAAAATTTCGGTAGCATTATTTTTTCGGCACCCTACGGAAAACTTGAAATTTCGGAAATTTCGATCCCAAATTTTAATCCCTGCCAGAGGCAGGTGCCCAAGATGCCAAGGTGCATGCAGGAGGTGCTCGTGCATGGGGCTTAGGCTGACCATTGGGCTCGCTCTCCAAGGTGCAGGTTGACTCCGTCGGGTGCCCAGAGGCAAGGCAGATAGGGGACATCGAATCTAGGATTTGGAAGTCCAGAGCCGAGGATGGTAGTAGGTATAAGCCAAAAGAAACCAAATCAAGTCAAAGCAGAAGAGAGGAACTTTGTGTCCAGAAAAAATTAAATCTGCGACTTAGAGGAATACAATGTTTGGCATAGGCGGTCACGCGGGTCCAGAAGCAAGTCGGGCATTTTTCCAGCGAGTCATCTGTTTAGGGATGCAACTTAATAGTTGTGGTGAACGATGTGCGACGATCAAGTGGGTTGATTTTATCGCGTGCGAGCGATAGGATGGTCAACGAGACTTACAAAGGATGCGATGGTGTGGCAACATATGTAGCAGCGTAGTACATGTGTGTGCTATGGTGACGTGTGTGTGCTGCGGAAGGCATTCAGGTGAGGTCGCAACTGGCCAGAGACATGTGTTTTTCCGGTAGTTAAGCTGTGGCAACAAGCAGTTTGATTGATATGGAGTTAACGGTTGACGTTGATGACTGTGATAATTTCTAAAGGTTGACTCGGGCAGCAGCGGTGGTGTTCTCTCGGTATCGGAAAAGAGTCAGTTCAAGCAGGAATATTGGATTCAGCAAATTATTTTATGCGGCATGGGAAGGAAGTTGTTCACTTCGAATAAGGATGGTGATTTTGATTCAGGCTATTCGGTGATAACATGTTTTATCGTGCTATTTGAGTAGCTATTTGAGTAGCCGATGTCAAGATCAACATGCAAGCCGGATTTGAGCGGATACTTTAGGGTGTGAAGCATGAGGTGGAAGTTTGGGAACACTCTAATTTTGCTAAATACGCCTGATGATGATGGTTAATGTTCTGAGACGAGTCGGATGGAATGACCACGAAGATCATGAAGGGCGGCACAACTGTTTTGATAGGAGAGAAGTTTACGCCGGGAGAAACCGCGAGGTACACCATCGAAAGTGAAGTCATGAGAGAAAAATTTGTGAAAGCAGTGTATTCTAAAGGTGGCGAGTTTTGCACAAGCTCATGGGCTGTAATGCAAGCAGACAACTCAAGTCCGGTACACGGAGGTTCACACAAGGAGGCGAATTCAAGGTGACAGGCATATTCGCCAAGGTAGAGTTTGTTAGAGTTTATGTCGAATATATGTACGGCTTTTGGTTACATTATGACATTGAGTGGTATTAGTATTATAGAAAAGAGTCATTGTCAAATTTTGTAACCTGAACTTTTTTATAAATATGAGGGAAGGGCTGCTGTTATAACTAAAATGAGTAAATGGCTTGGTGTGGGGGTGCGGTGTTGCCGCGGTGTATCCGGATGCCGGCATTGCTATCTGATAATGGAGAGGAACGTCCATAGTCATATCATAGGGATGTAGACTCTAGCTGAACCTCGTTAATGAATATCGTGCCTCCAAAATTATCTGTGATTATGTATGGATATCTCGATCGAACGTGGACGCTTCTGCACGCTCGTTTTCTAATAGGACGACCGCTCGAGTCTCTGTGTTGACCGTAGGTTGACTGGACTGCCTGTTTTCTACGAGAACAGGTTGTCAGAAGATGTGTTGCCGGCCAAAGGAGCAGGATGGAAGGCGTGAGATACAGAGCGAAGACTGGTGGGGAACGCCATAGTGGTTCGAGACTTCGAGTCAGACGTGGGCGAGAGGACATGGGGTTGCTGGGGTGTAGCATGTCGATTAGATGAAAACGATGGACGAGAAGAGGTAGGGAGGGGGTGGGGAGAGGACAAGTTTTTTTATTTAGTGGGGAGACTAATTGCTATACAAATAATAAATAAACAATTTTTATTTCATAGAACGAGTATAAATAAATTAACTATCACTAACTGAATTTATTCCATCGAGTAATCACAAAAATTGGAATGTAGTGTAAAATTTTATTATATTGGAGAAGTTGTTGAAGTGGTACCTATAAAATATGAGATGATGTGTAAGAAAAATGGCCTCATGTGCCATATTTCTAATGATGTGTTTTGGTGATGGATTGACAACCAACACTTGAACTAATGAACTTTATACACATTCTCAAGTATTTAGGTCCAATGGATGATAAAAAAGAAAAGCCGAAGGAAAGGCCCGATGGACCACCCCAACGGGGGTTCCACAGTTGGTGAAAACAATGGACCGCACAATATCAAGGAAGCAGCAGCAAAAACGACCAAGTTACAACAGACCGGACATTTAGCTCTCGAGGACCGGACAAAGGTTCGGACAAAAAAATCTGAGGCTATGCACTTTGAGAAAATCCAGTGGATAATGGACCGGACAATCCGCTTGTAAAGACCGGACAAATCTTTGGACAAAGTGGAGACGTTACTACAATGGCTAGTTTCCAGGACTTGATCAGTTACAATGGGCCGGATAGTGCGATCTATGAAGACAAGACAAACCTCCGGACAATAGTATAGTAACGGTTAGTTTTGTGACCGTTGGAAAAATGAACAGACCGGATTGTCTAAAGTTGGGAAAAGGCATGGATCGGACAATCTGAAATACACTACGTCAACAACCCTTTGGCCCAATGGCTAGTTTGTGTTTTGGAGCTGTATAAGCCACCCCACCCAGCCATTTTGAGCAAGTTGGAGCCACTAAAGTTCAGAGCTAAGTGTAGAGAAGGATTCTAAGCATATTTACCACTTCAACCACCATATGTGATTTTAGTGCATCATCCAAGCTAGGATAGAGCTTAGAGAGAGTGAGCTTGCGAGCTCTTCTTGAGCATAGCTCCTGCGTGAGCTAGGGAGAAGCCTTGGCTGCGGTCAAGCCACATTGTATTCATTGCTAGGCCCTCCTTCTTGGTGTGGAGCTGCGGCGACACTTTGTGCGGGGACGAGGAGACTCTTCAAACTCCGTACTGAAGAATCCAGTGCCTTGTGACCGAGAGAGACAGTGGTGGTGGGTAAGCCTTGATGATTTTGTGGCACTTAGCCTTTGCTTGTCGGGAGCCATTTGGTGGCTAGCGCAAGACGGTGATCGAAAGAGTCTTGGTGCTTGGCTCGGATATTGCCTTTGGCGGTGAGCCCGTGGACGTAGCCCTTAGTGGTGAACCACGTTAAATCCTCGTGTCTCCCCGGGAGTTTGCACCCCCTTGCCCTTACCTCTTTACTTACCTCATTTACGTTTCCGCATTTACTTTCTTGTGTGCCTTTAGCTTTCCTAGTTAGTTTGATTAGGTTTGGCTCTAGGTTGCAAGTCTTTTGGGTAAGTTAGAGAGCGCATAGATAAACCTTAGACTTAACTAGCGTGTGTAGAGCGAAATAGGTTTATATTATGCACTAGATGACCCTAGGTTTTAGTTGAGCGATTAGCGACCAAATTCACCCCCGCCCCCTCTTGGGTCAGATACTCCGGCACGTTCCTTTCATCATGGCGTACGAAGGAGGTGATATAAAGAATGTTGTTAGAGACGATTTGATATAGAGCCAGGATCCCAGGATTAAAGCATCTTAGGAGTGATTGGAATATTGCTTTAGGAAACCTAATCTAGAGATGCTTGGGACCGGAGTTAGAGGTGGTCGCTGAAGTTAGCCTAACCACACGGCTGACAAGAGTGCCGGGGCGAACCTAGGTTATGGCGAGCGAGGGCACAGGCCACCGCTCTGATTTGAAAACTAGTGTTATTATGTGTTTTCTCACCATACCTGCCCTCACTCAAATGAGTTAGAAGTCATTCTAGAGAAACAAATCTTAATCTTAATATTGCTAATTAGAGGCTCCTTTTGGAGCCTTCACGTTAATCCTCATCAGACGCGCTAGGAAAAAGACAAATCCTAGAAATTCAAAAAAAAAAATAGAAACACCTGGCCGTCCATCTGTCGATGTTTGGTACCGGCAATGCACCACATGATATACCATGGGATGCTTTTGTGGGAGTCTGCATCAACACGTAGCTCGATGGTTCCCTTTGAAACGCGACAAAGAACAAGAACGCACGATTTATACAGGTTTGAGCCGCGGAATGCGTAATACCCTACGTCCTATTTGTGGCGAGTTGTATTGCTTTGAGTTCGAGGTTACAATGGGGGCTAGGGCTTTGGTGTGCGAGGATGCGAGAGAGGGATTCGATATGAGGTGGAGAGATCTGCTATGGGTTGAGTTGCTATAGGTTGTGTAGGAAGGATCCCTATCTAGCCTTATATAGTCCGGCGCGGCTTGGGTTATAAGTCGGTTTCCTTCTATATCTCCTAGGCAGATAACAAAAGATTACATAAAGAGTCCTTGTCTTGTGCGCCAAGTCGTTCGGCACCTTGGGACCGAGTCAGTCGATCGGCCGTGGATTGGACCCTCCGTCCATGTAGAGAATATGCTTCATGAGGACCTAGGGGACATCTATGCCCCACAAGCCGTCGAGATTCAAGTTGACTTGAGAAACAATCAGCTTGAAGGTATAAATTTTACTTTCTGAATGTCTTTCATTGTAGTCTTCGAAAAAATTCTGATGCTATCCTCCATGCAGCCCCTGAGCCTCAAGCTGATTAGCATAATTAGGTTGAGGGCCAAGTAGCTTGTCCATCTCAGTAGTCTTGATGGGTTCCCGAGTGACTCAGGAACACACCAGGTAATCAGTCGAGTGACACAGCCCCCGGGTCGACGAAGCGGTGAGTCGGCAAGGCGGGCAGCAGCCCAGCCACCGAGTCGACGAAGTGGTTGGCGAGGAGCACGGTGGCACTGTCGAGGTTTTACACCGGCAGTGCACCACAGGATATGTCATGAGATGCTTTTGAGGGTCGGCGAGGTCGACGTAGCTCGATGGTTCGCCAAAAAAGCGACAAGACACAAAGATTTATACAGGTTCGGGTAGCGAGAAGCATAACACCCTACGTCCTGTTTGTGGTGAGATGTACTGCTTCGAGTACTCGAGGTCACAATGAGGGCTAGAGCTTTGTGCGTGAGCGTGTTTGGTGGATTGCGATGGGTTGAGATATGCTACGTAGGGGTCCCTCATCCGCCTTATATAGTCTGACGGATTCTTGGGTTACAAGTTGAGTTCCTTCTATATCTCCTAGTCAGTTTAGATTACAAGAGATCAAACAGAATCTTAGTTTCCATCGTATCTTCCCTGATCTTCCGTGAATCTCAGACCCCGAGTCCGAGTCAAGCTTCTTTCCTTGCTTCCCTGGATTATGATGTCTTTGTCTTGATCTCCATGTTATCCCGACCGGGCCTGAGTTAGGCAACCAGCCCACGAGATCAGCCGTTGGCCCTACTTAGGCCCACGAATAGCTCATGTCCTGGATCCACTCCATGAGGAGCCAGGGGATATTCATCCCCCACAAGCCCCAGAGGCTCGAATCAATTTAGAGGACAATTGACTCGAGACTCCCAAAGCAATCCTCAGCTCTGAATGAAAAATGCTACCGAGTCAATTATCTTACCCCTACAATGGTTGCAGTGACTAGGTGTACCCATTGGGTGTAGCCCCCGAGCTTTAAGCTGACTTGAGCAACAATCAGCTTAAAGATCCAAAAGAATAACAAATTTTAATAGTTCTGCCTCTAGATCAATCATTTCCTCACTTTATTGGTTGCACTGACTAGGTGCACCCAATTCATATAGCCTACGAGCTTTAAGTTTACTTGAGCAGCAATCAGCTTGAAGGTCCAAATAATTAAAAGTCTCCAAAGTACGGACTCCTCCGAGTCAATCAATGCAGCTTTTCAATGGTTGCACCGACTAGGTGCACCCATTGGGTGTAGCCCCCGAGCTTCAAGTTGACTTGAGTAGCAATCAACTTGAAGATCCAGAGAATTCCCCTGACTCATTATCGCTCGACTGAAATCTCCACGTTTTTGTCTCAACAGAAAATTTTGAGAAAAAATTCTCCACTCATTGGGTGTAAACCGGGTAACTGCCAAGAATACAAAGAGCCATTCCTTTCTTTGTCATATATGCTTTACCTTGAAAACACAACCACTCACAGATCCAACTTTCGTGAACTGTCGCACATGTAGATCAACGACACGTGTCCATCCCGAATATGAAACGCCATCCCTGTGCGCGTACTTGCAGAAGCCGAAGCGGCGTTTCACCCGCTATATAACCAAGGCACGAGCCCTTGCAACGATCAAACCTTCGTTGCCTTGTGCGTGCACCAGAGCCCATTGCCAAACACTCCCCTCGATCGTTTAGACACCATGGCCGGCAACCGCAGGAACCGCCCAGAGTTCTCCGACGTGGATGACGAGATCTTCTCCGGTGGCCCCGGCGAGCAAGACCTGCCTAGCGTCGCCGAGCCCCACGGCGATAGTGACGATGACAAGGGGAAGAAGCCGCAGGAGGAGGTGGAAGACAACCAGTATAACTAGAAGGAGAAGGCGATGCTCCAGGCCTGAACCACCCCGACCTTGGCAGCTCGGATGACGATGACAGCGACGAGGAGGAGGAGGACGACGACGACGAGGACAGCGACGACGGCGGCGAAAATGATGACGATGACAACGACGACGATGATGACAGCAGCGACAAGGACGCCGCCCTGCCCCCCAAGAAGTGCCGCCGCATCGGCAATTAAATTAGGAGTAGTTGATTAGGAGTGTAATGTTCCGTAGTGAAGTCCCTTGTATCCCTAGGACTAATGTGTAATGAACTTTATCTTCCAATGATGACTTGTGTTCTCCTTTCCAATGAACTCATATGTGTGATAATGCTACTGTTCTTGTCCATGAACAATCACTATGGAATTTGTTGCACGACTAAACCAGGCTTAGACATTGAGAATGCCATTAAGAATGAAACTTCTGGGCAAAAACGCCACCATCCAAACACTTAGTTAGAATTCCTATCTTCCGAGCCAAATAACTTGCCAAATGCACTTGACCCGAGTGACAACACCCGACTCAACTCATCCTAACGAACGATGATCGACTGAAATAAAGATAACCCTTGTAACTGCAACGCTGACTAAAACCGTGCTAGCTTAACATTATGAGAACTGCTGAATCGCCAGACTCACGGCTGAGAAATACCAGCGCCATGAACTCTCTTAATGAAAACAGAACTTCCCAACTTAACGTCGTTAGGTATTAAAGAGGACCAATACCCTAACGGTTCCTTCCACTCGAATCCTCATTCCCCAACTTCCGCAATTACTCCGCTGCCAGCGCCAACAAATTTGAAACCCTTGCCCAAAAAACCTCCTAGAGTCGCACAAAAATCCTTCTGAACCATGGCTCCGAAGAAGAAGACTGTTGGTGGTCGTTATTGCAGGATTTTGACCACCAACTGCCAGTGAATAAATGGGGTATACATAAAGTTCTGTGCATTATATACCTAACACTAATGAATTCCATGAGTTTTTGTGGTTTTCGATGTATCACAGGGAGAAGCTCATATTCCGTACAAAAGAAGATCATTTGGAGCAGGAGAGAATTATCGCACAAAGGGGGTTGAGATAAGAACCACAAATTCCATCACTATGAAGTATCTCAAATGTCCTCATGGACCAAACCATGGCAAAGAGCTCATCGAAATAATCAAAATGGAGTTTTGGTTCACTCAATTTGGAGTCTGGATGCAAAAGTTACGGCTGTTGCAAGTCAGCACTACGGGTCTGGTGGCTGGCCGCTCGGCCAGGTGGGCTAGCCACCCGGCCACCATATTGGCCGCCTGGCCACCACTTGGGCCGCCCGGAGGAAGGTGGCAACCCAAGAGGTGTTTTGGGATTAGTCCCACCTTGAGAACTCTTGGAAGACTGCCCCCACCTCAAGGCTATAAGTAGAGGGGCACTCCCCCACTCCAAAAATGTACCATTCACCATGTGAAATCTTTCTTTCTCCCTCTAGGAGGTGCCCCACGAGAGGTACCTCCACTCTGAAAGTAGTGTTTAGGTAGGAGTTAGAGGTAGGGCTCCGTCGTTCCGGAGTCGTCTGCAGGAGTTCGGTATGAGTCTTCTTGTATCTCTACTTCCTTGTAAGACTTGAGCTATTCAATACTTATCTTTCTTTACTTTTGTGAGCATTTACTTTACTCTTGCTTTCGGTATTATTCATGCCTTAGCATAGTAATGTCTTTTAGACTACAGTTAGAGTTGCTCTGATAGGTAATGAATATTTAGTTTGTCATGCTTATAGATTCTTCGTATACTCTTTATAGTGCTTGACTATACGGTTGTGTATGCTTCTATCTGGGATACCAGTAGAAGTTGTGCCTGCAAGCGTAGACGTGGTGTCTACAATTGCGGTCACCTTCATTTCGCAAGTGATTAAACCCCACGCAGTTTTCGGTAGTCGGTGTGCATGTAGATTAGGCGCACCCGGCTTTGGTAGGTCCTCCTGGTGACAGCGGGAGTGTACCCTGTGTAGTCCGCCCCTGTCGTTTGGGTCGCTTGTAGCCGCATAGCTGAGTTACTGCGACACCCGCCTTTCTCGTCTGGGTTATCAGCACTCTGGTGCCCGGAAGTGGTTAGCAGGCTCGGTGGCGAAGTAAGTATCCCAGACAACTAGATAAGTCATTACCTCCATCAGAGCAACATGTTTGGCCTAGCTTAGTCTATCTAGCTCATCTTTGTATAGAAAGTCCTCATCAGGAATCTGAGCTCTCACCTCGTTGTCTTCCTATCTTTACCTGCTTTTTTGCCAATGGTGCTTGGCTTGTATCCCATGGTGCTTGGTGTCAATCGTTCCTAGCTATCGGTTGACGTGAAAGAGTAGTAACAACTGGATGAATGATAGTTTGACATCTCTATCTCAATGCTTCCCTGTGGATAAATACGATACCTTGGAATACTTCCGGGTGAAAGGCTACAGCGGTCTCCGTGCGCTTGCGGAGTAAAATCCGGTAGGCTAAGAGCCGCCAACAAAGACGATTAGCGAGCGCGGGAACACCAGCGAGGGACTTCCGCATGATGAGAACCGGCCAATCCCGTCACCATTCCTTGCCTTCCATATGTCTTCCATCTCTGAATCTCATCTAAATCATCTTGTAGAAATGTGAGTTCTTCCTCCCAAGGAGTTGGGTGGGTGGAGAGATTGTGAGGGTGAGAAAGTCCCCATAGAAGATACCCATGAGTCCTTGGTTTTTGCCCCTTTCTTCGTGCGTGGACTAGGACTGCCTCTCTATTCTTTTGCGTGAGGCCTGCTCAATTTCTATTCAATTGACCTATCACATCTGAATCCAAATTCTATCCTTCAAATTTCGATATTATCCATTTGTGCGAAGCTTTCCTTGGGATCGTCCCTCATTTTGGTCTTTGGAAACACCTTTATCACTGCAAACCCGGTACTCGAGACAGGGTTTTGCAAGTAGTTGGAGGGGCTAGCTTAGAACTACTTAGAGGGCGAAGGTTAGTGTACCTGGACATCCCACTCAAGGATAGCAACAGAGGGTGGCACTCTGAGTGGTTTTACATGAGTAATCATGGAAACTCCTTGCCACCCTGATCAAGACTTCAGCCAAACCCTAAGTTGAGCAGTTGGGAAGAGGCACCAACTATAGAGGAAAGTGCTGAGGTAGAGATCCTGCTCAAGGATATTGCAGACTTGAAGGAAAACGGCCTGACCGCCCATGCCATAGTCATAGATTTCATCTTTTGAAGCATCCAGCCAATGAAAGACCGAGTATATCCGGCCTACCTGTATGTTGGAGCAAGTGATCCCACCAGAGAGACCAGTCGGGCCATTACTGTAGAAGAGATCAAAGCTCAGGTTGGTTTGACGCTAAGGGGTGATGTCTACAATGAAGGATCACCGCAACCCTACTCTGCCTGGCACCCCACTCCATATGTAAGTATTTTAGCTTGTTGACCGAATTACTTGTGTATTCTGATAATGGAAACACCACTGAATATATTTATTGACTCAATCTTGCAGAGCAATATTGCCAAGTTCCTGTCCAACCCACCCCAGCAAAGCACGAACAAAATGTTGAAAATAGGGTCAGAATTGACCACTGAAGAAATGGAAGTTGTTGTTGCAGCAACACAAGGCGAAGGCAATAATGAGGCTGCCACATATATAGTCATCCCCCACCTAGCTGAAGACACCGATGCTGGAGAAGATGCCAGGGCTCAAGACAAGCAAACCCCTAAGCATGAAAATGCTGGCACTGAAGGCCCAGCCCCCGAGTGTACAATGACCACAAAAGAAGGCGGTCCGACCTCAAAGGTGCCCAAGCACACCCGAGCCAAGACTTCCACAGTGAAAACCGAAGTTCCCCAGAAAAAGAGAACCATCATGGAACAAGTCAAAACTCAGAAACCCTCTTCCACCATGCCTGACTTAGCGTCGTCATCCAAGAGGCCGAGCAAGAAACCCAAAGTTCAACAGAAAACTGATAACAGTGAAGGTTCTTCTCTTTGCCATATTGACTGGGACATGCTAATTGAAGAAGAGGACGAAGAAGAAGAAATCCCTCTTCAACATCGCAAGAGAAGGTCGAAGCGAGTGCGAGATGTAGAGGCCACCTCCTCTTCGCCGACCCAACAACAGATGCCAATGGAAGAGGAGCTGAAATTGTTAGATGTTGATATGGAACTAGACCAATTTGTAAAGGCAGTTCCACATCTGACTGAAGATAGTCTTACACCACCACGGTATGCCTGATTCCTTTAACTGTTGTTTCTTACTCCACTTCTGCCATCAATTTTCCAACTGAATGAAATTCTGTACAAGCCTTCCACGAAACAAGACATAATGCCTCCTGAGCCTGGCACTGGCCCGACTGAAACCCCTGAGCGTGGGACTAGCTTGACAGAAGCCCCCGAGCTTGGGACTAGCTCGACCGAAGCCCCCGAGCTTGGGATTGGCTCGACCGAAGCCCCAAAGCCTGAAGCCCCAGAGTGACTGACAGAAACGGAGCTAAAAAGTGCAGGCGATTGGCAAGACAATATTGACATGAGGCCTCCAATCAACTGGTAAGATGCGCTTAGCAACCCAAGAGGAGAAGACACTCTGGGCCGCCAAGAGCATGCCGTGGATGAGCACGAAAACAATGCATGAGGATGAGACAACTGCCAGTGGCGAGCCGACCGATACTAAGACCATGCTAGATATTTCAGTACCGGTGCCAAGTCCCCAAGACAAAGATGCAGAGCCAACAAGTGACATAGGCGCCACTGCTGGCACTACTTCACTTGATCTGGTGGCCCCAGACTTGCAACTTCCCATAGGTCCTTCTGAATCATGGTCGTATGCAGCCTTTGAGGTAAGGAATCATCTTCAGCATAACGATCCTTGATGTTAATACTTGTAAGAAACTGAACCCCTTCTGTAGGATTGGCTTGGACAAGCTGTGCGATGGCGCGAAGAACTCACTTCCATACTTGGAAGCGACGTGGTCAAGCTACACCAACAACTAGCTGACTCTGAGGCAGCTCGTGCTGCTGAAACCACTGGTGAGTGTCTACCCCCCTAGGCTTCCATTCAGCCCATCATCTGACATACATGCATTTGCTCATGCAATGGACTACAGCTACTGCCAAGAAGATTGCTGATCTAGAGAGTGCACTAGCTCAGTGTGATGTCGCACATCGCAACCTTATCCTCGAGCATGACGAGGCCCAAGACACTGCTCAGAATCTGCAGCGCAAGCTTGAACTAGAAAGAAAGCAGCATGAGGTAATTCGCTAAGAAACCCAATTAGCATATTCTTTACTTACGGAGGCCTATAAGCTGAGTCGGTCCGCAGGATGAGGCACTGCAGTCAAAGAGAGAAATCCAAGAGAGCTCCGAGAGTCATGAGATGGATTCGAGAAATCATTCTAGAATATATCTAGTGCGTTAACAGTGCTCGAAACGAGCCATAAGTTGACCCGGGCAGATCTTGAGAAGAGAACATCTAAATTAATTGAAGCTGATAGAATCCGGGTCAAAATTCAGAGCAAGAACAGAGACTTGGACAAAATGCTGAGGTCCACAAGGTAAGCTCTCAAAGAATCCCAGCAGCTATTAGAAAAACATCGCCAAGACTTGGATCTCGCGGTAGGGAATTATGAGATTGCCAAGAAGAACTGTTAAGAACTGAAGGAAGCTTATGAGGAGACCAAAGAACTAATGAAGTTTGCAACGGCTGCGATGAACACCATGCTGAACATATGCGCCCCAGAGGTTGGAGCTTCACGACCAATATCAGATCGGGTATCAACTCTGGTGGAGGACATCAAGAATAATCTCCGTGGGAGGCTGAAATCAGTTTTGCAGCATGTCCTTCTCATGTTGAAGATAACCCGGCCAGATCTGAACTTAGCTGAATTGACAGCAAAGGTTGCGATCAATCCTAGTGATTCAACAATTGACAGCTATGCCGCCGAAATCCAATCTGTAGCCGAAAAGCTCATTGCGGAATTTGAGCCATAGACTAGAGTTCTTGCTTGTTGCATTCATGTAAATAATGCCATAACCTTGTAACTGAATGATACCTGCCATGGATTACTTTCAATCTGTAAGTAAACAAGATTAGCACTCTTAGTTACTATGAAATTCAATTAACCACTCCTTCACGCATATGATGTCATGTGAAGCCAGGCCCTTGAGTCGGCCTTATAATCCAGAGTTTCTCATCAAACACAGAATTCATACGAGTACTATCTTGAGATCAAAAAACGCAAGCGAATATCTGACTTAAACCTTTGCGTTTACTCAAACCGAATACTTTCGAGCACGTAACGCGTAGGGTCGGATTGTACCCTTTTTATACGAGTAAGCGCATGCATGTAACACTGGCTGTCGGTCCACGACCTAAGCCAGTTGCCCCGTAGTAAGGGTCGGATTGCACCCTTTTTATGAGGACGCGAAGACATGTAACACTAGCTGTCAGTCTTACGACCTAAGCTGATTGTCCCATAAGGAGGGCCAGATTGCACCTAGTTCTGAGTGAGCGCAGGCATGTAACACCAGCTGTTGGTCTGCGACATTGGCTGATTGCCCCGTAATTAGGGTCAGACTACACCCTATCTTGAGTAGGAGTAGGCATGTAACACCAGCCATGAGTCAGGTCAGGACCCATGACTGATTGCCTGGTTACATGAGCACGGAAACGTTACCGCTAGATGCATCACGTGGTCACGCCATAGAAAGAAGACACATGCACAGAGATCATGCATTTATTCATTATCTGAGTACATATGACTGAACATGAGCGAGGACGAGTCAACTTGAAGCCATGACAACCACGATACTAATCAAGAGTATAGACAAGGGTACAGAGCTCTGAGGTTTGTAGGAGACCTACGAATAGAACTTGCAAAGATGATCGATGTTCCAAGAGTTCCCGATCGGAGTGCTGTCCATCTCAGACAAGCGGTAAGATCCCGGCCGAGTGACTTCCGTGACGATGTAAGGTCCCTCCCAAGAAGGGGATAGCTTGTGACGCCCAGTCCTCTTGAGAACTCTACGGAGGACCAGTTTCCCGATTGAAAAAGCACGAGGACGCATATTACATTCATGATAATGCGGTAGAGTCTGCTGATAACACGCCGACTGAATGACAAAATTGAGTCGCTCTTCCTCAAGCAGGTCAACTTCCTCAAGCCGGGTGCTCTCTGCCTCTGCAATATCTTTGAATGCTAGCCGCAGTACTCCATGTGCTAAATCAGCAGGCAGCACTGCCTCCAAGCCATACACCATGAAGAAGGGCATGTTTCCGTTGAGAGCTTTACTTGGCTGCGTTCTGAGGCTCCAGACTATGTATCGAAGTTCCCTGGTCCATTTACCTGCCAGTTTCTCGTCCTTATCGAAGACTCTTTTCTTCAAGGCATCCAAGATCATCCCATTGGCACGCTCGACTTGGCCATTGGCACGGGGGTGCGCTACTGAGACATATTTGATAAGTATAGACTTCTCATTGCAGAAATCAAAGAATTCCAAGCCTATGAAGTTGGAGCCCAGATCTGTGATAATGCTGTTTGGAATCCCAAAATGAAATATAATCTCATGGATGAATTCTACCGCCTTTGCTTTAGTCAAGGATGCGATTGGTTTGACCTCCATCCACTTGGTGAACTTGTCAATGGCCACCAAGACGTGAGTGTATCCACCCTGAGCTCTCTTGAGCGGTCCAATCATGTCAAGCCCCCAGCATGCAAAGGGCCACGAGACAAGAATGTTCTGTAGCTGTTGAGTCGGGAGGTGATGTTGGTTTGCGAACAACTAATAGGCTTCGCAACGCTTGACCAATTCTGCAGCATCCTATTTGGCTGTCGGCCAATAAATCTGGCCTGAATGCCTTTCCAACCAGCGTCCTAGAGGCAACGTGATTGCTGCATTGCCCAGCGTGGATTTCCATCAACAGACTCCTGCCCTGAGATATGTCGATGCACTTCAAGAGAACTCCAGCCGCGCCGCGCTTGAACAGATCATCGCCGATCAATGTGTAGCTGGCCGCGCATCGAACGAGTCGCTCGGCTTCTGCTTTGTCATTAGGCTCGTCACAATCCTTGATGTATTTGATGATTGGGACCCGCCAGTCAGCCAGAGCCTCCTCTAAGCTCTGGACGTGCTGCTCTAGATGTTCTAATTCACGATCAATGGATGGACGAGATAGTTCATGGACGAACACACCTGGCAGAATTTTGGCATGGGAAGAACAAAGCTTAGACAGTAAGTCAGCGTCTGCATTGTTGTTGCAATCCACGTGATGAAATTCTAGCCCATCGAACTTGTCCTCCAGTTTGCGAACTTCCGCATAGAATTTGTCCATCACTTCCGTGGTGCAGTCCCAGTCCTTATTGACTTGACTAATTGCCACTTAGAGTGTCCCCATAGACCATGAGGCATCTGATGCCGAGTGAAATCGCAATGCGCAATCCATGCAGCATGGCTTCATATTCTGCTGCATTGTTGGACACCGTGAAGAGGATCTGCAGCACATATTTGAGTTTTTCGCCTTTCGGGGAGGTGAAGATGACACCTGCCCCGGCTCCTATCTTGAGCGACCCATCGAAGTACATCTTTCAAAATTCTAGAGGCTCTGGATTGTCTGTTACCTAGTTCTCTGTCCACTCAGAGATGATGTCAACCAGTGCTTGAGTCTTGATGGTGGTGTGTGGGTGGAATTCAATGTCATGTGCTCCTAGGTCACACGCCCACTTGGCAATTCTTCCTGTGGCCTCTGTGTTTCGCAGAATCTTGCTGATGGGGAACGAGGTGGCCACCACGATCTTATGCTTCTCAAAATAATGATGCAGCTTGCGAGCTATGATAAGGACCGCATACAGTAATTTCTAGACCTTAGGGTACCTTATCTTAGATGGGCTGATTACTTCACTGATGAAATAGGGCGGGTGTTGAGTCGGCTGAACATGTCCTTCCTCTAGCCTCTTGACCACTAGAGCAGTACTGACCACATGAGTCGTACAGGAGAGGTACAACAGTATATCTTCAGCTGCATGGTCTGCCGTGGCTTGATTCGGCGATTTCAATACCGAAGGAGTCGTCAAGAATTTCTTGAGGGCTTCGAGTGCTTCTTGAGTCTCCGGTGTCCACTGGAACTTGTCCACCTTCTTTAGCAGCATGTAAAATGGCATACCACGCTCTCCCAGCTGTCAGATGAATCGGCTTGGCGCGGCCATGCACCCTGTGAGCTTCTGAACCTTCTTCTGTGACTTAGGGGGCTGCATCCGGAGAATTGCATTGATCTTCTCTGGGTTAGCTTCGATTCCCCTCTTGCTGACGACAAACCCGAGTAACTGCCCAGATGGGACCCTGAACACACACTTAGCAGGGTTAAGCTTCTAGCGGAACCTCTTGAGACTATTGAAGACTTGCTGTATGTCGTTGATGAAGTCTTTTGGATCCATCGTCTTGATTACCACATCATCGATGTAAGCCTCGACACGCTTACCTCGGTGTTCAGCCAAACATGTCTGGATTGCATGTTGGTACGTTGCTCCGGCGTTTTTTAGTCCGAACGGCATAGAGGTGTAGCAAAACGCCCCAAAGGGCGTGATGAAAGTGGTCTTCTCCTGATCCTCCACAGCAAGGCTAATCTGATGGTAGCCCGACTAACAAACTAAGAAGCAAAGGCATCCGACTATAGAATCGATGACTTGAGCTATCCTAGGCAGCCCAAAGGGATCATTCGGGCAGTGCTTGTTGAGATCAGTATAATCAACACACATGCGCCAGTCTACTTTATTCTTTTTGAGAACTAGTACAGGGTTCGCCAGCCACTCAGGATGCATGACTTCTCTAATAAACCCGGCAGCTTGAAGCCAAGCTAACTCCACACGGATCGCTTCCCTCTTGTCTTGGGTGAATCAGTGCAACCTCTACTTGATCGGCTTCGCGTTGGGGGACACCTTGACTTTGTCCTTGGTGAATTCTCTCGGGACTCTGGGCATATCTGCAGGCTTCCATGCTAACATGTCCTAGTTGTCCCTCAAGAACCGGACGAGCGCGTCTTCCTATTTGAGAGGGAGGACTGCACTGATGGTCACCGTCTTCGAAGCATCAGGGAGATCGTGGCTCACTTCTTTGGTCGTCATGGTTGCCCGGATAGCCGAGGTAGGAATCGACTCGTGAGTCGGGATCGGCAGATCATCCTTTGAGAGCTGAGCCGCATCATCGACGAGTCCGCACTGAGCTACCATGGTAGTTGTTGCGAAGGCCGTCTGGAAAGCCTCCCGAGCCCAGAGAGCAGAGCCCTTGAAGTCCGCCCGCACAGAGAGAACTCCACATGGGGCTAGCATCTTCAGGACCAGATACGAATAGTGAGGGACAGCCATGAATTTGGCCAGCCCGGGCTGCCCAATAATGGCATTGTAGGCGGAGTCGAAAGTTGCCACCTCGAAGCGGAGAGTCTCTGTATGGAAGTTGTTCTCCATTCCAAAGTTGACGGGCAAGCTGATGTGTCGCAGCGGATATTCTCCCTCGCCAGGCATGATCCCGAAGAACGGGCTGTCTGACTCTTACAGATCGTTGATGGAGAGCCCGAGAGATAGCAGAGTCTTGGGGAACATCACGTTGATATCCCCCACACCATCATGTGACTCTAATAATAGTAGCCCCTAGATCTATTATATTTTCTAATAAATTACAGTCATTATAAAAGATGAAATAAAATATTCCCTAAATTTATAAAAAAATTACCCAACATGCTATTATGAAAAATGAAATAAAATAAGCCTCCAAATTTATATAAAAGTTGCCCACCATGCCATTATAAAAATATAAATTAAAATAATCCCTAAATTTGTATAAAATTATCCATCATACTATTATAAAATATGGATTAGATAACCCATAAATCTGCATATAAATTACCCACTGTGCCATAGATGGTTGACGAAGGTGTGGTATGGTTCTTGTTCAAGGCATGAACGAAGTTTGGTTGAGATTGTTTTGGTACTCATCTCAAAGTGTTGCTACAGACAAATTGAGTGCACAATGTGGGTGCACATAGCAAATTGTGGGCGTGCGTCATTTTGGGGCAGGTAGAAGGAACATGCGGGGTGTCGTGACCTAAGGCATCCACACTCATCATACACTGCAAATAATTCAGCTTATTGTCGTCACTGACAGCCAAAGTCATGCTGAGATGGTGGCCTCATCCGTAGATGATATTCTTTTTGCCTTTCCTTTCTTATATATTATATATGAAGAGACACGGTGTTCCCGGTGGCCTATGTGTTCATCATCGACTCTGATCCTGACGGATACCTGAACGGATAATGATTCACCTCATCCATGAGTCAGTTCGTTACCTGACCACCTCTAGGTGACCATCTCAAATATTTTTTTCACGTCTTTTGCAGGAACATGTGGTCTATATAAGTATATATCTCAAATTAAATCTCTGCATACGGTTAGCAGAAATATAACATTTAATATATAAACCAGGCTGTTACAACTAACATTTTTTTTGAACGAACACGAGTCCGTGCCTGTTTCTATTAACAAAGGAGAGAGTTAAACAAGGGTCCTGGAAGGCCCCAAGACAAAGATACAAAAATATTAGGAAATTACATAGGACGGCAAAAGCGCAAAAATGTGCTTAGTACATGCAAGGCCCCATAGCCTTCGCCTCCTCCTTTATAGTTGCTAGCAGGTCTGGCGCTAACCTCTCTCTCCTTTGAAAAGTGCAGGCGTTTCTCTCCAACCAAATTTGCTAAACAACCAAGAGAAGAAGGGAGCGCATCCCTTTCTTCGGCACTGCAAAAGAGTCTACCATGAGCCACCAATGCTTGACTGAGTAAAGGGCCGGCCAAGAGGCTGGGTCTAGGGGGCAATGGAAAGCCAAGACGCTGTGGCCTCCCAAATTCTCCTTGAGTAGCGACAATCGATGATTAGATGAAGGGCTATCTCTGGATGTCGCCTGCACAGCTGGCAAGCGGGGTTGTGAGGCCAACCGCGAGTCGCAAGCCTATCTGAGGTCCAAACCCGGTTACAAATGATAAGCCAAGCGAAAACGATGCAGTTTGAGGGGCCCCATGGCTTCCAGATAAGAGCTTTAAAGTTGAAACTCGTGTGTCCCAAAACTGAGCCTGGTAAGCTGATGCCGCAGAATATGTTCCAGAAGCATTGAACCTCCAAGAGATGCGATCCTCGATATCTTGTGCTAGAGAAATTGATTGAGTGCCGGACCACAAATCCACAAATTGTTTTATGTGGTCGGCCGACTTAATCCCTTGAAGGTCAATGCAGTGCACCCAAGCCTGATCAGTCAGGGCCTCCCGAACAGAAAGCTTGCGGCCTTGAGAAGTAGAAAGATGTCGGGCGCGATGTCCTTAGGCCGCCGGGCCTTGGCCCAAGCACAATGCCAAAAGGAGGTTTTAGTTCCATCGCCAATTTTGATTATTGTGGCAGCTGCGAAAAGGAGTTTGTCAGTGTCGTTGCAAGGAATTTCTAGACCCACCCAAGGTGCATCTGGATCCCCCCATTGCCGCCAAAGCCAACGAAGCCGCAAGGCCCTTGCAAATCGGTAGATATCCAGAACGCCTAAACCTCCGAGATCCAGAGGCCTCGACACTGTCGGCCAATTAACCTTGCACTTCCCTCCAGTGAGATTCTCATTTCCTGCCCAGAGGAAACGTTTCCTGATTTTGTTGATTTCTTTGAGCACCTCTTTTGGCACATTGACAACAGTCAAAGTGTGCACAGGCTGTGATGACAGCACGGATTTAACTAAGACAAGTCTTCCTGCCATTGTGAGGTTGCGACCTTGCCAGCTTGTCAACTTGCTGTGGACCTTATCAAGCAGATACTGGAAGTCCACTTTTTTGAGCCTCGCTACCGTCAGCGGGATCCCAAGATACCTGATAGGGAAGCTCGTTCTTGAAGCAGGGAATCCAGCCAAAATTTCATCAAGGTTTAGCCTGACGCATTTAATAGGCATGATTGAGGACTTCTGAATATTGGTCCGCAAGCCAGTTGCTTCCCCGAAAAGGTGTAGCAGAGCTGCAAGGGCATCGAGCTCTCTTTTTTCTGGCCGGATGAAAATGATGGCATCATCCGCATACATCGAAGTCCGGAGCAGCGTTCTGGCCTTTGCTACTCTAGATAAAATGCCGACCTCGGTGGCAAGGTGAAGGAGACGTTGAAGTGGGTCGATGGCGAGCACGAACAGCAGTGGAGAGAGGGGGTCTCCTTGTCTAAGCCCTCTACCATGGACGATCGATTGTCCGGGAATTCCATTTAGAAGCACTTGAGAGGTGGAGGTAGCCAACGTAGACGCCACCCAATTTTGCCATCTAATAGGGAAACCCAAGTGGCCCATGAGAGCCAGAAGGTAGTCCCACCTAACAGAGTCGAAGGCCTTGGAGATATCAAGCTTGACCAGGAGCATGGGGGTTCTGTTGCGATGACACTTCCTAGCCATGTTGCAGACAAAAAAAAAGTTGTCATGTATGCTTCATCCTTTGATGAACGCAGCTTGACACTTGGAAATAATGTTCCTCATTGAGGGCGCGAGCCTCAGAGAAAGAAGCTTAGTAAAAAGCTTAGCGACACTGTGAATGAGGCTAATGGGCCTATAACTTGCTAAACTCTCAGCGCCGTCGTGCTTACGCAGTAGGACGATGTTGGCCCTATTTAAGAGGTCGAAGTTTAAGAAGCGTTGGCTATGCAGCGAGTTCATGACCGCCAGTAGATCCGCCTTGATGACTAGCCAGCAAGACTTGTAGAAAGGACCCATGAAACCATCCGGGCCAGGCGCCTTATCTGGAGGTAATTGCTTAATTGCCTCGAGCAGCTCTTCTTCAGTGAAAGGGGCCTCCAAGTGGTTAGGCTCAAAACGCTGTATGTTCAAAGCACTCCAGTTAAGATCAACCTCCCTTGGGCCAGGGACTCCCAACATAGCACTGAAATGATCAAGCACGAGTTTCTCCTTATCTTCATGATTTGTCGCCCAAGAACCGTCTTGATTTAGCCTTTGGATGCAATTTTTCCTTCTTCTAGCATTTATCTTCTAGTAAAAGAACTTAGTGTTAGCGTCGCCCAGCTTTAGATTTGTAATTCTAGAGGCCTGTCTCTTACGGGCAGGCTCAATGATGGCTAGTGCAGTCATTCGACGTTTAAGGCCGGATCTCAATTGATGCTCAGCATCAGATAGCTCCCTAGACTCTTGCGCGACATCAAGATGGTGGATCACGTCTAAAGCCATAAGGAATTTTAGTTTCGCATCAGAGATTATCGAGTGACTCCACGATCATGTCTAGCAGTAGCAGCAAGCTTATGATGTAGCGCTTGAACAGGGTGTGCGAGAGCTAAAGGTGTGGCCCAAGCCTTCGTCACCTCGTCGTGGAAACCAGGAAGTTTGGTCCAAAAATTCTCAAATCGGAACGGGCGCGGCCGACGAGGTCCGGCTAGGCTAGAGAGGAGAAGCGGGCAATGGTCTGAGATTGAGGTGGCTAGCGCTTGCAGACCATGCGAATCGAAGGAGAGGTCCCAGCTCTCGTTACAGAAGACTCTGTCCAGCTTGACCAACGTGGGCCGACGACGCTCATTGCTCCAAGTGAATTTTCGGTTTTGAAGATGAATTTCACGTAGCTCACAGAAATTTAGTGTTGCTCGAAAAAGCCTCCTACGATGAAGGTTCAAGTTCCGGTTGTTCTTATCGCGTGCTTTTTATATGAGATTAAAATCTCCGAGAAGTAACCATTTCTGACCCTCGGGAGGCTTGAGTCGACGCAGCTCGTGGAGAAAAGTTGGTTTTCGGTTGTCAGGCGTTGGCCCATACACCACAGTGATCAAGAAGGAAGTGCCAGAGCTCTTCATTGTCAAAATTGCTGAGACCGAAAACAGTTTAATGCTAATGTCAGTGAGGTCAACATAATCAGCATTCCACAGCAACAGGATACCACCTTTAGTCCCATTAGCTAGCTTAAAAACAAAATTGTTCGGTCGGTAGCCTCCCAAAAACGCAGCAAGAGCACCATCAATATGTGCTAGCTTGGTTTTTTGTAGGCAAGCCAAGTGACAGTGAGTAGCGGATAAAAACTCATGCACTGTAACACATCTTGTCGCAGAATTTAATCCCCTCACATTCCAGCAAATTGCATCAAAGTTTTGATTCATTGGAAGCAATAAGACGCTCAACAGTCACACAGTGTTTGACAAAACAAGACGGTAGCCACAGGAGAAGTTCGTAGCTTGGTGGCGCAAACATGGACATTACACAACGAAGAAGTTCTTAGCTTGGTGGCGCAAACATGGACATTACACAACGAAGTTCAATTCTGAATATACAAGGCTGAGGTCTTCCAAAAGCGCTAAGCAGAACCTTAGATGTAGACAACATGCAGGTAGCCAGATTCATCAAGAACGTAGAAACTCTTGGAGTTGGCAGCAGCATTCACCCCTCCACGGCATCACCAGCAGCAGGGGCACCTTCCGCTGCTAATAGGCCATCAATCCCCTGCCCCACTAGACCGATCAGTACCTCGTCAAGCTGCTCTGTGTATTCATCTGTGACGCCCAACAGGCTTGTGAGAGCTGCGATGGCATAGTCTGGCAGGGCAGTGTCAAACATGGCGACATACTCCTTCAACGCCTGCTCGACGGAGTTGCGGCCCTCATCCTCTATAGGAAGACCGAGCCGGCGACATAGGTTGACTTGCGCCCTCTTCATAGATGGCATAGCCGGGCGTTTGGCGAGACGTGTGCTGCGGCGGACATTTCGTCATGTCGTACGTTCTCCGGCACCTTGGCTGGTGAGTAGTCGGCGCATTCTGTAGCAGTGGCGGGGACGGCGTGGAGAAGAAGCGGTGTTGAATCTCTTGTGTCGAGGTAGTGGGGAGTGTGGAGCCACCCCCCCTCAGCCTCTTGCGTGCCACCAGATGTGCCATCAGGCGCCGGCTCGGAAGAGTGATGCGCCGGCGGGGACTCCGAGCAAAGTAACTCGTTGCCAAGTTCGGCGGGCTCCATTTGCCCAGCTGCCTCGCTGCCCACAGCAGCAATCTCCATCTCGCACAGCGCCGCTTCCACCTCCGACGCAGGGCCCCTGCTTGGAACACCTGCACAAGCAGCGCTGCGGTCTGGCAGGGCACCTAAGATGCGTCCCATCGCCCTGCTGACTGGAACAGTAGCATTCCCGGACCGGGCCTGATTCCCTGGTAGCAGCGGCGCCGCGGCGATGTCGAGCTTGTCAGCAAGATGACGAGCCTTATCGATGTAGCTCTCCGCCTTTTGGAGCCACTGCTTCTGCTCAGCAGCCGCATCCTTCAGCCATGCTCGTGCAGGGGCCAGAAGTTCATCAACAGAGCTCTGCACTAGATCCGCCAGGAGGTGGCTGAGGTCGGCACGCAAGGCAGCGCCCTCCAAGGCGAACCTCTTCTGGAGTCCCTCAGCGAGCTCCTCCACGGATGGGAGATTGAACTCGGAGCCGGCTGGCACATGTAGATGGCGTCGTCCGCAACCAGGCGATCTAGAGCGTGCCCTCCTGCCATCGAGACCACGCGGCTGTGCCCGACCATGCGGCCAGGCGTCCGCGCGCCGATGCCCATGGTGGCCGGGGCCACCCTCTTCGTCGTTTTGCTCGTCGCGACGGTGCCGCGGCTGGAAAACGGGATGGTCGTCCGTGCCCCCAGGGCGCGAGACTTGTCGGCGCCCGTCCTCGTCGGCCCTCCCGCGCGCACGTTGGCTGGCTGCAGGCAGCACGGGCGCCGGGCGACTGCCGCAGGGATGCTTGCAGTCTCGTAGACGGTGCCCAAAACGCCGACAGCCAAAGCAGCGGACGACGTTGCGGCAATCTGACGCGCGGTGGTCTGAAGCGAGGCACTTGAAGCAGCGGCCCCGTGTGCAGCTGTTGAAGAACTGGAGCGCAGCAAAGGGAGGTCGTTGCGTTGAATGTGGCCGCGCCCCGTGGCGTCGCGTTCAAATCGCCCCCCTGCGCCACCAGTACTTTCCCCTCACCGTGCGCCAGCCCAAATCTGCGCCAGGATTCGCAGCAGAGGAGGCGTGCGGCGCTGCACGTCTGGTGGAGTGGCGAGGCCTCAGGTCAGCGGCATCAAAGCTTGGCCGCAGATCGGAGAGGGGTGGTTGGGGGCGAGCAAATGCAGGAGACCTCCCCCGGGCCGCTTCCGCATACGACGCCGCGGGTCGTGGGACATCACGACCTCCCAGACGCGGATCTACTGCGGACCGGTCGGCTGGACATGGCCGGTGGCGGCCGGCGACGACGGTGCCGGACCCTGAGCGCTTCCGGCGACGGACGGCGAAGACGGGAAGGGTAGGTTTGGGAAAAGCTGGTGAAAGAGGCTGGACGGCGCGCGCTGCGGCAGGCAAGCTGACGGGCTGGGGAGGACGGCCGCCGCACCGGACAGTTTATCGTTGGTCCGTGATACGATACAACTAACATTTTCGCACACTATATATGTGGTATATATGGCTAGGATTACTAGAGAGTGGAAATAGTTGTGAAAAATAATATTTATGTATTGTATACAGAATGAAAAAACAATAATTACGTACTATTATGGATACATACCCAGTAACCATGGTCTAAGCAGGAGTACAGACATGCATGGTACAGAAGCAGGCAGCAGGCAACATGGATATATACCCAAGCGATTAAACCATTTTATGAATTTAGTAGCAGCCCACGATCGAGCAGGAGGCTAGGCACTAGGCAGGCACCCTCTTATAACTAACCATTACGTTTCCTTTGGGAGAAGGCACTAGCTTGCTCCAGTCTGTGTCAGGGAAAGGCGACACCAATTTCAGCTCAAAGTTTCTAAGCAGGTAGCTCCATATCACCTTAATCTGCATATACGCATATGCCTCGCCGACGCAGCTATGCCTTCCCCCGCCAAACGCCGTGAAAGAGAACCTGCCGCCGGCTTTGTCCTCCTGCCGTTGAGGGCCAAACCTGTCCGGGTCATACACGTTGGGGTCTCTGTAGACGTAAGGCAGGCGGCTGTTGAACAGCGCAGGGCTCGCCAGGTGATGCCCCCCCGGGATCTCGTACTCGATGCCTTCCTTGGTTCGCAGCGTGAAGCCCCTGAGCAGCTTGCGGAAGAACACCGGTATCACCGGGTGCATGCGCAGCGCCTCCTTGACGCACCGGTGCAGGGTGTCCATCTCCAGCAACGCGTCGTGGTCGATGCGGCGGCGGTCGCCGTATCTCCTGGCGATCTCCCGCTGCTCCTCGGCGGCGGCCGCCAGCCACCTCCCGTGGCTCAGCAGGCAAGCTCCGGTCCACGTGCTGGTGACGGAGCTCGTGTTGTTCGCGCCGAAGAGCAGCATGATGATCAGTCCAGTGACCTCGGCCTCCGTTGTGGGGCGCCCGTCCTTGTACTTGGAATCTATCAGGTTTTGCAGCACATCATCCTCTTGGACATGATGGCCGGCCGAGGAGCCCCTGCGCCGCGACTTCACGATCTCTGTGAACATCTTTGCGAGCTTGGCACGAGCAGCGTCACGCCGGCGGTTCGTCGGAGTCGGGGCGTAAGGGAACAGTACGCTGGTTAGGCTCATGCCGCCGCTAAGATCTCGGAACAACGTGTGGGCCTCGTCCAACATCTTCTCTCGAATCTCCTTCCCGAGAAGGCATCGGCTCGAGATTAGCAGGACCAGCTGCTCCATCTCATGTTTTATATCAACTGTGCCGTGCTGACCCCATTTAGCCAAGTACTCCTGTACGTAAGAAATGATATATCGATACACATAGTCAGTACTGCAAGCTTGCAGCATGCACCTTGGATATATATATATAGTAAGTAGCAAACATGTAGTCGTAATATGGGTCCAAATAGCTCGAGACATCTTTTTTATTTTTATTTTTATTTTTTGAATTTGAATTTGGTGATTTCATGGGATGGAAGGAGTACTAATTACCTCTACTTCTTGAAGCATGGCACCAATGTAATTACGTATCTTCGGCCTCTTCAGTGCATCATTATGGAAGCGCATCTGCTCAGTGCGGGTGGTGATATCTGCACCAAAACCAACCCCTTTGCCGAGAATGGGCACCATGAACTCAAACACATTACAATGACTGATCTCTGACTCTGACCCTTGGAAGAAATGATCCAGGACCTCTGGCCCTACTAAGAACGTTATGTTCACTCCAAAGAAGCTTAAGGTAAATACACTCCCTAACGCTCTATGCTGCTCATGAGTCATTGCTTTCACACCCTTCGTAAGAAGCACACGTAGAGGGTTTAGCAGAAAAAAACCACTCACAACGGGTGGATGGGGCCTGTTAGATACTGGGTGATCTCGAGTCATCCTTCTAGTCATTGCCATCTTCGCCAATACTGTGGCGATCCAAATAACAACTAGGGCGACCCATATGCCAATATTTGTAAGATCCATCCTGCCGCTATAACCAGTACTGATGGGGCCAATTACAACCCGCTTGACCCTAGTTTTTTATTTGCTGTGAAGAAGATGGAGGGAGGTTACATAAACCACATGACCTTTTTACATTGACAAACAAAAGCAATATGGAAATAGGCGTTTGTTAGGCATGCCCGAACGAGCATCAAGACAAGTACTCTAGCTAAGGGAACAAGATCCCCAATCGAGCCCATGCATCCCGACCAATGCAGGGTGGGCAAGATCAAAGGTAACATCCATATGAGCAGCCTCTTCACCTTCACCTCCCTCTCTGGCGCCTCAGCATGAGCAGAGGGTGAGGGGGTGATCTCCTCACGTCTCCATTCGTTCCTAGACACTGCCGCACAGAGGAGACTACAACCAGAAGACTCCAAGACAGGTGGGCCGACAATTATCAAATGTATATAAAATGTATTGGTGTACATATGCACAAGCTTCATTCTCACACATTAAGATTCACAGTTTGAATAGCTTGCATGGGAGGTATTAGGAAAAGCACATCCATCTTAGGCTTTATTGGGCCCAATCAGATTTACTCAAGGTGAAAGGTGATGCCAACCTCTTATGCTAATGTCAGCAGAGCGTGCATAGTACAAAATACACAAGACAGCTAAACATGTGCATAAAGTGGAGGTTGAAAATGGACAGTGGGATAGTCAGTCTCATGGAAACAAACTTCCTAGGGGGGCTGGGTTGGGTCATTTCGATTGGATTCGAAGAGCAATTATACTTTCGTGTACGTGATGTTCAGTCTTATGGGGAACCATGTACACATACATATATAACCAAAACATTAGGTTAAATTTATAGTAGACATATTTTAACTAGGTAGGTCTGCATTCGGAGTACTCTATCAACTAATGAGGCTACTGAATTAGGAATATCAAAAAGTAAATACGATTGCATATATACTTCGCTTACATCAACACTGAGCATGGGAAAAAAGCCGGGTATTCTTATGAGGAGATAAGGTTGAAATCTTGGATGCCATGGATAAGCTATTCCAAAATGAAAGAAATAGTGTTCCAACAGAAATGAGAATTAATTTGGTAATAAATGAGCTATAGTTCAACTAAAATTGCCAATCTAATCTGTCTCTGCCGCAATTCAGTTAGTCCTTTACTCATTAAGACGAACGTTTGTCCCCGTAAGTTTTAGTTTTAAGGCCGACCAGGAACCCTGACTAGTGACTAGCTAGTAAATTCGTTGAAACAAGCTGGCGTTTCTTGGGTTTGGGTCCGGGTGATCGTCCTCTCAATTTGAGGGACAATAGAGCTAGTGCTCACTTGATAGAGTTAGATGTTTGTTTTTAAACAAACAATTTGGCTAATAGAAAAAAAAAGTATCTGCTTTGCCAAGCAATTCAAGTTTTTGACGAAGCTCTTCTTTAATATTTATTCTGGTTAATTTATTTACACAGCTAAATGAATAAAATTATCGAGCTAATCCTCTAGCTAAATAGAAAAGTAGAACTACATACCTTCAGTCGATTCAAATCATAGGAAATTTCCACGATCTCAACGCTGGATCAAGGAAACCAAGGCACCAAATAAAAGTGAAGGCGTCAATGAGGGCCACAATCGCCCGTGTGCCTCCTAGCCTCCCTCTAAGCTGAAGGTATGCAGCTTCTTAGTGTCAACATGTGCCTTATTTATAGCGGGATTAGCTATAGTCACCGAAGCAGCAACAGACACCTTAGCTGATGGTGTCCAGTAAACAAACAACAGCACAGCTAGCGCCACAGTTTGGATCGTTGGTTTCTTCCACTACCAAGGTTTTAAAACTACATTTCAAGTAAAAAAAGGGGCTGTTGGCCACGACCTTTCACCAAACATCATAAACAAAATATAAATCCCATGCTAATGCTTTAATGCCATTGCCATGATTATCAGCGTCACCAAACAAGGAGTCTCTAAAACTCTTCTCTACCTACACAAATATAGTTTTTTTTTTCTCGCAGCAGATTCAGATACATACAATGTAAAAACACATCAGAAAAAACTGTTCCATCGCCATACTAGTAATATCCAACTTTGAAACTCTAAATATAGACACAATCAAATATTAGCTGTCCTGATTCTAAAATGGGGCATTCATTTAATCTATTTATATTATAAAAAACGAATTAAAAAAACATTTTTTACTCACGTCTAATGTACCCGTCACGAGACAAATCACCCATCAATTTGATTGAGACCCACCAAAAAGGCTGAGCCGCTGAGTTAGATTACACGCCCGAACGCTGCCATTCAAACTTCTGCGCTGATTGCGTTCCGCCCGGTTTTTTATCACATATAAAAATTTACCCGCCCACGGTACCCACCTCCCAACACAATCTCAAAGCTCAACCAAAATCTCAAATCCAAGTACAACACGGTAAAGATGGCCAGCAAACAAATCGACAACCGATCCCACCTGGTCCGTGAAGGCCCAACTTTTACCGTGAAAATCCAACGTGACATATCAACCAATAATATCGAATAATAATACCATTACGTATATTTTAGTTTGATTATGTCACCTAATAACTCATCAACGGGCAACCGGAGCACAATGTGACAATAAAAGATTTATGAGACCAGCGAGGAAAATCAGGAGACAATCGGCTCTACCCAAAAATAAAGAGCTCTGAGCACCACCCGCTGACATGGTTTGATCTAGATCTGAACACCATGTTGATTCTTGAGGAAGAGAGGTCCGCTGCTGGGAAAATAAACAAATAAAAAAAATTCCTGAGCAATGAGTACCAGGACTATTGGATGGCTTGTCCAGATATTCAGTTCCCCCTCGCCCCTTACAGCCTTGGTGGAGAACAAGAACATTGCGCTGCTGCAGGAGCAGCTGGGATTTGCGGCCGCTGATTCGGTTCCCTGCGCCAGTGCCGGAGCAGCTGCGATGTCGCTCCCTCGGGGGTGCAGAATCTTGCGTAGGTGCCGGAGCAGTTTGGGCTTTGCGGCACGGCCGCACGGGAGAGTGTTGAGGGAGTGACCGAGCGAGAACACGACCGGAGAAGTAGGGTTTTCGGCCAACAATGTTCTGTGACCGTAGATCTCAATCAATGGTTGAGATTCACACTCATTGAACTGTGGTCTGAGCTAGGCCGCGGCCAGCAGCTGGGCCGAACTTTTTTTTAATTTGTTTTTCCAAGTCCTTTCATTATTCACTGCACTTGAAAAATTTTAAGATTAGTATGAAAACTTTCACAAATGAGCTACGTGGGAGTCATATGCCCACGGGTATCTATGACGACTATTTGAGCCATCCCGATAGGTGGGCTGAGTGGTTCAACTATCGGTGCAAGGCAGCTGTTGGCATGACACCCAAGGAAACCCACTCGAATTGGTCACGATTGTATCTGTTAGGGTCTAGTTCTATATTCTCAGCATGTAATCTTTAGCAATTATCGACAGACAATCTTTTAAAGATATGCTATGTTACCCTAGCTCCTCAGCCTATATAAGAGGAGCCAGGGCATCAGGAAAAATCTTTCCGAACTCTCTGATCACCAGCAATACAATCCACAAACCTCCATACAGGACGTAGGGTATTACGCGATTCAGCGGCTATCGGTATTTGGTACCAACAGTGCACCACGGATGTATCACGAGGTGTTTTTTTGATCGGCGAGATCAATTGTAGCTCGATGGTTCGCGCGGAATGCGACAAAGAATTCGAGCTGCCGAAGTGTGTAAACCCTACGTCCTGTTTTCGGTGAGTTGTATTGTTTTGAGTTCTCAAGATTATAACGAAAGTTTAGCTTGCTAGAGCTATGATGTTCGATCTCAAACGCAGGGGTCCCTAACCCGCTTTATATATGCCGACGGGTCCTAGGGTTACAAGTCGATTTCATTCCTATCTTACGAGTCACACGTCCTTCGGAGCCCACTTCTTAGTCGCGCGCATCTTCGCACTTTCCTTAACTAAATTACAGCTTCCTTGTCTTGACTACCAAGTTCTTCTTGCCATCCTTAGGCCTAAGTCAGCCGGTCAGCCCACGAAATCAGCCGTCCAGCCTCCTTGGGCCCTCTAACGGTCCACGTATAGAATCCACGCTATGAGAACCTAGGGGATATCTATCCCACACAAGCCCCCGAGGATCGAGTTAATTATGTGAATAATTAACTTGAGACTCCTGAAAAAAGCCACAATTATTTGCACAATTTCCACTGAAATCCGCACACTTTGCCGAATTAACAGAACTTCCATTTTATCGATGATTCTTTCCATCGGGTACACCGCTTAGGTGCACTCAATGGGTGTAGCCCTCGAGCTTCTAGTTGACTTGAGTAACAATCAATTCGAAGGTCTAGAAATCAAAAGGTCTCTTCCGAGTCATCTCCCCAACTGCCTCCGAGTTAACTTGATCTTTACGGCGCCTTCCGAGCCATTAAGTGCAACGCCCGACTGAAAATCTCTAGACTTAACTCGGCAGAATTTTTTTGAAAATCTCTCACCCAATGGGTGTAAATAAATGAAGAGCATTTGTCACGAAAATCGGCACTTGACTTCACAGGTTGCCATGATTTGAATGACTACCTCTTTGGTGTGTAGGCCAATGCCCACGCTCGCTGCTTTGGTAACCGAACCGCCATCAGATTCCTTTTCCAAACTGTTGCGGCGCCTTTCTTCCCCGCACGCGTACTGCGAGGAATACAAAGCGATGCGCTCCCCAGTATATAACCAGACCATGAGATCCCAGTATCATCACATTGCTATCACTTTCTGCAAAAATTTCCATTTGATAACTCTCCCCCATCACACCACAAGCACCATGGCCAGCAGCGGTGACAAGGGAAAGAAACCCGCCGCCCCCCCGAAGCCAGCGAAGGACCTTACGGACGAATTTGACAGCGACGACGAGGCATTTTTCGGCGACTACGGCGGTGGGGGAGAGCTTGTCATCCCTGACAGCGACGACGACGACGACCCATCAGAGAGCAACGAGGAGGAGGCGCCGCTAGAGGAACATCCTTCCTCTGACAGCGATGTGTACAACACGGATAAGAGGGCCATCATGAGGAGCCTCGATCATCCTGGGCTCATGGGCCTTGACGACGATGACGATGATGATGACAACAACGACGATAACAACGACAGCGACGGCGACGGCGATGCCGCCAATCCTCCGGCAAAGCGCTGCTGCATTACCAATTAGGCAATAGTAGCTAGACATAGTTCTAGTGAGTAGTTTAGGGATGGTTCTCGTTGAAGAACCGCTTATATCCACTGCATTATGTTAATCAAATCCTCTTGACTGCCTTTCAATTCGCTTGTTGATCTTTTGACAACTGCCATTACTTCTGTGTGAACAACCTCAAATCAACAGAATTGTACGCTTCCAGCACTGTTGTGTATGCATAATACATGAGGAGTGATGAAGTCCGAGTGAATGTCCCAGTGTTATTGTGGCAGACAAAACTGCGCACCATTCATGAGCAACTTCTATATGACAAATAATCCTAGGCCAATTGAACAAGGGCTGACTCAAAATATTAATTGTCGCCTATCTAAACCATCATAGATAACAACCCGAACTGGCGCTTGATGTAATCCACATTAGATCTCGTGCCGACTGAATCTTCGAGGAGCAACTGAAGTGCTCGACTCAAAACGATATGCGTTAATCATTGTATAAAAAACAGAAAACTGTGCCGCACATGACCCTCCAGCCGTTCAGTTAACTGCGTCACTGTTACAGTACAAAGTGACAACTCTTCACTTAACACCCTCAGGGCTTTAAGAAGACAACACCCTAACGGTTCCTTCCATCTGAATCCTCATTCCCCAATTCCTTCATTTCCTCCACCGCCGCAATTCGAGAATTTGAAACCCCTAACTCCAATCGCCTCCATTTCACCCACACTTCTTACTCATTCCCCAATTCCTTCATTTCCTCTGCCACTGCAATTCATGAATTTGAAACCCTTAACTCCAATTGCCTCCATTTTCACCCACACTTCTTCCTCCATCAGCGATGCTTCCCAAGAAGAGAACTTTGAGCGAGCGCGGGAACACCAGCGAGGGGCTACCAAACAACGATGATTCCTAGGTTCCATCCCCTTTTGCTGGATTTCATAAGTCTACTGTATTTGAATCCAATCTTCTCCATTTGGTCAAAATGGGTGTACTTTCCCCAAAGGAGTTAGGTGGGTGGAAAAGTTGCAAGGGAAAAGGAGCTCCCACTGAGGACACACATGAAGCAGTAGTCTTTGTCTTGTTCTTTATCCATGGGCTGGGATTGCCTATCTGCTCTTTTGTTCGAGGTCTCCTCAATTTCTATTCCATTGACCTCACACACATGAATCCTAATTCCATACTGCAAATTGCCATCTTCATTCATCTTTGTGAAGCCTTTCTTGGAATCATTCCCCACTTTGGCTTATGGAAGTACCTTTACCACTACAAACACGGTACGAGGGACGGGGTCTTGCAGGTTGATGGCGACGCGAGTCTTGAACTGTGCAGTGATTATCGATTTTGCTTTTTGGGGCATTCAACCCTTGAAGGACCGAGTGTTTCCAGCGTATCTATATGTTGGGGCGTGTGATCCCAGTAGGGAGATCAGTCGTATGATCACCGAGCAAGAAATCTATGCTCAGGTCGATTCAATGTTAAAGGGTGATATCCATAACAAGGGTACTCCGTGGCCCTACACTGCTAGGCATCCTTCTCCTTCAGTAAGTATTTTCTTATTTGACTGAGTCAATATACAAAACTTGTTGATGTGAGCTAAGCTAAAATTTCCTTCTGACTTGTGGTTGCATAGTGATATAACCAAATTTCTGTCCTACCAACCTCAGCAAGATGTTGATCAGGTACGGAAACGAACCTCCAATCTCACTTCACAAGAGATGGAGACCATTGTTGCAGCTACTCAACATGAAGGCAATAATGAGGCATCAACTTTTATCGTAATTCAATGTCCTACCCCAGATTCGGAAGATACTGCCAAGGTTGATATCCACGAGGGCAAAGCCCCGAGCGTGAAGGCGCCGAATTGATTGACAAAGCCCCAAGCATTCGATTATTGCTGGGAAAGGTATACTAACTCAGCCATTCCAAAATGAACAAGTACCAAGGTGGCTGCTCTGAAGCTCGAGTTACCGCAGAAGGAGAAAACTACTGAACAACGGGTAGCCAACAAGAGATCTATTGCCAGTATGCCCGACTCAACATTACTTCCCAAGAACCCGAGCAAAAAGACCAAGCTCGAGAAAACAGCAGGAAGCGACATTGCCACCTCACTCTCTCACATTGATTGGAATGACTTAATGAATGACGAGGAAGAATAGGAAGAGATTCCACTCGTACATCATGAGAGAAGGTCAAAGATACAACCAAATCTTGAGATCTCCTCTTCCTAAGCCTAGAAGTTGAATATGGTGTAGGAGGACATCGATCTGGATGAGTGCATAAAGGCAATTCCTCGATGGCCTTTTAACTTGACAACTGGCGATGAATTCGTGCCACCTAGGTGCGTGTACTTGTCTTTGCATTAATTTTTCCATTGTACCTCTCTTGAACTGATGTTATATGATGATTGTGTAGGCCGTCCCCAATACAACCATTATCATTTCCTTCTGACAAACCGTCTAACTCATCCGATCTAGAAGCGAGCCTGGCTCAAAGCGGTGCTCGCTCAAGCCCCCAAGACTCTCCACATCCTATGAGCAAGCAAGGAAAAGGGACCACAATGGAGCAAGGAACAAAAGATGGCGGGTCCAAGGCCAACCCAACTGATATGGCTGACCCGTTAACTGAGTTTAGGAAGGAGGCCTTTGATGGCTGTGACCAGGATCCTAGGGGTAGCATAAGAATGGATTGGCATGATTCCCTAACCAACACGAGAGCTGAAACTGCCCAACGTAGCCAACTTTGCCCCATGGCTGATCCCTATCCTGAGCCCGAGTCAATGGCTGAGCCGGAGTCCATTTACACCGATGAGCCAAAGCTCACTGGAGTGACACCCTAGTTGATGCTACCCTGCTGAGTCCATCAGGAAATACCAGGCAGTAGCATGAAGAAGGTTATGCAGGGAAAATCACTCTGGCTGATGCAGAGGCCACGGCTAATACCTTTTCAACTGCTCCCAACCCCCGTGCGGCTGTGATACACCGCGCAGCACTTGTGAAACACTCGTCGGCACATTTACCCTAAGCGTTGTTGACACGGATCTTCAAGTAGCTGGAATTACTTCCAAGTCAAGTCCACTTGTAGCCTTTGAGGTAAGCTCTCCATCCGCCATTTTCGTAGATTTCTGAGAATTGATACTAACACAGTAGGATGCCATACTGGACTGGCTAAAGCAAGCGGTGCAACTGTATGATGGAATGCATGGGTGGATGAAACAATCTACCCAGGTTCATGAGAAGGTTGCTCCATTGCTTGAGTCCGACGTTTTTGTGCTACGACACCAATTAGCCGACTCAGAAATAGCTCATGGCACTGAGGCTGCTTGTTTGTAAACGATCGTTGAAGTTAAACCTTGAGTTATATTAGTTCCTTTCTGACCTATGTTTGATGATTCTTAGTTTGATAGCCACTGCCAAAGAGGATTGCTGAACTAGAAAATGCTGCGGCACAGCGTGAGACGGCATATTGCAATGTGATATCCGAGCACGACGAAGCCCGTGATCTTGCTACCAATTTGTAGAGAAAGCTTGACATTGAGAAGAAAGGGCATGAGGTAACCCGCCAAGAAACCCAAACTGCATAGTCTTCACTCACAGATGCATATAAGTTGCACCGGTCCGCAGGATGAAGCACTGCGGCACAAGGAAGAATGCTCCACAATAAAAGAAGAGATCCACAAACTTCGAGAATCCAGGATGGTTTCGAGAAGTCATTCCGCGATGCCGCCAGCACCTTGAGTTCCATTGGGATGAGCCACAAGTTGACTCGGGAAGATCTTGAGAAGAAGAATGTCAAGTTAATCAAAGCTAAAAAACCCGAGTCAATATCCACAAGAGAAGCCCTCAAGGAGTCGTGCCAACAAGCGAGGGATCAACTCAAAGTGCTAGAACTTGTGAAGCGGAATCATGAGGTCACTAAGAAGAATTGTGAAAAACTGAAGACTTCGCTCAAGAGGGCGAAGGATCTTGTTAAAGCTGTAGCTGCCTCCATGACATTGGTTTTGAACATCTGTGCCCCAGAGACAGGAGCCCCACGGTCACTAGAAGACTGGTTGTCAACTTTGGCTAAGGATATCAAGAACCATCTTCAGAATAAGCTTAAGTTAATCCTCAAGCAAGCTCTAGTCATCCTTAAGGTGACCAAGCCTGATCTAGAACTTTCCAACTTGATCAAAGTGGTTGTCATGGACCCTGATGATGCCATTATCACCGACTATGCCGATGAGGCCCAAAATGTAGCTGAGGAACTTGTTTGTTAACTTGAGCTATAAATGAACACCTTGTGGTTATCGTACTGAACTGTCGTCGCGTATATGTTACCCGACTAAATTCATCAAATTTTGCATGCTCTTTTAGTTCTTTGACCTGTGCGCCTTGTTTGCATTGTGTATATGGCCTAAGCCTTCCACCACAGTCCTTAGGTCAGTAGATATATGACCTGAGTGACCTTCTGGCTGTTATGTGATGCAGCTTTGCACTGGGCAAATAGCCAGAATACTGTACGCTTGTGAATCACGCACTAGCGCCAACCACCGTTTGCACGAAGTTGGGAATATTGTGCGCGTGTGACCTGCGCGCATCTGCCAACCACCGTATGCCTTTATCCAACACCTCTTTTATCGTGCCTTGACTGCTCCTGATTCCTTCTTTCACATTGATCCATGAATGTTATGGTCCAAGAAACACCAAAGTCTTACTGCATGCTCGTGACCTTGGAAATCTGCCAAAGATTATTGCTGGGCTGTGACCATCCAACCCTCCTCGAGCCTATAAAAGACGAGGGTCATAAGCACGGACACAGCACCCATCCACCATCTCTTTCCTCCTTCTCTGTGTTTTGGAGCTTGCAGTAGTCATGGAGAACTCTAATTTTCACTTAGCCCTTGACATCCACTCTCTTGTTCTTGTTCTAGGATATAAGAAAACCCTAAGTTTCCATTGCGTAGAATCCTCGCGCGATGGACACCAAGATAGAAGAAGACCTATCTTATCCTGCAGACCGGAGTGCAACCGCTCACCGTGCAGATGTGAATGGTAGGACTTTCCTTGGAGTTAGGAGTCCCCAGGCTCTTGGTGTCGAAGGAAGCCCTCACGTCGGCATGCTTGTGCGTAGTGCTTCAAGAACTTCTAGATGAGACGGCAAGGGCTCCCTAATAAGGAGAAAGGTGAAGCTCCCTTTTCAAGTAATGCCCTGCTGACCTCACTTAGAATGGTTGTTCCTCCCCTGTACTGACAATATCTGGACCCCCGTTGGTATTGTTTGGCCAACCGCGGGTGCCTAGATGCTACCTTTTGAGAAGCCTGGAGGTACATCTTGTCACTTCCCCTTTGCACCTAATCTGTATAACCTACAGTTGTCTTGCTACGGGCCTTGTCATGGGCAGAGGGGAGGCAATGTGGCGGAACCGCCGATTTAATCTAGGCTAAGCACACCTGCCACCTCTGGCTTGCAGTGCGATTAGACCGAACTAAACCCGGTCGTCCGTCGAGAGTCATTCGACCCCCGATATCACCTTTTCCCAGAGGAACCGACATCATACACATCCAGCCCTCAATGGAGCCACAACAGATACATCATCTCAGGCAGTTGAATATAGCGTATATATAAGCTTGTTTTACAAACCGAATCGAAATAATAATATAAGTTTCAACATATTACCATACGAAAGGCAAGTTTGAATCAGACAGCGGAAGCGAATTTGAAAACATCTCTCAGCGGAAGAAAATACTTTACTAGTCCTCATGCAACGTTGATCGAGACGAGCAGCACCGAGCCCACCGGTACTACTCTCCTCCAAGTAGTTGTCCAGACGCCTGTACCTGTTCTCAAAAGGTGGGGGCAAACCCTGAGTACTAATTACTCAGTAGGACTTAATGGAATTGGCTTACGGCTGACGCAAAGCTTGCTTACTAGCAAGTGGATCCTTAGCTTTTAGTTTTAAACAGTAACTTGTGTAACATAAATAGTAAGTTTTCATCATTTATAGAACCTTCCACACAACTGTAACTTGCAGTAATGTAACAATTCAATTCAATCATGTGGTATTCCAAAAACCATGAGTATTAAACACTGAGAGTTTCAGTAGTTACTACGTTGCCCGTGTGCATTATCAGCATTCCCACACCTGGTGGGCATCAGCGATTCGAATCGATTTTAATTCTCGGGAATAACTATCATGCCAGGGGTATATGCTTACTAGCCATCGCGTTCCCACATATAGCCCCAATCTTATCCTGCCTCGTCCCAAGTTCGATTCACTCCCGCCTAGCCCCCGGGTTGTGCCCCCATGACGAGCCTGCCGACATCTCGGTCTCCCCGTCATGAGTACCAAGCTCCCCCGGGCCACCTTCCTCTCAACCAGCGGGTAGGAACGTGTCTCTGTGCTTCGGACGAGCCCAGGAAAGACTTCTCCGGTCCCATATCCCGGATAAGCATTCTAGCAATGTTATGCCGAACAGCAGGCGAACAGCGAACGGGCCTTATGCGACTCGGGCGGAGCCAAACGCATACCACATACGCACACCACATAATAAAATTATTCTCCGCCCGGTCTCCATTTAAATCATAAGCATAGTATTACTTTCTCGATAGTAATAGTTTTGTAATATTTGAAATCACCTACGCGACGAGTGACTCCTTTCACTCGTGTCTACTCGCACCTAGCAGAGCCTAGGCAACTCGTCCTACGACTCTATATATGGGTGCTAGGGCCAGGGCGGCCAGGGAGTCTAATGCAAAGGTTTTCAATCAACTCCTAATGCGGATGCGTAATCATCAATCAAGATAACATTAGCTGGGAAATTTATGATCCTGCCTACCTTTGCTTATTCTTACTCAGCCAACAAACTAAACTAGGTTAGTTTGCCGGGTTGTGAGGCTTTGCCCCAGGCAATCCCTTGATCACTTGGACAACTCCTCCTTCCAAACACGACTGATGGGCTCTCCAGGTCGTGTCTGGGGCTTACTTGATCTTCTGGAACACCATTGCTTAAAGTAGCTCCCGTACTTGTTTCTCAATCACGTATCTGCAATAAGCGTTGCTATATGAATGCTATGCATGACACAGTGAATGAGATGCACGATCATCAAGCATACAATTGATTAAGCAAAATATAAGGCAACATCTAGTTACGCATGTAATGGATTACTAGCTCAACTAAAATCTCCCGACTGGCACTAGTATTAATACTACTCTGATGGACCCGAAGCAATCGTGTATGTGTAATTTCACACGAACATATACAGGAGTTAAGTTGTCGATCATAAACCTAACATGGTAAGTGTGGGGTTTTTATTGGATATATTAGTTTCACATTTTCGATTATTTATGTAAAATTGCATTATTTCTACTATTTTCAAATCAGAGTCACACCCTTATAAAAGCTACCTCCTACTCTAGCAGTGAGTTATGTTCATAATCTAGAGCTCATATCAAGGCCCTAAAGTCACATGGAGCATTTTTCTCCATAGCAATCTTTTTCTAAATTAATATATGCTTAAATACAAGATAAGGGCAAAATAGTAATTAAACAGACAATGCTAGGGCTACCAAAATTTAGACAGAGTCTACACATGTTCACAAGGCTTCTGCCCAATTTTTATAATTTTTGAAGGTGTTTAACTTTAGTTTTGCTAATTATTTAAGAATTCATAACATGCAAGCAATCAGGGGCAAAACAGTCTTTTCCTACTCAACCATCATTCCCAGCAGATAGATCTACCTAAAAGGAGTGCACTGCCACAAAGTTTGTATTTTTCTGATTTTTATTTGATTTATGGTGAATTTCCAAAGTTTTCAGCCTAATAAAGAGTTTAAAAATCGAAATCTGTAGATCCAGGGACTCAAACGCAATTAAACCTTATTTCCAGGGGCTGCTTCGTAAGAATATTTAGACTCATGTTACAGTACGTAAGGGGAACAATAAAAATGAAGATTTTTAGGGGCCTAAACGGAAAAAGGGCGTCTTCTTCCTCCCTGCTCATCTTCAACCTCGAGCAGGGAGGGGCACGGCGACGGCGCGGCTTCAATCCGGCCCTGCGGGGTTCGGAAAGCTCAACTCCGGCCACCAAGAGAGAGAGGAGTGTAAGGGGAACCTTACCCCCTACCTTGGGCGACGGGAAACGGCTCGGAGGAGCTCGGCGACGGTGATGCGCGGCAAGGAGCTCCGGCGAAGAAATACGCGGTGGTGGAGCGATTTCGGCGGCCTAGACTTTGGGGATTCGGTGGAGGAGAGGGAGGGGAAGAGCGGCATGGCTCCAGTGGCTCGCGGGGACGCGCGTAGGGGACGGGGCGCGAGCTCGCCCCGGGCTCTGATGGCGGCGGCGCGCGCAGCGGGGTTCCAAGCAAGGCGAGGCAGGGGAGCGGGCGTGTGAGGCGCGAGGAGATGAGGCCGAGCTCTCCGCTTCTTCGTTCGGGGCGTGAGGTGGCGTGGGCAGGGCGGCGCGTGGCCGCGTCGTGGCGAGCAGGGCGGCCATGGCGTGGCGCGTGGCCATGGCGGCCAGGCCCGGTGCCGCGTGGGCGCAGGGGAGGGGAGAGGGAAGAAGACGTCGCGCGGGTGGACGCGGTCCATGGACCGGGCGAGGCCGACAGGTGGGGTCGGGGTGAGGAGGAGGGTGAGGGGTCTACGGACCAGGTGCACGGAACAAAGGAACCGGTAGAATGCGCTGGCGCGGGCGGCCCGACAGGTGGGCCCCGCTCGTCATTGACTCAAAGAAATTCGAAAAAACCCCGAAATTGGAAAACTGGCTTTGACCTTATATACAGGTTTTGGAATTTGAGGATTTTGGACACCCTAGAGGCCGAATTTGGGAAAACCCAAAATACCAAAGTTGCTCTACTCTCCCAGATCTACAACTTTGTCAAAAGGAGTAATATCAGATTCCAAGTTTAAATATGATCAAATTTGAATTGAACCTGCTGACTCCAGTTTGACCAAAGTTTAATACAAACTTAGAAATTCCTAAAGTCTATTTTATGCTCATTTTCAGAGAAAGAGTATTATACCAATGTTGTGTGGTTTTTAATTATCTACAACTTTCTTATATGATGTTTTGCATGATAGGGACTTTTAATTGCTCAAAATTTGAATTTTCCATTCAGGTCTATTTGGACAGAATTCACTAGAAGATAGAAAAGGAGCTAAAACATCTTGCAAACCTTTATGCATGTCACCACACCCAATAACAAAGTTGATCTACATAAAATTGTCTACAAGTTTGTTATAGAGAGTTTGGTCTAAATCACATTTTATTTTGAACTAAGGTCACAAGTGCACTCAGGGGTTTTGCATATTTCACTGAAATTTTTTGACTTCGTGATTTACTAACCTAGTTGTTGCTCTTCTCTAAACATTATTAAGCCAAAACTCTGACTACCGCTAATCTAATCACGTGTTAAGATTTTCGAGATGCCGGGGGCATCACAACCCACCCCCCTTAAAGAAATCTCGTCCCGAGATTTGTGTGAGGTACGGGTGTGTTACCTATCGCGTATGGTAAGGAGTATGGCATCGTGGTTCGTGCCTTTTTGAATGCACATGGTAACATCCCAATTTTTCACTTGTTGGCTTTGTCAACTAGCTTGTGAATGGTTAGTACCTCTTTAACACAAGTAGTCACAGAGCATCATTTATTAGGCTAGGGTGGTCTCTCTAAGATACTCGGCGAGTCGTGCCATATAAGAGAGCGAATGAACAAACCGTGAAGAGAATGTGGTCAACGGGCAAGTGACTGTGATTGAAGCAAAGGAATGGAGTATCATCGGATGCGTTTTTGAGAGACACATTCATTCTATTTGATGGGGACTGTGTCCACATATAAAATTTCAAATCAACATGCCTTCAAAGAGTAAGATGTGGTGAAGCGTAGCACATCCTACTCATCGGGACAAGAAAGGCACAAGAGTGAGAAGATAGGCCGCATTCGCCTAAACAAGGTGATGATTTGTACGATTTCTTAGCGTTGGTCATGATTGATCAAGAAAATGGCAGTAGCTGACATGTTCTTACTAGCGAAACAAAATGCTAGTAAGCTCTCCTCTAAAAGGAAGAAAACCACTCATAGAGAAATGATGATAAGATAAGAGCACTGGCCGAGGACAAAAGCTAGTGTGGAGGATGTTCGTAAAGTACACCCTCGGGAATTAAGGTTCAACGAATGGATAGAAATATCGACGGAGTTAGTGAGAACGAAATTGACTGTTCCCACCAACCTTCGGAGGCAAGGTCAAACATGGATATGAATTAATACGAGCAAGCCATAGGGTTGAGACGGGTCATCCCCATTGGTCAAGAAGGCAAGGTGAAATAAGGCAATGGAATGATATATACAGGATAGTGGAAATGAAATTAAACATCCCCACAAATCAAGAGTAGCAAGATTCGAGGTCAATCAAATGATAAACTCCGATTATAAATGTTCCACGATTGAAGCGATGTCATGCCTTCGCATGTCTTAATGCCAGCACGAACCTAGTAGCACAACCATGTGATGGCCGTACACATAGGACTCCAGGTCTCGTCGAGGCATCCAAGACTGTCTAAGGAGACATCACAACAAGAGTGGCTCAATCATTCCCCTTACATAGTCATAATCACTACAAGGTTTTGGTAAATAAAAAGGATGTCCGAAGTGATATAAGAGCTTAGGGTGCTTGAATCCCATGGTAAAAGAAGTTCCTTGATTTACAAAGCTTGTAGCAAGTAATTAACGAATAGTGGAATATAGTGCAATTAGGCTAGGATTTCTTCGATCACAAGGGTTCGAAGCGCATGAACGACAAGGGTTTAAAGAAAAAGTTACCAAAGCTCAATGTGCTATCACTATAAGACTAAGAGTACATCTATCCATAGGAATGAGATACAAGTTGACTCTATAGAGCCGGACACCCGAGGTCTTTCTGATCCACGAATGTTGGAACATTCTAATACAAAAGTTTGTCCCAAACTTTATCATCCTAATTGGTACCCAGCTAGTACTGCCTAAAAGTGAGATTGATGCGTCCTGGACGAAGACCGGTTTCTTCTCTTAGCCATGTCGGTGCAGTGTTAGGCTTCACATGGGAGATGCCATGGAATAGCAGTCTTGATCTTCCACCGAGTATAAGAACATCGCCAGACTCGAGGTTGACCTTGGTCGCTCTATCCTTGTCTCGAGTATCGCTGAACAGAAATTCTGCCGTGTCACCTAGGGAGATTGAGATGATAGGTAGACCTTGATTGATGCTTCTTCCTGATTCATCCTTATCTTGATGGAGTCCGAGCTTCCCGACGTTGTTGTAGTAGTTAATGATGCATATGTCAGGATTGATTTGAGGAAGTTTGCTTGCAGTTGAATTTGCAGTTTGAGCAATTGTCTTGAAAGCTTCTGGTATCGCAGGGACTTGGGCACCATCGCATGGACGTGTTGGCCCATAGAAACCTGTAGTCGGATCCCAATTCTTCCCTAGACACATCATCCATAGCTTCATCTTGGCTCCATTCTTGAAATTAGGCCTATAGAATCCTCCTGGACCAATACCTAGTTGTCGACACGTACGAACTATCTTGACTTGATCTTCAGGCTGGACGAATCCCTTCAATAAAACCAGGCCAGGTCGCAGATGTTGAACTGAAGTCGTGTTAGTAGAAGATTCTCCCGCTTTTCTCTTCTTCTTGAGACTTGCCGGGGCTGGTGTTTTAGACTTCGTGGGCTCGGGGTGATCAGGACATAAGTCAAAGGGTTGCGACATCTGTGGCAGGAAAAACAAGGCTTCCGTAAGTTCAAGGGTTTTGAAAACTTGGTCTGGGCATAGTGTTTTCCGCGTTTAGGTATTTAGAAAATATGCCGATACGTGATTTTTCGCAAAACGATGGCACAAGGCTAAGGTATGTTTCTAACGTGTGTAGCATCGGTAACTTCGAGACGGTTTGATTTTTGGACCGATCGACCAATTTATTGTATTTGACCTGCATTTATTAGACGTTTCATATTTAGAATGAATTAAGTATAGAAAAATTGCGACAACCCAAGCGTACTAGTCAAGTCGCTTGCTTAGTTTCTACTAGTTCTATTTGTACTTTGAGCTACGTATCAATACAATAGTAACACACTCAACGCAATATGCTCCTAGTCACCCTTAAGTAACAAAAACAATGCATGAGATAAGACATGATGTCATGATGCATGATTCGGCCTATTCGGTCTCACATCACACACCCTATGTATAATTATATATCTAGCGAGTATTCGGTGACATATATGCACGGCACTCTCTAATGCAACTAGTCGTTTTCTATTCGTTCTTAATTTCGCACGTGGTTAGTGTACCTGCAGAAAAATGCATGCTCAGATCAACCCCATCACCATTACCAAACATTACCACTCTAACCCTAAAAGTGGCATCCACGATTTTCTTTAAGCTACGTCTGGTGGACGACGTAGTGGCGCCATTTCTCCCAACACACCCAGTGTTCCTCCAGTACTGGGGAATTGCTGGGGAGAGAAACGGTGGCCAACAAGATCTAGCTATAATTTTGGTTGAAGGAAAAGTGATCACGAAACACTCCAATGGCGTGACCACCCCCCTTAAAGAGTTCTGCCCTATCAGCATGAATGCAGGGTTCGCAACAGTCCGCAAATCCCAATAGCACTCCACCAGTACTGGGGATAGCTATGGCCGAAATGTTGCTTCCCAAAGCGCCGAATATGCACATGAGTTCTATCTAGGTCAGAATGTTAGCGATGTCACCTGGTATTTCACTAACATCCTTAATAGGGGCATATCGATACTCTCACTTTTCAAATACTTTGGAAAGGGTTTTCGAAAATAGGTTTGCAAATCAAAACTGGATGATATGTCTGTTGTCTGTGTATGATCGGCTCTGATACCAGCTGTGGCGGAACCGCCGATTTAATCCAGGCTAAGCACACCTGCCACCTCTGGCTTGCAGTGCGATTAGACCGAACTAAACCCGGTCGTCCGTCGAGAGTCATTCGACCCCCGATATCACCTTTTCCCAGAGGAACCGACATCATACACATCCAGCCCTCAATGGAGCCACAACAGATACATCATCTCAGGCAGTTGAATATAGCGTATATATAAGCTTGTTTTACAAACCGAATCGAAATAATAATATAAGTTTCAACATATTACCATACGAAAGGCAAGTTTGAATCAGACAGCGGAAGCGAATTTGAAAACATCTCTCAGCGGAAGAAAATACTTTACTAGTCCTCATGCAACGTTGATCGAGACGAGCAGCACCGAGCCCACCGGTACTACTCTCCTCCAAGTAGTTGTCCAGACGCCTGTACCTGTTCTCAAAAGGTGGGGGCAAACCCTGAGTACTAATTACTCAGTAGGACTTAATGGAATTGGCTTACGGCTGACGCAAAGCTTGCTTACTAGCAAGTGGATCCTTAGCTTTTAGTTTTAAACAGTAACTTGTGTAACATAAATAGTAAGTTTTCATCATTTATAGAACCTTCCACACAACTGTAACTTGCAGTAATGTAACAATTCAATTCAATCATGTGGTATTCCAAAAACCATGAGTATTAAACACTGAGAGTTTCAGTAGTTACTACGTTGCCCGTGTGCATTATCAGCATTCCCACACCTGGTGGGCATCAGCGATTCGAATCGATTTTAATTCCCGGGAATAACTATCATGCCAGGGGTATATGCTTACTAGCCATCGCGTTCCCACATATAGCCCCAATCTTATCCTGCCTCGTCCCAAGTTCGATTCACTCCCGCCTAGCCCCCGGGTTGTGCCCCCATGACGAGCCTGCCCACATCTCGGTCTCCCCGTCATGAGTACCAAGCTCCCCCGGGCCACCTTCCTCTCAACCAGCGGGTAGGAACGTGTCTCTGTGCTTCGGACGAGCCCAGGAAAGACTTCTCCGGTCCCATATCCCGGATAAGCATTCTAGCAATGTTATGCCGAACAGCAGGCGAACAGCGAACGGGCCTTATGCGACTCGGGCGGAGCCAAACGCATACCACATACGCACACCACATAATAAAATTATTCTCCGCCCGGTCTCCATTTAAATCATAAGCATAGTATTACTTTCTCGATAGTAATAGTTTTGTAATATTTGAAATCACCTACGCGACGAGTGACTCCTTTCACTCGTGTCTACTCGCACCTAGCAGAGCCTAGGCAACTCGTCCTACGACTCTATATATGGGTGCTAGGGCCAGGGCGGCCAGGGAGTCTAATGCAAAGGTTTTCAATCAACTCCTAATGCGGATGCGTAATCATCAATCAAGATAACATTAGCTGGGAAATTTATGATCCTGCCTACCTTTGCTTATTCTTACTCAGCCAACAAACTAAACTAGGTTAGTTTGCCGGGTTGTGAGGCTTTGCCCCAGGCAATCCCTTGATCACTTGGACAACTCCTCCTTCCAAACACGACTGATGGGCTCTCCAGGTCGTGTCTGGGGCTTACTTGATCTTCTGGAACACCATTGCTTAAAGTAGCTCCCGTACTTGTTTCTCAATCACGTATCTGCAATAAGCGTTGCTATATGAATGCTATGCATGACACAGTGAATGAGATGCACGATCATCAAGCATACAATTGATTAAGCAAAATATAAGGCAACATCTAGTTACGCATGTAATGGATTACTAGCTCAACTAAAATCTCCCGACTGGCACTAGTATTAATACTACTCTGATGGACCCGAAGCAATCGTGTATGTGTAATTTCACACGAACATATACAGGAGTTAAGTTGTCGATCATAAACCTAACATGGTAAGTGTGGGGTTTTTATTGGATATATTAGTTTCACATTTTCGATTATTTATGTAAAATTGCATTATTTCTACTATTTTCAAATCAGAGTCACACCCTTATAAAAGCTACCTCCTACTCTAGCAGTGAGTTATGTTCATAATCTAGAGCTCATATCAAGGCCCTAAAGTCACATGGAGCATTTTTCTCCATAGCAATCTTTTTCTAAATTAATATATGCTTAAATACAAGATAAGGGCAAAATAGTAATTAAACAGACAATGCTAGGGCTACCAAAATTTAGACAGAGTCTACACATGTTCACAAGGCTTCTGCCCAATTTTTATAATTTTTGAAGGTGTTTAACTTTAGTTTTGCTAATTATTTAAGAATTCATAACATGCAAGCAATCAGGGGCAAAACAGTCTTTTCCTACTCAACCATCATTCCCAGCAGATAGATCTACCTAAAAGGAGTGCACTGCCACAAAGTTTGTATTTTTCTGATTTTTATTTGATTTATGGTGAATTTCCAAAGTTTTCAGCCTAATAAAGAGTTTAAAAATCGAAATCTGTAGATCCAGGGACTCAAACGCAATTAAACCTTATTTCCAGGGGCTGCTTCGTAAGAATATTTAGACTCATGTTACAGTACGTAAGGGGAACAATAAAAATGAAGATTTTTAGGGGCCTAAACGGAAAAAGGGCGTCTTCTTCCTCCCTGCTCATCTTCAACCTCGAGCAGGGAGGGGCACGGCGACGGCGCGGCTTCAATCCGGCCCTGCGGGGTTCGGAAAGCTCAACTCCGGCCACCAAGAGAGAGAGGAGTGTAAGGGGAACCTTACCCCCTACCTTGGGCGACGGGAAACGGCTCGGAGGAGCTCGGCGACGGTGATGCGCGGCAAGGAGCTCCGGCGAAGAAATACGCGGTGGTGGAGCGATTTCGGCGGCCTAGACTTTGGGGATTCGGTGGAGGAGAGGGAGGGGAAGAGCGGCATGGCTCCAGTGGCTCGCGGGGACGCGCGTAGGGGACGGGGCGCGAGCTCGCCCCGGGCTCTGATGGCGGCGGCGCGCGCAGCGGGGTTCCAAGCAAGGCGAGGCAGGGGAGCGGGCGTGTGAGGCGCGAGGAGATGAGGCCGAGCTCTCCGCTTCTTCGTTCGGGGCGTGAGGTGGCGTGGGCAGGGCGGCGCGTGGCCGCGTCGTGGCGAGCAGGGCGGCCATGGCGTGGCGCGTGGCCATGGCGGCCAGGCCCGGTGCCGCGTGGGCGCAGGGGAGGGGAGAGGGAAGAAGACGTCGCGCGGGTGGACGCGGTCCATGGACCGGGCGAGGCCGACAGGTGGGGTCGGGGTGAGGAGGAGGGTGAGGGGTCTACGGACCGGGTGCACGGAACAAAGGAACCGGTAGAATGCGCTGGCGCGGGCGGCCCGACAGGTGGGCCCCGCTCGTCATTGACTCAAAGAAATTCGAAAAACCCCGAAATTGGAAAACTGGCTTTGACCTTATATACAGGTTTTGGAATTTGAGGATTTTGGACACCCTAGAGGCCGAATTTGGGAAAACCCAAAATACCAAAGTTGCTCTACTCTCCCAGATCTACAACTTTGTCAAAAGGAGTAATATCAGATTCCAAGTTTAAATATGATCAAATTTGAATTGAACCTGCTGACTCCAGTTTGACCAAAGTTTAATACAAACTTAGAAATTCCTAAAGTCTATTTTATGCTCATTTTCAGAGAAAGAGTATTATACCAATGTTGTGTGGTTTTTAATTATCTACAACTTTCTTATATGATGTTTTGCATGATAGGGACTTTTAATTGCTCAAAATTTGAATTTTCCATTCAGGTCTATTTGGACAGAATTCACTAGAAGATAGAAAAGGAGCTAAAACATCTTGCAAACCTTTATGCATGTCACCACACCCAATAACAAAGTTGATCTACATAAAATTGTCTACAAGTTTGTTATAGAGAGTTTGGTCTAAATCACATTTTATTTTGAACTAAGGTCACAAGTGCACTCAGGGGTTTTGCATATTTCACTGAAATTTTTTGACTTCGTGATTTACTAACCTAGTTGTTGCTCTTCTCTAAACATTATTAAGCCAAAACTCTGACTACCGCTAATCTAATCACGTGTTAAGATTTTCGAGATGCCGGGGGCATCACAACCCACCCCCCTTAAAGAAATCTCGTCCCGAGATTTGTGTGAGGTACGGGTGTGTTACCTATCGCGTATGGTAAGGAGTATGGCATCGTGGTTCGTGCCTTTTTGAATGCACATGGTAACATCCCAATTTTTCACTTGTTGGCTTTGTCAACTAGCTTGTGAATGGTTAGTACCTCTTTAACACAAGTAGTCACAGAGCATCATTTATTAGGCTAGGGTGGTCTCTCTAAGATACTCGGCGAGTCGTGCCATATAAGAGAGCGAATGAACAAACCGTGAAGAGAATGTGGTCAACGGGCAAGTGACTGTGATTGAAGCAAAGGAATGGAGTATCATCGGATGCGTTTTTGAGAGACACATTCATTCTATTTGATGGGGACTGTGTCCACATATAAAATTTCAAATCAACATGCCTTCAAAGAGTAAGATGTGGTGAAGCGTAGCACATCCTACTCATCGGGACAAGAAAGGCACAAGAGTGAGAAGATAGGCCGCATTCGCCTAAACAAGGTGATGATTTGTACGATTTCTTAGCGTTGGTCATGATTGATCAAGAAAATGGCAGTAGCTGACATGTTCTTACTAGCGAAACAAAATGCTAGTAAGCTCTCCTCTAAAAGGAAGAAAACCACTCATAGAGAAATGATGATAAGATAAGAGCACTGGCCGAGGACAAAAGCTAGTGTGGAGGATGTTCGTAAAGTACACCCTCGGGAATTAAGGTTCAACGAATGGATAGAAATATCGACGGAGTTAGTGAGAACGAAATTGACTGTTCCCACCAACCTTCGGAGGCAAGGTCAAACATGGATATGAATTAATACGAGCAAGCCATAGGGTTGAGACGGGTCATCCCCATTGGTCAAGAAGGCAAGGTGAAATAAGGCAATGGAATGATATATACAGGATAGTGGAAATGAAATTAAACATCCCCACAAATCAAGAGTAGCAAGATTCGAGGTCAATCAAATGATAAACTCCGATTATAAATGTTCCACGATTGAAGCGATGTCATGCCTTCGCATGTCTTAATGCCAGCACGAACCTAGTAGCACAACCATGTGATGGCCGTACACATAGGACTCCAGGTCTCGTCGAGGCATCCAAGACTGTCTAAGGAGACATCACAACAAGAGTGGCTCAATCATTCCCCTTACATAGTCATAATCACTACAAGGTTTTGGTAAATAAAAAGGATGTCCGAAGTGATATAAGAGCTTAGGGTGCTTGAATCCCATGGTAAAAGAAGTTCCTTGATTTACAAAGCTTGTAGCAAGTAATTAACGAATAGTGGAATATAGTGCAATTAGGCTAGGATTTCTTCGATCACAAGGGTTCGAAGCGCATGAACGACAAGGGTTTAAAGAAAAAGTTACCAAAGCTCAATGTGCTATCACTATAAGACTAAGAGTACATCTATCCATAGGAATGAGATACAAGTTGACTCTATAGAGCCGGACACCCGAGGTCTTTCTGATCCACGAATGTTGGAACATTCTAATACAAAAGTTTGTCCCAAACTTTATCATCCTAATTGGTACCCAGCTAGTACTGCCTAAAAGTGAGATTGATGCGTCCTGGACGAAGACCGGTTTCTTCTCTTAGCCATGTCGGTGCAGTGTTAGGCTTCACATGGGAGATGCCATGGAATAGCAGTCTTGATCTTCCACCGAGTATAAGAACATCGCCAGACTCGAGGTTGACCTTGGTCGCTCTATCCTTGTCTCGAGTATCGCTGAACAGAAATTCTGCCGTGTCACCTAGGGAGATTGAGATGATAGGTAGACCTTGATTGATGCTTCTTCCTGATTCATCCTTATCTTGATGGAGTCCGAGCTTCCCGACGTTGTTGTAGTAGTTAATGATGCATATGTCAGGATTGATTTGAGGAAGTTTGCTTGCAGTTGAATTTGCAGTTTGAGCAATTGTCTTGAAAGCTTCTGGTATCGCAGGGACTTGGGCACCATCGCATGGACGTGTTGGCCCATAGAAACCTGTAGTCGGATCCCAATTCTTCCCTAGACACATCATCCATAGCTTCATCTTGGCTCCATTCTTGAAATTAGGCCTATAGAATCCTCCTGGACCAATACCTAGTTGTCGACACGTACGAACTATCTTGACTTGATCTTCAGGCTGGACGAATCCCTTCAATAAAACCAGGCCAGGTCGCAGATGTTGAACTGAAGTCGTGTTAGTAGAAGATTCTCCCGCTTTTCTCTTCTTCTTGAGACTTGCCGGGGCTGGTGTTTTAGACTTCGTGGGCTCGGGGTGATCAGGACATAAGTCAAAGGGTTGCGACATCTGTGGCAGGAAAAACAAGGCTTCCGTAAGTTCAAGGGTTTTGAAAACTTGGTCTGGGCATAGTGTTTTCCGCGTTTAGGTATTTAGAAAATATGCCGATACGTGATTTTTCGCAAAACGATGGCACAAGGCTAAGGTATGTTTCTAACGTGTGTAGCATCGGTAACTTCGAGACGGTTTGATTTTTGGACCGATCGACCAATTTATTGTATTTGACCTGCATTTATTAGACGTTTCATATTTAGAATGAATTAAGTATAGAAAAATTGCGACAACCCAAGCGTACTAGTCAAGTCGCTTGCTTAGTTTCTACTAGTTCTATTTGTACTTTGAGCTACGTATCAATACAATAGTAACACACTCAACGCAATATGCTCCTAGTCACCCTTAAGTAACAAAAACAATGCATGAGATAAGACATGATGTCATGATGCATGATTCGGCCTATTCGGTCTCACATCACACACCCTATGTATAATTATATATCTAGCGAGTATTCGGTGACATATATGCACGGCACTCTCTAATGCAACTAGTCGTTTTCTATTCGTTCTTAATTTCGCACGTGGTTAGTGTACCTGCAGAAAAATGCATGCTCAGATCAACCCCATCACCATTACCAAACATTACCACTCTAACCCTAAAAGTGGCATCCACGATTTTCTTTAAGCTACGTCTGGTGGACGACGTAGTGGCGCCATTTCTCCCAACACACCCAGTGTTCCTCCAGTACTGGGTAATTGCTGGGGAGAGAAACGGTGGCCAACAAGATCTAGCTATAATTTTGGTTGAAGGAAAAGTGATCACGAAACACTCCAATGGCGTGACCACCCCCCTTAAAGAGTTCTGCCCTATCAGCATGAATGCAGGGTTCGCAACAGTCCGCAAATCCCAATAGCACTCCACCAGTACTGGGGATAGCTATGGCCGAAATGTTGCTTCCCAAAGCGCCGAATATGCACATGAGTTCTATCTAGGTCAGAATGTTAGCGATGTCACCTGGTATTTCACTAACATCCTTAATAGGGGCATATCGATACTCTCACTTTTCAAATACTTCGGAAAGGGTTTTCGAAAATAGGTTTGCAAATCAAAACTGGATGATATGTCTGTTGTCTGTGTATGATCGGCTCTGATACCAGCTGTGGCGGAACCGCCGATTTAATCCAGGCTAAGCACACCTGCCACCTCTGGCTTGCAGTGCGATTAGACCGAACTAAACCCGGTCGTCCGTCGAGAGTCATTCGACCCCCGATATCACCTTTTCCCAGAGGAACCGACATCATACACATCCAGCCCTCAATGGAGCCACAACAGATACATCATCTCAGGCAGTTGAATATAGCGTATATATAAGCTTGTTTTACAAACCGAATCGAAATAATAATATAAGTTTCAACATATTACCATACGAAAGGCAAGTTTGAATCAGACAGCGGAAGCGAATTTGAAAACATCTCTCAGCGGAAGAAAATACTTTACTAGTCCTCATGCAACGTTGATCGAGACGAGCAGCACCGAGCCCACCGGTACTACTCTCCTCCAAGTAGTTGTCCAGACGCCTGTACCTGTTCTCAAAAGGTGGGGGCAAACCCTGAGTACTAATTACTCAGTAGGACTTAATGGAATTGGCTTACGGCTGACGCAAAGCTTGCTTACTAGCAAGTGGATCCTTAGCTTTTAGTTTTAAACAGTAACTTGTGTAACATAAATAGTAAGTTTTCATCATTTATAGAACCTTCCACACAACTGTAACTTGCAGTAATGTAACAATTCAATTCAATCATGTGGTATTCCAAAAACCATGAGTATTAAACACTGAGAGTTTCAGTAGTTACTACGTTGCCCGTGTGCATTATCAGCATTCCCACACCTGGTGGGCATCAGCGATTCGAATCGATTTTAATTCCCGAGAATAACTATCATGCCAGGGGTATATGCTTACTAGCCATCGCGTTCCCACATATAGCCCCAATCTTATCCTGCCTCGTCCCAAGTTCGATTCACTCCCGCCTAGCCCCCGGGTTGTGCCCCCATGACGAGCTTGCCGACATCTCGGTCTCCCCGTCATGAGTACCAAGCTCCCCCGGGCCACCTTCCTCTCAACCAGCGGGTAGGAACGTGTCTCTGTGCTTCGGACGAGCCCAGGAAAGACTTCTCCGGTCCCATATCCCAGATAAGCATTCTAGCAATGTTATGCCGAACAGCAGGCGAACAGCGAACGGGCCTTATGCGACTCGGGCGGAGCCAAACGCATACCACATACGCACACCACATAATAAAATTATTCTCCGCCCGGTCTCCATTTAAATCATAAGCATAGTATTACTTTCTCGATAGTAATAGTTTTGTAATATTTGAAATCACCTACGCGACGAGTGACTCCTTTCACTCGTGTCTACTCGCACCTAGCAGAGCCTAGGCAACTCGTCCTACGACTCTATATATGGGTGCTAGGGCCAGGGCGGCCAGGGAGTCTAATGCAAAGGTTTTCAATCAACTCCTAATGCGGATGCGTAATCATCAATCAAGATAACATTAGCTGGGAAATTTATGATCCTGCCTACCTTTGCTTATTCTTACTCAGCCAACAAACTAAACTAGGTTAGTTTGCCGGGTTGTGAGGCTTTGCCCTAGGCAATCCCTTGATCACTTGGACAACTCCTCCTTCCAAACACGACTGATGGGCTCTCCAGGTCGTGTCTGGGGCTTACTTGATCTTCTGGAACACCATTGCTTAAAGTAGCTCCCGTACTTGTTTCTCAATCACGTATCTGCAATAAGCGTTGCTATATGAATGCTATGCATGACACAGTGAATGAGATGCACGATCATCAAGCATACAATTGATTAAGCAAAATATAAGGCAACATCTAGTTACGCATGTAATGGATTACTAGCTCAACTAAAATCTCCCGACTGGCACTAGTATTAATACTACTCTGATGGACCCGAAGCAATCGTGTATGTGTAATTTCACACGAACATATACAGGAGTTAAGTTGTCGATCATAAACCTAACATGGTAAGTGTGGGGTTTTTATTGGATATATTAGTTTCACATTTTCGATTATTTATGTAAAATTGCATTATTTCTACTATTTTCAAATCAGAGTCACACCCTTATAAAAGCTACCTCCTACTCTAGCAGTGAGTTATGTTCATAATCTAGAGCTCATATCAAGGCCCTAAAGTCACATGGAGCATTTTTCTCCATAGCAATCTTTTTCTAAATTAATATATGCTTAAATACAAGATAAGGGCAAAATAGTAATTAAACAGACAATGCTAGGGCTACCAAAATTTAGACAGAGTCTACACATGTTCACAAGGCTTCTGCCCAATTTTTATAATTTTTGAAGGTGTTTAACTTTAGTTTTGCTAATTATTTAAGAATTCATAACATGCAAGCAATCAGGGGCAAAACAGTCTTTTCCTACTCAACCATCATTCCCAGCAGATAGATCTACCTAAAAGGAGTGCACTGCCACAAAGTTTGTATTTTTCTGATTTTTATTTGATTTATGGTGAATTTCCAAAGTTTTCAGCCTAATAAAGAGTTTAAAAATCGAAATCTGTAGATCCAGGGACTCAAACGCAATTAAACCTTATTTCCAGGGGCTGCTTCGTAAGAATATTTAGACTCATGTTACAGTACGTAAGGGGAACAATAAAAATGAAGATTTTTAGGGGCCTAAACGGAAAAAGGGCGTCTTCTTCCTCCCTGCTCATCTTCAACCTCGAGCAGGGAGGGGCACGGCGACGGCGCGGCTTCAATCCGGCCCTGCGGGGTTCGGAAAGCTCAACTCCGGCCACCAAGAGAGAGAGGAGTGTAAGGGGAACCTTACCCCCTACCTTGGGCGACGGGAAACGGCTCGGAGGAGCTCGGCGACGGTGATGCGCGGCAAGGAGCTCCGGCGAAGAAATACGCGGTGGTGGAGCGATTTCGGCGGCCTAGACTTTGGGGATTCGGTGGAGGAGAGGGAGGGGAAGAGCGGCATGGCTCCAGTGGCTCGCGGGGACGCGCGTAGGGGACGGGGCGCGAGCTCGCCCCGGGCTCTGATGGCGGCGGCGCGCGCAGCGGGGTTCCAAGCAAGGCGAGGCAGGGGAGCGGGCGTGTGAGGCGCGAGGAGATGAGGCCGAGCTCTCCGCTTCTTCGTTCGGGGCGTGAGGTGGCGTGGGCAGGGCGGCGCGTGGCCGCGTCGTGGCGAGCAGGGCGGCCATGGCGTGGCGCGTGGCCATGGCGGCCAGGCCCGGTGCCGCGTGGGCGCAGGGGAGGGGAGAGGGAAGAAGACGTCGCGCGGGTGGACGCGGTCCATGGACCGGGCGAGGCCGACAGGTGGGGTCGGGGTGAGGAGGAGGGTGAGGGGTCTACGGACCGGGTGCACGGAACAAAGGAACCGGTAGAATGCGCTGGCGCGGGCGGCCCGACAGGTGGGCCCCGCTCGTCATTGACTCAAAGAAATTCGAAAAACCCCGAAATTGGAAAACTGGCTTTGACCTTATATACAGGTTTTGGAATTTGAGGATTTTGGACACCCTAGAGGCCGAATTTGGGAAAACCCAAAATACCAAAGTTGCTCTACTCTCCCAGATCTACAACTTTGTCAAAAGGAGTAATATCAGATTCCAAGTTTAAATATGATCAAATTTGAATTGAACCTGCTGACTCCAGTTTGACCAAAGTTTAATACAAACTTAGAAATTCCTAAAGTCTATTTTATGCTCATTTTCAGAGAAAGAGTATTATACCAATGTTGTGTGGTTTTTAATTATCTACAACTTTCTTATATGATGTTTTGCATGATAGGGACTTTTAATTGCTCAAAATTTGAATTTTCCATTCAGGTCTATTTGGACAGAATTCACTAGAAGATAGAAAAGGAGCTAAAACATCTTGCAAACCTTTATGCATGTCACCACACCCAATAACAAAGTTGATCTACATAAAATTGTCTACAAGTTTGTTATAGAGAGTTTGGTCTAAATCACATTTTATTTTGAACTAAGGTCACAAGTGCACTCAGGGGTTTTGCATATTTCACTGAAAATTTTTGACTTCGTGATTTACTAACCTAGTTGTTGCTCTTCTCTAAACATTATTAAGCCAAAACTCTGACTACCGCTAATCTAATCACGTGTTAAGATTTTCGAGATGCCGGGGGCATCACAGGCAACCTTTTTTGTCGCCCAGAATTATAGCCTTTAGTCAGAGCTCTTCTTGTAATGTTAGATGTGCCCGACCAAGCTCTTCTTGTAATGTTAGATATGTTCCCATTGTAATGAGGCCTTGCTGAATAAAGAATGAGAATCCCTTCGGAGTGCTTGAATTACAGAGTTTGTGATGGAAATATAAGCAGAAAGCTTTTGACGACCGAACTCGCTCGAGTTAGTAACGTAGGCATGTGACACTAATTCTGGGTCAGCCTAGCGACCCAAACTTACTGCATAGTACGAAGGATCTATAAGTACCCTTTTGAACTGAGTGCAGGCATGTAGCACTGGCTCCAAGCCACATCAACGGCTTGAGTCGATTGCCTTGAGAAGAAGGATTTGAGTTTCCCAAACTAGCACAGGCATGTAACACCGGCTATAGGTCGGACCACGACCTAAGCCGATTGCCCCGTGAGAAGGGTTTAGAGTTTACCCTTTTTTGAGTTTGCGGAGGCATGTAGCACCGGCTGTTGGTCAGACCACGTCTTAAGTCGATTGCCCCGTGAGGAGGTTTAGAGTTTACCCTTTTTCTGAATTTGTGAAGGCATGTAGCACTGGCTGTAGGTCGGACCATGACCTAAGCCGATTGCCTCATGAGGAGGGAATAGAGTTTACCCTTTTTCTGAATTTGCGAAGGCATGTAGCACCGTAGGTCGGGCCACAACCTAAGCCGATTGCCTCGTGAGGATATTAAGCATGAAAACAGAAAGAAAAGCTGTGCGTGATGCAACAGAAGTGTATGATAGAAAAAACAATTGCAAAGAGGTCATGCATTCTTTATTCATTGAGTACAACTGACTAGAATACAAAATGAAGATAGGTCACTTTGAGGTCGCGATGACTACAAAATCAAGCATAATATTTGCGGAGGTGTTCCACATTCCATGAGTTCCCGACTAGAGTGTTGTCCATTTAGAACAGCCGATAAGATCCTAGACGAGCAACCTTTGTGACAATGTATGGGCCTTCCCAAGAAGGTGATAGCTTGTGACTCAAGATGGCATTTTTCCCCGTGGGGGCGGAACCCCGCGGGGATCCGACCTGAACAGCATGGGGACGGGGGCAAAAATTTCCCTGCGGTGGTAGTGGGTTTGGGCCTTGAATTGTAAGCAGGGTGGGGGTGGGGAAAGATTTCTCCTCGTGGAGCTTCACGGGGGCCCAAAAATATAGGCAGCCCAAGGAGCACAATGTAGCCCAACTGGCCCAATAACGTACAATGCATATAAAATCTTTTGGCCCAACCATCCATAACCCTAACTCTACGCTCCGCCCACGCCCACCCTCCCACGGCCACCTCCGACTCCCCGATGAGTCCATGCTCCGCCTCCCACTTCCGAGTTCCCAACGCCGCCTCCCAGCTGCGCCTCCCGATGCCACCACTGCCCACCTGCCCGGAAGCCACCAGCGAGCTCTAGCTCCACCTCGCGACACCGCCTCCAGGATCCCCCGGCCACCCGAAAGCTGCCTTTGAGCTCTAGCTGCCGTCGCCCTCTCGAAAGCCACCTCCAAGCTCTAGCTCTGCCTCGCAACGCCGCCTGCCAAGATCTCACGATCACACACCCAATCACCTAGAAACTGCCTCCGAGCTCTAGCTCCTCCTCATGAGATCCCGACACTGCCTCCCCACGGGTCCCCAACGGGGTTCGAAGATTGTACGGGGACGGGGGCGGGGCAGGTTTTTGCCCCGTCAAGCTTTTCGGGGCTGGGGCGGGGGATGATTTTTGGGGATCGGGGTGGGGATGAGGGGCATCTCCCTGGCCCCGCCCCGCCCCATTGCCACGGCCACTTGTGACGCCCTTCCCCTTTGAGGACTTTGCGAAGTACTAGCTCGTCGACTGAAAAGGCCCAAGGGCGCTTGTTACGCTCGTGATAATGCCGCAAGGCCTGCTGATATTAGGCTGATTGGATTACTGTATTGAGTCGCTCTTCCATGAGCATGTCAACCTCTTCTAACCGGGTTGCCTCTGCTTCTGCTATGTCCCTGAACATGAGTCAGGGTGCTCCAAATGCTAGGTAAGCATGTAGCACTGCTTCTAAACCATAAACCATGAAGAAGGGTGTGTTCCCATTGAGTGCTCGACTGGGCTAAGTTATGAGGCCCCAGACTATGTACGGGAGTTCTCTAATCTATTTACTAGCATGCTTCTTGCTTTTGTCAATGATTTTCTTCCTTAGGGCATCAAGGATCATGTCGTTGGCACGCTTGATTTGACGGTTAGCTCTTGGATGTGCCACTGAGACATACTTGACAAGGATGGACTTGTCTTGACAAAAGTCAAAGAAATCCACGCCTGTAAAGTTGGAGGCCAAATCTGTGATGATGCTATTTGGGATCCCGAAGCGAAATATGGTCTCCACCGCCTTAGCAGCTATTAAAGAAGTGATAGGCTTGAACTCAATCCATTTGGTGAATTTGTCAATGGCCACTAGTATGTGAGTATACCCCCCTTGAGCTTTCTTAAACGGCCCAATCATATCCAGCCGCCATCATGCAAAGGGCTAGAGGACTGGAATATTCTGCAACTGTTGCGCCCGGACATGATGGTGCTTGGCAAGGATTGGCATGCCTCACAATGCCTGACTAGGTCAATCACGTCCTACTTCACCATCGGCTAGTAGAATCCAGCTTTGAATGCCATCTGAACCAATGTTCTTGAAGCAGCGTGGCTGCCGCACTGCCCCGCATGGATCTCCAGCAGCAAACTTTTGTTGTGAGATGTGTTTATACATTTCATGAGAGCACCTGATGCTCTATGCTTGTATAGATCATCGCCAACCAAGGTGTAGTTGGCCGCGCACCTGGCTAGTCACTCGGCTGGTGCTTTATTATCTGGCTCATCTTCGTCTTTGATGTACTTGATGATCGGGACCCTCCAATCAGTCGGAGCCTCTTCTAGGTTCAAAACTTGCTACTCTGGGGGTACATCCTCTCCGCCTTGATGAATGGACGGGTGAGATAGCTCCTGGATGAAGATGCCTGGTGGTACTTTGGCTCATGAAGAACTAAGCTTTGACAGCACAACAGCTGTCACGTTGCGATCACGATCCACGTAGTGAAATTCAAGACCCTAGAACTTGTCTTCTAGCTTGCGAACTGTTGCATATTACTTGTCCATTGTCTCCGTAGAGCAATCCCAGTCTTTGTTGACTTGGCTAATCACAGCCCATGTAGCATAGCTTCATATTTGGCTGTGTTGTTAGATACCTGGAAGAGAATCTGCAGCGGATATTTGAGCTGTTCACCTTTTAGAGAGGTTAGGAGGACTCCTGCCCCTGCCCCCTCTGGCTTCAGGGATCAGTCGAAGTACATCCTCCAGACTTCTATGATCTCTGGTTTTTCTAGAACTTGGTTTTCTGTCCACTCTAAGACAAAGTCAACCAAAGCCTATGTCTTTATTGTGGTACGCGGGCAGAAGTCAATATCATGTGCTCCCAGCTCGCACGCCTACTTAGCTATCCTCCCTATAGCTTCTCTATTACGTAGAATGTCGCCGATCAGAAATTCGGTGAACACCACCACTTTGTGCTCTTTGAAGTGGTGACGCAATTCGTGAGCAGTGATAAGGACCACATAAAGTAACTTCTGAACTTGAGGGTACCTTATCTTGGATGGACTGAGGACTTCGCTCATGAAGTAGACCGAATATTGAGCCGGTTGTGTGTGTCCTTCCTCCAGCCCCTGAATCACCAGTGCGATGCTAACCACATAAGTCGTGGAGGAGATGTAGAGGAGTAAGTCTTCAGCTGGTTGATCTGCGGTGGCTTGGTTTGGCGACTTGAGTACAGGGGGCATCGTCAAGAGCATCTTGAGGGCATCCAATGCTTCTTGTGCATCTAGCATCCACTAGAATCCATCCACCTTGTCGAGCAGCTTGAAGAATGGCATGCCCCTTTCACCCAGCCGCGAGATGAATCGGCTCAAGGCCACCATGCACCGAGTCAGCTTCTGGACCTTCTTCTGTGACTTTGGGGGCTCCATCCAGAGGATAGCCTCGATCTTCTCAGGATTTGCCTTGATCCCTCTATTGCTGACGATGAAGCTGAGTAACTTCCCAGCTGGGACCCCAAATACACATTTGTCAGGGTTAAACTTCCAACGAAATCTCCTAAGGATGTCGAAGACTTGCTGTAAGTCGTCGTTGAAGTCGTCAGGATTCTTTGTCTTGATCACGACATCGTTGACGTAAGCCTCCATGCACTTGCCCCAGTGCTAAGACACACACGTCTGGATGGTGCGCTGATACGTTGCCCCAGCATTTTTCAGCCCAAAGGACATAGAAGTGTAGTAGAATGCCCCAAAGGGCATGACGAATGTTGTCTTCTCCTGATCCTCCTCTGCCAGGCTGATCTGATGATACCCCAAGTAACAATCAAGGAAACTGAACAAGGAGCAACTTGTAATGGAGTCTACAACTTGATTTATCCTAGGTAGCTCGAAGGGATCCTTCGAGCATGTTTGTTGAGATCAGTATATTCAACACACATGCGCCAATCTACTTTATTCTTTTTGAGTACGAGTACAGGTTTGCAAGCCACTCAGGATATCATGACTTCTCTAATAAACCCGGTAGCTAGGAGCTGGGCAAGCTACGCATGGATCACCTCTCTCTTGTCAGGAGTGAATTGGCGCAGCTTCTGCTTGACTAGTCTTGTGTTGCAGTAGACCTTGGGTTTGTGCTCGGCCAGCTCCCTTGGAACTCTGGGCATATCAGTAGTATTCCATGCGAACATGTCCCAGTTATCCTACAGGAAACGGATGAGTGCGTCTTCCTATTTGGGAGGAAGGGTGGTGCTGATGACGATGCTTTTGGATGTATTATGCTAATCCTCTTGGTCACCTCAACTGGCTACAATGCTAAGGCAGAGACCGTCTATTGAGTCGGGATTGGCAGGCCGTCCTTCGAGAGCTGGGCCACGTCTTCCATGATCCTCCATTGAGTCACTGATGTGCTCACTGTGAGAGTCATCTAGAGTGCCTACCAGTTGCAGTCTGCTACGCCTTTAAAGTCTGCCCTCATAGAGATGACGCCTTGCGGGGCCGGCATCTTGAGGACCAGGTACAAGTAGTGAGGGACAGCCATGAATTTGGCTAGCCCGGGGTGCCCGATGATAGCATTGTAGGTGCAGTTGAAGCTTGCCACCTTGAAGTGAAGAAACATGGTGCGGAAGTTCTTCGGTGTGCCCCAGCGGATACTCTCCATCACTCGGCATGATCCCAAAGATAGGGTTGTTTGACTCCTGGAGATCGCTGAGGGGGATCCCTAGAGCCAACAGGATCTTGGGAACGTCTCGTTGATGCTGCTCCCACCGTCGATTAGCACCTTCTTGACTCGACTTTCATGGACCACCGGGCTCACGAGCAGCGGGTACTTGCCCGGGTGGTCGAAGTTGAGCTACTGATCCACCTGACTGAAAGAGATGGAAGTCTCTGACCATCTGTATGGCTCTGGAGGCTCCGTCGTGGCCGCCATGACTTGAAGATCAGATAGCTTCTACTGCCTTTTGCTCTCTTGAGAGCCATGTCCGCCGAAGATGACGTTGACCTCCCTGTTGATATTAGGGAAATCAGGGTAGTTGCCCCTGTTCTGTTGCGGCGGTGGGCCCTGGTCTCCCTACGAAGCCGGCAATGGAGGCACCTATTGGAAGGGCCACCCTTGACTGATCAAGTTCTTGAAGTTCCAACATTGACACAAGGTGTAGTAATTGTCCTTGTGATAAGGGCATGACCCATCGAGGATGTCATCTAGCGAGTGCATGTTGTTGGCGCAAGGGTTGCCTTGGGGGCGCATAGGCAGTGGTCCCATGGCATGTACCTCCTCCTCCCGAGGCCTCTTATCCCAGTGACATTCCTGCCACGAGTGATCCTCATGCTTCTCTTGCTTATCCTTGCCTCAGTGGTCTCAGCGTCGATCGACTAGGTCCCGAGCTCGCTCATCTGAGGTGATGTACTGGTCAGCCTCATGAAAGAGCTACTCGGGGGTGGTTAGGGCTTAATGAAAGATGCTCCTCACAAATGTCTCATCATGAGAGCCACAGTAGAAAATAGAATCTTCTATCACCGGCGCCTCGGTGATGTTAGGGATACGGTTCTGCATTGATTGGAACCGCTTCGGGTAGGATCGGAGGGACTCACCATCCTTCTGCTTTATGGACTTGAGATCCTAGGGTTGTGCCAGATTGTTGGAGAGGGATTGGAACTTGGTGACGAATCTATCGCAGAAGTTGTTCTAGTTGCCAAAGCAGCCGCTAGGAAGGTGGTGGAGCCACTGAAGTGTGTCCTGCCCTAGCACGATGACGAGGTAGGCTGTCATCACATCTTTGCTTGCACCGGCCGTGCCATTTGCAGTAGAGTACACAAACAGCAAGCCACTCGGGTCTTGCTTGGCCTCGTATTTGCCAATGTTGGAGACCTTGAAGTTTGGTGGCCCCGCGACCGCGCGAAGCTGACAGGTGAAGGCAGGAACACCGAACACACCTCAAAGGATCAGTACGCCCGGGCCACCGTCCTAAACGTTCTCGCCCCCCTGGGGGGTTGATGGTGCTCTGGTTGCCATCGTGGTGATCGAGGGCGGAGACTCCCTAGTTGTTTATGAATCGGGCGATGAGCTGCTGGATTGTTCACAGAAGCCATGGTTAAGTGGGCCCAGATGCCAGCGTCTTGATGAGGGGCATCGTGATCCCGGTCGTACTCAGTCCGGTGCCTCAGCTCCTCATCATGTCAGTGCACACATGATTCTTCGATGTTGTGATGCACGTCGCGCTGATTGTTGATGTCGTGGTGGGCATCACCAGTAGCAGGGGCATCTGGGACCACCAACAGGAGGTGGTTTGCTGCCTGAGTAAGGATTTGTCTCTAGACTTCCCCATCTGGAGAGTTAGGGAGGGCGTCCGGGATCTAGGCTAGTACGCCCCCAGCTTGACTCGGGGTCCGCATGGCTCTGGCAAACTCCGGCAGCAAGTTGCGCCCCACAGGTGGCGGACCCCATGATAGTCCATGATAGTGCCTATTGTTCTCCTGCTCACAATCACACGCGTCCTCCCATTCGCATGCGCTTCGAGACGTCCCGGCGATCCCTCCGCCGAGTGTTTCCTTGGCGATGAAACTCCTGTTCTTCTAGGGTCTCGCCGATCGTGGATTCTTCATCAAGCGAGACCGATTGAGCTGGGTCCCATTCACCAGCATTGTGGTGGCATCAAATGTTGCGGCGCTGGTTCCTACACCGGCGTGCATCGTGCCTTGGCGGTTCTTCCCCTTCTTCAGTCGGCTCATCATCAGAAACTTGGTATTCCTCCATCCCGTCGTTGATATAGATGACCACGGAGAAACAAGCGGATGAGTTCAGGATCGATTCAACTTATCATCGAGGGTCACGGATAGTTCCTCCGAGCGATTATCGGAAACCGACGTTGTAGGCACCATGGTTGGAGTAGCTGATAGCCCCGCCTCGGTCAGGTCGAGAGACTTGAGGTGGCAGACCAAGTGAGGGCATGGGTCCTCTTGTCCCATAGCGTCCTCGATGCCGACGATGCTATTGGCGTCTCTTAGCCTTAACAGGTTTTACTCTGCAACCGCACGGAGACCGCTGTAGCCATTCACCCAGAGTATTCTGAGTATCGTATTTATCCACAGGGAAGCGGCAGGCGAGAGAGCATAATTGGATAAACTCAAATCGAAGTTACCGTACTTTAATAAATGTAACAACTAGTATCTAGATAGGGGTAAGTCTGATAAAGATAGGTGTATGGTCAAGAAGTAAATAAACTACCTAAGATACACGTAGAGCGGTATAGTTGCCTGGGAGGACAACGAGCGAGATAAAGTTCCCAAACTCTATAATATTCGGCTGCGAAGACTATGTCGCGGTTAACTAAAGAAACTCAAGTACACAAGTCAGGGTCTCGCATAGAGCGAAATTCCGGCGCCCTCGAGGGGTCAGGGGGTAGATAGTTGACACCCGAAAGAGAACCCGGCTATCACCTACGGGCCTCCCGAACGAATGGGCCTGGACTATAGAGGCACACCACACGCTGTCACCGAGTGGGGCTACCAAGCAAATCTGTGTGGAGAGGATGGCACGCTATAAACGTACTCAAGTAAGCTTGAGTGACAATAGATCATCCTTGATCAAAGGAGAGGACCTAACCAGAGCCTGGCGTACAGGTTGGATTATAGCACCGCCAAAAATAACAGGAGTTGACTAACTAAGATAACCACAGCCTAAGCCTAGCAAGTATACAAAGAAAGGTACACCACACTTGCAAGAGATAGAAATAAAGTAAAGCATAAAGATATTATATTGAAGATAAGAGTTCAAGATAAAAGAACTTTACTGCAGACTCAAAGATATCTCTGAGAACTCCGAGGCAAAGCTCGACTCACTCTAACTCCCAGGACTATCCAAACTACTAAGATGTGGAAATGACACTCTCTAAGGTAGAATGTAGCTCTCAAGTTCTCCACACCTTTACAAATAAGCTCTCGGGGTCTATTTATAGTCCAGCAAGTGAGGGGGTATTTATAGGTGGCTAAGGTCGGTTTAGGGGGTAAGACGGTGGTCGGCCGACCATGTAGGTGGTCAGCCAACCTAGCCCCATGGTTGGGCGACCACTCGATCCACCAACATAGTCATCCAATGGCTTGATCTTGCTTCGCCACGTCGGTTGGTAGTTGAAACGGTTGGTGCACGTGTAAAATGAGGGCCTTGGATGGTCGGTCGACCATGCATAAGGTCAGGCGACCACGTGTCTGGCTCTGATTTGTTGCATGGCTCTTCTCCTGGATGAGTGATGTCACTGATCCGTGGTTTGATGGTCTTTCGGCCCTTGGATTCTTTGGATGCTTGATTCAATGGTTGGATCTACCTTGTATTGTGTTTCTTTATGTGCAAGATCAGTGACTTGGCATTTGGGCTTCGAGGGATGGTCGGGCGACCGTGACAGGTGGCCGGGTGACCCAGCCACAAGGTCGGCCGACCCAGACAAGGTCGGGCGACCATGCCTCTGGTCGGCCAACCTAGACCTTTTCACCATTGATGCTCGACTTTGGTCCTTGACATATTTTCAGCTATTTTATGTGTATTTTGGTACCTGCATCCAAATATTATGTAAATCTTGTGGAACTCATTAGTAGTAGGGGTTACTCCATTTTATTCATATGCTTTGCTTCATTTGGTGGATAATTGAAGGTAGATATCGTAAGATTACGATCGTCAACACCCCCCCAAGCTTAAATTTTTGCTCGTCCCCGAGCGAAGCTAAGACTGAAAGTGGACCAGGAGTTGCTGCAATATCGAAGATAAAGAGTAATTTTTATACATGACTCAATATTCAAACTTTTGTTCTAAGTAGTGAAATAATTGAAGTTCACCTTGTGTAATACATGTGGTGCATCTTTTTGCTTACCTCGCCTTGGGCGGTTGAGAGATGGAATGACTTTAGTGCAGGAGTACTTCTGACTTGCGCTTTTTGGATGTCCCTATCAGCTGTTTTTCTAAATTTTCAAAACAAAAGCAACTTCCCCAAGGTACTCTCGATCGCTCAAAGGTGTCTTCTCACCAAGATCCATGAGTTGGCCAACACTTTCCTACACTTAAGGCCTTTGTGGAGCTTTTCGGTGGGGAGAATGTGGCACACTTAGGATGTTTATTTTGCTAAGCGAAAGATTGGACCAAGGAGTGTACTCTATCACTTCTTCTATTTGATTGTTGGAGTATGAGTGGTGGCACTAATGCCTCCTTCTCTTGATTTTCATCCCTTGTAGCCTTTTATGAGTTTGGAGAGGATATGGAGCCTTTATTTATTTTTCCCATGCTTGAACTTGCATGCTTTTCAATTTGCCATGCGTTTGCACACATTTTTTCTTTATTTTTTCCATGCTTTTGTTTTTAGCTCCATACCCTTACTCCTTGGGATTTGAAGGCTATGGGATTATGAGAAGTATTTAGAGACTTTTTGGTGGATGTAAAGTCCAGAATGGATCACTTGCATTTATGCTATTGTACTCCAGCTATCAACAGAAGGTGACATTTCTACTCAATGAGACTCAAAATTTCACAATGCTCAAAACACCTCTAAGTAGCTCTTTGTAGCGGTTTCAACTATTTGAAGCATTTTCGGCTCTGGTAGGCATTTATGACCGAGGGGAGCTATATTTTATCATTTTAAACATAAAAACCTGAGATGTTCATCCTACTAGGAACATGAAAGAATCACCCCACATTTAAGTCGTATCATCACTTCCCAACAACATAGGCTTGTTATCGCAAATGGCATCCACAAGATAGAACCTTGGTTTTACTTCTTTTATTCACAACTCAAAACTAAGCTAAGCAAAAGTCACATGCAAGAATTAAATCATTCACTTGATAGAGCAACTATTCATCATTTCCAAAATGAAGCTAGCATGTGAAGCTATTTTTAAAGCATGGGAGTTATTATGGTACAGTTTTTTTTAAAGAAAAGCATAAATAAAACTGAAATGAAACAAACTAAATTAAACAAACTATTACTAGTGATTTCTCTCAAGGCAGATATACGGGTGGTGCAGTAAGCAAGGGGACTGACATACATACCCAACTATCGATTGGGTTCCCCCCAAGCTTCAACGAAGCTACTGGGGGTAGTACCCGTGGTACTAGAAGAAACGCTGGGATTCATCGAAAGCACGCTGGGCTATCACTTCTATTTCTAGGAGGCGGTTGTACTGTTCGTTCTGGGTCTGCTGGATAACCTGAGTGCGCTTATCAACCTGGTTAAGTTGCTGGGCCATCCCAGCAGTGCGTTGGTCTTGGACAGTCAGGGTCCCAAAGATGACGGCCAAAGGATCCTTTGCATAGCGTGCTGACGCAGATGGTCCTACCCCGTATGGCCCCAACCCGTATCCGTAGTAGCTTCCTCCTCCACTAGGCTGCTGAGAGTGCACAGCACTAGAATCGTATCCCCATGACGTGTGTGCAGATCGTTCTTGGGGTTGCCAAGTGTGGTCTTCTTCCTGAGTTTGCCAGGATGCACCCGCTGCGGTATGGAACCATGTAGGTCCCGTCTCGGCAGCTTGCGCCTCCTACGCTTGCTCTCGCATGCGTTCCTTTGCTGCTCTCCTCTGTGCCCTAGTCATGACTCCTACAACACTGTGTCGTGGCTCCTCTAATGGTATAGAGGGCTCCTCTACTGGCACTGAAAGAGTTTCCACAGAGTAGAGTTTGAAGTGTGGTGCAGGCAGAGGCACTTCAAAGTCATACCCCTTGTAAATCCTGACATAGGTCTCAGTGCTAGGCTCCTTGCGTAGGAAGTGTCCCTAGATAAAGTGGCTCTCTGTAATTAAGTTCGGTATATCTGGGGGTAGAAACGCCACCTGGGCATTTGCTAACACCCCTAGCTCGGATGCAATCCTCGTCACAAAGGACGTGATTGTAATGGAGTTTCCCTCCAGAGCTAGTTTCATCCAATGAATGAGCATACTTAGAACCGGTGCATACTTCTCCTTATGCCATATGGCGTAGAGGATTTTTAGGTTCTCCACGGTCACACATCGTGTGTCATCACGGGGAAAGACTATCATGATGATCCAACAGGCCATGAAACGCATGGTGGGGTGCTTAATGTGTGTGATACTTTTCTTCCCCTTATAGTCAGGTGCAGCTAACTCTCTCCAGAACTCTTGTGAATTAAAACCTACGGGTTCGGCTACTAAAGAGCAGCGTGGTGAGAACCCGAGAGCATCACTCAACTAACGAAGTGTCAGTTCATGCTTAGTGTTAAAGAGTCTGAAGTGAATAGTTGTGTTGGGCTGCAGTGGTTCTACTCGGAGGGTCATTAGAAACTCCTTGGTGAGGAGCACTATGCCTCCAGGTGTCAGCAAGTTTTTCCTAGCCAACTGTCCTGAAAATTTCTTCGAATTCATTGGACATACCTGAGCTTTTCATGAGCATTTCATCGAAGCATTTTGTGACACTGATGGGCTTTGTGTGGAGTCACCTCAGCAGGTCGGCTTCGCCTTGGTTCCGTGTCTAGATGTGGGAGTCCAGAGTAGTATCGGCCTAGCGTTTGACGATGTTGCTTCTTCCTCCGGCGGTCCAGCACTTGAGGAGCCCCTGTCGGACACCGTTCGGGAGCTATGTCCCTGCGAACCGGAGGATGTGAGGCAATGTGCCGCCTTGCTGATTGCAATCCTAGTCCTCTTTAATGCGCACTTCATCCTGCACAAAATGGACACAAGAACAACTATAAGATGACAGAATAATATTAGTGTTAGTCGTTAGTCGTTCTTGTGGGGCGTGGCACCACCACAACTCATTCTTGTGCTTGCCAAGAGAGAGAGAGAGATTAAAAGCTAGGATTTATGTGGCTACGAGATTTTATTTGGACATTATTTTAGCTAAACAATAGAGCTTGATTAAGCACTAAACAAGAGAATTTTGAGAGGGAGAAGTGTGTTGCTGCTTGGTGCATCTAGCAAGAGGGTTGGAGGTGCCTTTTATAGGCGAGAGGGCAGCGAGCAGGGGGTCGGGTGACCTTGGCCTTGGTCGGGCGACCGCGCCCCTTGGTCGGCCGGCCATGTGTAGGCGTCGGGCAGCCATCATTGACGGTTAGCCATCCATAGGAAAGGTGCCAAGTGCCCCTTGAGCGCGAAGGAGGAGAAAGGGGGCAGTGCATGGGCCAAAAGCAAAAAGTGAGGAGGGTTCGGTTAGCCATGATAAGGTCGGCCGACCTTGGTCTGATGTCGGGCGGTCGCTCAAGCGTGGGAGAGTGCGAAAAGAGCCCCATGCACTGAAAGAGAAGGCGGGGTGGTCGGCCGGCCTCCACTGCCGATTGGCCCACCACTCATTGTGCTTATGAGCACTTGAGTGCTTGTGCTAATGATGGTGGAGAGGAGAGAGTGGTCGGGCGGCCATGATGGCTTTCTTGGGATGGTCGGCTAGCCATTAAAGTTCCTCCAGAGTACTCTATTTTGCGAAAGAAGGGAAAGAAGTAGTGAAAGAAGAGAGAGGAGGGAGAGGGCTGGTCGGTTGGCCGGCCATGATGACGGTCGGTCGACCCTACCCCATGGTCGGCCGACCACAAGTTTTTTTTAAATGCAATGGTGTAAATAAATTCACAAGATGAGATATGCAGTGACTAAAATTAAACATGCAATGGATTTGGAGTTTGGCGGAAAATAAATATGCCGTCGAGAGATGATGCCAAATTTACGTTTTGGTGGAGGTGCACCATTTACCACCTTCTGGAATGTCGTACACGCGTACGCATGAGGTGGCGAGTGGTATTTTCGCGCGCCATCTTGGAGTTGTCGTAGGTGGCTCATTGGCGCGCTTGCTCATGACACGCCCTTGATTGATTATCGTAGGTGGTTCATTGGTGTGTCGACTCTTGCAATGCCCCTGAATTGTTGTCGTAGGTGGGTCGTGGGCGCCGACCTTTTGCACAAGAGCTTTGCCTCCTGTTTCCTAGTTGTTGGGGCTAGCGTTGTTAGCTCTTGCCTTCTTCTGATCTTGTTCTTCTTGTTGTCAGATGATAGCCTCACTGGCTAACTTTCGTTTCATGAATGCTATGTGACTGTACATCTCTTTTCCGGAGGCGTCTTGACTGGTGGCTTCGGCACATATTTTTGGTACTTAAACTTCACTTGATTGCACTGTTCCACCTTGGGTCTGAAAGAGAATGTCTCCCTTACTCCATTGATGTTGAGGTGGAATTCTCTGGCTCCAACATCAATGCTTGCCTCTGCAGTACTCAAGAATGGTCGCCCAAGAATGAGCGGTGTCTTTGCATCAATCTCCATGTCTAACACCACAAAGTCCACAGGGATTAGAAAATTCTGGATTTTCATCGGAACGTCCTCAGCAATCCCAGCGGGGTGGCGTATGGATTGGTCTGCGAGCTGCAGGCACATAGTGGTGGGAGCGAGTGCAGTGTGGTTGTGTTTGTTGAAGACGACTTTGGGCATAACACTGACGCTTGCTCCGAGGTCACATAAGGCTTGGTTGAAGACTTGGTTCCCAATAGAGCACGGAATGGTAGGACTTCCAGGGTCCTTTTTCTTCTGTGGAGACTGATTGAGTATAACTGCACTACACTCTTCTATCATGTGGACAACTTCCGCTGATGGCAAAGGCTTTTTGTTGTTGAGGATATCTTTTAAGTACTTGGCATATGTTGGTACCTGCATAGTATCAAGCAAGGGTATATTGACATATAATTTCTTAATGACCTCAATGAATTTACTGTATTGTTCGTTAGCGGCAGTCTTCTTGTTGCATTGGGGGAAAGGTAGCACCATCGTGTCATAGAATTCGTGTGGACGTGATTTCGATGGCGCCTTGTCCTCCGCTGTTTTAGGTCTGATCTCATGATCATCCATCTCCTCTCTTTCAGTGGTCTTCTCCTATTCTTTGCCTGCATTGTGAGTGCGTGGTGCACCACTAGGGTGTGAAGGGTCCTGAGTGGACTTACCACCCCTAGTGGTAACTGCATTTATATGCTCCTTAGGAGGAGGTTCAGGCTGACCCGGCAGCTTACCCGCATTAGCATTAGGCAAAGAAGCAGCCAACTGAGCTATTTGAGTTTCATGCATCTTATTAAAGCTCAGTTGATTTTTCATAGAGTCTCCATTTGAAGAGAAATAGATTCGAAGAGCCCATCATTAGCATGAAATTTGTTACTAATGCTATCATTCACAGCTTTTTGATCAAACGAGGTTGGCTTATTAAACTACTGTAAATTGCCTGAGGAGTTACCTTGTCTGGAGAAAGGAATGTACGGTCCTGAATTCCAACCTGATTGAGGACGATTCCCATTGTTGAAGTTGCTAGAATTTTCGATGAAGTTGGCATCCTCTGGTCGAGTTTCGGGGCAGCTGTTCTCTGAGTGCCCCGTATTCCCGCAGACTTCGCAAGTCATGTGAGCATCGAGGGCCTGGACTGGAGCAGTATTAGGACTGTCTTCTAGCTTCTTTAAGAGCAAGTCCATCTTGGCAGCGAGCATGTCAGTGCTGTCGATGTGATGGACTCCACGGTATCGGGTACTAGACCTCTCTTCTTTGCATCCCTGGTTTGTGGCTATCTTTTCGATGAGATCCTTGGTGGCTCTCACACTCTGGGATAAGAAGGATCCTCCGGCGGCTGCATCCAGGTGCTCTTGTCCTGAGAGGTTTATTCCATGAAAGAAGCTCTAGATGATAAGCCATTGTTCCATTCCATGGTGGGGGCAGACCGCGATGTACTCTTGTAATCGTTCCTAGGCCTCTGCCACCGTTTCATCTGTTAGCTGTTGAAAGCTCGAGATCTTGTTCCTCAATGCATTGGTCTTTCCCAGAGGGAAATATTTGGCGAGGAATGCGTTTGAGCACGCATCCCATGTCAATAGTGTGGCACGGTTGAGGTAGAACCATTGCTTCGCCTTTCCGACAAGCGAAAATGGGAAGAGGCGTAACTTGACAGTGTCGGGGGATGCACCTTTCTTTGTGAATGTGCTGCAGATTTCCAGGAATTGCTGCAGATGATTGTTGGCATCCTCCGTTGCTAGTCCGCAAAATGGGATAGCTTGAACCATGTGAATGACTCCAGGTTTGAGCTCAAAGTTCTCTCCCGCTTGCACTTCAGGTCCCATAGGAACGTTGTTGCTGGAGGGAATGGAGAACTCATGGATGGGTCTTTTCAGCCATGACGTTTGTGAATGGAGTACGACTCATTGATGCAGTTGGTTCAAGTTCCGTTGGTACATGTCTCTGCCCGTGGACAGTCTTTGAACGGACTCTCCTGAGCAAGGACTTTGGATTATTGTGGAAGTCTACCGGTAGGTCGAAAGCGGTCATACACCTCTCTATTGCATCCACAACAAAAACAACAAAGACAAGTGAGCCTGCTAAAGGCTAGTTGGTATTTTTATAACAGACATGGGGTTCAAAAAGAGATTCTCCATTATATCTCTGACTATTGCTTCTCCAACAATGGCACCAGAAAACCTTGTTGGCATCTCTTAGCCTTAACAGGTTTTACTCCGCAAGCGCACAGAGACCGTTGTAACCTTTCACCCAGAGTATTCTGAGTATCGTATTTATCCACAGGGAAGCGGCAGGCGAGAGAGCATAATTGGATAAACTCAAATCGAAGTTACCGTACTTTAATAAATGTACCAACTAGTATCTAGACAGGGGTAAGTCTGATAAAGATAGGTGTATGGTGAAGAAGTAAATAAACTACTAAAAATATACACGTAGAGAGGTATAGTTGCCTGGGAGGACAATGAGCGAGATAAAGTTCCCAACTCTATTCTATTCAGCTGCGAAGACTATGTCATGGTTAAATAAGGAAACTCAAGTAAACAAGCCAGGGTCTCGCGCCGAGCGAAATTCCGGCGCCCTCAAGGGGTCAGGGGGTAGATAGTTGACACCCGAAAGAGAACCCAGCTATCACCTACGGGCCTCCTGAACGAACGGGCCTGGACTACGGAGGCACACCACACGCTGTCACCGAGTGGGGCTACCAAGCAAATCTGCGTGGAGAGGATGGCACGCTATAAATGTACTCAAGTAAGGTTGAGTGGCAATAGATCGACCTTAATCTGAGGAGAGGACCTAACCAGAGCCTGGCGTAAAGGTTGAATTATAGCACCGGCAAGAATAACAGGACTTGACTAACTAAGATAACCACAGCCTAAGCCTAGCAAGTATGCAAACAAAGGTACACCATACTTGCAAGAGATAGAAATAAAGTAAAGCATAAATATATTATGCTGAAGATAAGAGTACAAGATTGAAGAACTTTACTGCAGACTCAGAGATATCTCCGAGAACTCCGAGGCAAAGCTCGACTCACTCTAACTCCCAGGACTATCCTAACTACTAAGATGTGGAAATGGCACTCTCTAAGGTAGAATGTAGCTCTCAACTTCTCCACACCTTTACAAATGAGCTCTCGGGGCCTATTTATAGTCCAGCAAGCGAGGGGGTATTTATAGGTGGCTAAGGTCGGTTTAGGGGGTAAGGCGGTGGTCGGCCGACCATGTAGGGGGTCGGTCGACCTAGCCCCATGGTCCGGCGACCACCCGATCCTCTGACTTAGACATCCAACGGCATAATCTTGCTTCGCCACGTCGGTTGGTAGTTGAAACGGTTGGTGCACGTGTAAAATGAGGGCCTTGCATGGTCGACCGACCATGCATAAGGTCGGGCGACCACGTGTCCTGCTCTGATTTGTGGCATGGCTCTTCTCCTAGATTAGTGACATCACCGATCCGTGGTTTGATGGTCTTTCAGCCCTTAGATTCTTTGGATGCTTGATACAATGGTTGGATCTTCCTTGTATTGCGTTTCTTTGTGTGCAGGATCAGTGACTTGGGATTTGGGCTCCGAGGGATGGTCTGGCGACCGTGACAGGTGGCCGGGCGACCCAGCCACAAGGTCGGCTGACCCAGACAAGGTCCGGCGACCCTGGCACTGGTCGGGTGACCATGCCACTGGTCGGCCAACCTAGACCTTTTCGCCATTGATGCTCGACTTTGGTCCTTGACATATTTTCAGCTATTTTTTGTGTATTTTGGTACCTGCATCCAAATATTCATGTACATCTTGTGGAACTCATTAGTAATAGGGGTTACTCCATTTTATTCACATGCTTTGCTTCATTTGGTGGATAATTGATGGTAGATATCGTAAGATTACGACCGTCAACAGACGCTTTGCCACCTGGCCGAGCGTCTTTCCGAGGCGGAGGTGATGACGAGCCCCAGTCGGAGCCCGGTTAGGGGGACATCCTCTTCACTGTCCTCCTGAGACTGCCGCAGATGTTGATCTGGAGTGGGCACCCCTCGTGCACCCTCAACGTCTTCGAGGGGAGCCGAGGCACGGGATAGGAGCCCATAGTACGTCACGGCGGCGTTGCGAAGCCCATGGGGGAGTTAGGATGCGGCCCAACCCTTCCTAGAACTCGAGTTAGAGTGCGGCTAACCCCCATAGAGGATGAGGACGGGGCCGCCCGATCTGGAGCAGTCGCGAGCGCCAAAACTTGAGGAACCCAGGGACATACATTGCGATGGTCCCCACAGGACCTTCACAGCTAGTGAGCCTCCAACTGGTGTTTCCCTCTCCGCCAACTGACCTGTGTCTAGGTTTGGGTCATGGAGGTATGGAGTGGGATGGGCCAAGTCGGAGACATCGTAGTGGCTGATTGGGGTGAAGGAGTCGATGTAGATCCGCGTCCAGCTGACATCGTGGTGGACCGTCATGAGCTCGAGGTAGATTGGCCCGAAACACTCTTCAATGGCCCACCCTGTGATGAAATAGATGGGGCTGGGGTGAACCTGGCAGTAGGTTGGGGTGCTGGAACTCGAGGATGAGTCGGCGCAGCATGTGTCAACGCGGTGGTCGACTGAAGTTTAGTCATAGGCGAAGCAGATCCTGCTGTGGGCACAGATAAAGGATGCTTCTAAGTCGGCGCGGCGGCCTTCGGACCTCGTGTCTCCTCCGTCGTGCAACAGATGCGGTGCAGGTCACCGTCCTTGTCAGCGATAAATGAGATAGATCCAAAATGGAACATCTCGCCGAGGGCAAACATGACAACCATGGAGCTAACGGTGATGTCGATGCCGCCTTCCCTACTTGGCACACCAACTGTCAGTGTTTGGTACCGGTAGTGTACCATGGGATGTATCATGAGGTGCTTTTTTGTGATCGACGAGATCAACTGTAGCTCGATGGTTCACGCGGAACGCGACAAAGAACGAGATTTATGCAGGTTCGGGCCGCCGAAGTGCGTAAAACCCTGCGTCCTGTTTGCGGTGAGTTGTATTGCTTTGAGTTGCCAAGATTACAATGTAGGCTTGGCTAGCTAGAGCTATGATGTTCGATCTCGAACGTAGGGTTTCCAAACCCGCCTTATATATGCCGACGTTTACTAGGGTTACAAGTCGATTTCTTTCCTATCTTACGAGTCCCACGTCCTTAAGAGTCTGCTTCTTAGTCGCACGCATTTTCACGCTTTCCTTAACTGAATTACAGCTCCTTTGTCTTGACCGCCAAGTTTTTCTTGCCATCCTCAGGCCTAAGTCAGCCGGTCGGCCCACGAAATCAGCCGTCCAGCCTCTCCAACGCCCCAGGTATAGAAACCACTCCATGAGAACTTAGGGGATATCTATCCCCCACAGCAGCCCGAACCTGTCTACATCGTCGTGTCCTTGCATGCTGTACTCCACAAACCTCCATACAGGACGTAGGGTATTATGAGATTCAGCGGCCCAAACCTATCTACATTGTTGTGTCCTTGCGTGTAGTACACCATTAGCGATCTCCTCGTCACCCCCTCGAACTCAAAACCTCCCAGGTCTAACCCTTTGGTGGGCTGCCGGTACTAAAGACCGACAAGCTAAGAATTATTTAGTTTCTATTCCCTCCGTCTCAAATCGTAAGGAGTTTTAGACCTCAACTAGATTCATTCATTTCTCCATATATGTCTAGGTTCATTAACATCCATATAAATATGGAAAAATAAAAAGAGCTAGGACAGAGGGAGTATAAGATCATTCTAGCTGCCATTAAGCTTTCCATAAGATCAGTATGAAAGTTTTCAAAACTGAGCTAAGAAATAATTAAAGTGGTTATTTGGGATATTTTCTATATAATTTTATGAGCCATAAAATATATGAGTGTTAGTATTTCAAGCCAATTAAATATTTATGAATCTTTTCTAATGACTTTTAAGTTTAAATTGCAATTTAAGTTTTCCAAAGTTTAGTCCAAATAAGTTGAATTTTGTGTTTATTTTAAAATACAAAATTATTATATTTTTTGGAAAACAAAAACGTACCACCCAACCTCCCTAATATAGATCTTACCCATTCAATTCAATTTCATAAGATTATCAATGAAACCATTGATTGATAGTGGCCCCACAAAACGGACTTGTGCAACGGTTTTAATTCTCAAACAGAAATACCGTAGTGCATTAGGAAAAAAAATGTCCTGGAAAGCTACGTTATCATTATGGTACATTACACAAATTTCAGAAACCCTTTATGATGTCACATGAATACTATTGCATCGTCTAATTTAAAAACATAGCAGCACGTCCCTTTCTATATTTAGCAATGGTGTATTTTTAGCAATGTTTTAAATAGCGGACTAAACCATTTAACTACTGAAAGAGCTATAGCTGCCGATTTAGCGGGATGCAGCTGTGGCTTAGTGTAAGAATTCTAAAACAGCTAATAGCGGCTATAGCGGCAGGTATAACCGGCTATTTAAAATATTGATAGTCGCGTGCGGGAGGCTGTGCATTTTTCCTCATTTAACTCCTTAACGCTCCAAACGGTGGCATGCAGGTCGGCTGTCGCAATGAGACCACGTGCCCATCTGTGACCAGGGCTCCGCTCGTTTGCCTCCTGCGGCACGGGTCGTTGCGGATTCCGACAGAAAACACGAAAACCGTAACGAGCTGGACCCTGAGCCCCAAACGAAGAGCCCAGAGGTAGTCAGGTAATATTAGTGTTATGTCGTGATATAGAGACACAAGAAGCATCTTAAACATTCATGTATGAATGCTGTCGCGTGTGTTTTTTTGTTTCGCACAAAAAAGTGTTCTTTGTGCTTTAACTGATACCAAATTAAGCATTTAACTATTTACGTTACTGTACAAAGGCTTGCATTGAACTATCGTGTCCGCCAATGATGCAATATATCTTTTTGTGAATCGTCATGTCTTTTCACCAACGGGCATTATTCTCTACATATGAAATTGATATTGATATCAATGTAGACACCACGTACTCATAGTGTGTAGAACTAGAGCCTCTCACCCGCAACAACCATATCACCTACAACTAAATAAAAACAGAAAATTCTTTATTTAACAACCATAAAACTACCTATTCCTTAGTCTTCCAAACCTCGAACTTCCTATCTGACAACACATCAATTTTTTCCCTCATATAACCTTCCATTAGCCTATACTGTCAAATCCAATATGTTTCCGTTACCTTTGACAAAACTACCCATCCAAGGCCAAACACTCCACACGGGACCAAAGTCTCCAGTCCAGATGGAAAGAGAATGGCAGCGCCGAAGGAACTGAGCGGCAGCGATCGACCAGGAGCAAAGCGCTTCCTTCTCCTAGGCCCCTTACTTTGGGTCCTTCGAGCTCTGGTCACTCGTCTTCTTCTCTAAAAGGCTCAAACCGAGGTGCCCAAGTATTAATCAAATACAGTAGGCCAAACTCTTTGGCGGTCCTTGGAGGTGCCAATGGGTTTACTCTACGCACCCTATAGGCCGTGTGCATATGGGAACACGCAATGTGCAACAAGGTGGATTTCTCACATTTGCAGGTGTTCCTAGTAATTACCACCTTGTGCTTCCTGGCGTGACGATCCTCTCCACCGGTGTTTGTTCCATCGGCCTACAAAACCTCATAAGAGTCGGATGCCTTATCAAAGAATGTAGCGGTCTGACGCTTGGATTTCTTCTTTGAGTACCCAATCAAATCGTCTACACAAGTAGGCCATTCCTTCCTTTCTATTGTAAAGAGATGTCACAAGGTGGAAGCATTGGACGAACCATTGGTTGCACCTATAGAAGGTGAAGGCCGCAATGGCTGTCACCGGAAGGGATCTGCAACCCCTAAGCAAACTGTTCATCATCTCAGCTAAATTACTCGTCATGAAACCCCAGCGTACTCATCCGTCGTATGCAAGGGACCACTTCCCCTTGGACAACAATATATAGGCCCTCCAAGAAAGACCTACCTTCATCATTGGTGCGTAACATAAGATCCTTTAACTTCCGATGGAAATCTCTCTTCTCGCATTACCGACACACCTCCTCAAACAGCTCAAAGTTCTCCTTTATGCCATCATGTTGGATCAAATTCTGTGCAAGGGGCCTTGTGCACCACCTATGGTGCACGTGTCCATGGCCACCTAGATGTTCTTCCATTTCATTATGGATGCCTGCATGCCGATTAGAAATTATGCAAACATCACGATCCGTCCTAACAAGCAAACGTCGTACAAGGCTAAGGAACCAAGACCAGATGTCAGTGTCCTCCTTGCTTACCAAGGAAAATGACAATGGAACCAACATGTTCTCACCATCAATCCCAATAGCAACAAGCATGGTACCATTGTACTCGCCTGTCAAAAAGTGCCATCAATTGCCAACTCTGGCCTACAATGCTTGAATGCTTCAATGCACTGGCCAAAGGTCTAGAAAGCCCTACCGAATACCTGTCTTCCATCCCTTGTTTCACTATGTTTCGGAAAGTACTCAAAATGTATCCCTAGATCTGTGGCTTTCATGGCATTCAACATTACTACGATCATCTGTAAAGATATCATTTATATCATTTATAAAGATAGTTGTTTGCCCAATATCATATATCCCTAGATCTGTGGCTCGTACGCCTCCTCCCAATCACCATATATCATTTATAAAGATAGTTGTTTGCCCTCGAGGCTTTCCCATATTTCACACGGTACTCGAATCGAAGGAAGATTGACTCAATGAGACCGGACACCGTGATGGTGGGCATGTGTTTGATGACGTTGCAAAACATCTTCGCAATGAACCTAGAATTCAACTGTAAATGGGTTTCCTCCACCTCGGCGGTTGCACACATGTGTGGTTGCTGTACTTATCTTCAACTTTCCAACCTTGTCCTTCCTTGCACAAACCTTCCACACCCAAAATCTTCTTTGCAAGTCAACGTGTACTGCATGTCCTTGTAGGAGTGCATGACCCTAAATGGACGGTTGTGGACTATGGAGTACTCTTGCAACCAAGTTTTAAGTTCCACCAAATCCGCAAAGACCATGACCTTCTCAATGGTTTCACCTTTGCTCGGATCACATGGCACAATCTGTCCATCAACTACTACCAGAGGCCCTTGGCTAACATCAAAGTAATCGGGAACAAGAGGATCATGGCATGTCACCACTTCCTTCAGAATTTACATCTCCCTAACACTTAGCCGTGGCACCGGACGGTCGTCATCGGAATTGGATGCCCTATCATCGTCGTATGTAGCATCATCTTCTTCCACCTCAACCTCCACCTGATTTGATGCTATAGCCACCCCAACCCCTTTGTCGTCACCATCCCCACCCACTCCACAATTGCCATGGACATCCACATAGTCATGGTATGCATCCCAACCTTCATAGTCAAAGTTACTTGGGACAAGCACCTCGACGTGGCCATCTAGTGCACGGTCCTCGGGTCTACCATATTCCCCAAAGTCGGTGTCTTGTGTGGCAACAATGCCTTGTTGAGACACATCTACCTCTTGTTGAGGTACTACATATTCATTAGTTGGATCATTCCGCCACACCAAACCCATTCTGGCCCCTTCCCTATGTGTTGATTCTCTCCTAACAATCAAATCAAGTGACCAAAATTAAGATGACATGACAATTTCCTTATATGCAACCCAATCACGTCCACTCTTGATTGGAGCCAACCTCTCCACCCGAGGGCCATTCACCAACCCAACATCGATCACTCCATCTACTATGAAAATCATATCGTCTTCCGAACAACCCAGATAAGATTTCACCTGCTTAACTAATTCAGAAAAATTAGGCGATTGACCAAACATAAACACATCCTCAAATTCGACATTTTCACCCATTGTCCTCATCATATTACCACCGTGTCAGACTCTAACTAACTTATCCATCTACCAAAAAATTTAAATCACCCGTGTCACAACAATACCAATCAAACTATAAACACAGATAAAAGGGCATCTATCCTACAAACAAAGCTACATAGATGAATCAAATATAACTAATGTGAGTGGCAAAAAAAGTTACTAGGTATATATTGTCACATTGTCTACAAATAAAAAATTCTATAAAATTAGTTCATGATGATGAAAATGACATCAAATCGGCAAATCTGACCGGCTAAACTATCTACATTACAACGCAAATTCAATCCATAACGTCAATCCGAACCAGAAATTAGGATTTCTAGGTTTCCCCAAAACGTAGGGTTCGAACACCTCCAAAGCAATGCAAGGGAAAATACGCAGATAGTGAGGGAGAGCAGAGGGAGGGCTACCTTGGGAGAGGGAGAGCACCCTCGATCCAGCATCTAGCCTGCCGAAATCGGGCCCTAGGTTTAGGACGACCGCGGGAGGGAGAGAGGGAGGCGTGGGTGGGAGAGAGTGGTTGGAGGAGGAAGAAAGAAGGGGAGGCATGGGGTTATGTGTCCCACACCTCGGCGCATCACGGCCCAGCGCCGAGGTCAAGAGGGTTGACGCAAACTAATGCAGCACCGAGGTGCGGCCCACGGCCCACCTCGCAAACCCTAGCTGCTTTGGCACTGGGTGCGGTAGCGCCGAGGTAGGACTTCTCGGCGCTTGTTCACCAAGCACCGAGGTCAGTGACCACTAGCCACGTGGGAGGCTAACATGGCCTACCTCGATGCTTCAGGATGCAACGCCGACTTGCCTGACCTCGACGCATTGCCCTAAAGCGCCGAGCTTCGGGTCCATTTTTGGAGAAAGTTTCTCCAGGGGTCTATTTGTAAAAAAAGTTCGCAAAAAAGCCAAATTAAAAAAAACACAGTGGTGTGGGCTCCTGTTATCACCAAAATCTAGCCGATTGGTATTTGAGTCTGATCGACTAAATGGGCTGAGTTGGTTGACCGGATCGGCTGATGGCCTATAATTAATTGCCCAAGGAAGAGGCAATTCTGAGGGTCGATGGGCCATGTATCTTGTTTAGTTCGAGTCGAGTTAGGTCTAGCCCAGTTAAAGTAGGGTTTTTAGCTATAGAAAGAGCCAGACTTGATGTCCAAGTCTCCGGACTATAAATATGTACCAGTATTCTATGTAATAAAATTGACGACGTACGTTCCCTAGCAGCGGTTGTCTCCAATCTCTCTCGACGCATCACCACCCATGAGCAATTAGGGTTTTCAACGTAATCGTCTTGCTGCTCTAATGTTTCTCAGATTCATTAGGGCATTAGAGCGTGAGCCACATGGTGAACCGTATACTGAAGCATTTTTAATGGCACGGTTTACTAGTTATCCCGATGAACTTCGCGTAAGCTTTGTTTAACGTGAGCGTCACCGGTTATCCAGATGAATCTTGCGTCAAGCCTTGCTTGGCGCGAGATACATCAGTTACCTTGATGAGTTTTGTGTCAAGCCCTGCTTGACACGAGATGCATTGTTTACCTTGCATGTTTATCGATGTGTTTACGTTTTCTACGCTCCATGCCATGGATCAATCTTCATGCAGCTCATTTTACATTACCTAGTTGCTTGTCACAATCCACGACGTGTGGCTGCAACACGTGCACGCGACATAACGATAGATCAGCGTATCTCGAGCACTTTATCTATACGTGTATTAATTTGCATCTGTTTATCTAGATGGACTTCTTTGGAGATCCTGATTGAAAGCCAATCTGGCTGTGCAGATCTCTTATATCGTGCTTTTAGATAGGGTTTATATTTATTTTCTTTGTGGATGTGGTTTTGGTTGTTATGATACAGTATGCCGACCGGAGTTTACGATCTCTCGTGGTGCCGATCCAAGCGATCTGGTAAGAATTTTACCGTTTAAAGTATGTTGTGTACGCTTTACGGGGAGAACCGGAGCCAACCACTACATTTAGCCTAACCTTCCTGACTGCAAGGTCAAGCTAGGTGGCATGTTCTCACCACCACCGTTGACCAGATTAGTTTTGCTTAGAGCCGATCGGAGCCGCACGATAAGGAGATGAGTGCAGCAGCAGCGCGATCTCCGGTTCCTGTGTGTCCTCGCTTCAGGTCTCTTGCCCGCCGGTTTTCTACAGCAACACCTCCCCTCGTGGGACCTCTGGCCAGGCTCAAGCACGCTAGTGATTGAACGCGGGTCTTTGCGCGGCGTAAGACCTCACTGTATCTTTGTGCAATTACTAAAGCTGTGCTGATACGCTTACAATATCAATAGTAATAACATCAGCCAACACTCAGGTCACATAGCAGCGTTCTTTAAAAAATAGCATACATGACAAAGTCTTCTAACACAAATAATACATGATCTCACATAAAGCGCTAAGCTCAATGACACGGTAGTAGCAGCATCTAAACGAATTACAACGATGGGAAGAAGTATGCTGGGCCTCTTTGAAGTGGTAAACCACCATAGCACAGTAAGCTTACTCATTGCGTTCAGCTCTGGGAGTCTGTTCAGCACAGGATGACATTGCCAAAGGCACAGTCCAGCTCTCTACGATGGCCTCCTTTGTCAGCAGTACCAAACGATCATGAAGTTCAACAAGAGACCATGCAACAGTTTTCATCAAACGCCTGACCCTGCAGATTCGTTCGTGGACGAATCTCCTAGATCAACCGACGGAGGAAACAAAACCCAACGATCCTTGCAAAGACGGAGAAAACACAGCCCAATCCTGGACAGAAACAACTCGATGAGAGCTGCCTTTTTCCTCTGAGCGGCAGCACGAAGAGAATCTGTTTGGTCCTAAAACAACATAGCCAATGAAAAGGAACAGAAGTATCCCTTATCCACCGCCCAACAGCCGCATCCACAAAACCCTAGATCCGCCGCCGCCGGCATGCCCACCGCCGGCGGCGGCGAAGGCGACGGCGGCACCACAAGGTGCCCCCGCGTCCCTCCCCCTTCTCTCCTCCCCTTCCTCCGTTCGCGGTCCTGGTCATGTCCTCCGGGTGGGCGTCGCGAGTGCCGCGGCCGTCGCCATCCGCGGGGTGCGCATCTTCCGTTCGCGGCCCCGGTCGCGTCCTCCAGTGGGTGTCGCTAGGGCCCCGGCCGCACAGCCTGTTGGCCACCGCCTTCCGTCACCGGCAGCCTCATGGCGTCCCTCCACCGGCCGCCTCATGTGTGTCCCCTCGCCAATCTGACGGCTGGAGGTAAGGCGTGGTGGTGCTGCTTGGTGCCGGTCGGTGACGGTGCTCCACTCCGGCCGTGGTGGTCGCGGCTCCGGTGGTCTGTTGAAGCGTGTCGAAATCCAGTGCCTCGGAGTTGGTTCATTTGCTGCTATGGGTCTGGGTGGCGTCATTGTCGTTTCTGACCTGTTCCGGTTGCTGTCACGTTCGTGGTGTTCGAGTCTGGGTGGGGTGACGGAGATGATGGCGAAAGCCTGGATGGACATCGCGTTCTCCTTGGAGACGTCCTTTCTGTACCTTGCCTACACCTACCATGCAGCGAAAGCTCGGTGCCTGCACGGGGGTGATTCACCTTCGCATGGTCCACTTCGACCAATCGTCCATGGAGGTGTCTCCAATTTTTTTCAACGGCGGTTTGGCTTTGTGCGTCGGAGAAGGGAGCTCCTATTTGTGGGAGCAAAACGGACAGAAGAATCTCAACTGCATACAGTTCAATGGTTTCAATAGTTTGATGGCCATCTAGTTTCGTATCGATCATCGTTTGTGGTCGTCAATCTCGTGGATGGTCAGTGAAAAGTGGATCTCTGAGATTTGTGAGATGCTTTAGATGCTCTATTCATCAACTTCTTTCGAGGGGGACAATGGAGTTTTCATGGACTTTGCCATCTCACTTCGTGGTATATGAGGATAGGTGCGGTTGCACCAAGCTTTTCACCGAGTTTGGGTCTTTTGTGTTGATAGGTGGTGTGAGTTGTATGTTGAGTTTGTAATTCTAGATTGCTTAGAGCATTCTAGGCTTCTATATGTTTTTTCTTTTTCTTTCTTGGCTGAATGTACTTTTAGGTGCAAAGGCGGGAACATTATTTCATCTTGGAATAAAGCTTCCTTTATTAAAAAAAGATTGGTAATGTTTGTGTAGTTAGTCAATAACCACCATGAGCTTTTCTTTCTGGAGATAATCTAGGGCTGTAGGAGCTGCTACGCTTCATAGGTCAAACATTTCAGCCACCGCTTTGAAGCACTCGCTATATATATCCCCTCTCCCTTTTTCATAGTTTGAAGGATCTAGATAAACAAAGAGGCATCAAAATGAGATTCCTCTAAGCTGTTTGTTTCCTATATTTGATATGGTAAACTCAACAATCATGATACAACAAGACAAGAGCCTAGGTAAGCTATGATACTATTTCGTACTTGTTTTACCAGACAAGGAAGATAGATCACTCTTTAAAGGTAATCTCAGTCATAAAAAGCTAGCTCATCACTGGAAGAAGTAAACCTAAATTTCTTCCTCAACAAAATAAGCACACTGGTTTTATAAATTCAACAATGGTAAGGAAAGGAACTGTGAAAGTAAGCATCATGGTAAAATTTACTATTGTGGATTGGCATTTCAATTGCAGATGGGTTAACATAAAGAACAATTACATTGCTCCATTCATTACCGCTAATTTAATTTTGCATAATAAAGAGAATACTGACCCCTCATTATAAATTTGAGGGGGGGGGGGCAGGAAGGAGAAGTTGTTTCGGGAGTGCCAAGCCTATATTTTTATTACCAAATAATAAAAGACAGAAAGATTCTGCGGTCTGACCTCGCATATCTTACATGTGGACTTCGTTTGTCAGAAATTTAATTTATTCGCGAACCAAATTCGGACCGCAGAAAGTGCCCACGCAAAAACGGACGCCGAGATCGCATACGGACTCCGTTTTCGGCGTTCTATATATCAATGGAAAGCTAAAATTATAATCTTTCTAACCCAATTGAAAACACTCTTAAATTCACTTGCAGGCAACGGGAATCGTCGAAAGAATATAATATAGAATTTATTCGCTAGCCCGATTTGGACAGCAGAAGCCAGCCACGCGAAAACGGACACCCAGGTCATATACAGACTCCATTTTCGAAATGACAATCTTTCCAATCCAATTGACACCACTCTAAAATTTGCTTGCAGTCAACGGAAATCATCAAAATAATAATATGACATAGAATTTATTTGCGGGCCCGATTCGGACGATAGGAGTAGCCCACGCGAAATCAAATGCCCATATCGCATACGGACTCCGTTTCTAAATTCTATATATTTCTAGAAGGCTAAAAAAATATTATTTCTAACCAAACTGATACCACCCTAAATTTAGCTCTCAGGATCGAAAAAATTCAAAACAATATAACATGAAATTTATTCGCGAGACTTATTCTTATATATGCTTAAGGATTTTTTTCTCCCATTGCAACACACGGGCACTTGGCTAGTATTTATATAAAGCAAATAATGTATTTATAATGAACTAAGAGAACAGGTACACTGAAATAATTCCTGCTACTCCAGAGTTTGCGGCCTATCTTTATCTCGCTATATTAAAACGCAGCACATTCCCTATTGAAGCAGATAATACAATAGCTATAGCTATAACTGTTGATATTTGATGCAAGAGCAAATTCTAACAACACCTTTAGAGATCATATCTTATCTGCTACTTCTCTAGGAAGCGACATATGTGAAATTTCTTTTTTCCTTTCAACTGTCCATCAGTAGAATATTGCTCATATTGGTAGTATGTGAATGTAGCCTTTTTAGGAGAAAATATAAACCAAGAAACTTTGGTGATAGTTTAACTACTTGGGCATTTGTAGATAACAAATTTAAAAATGAGAACTCTGTATAGCTAAACCAAAAACATGAAACAAATTAACAGTGTGTAGTTTCACATAGGTAGTGCATTGTGAGACACTACAGAAATGGCTAGAAGCAACGCTGCCCTTAAAAAGGTTAGAAACGGCTGAGAAAGATACCTATACTCAGGGGGCTTGAGCTTGTCCACCGTTCCTGGTACAGCACCGCCCCTACAAATAGCAAGAATGGACCATGCTACTAGCCGTTCCTGCTAAGTGGATCAGCAGAAATGGCTGATAGCACTGACTGCACCTGCTATGTCTGGAGCGGTTGTTGCTATGAGCCGTTTCTGCTAAGCCACTTAGCAGGAACAACAGGTAGCATGGACTGTTTCTGCTATTTGTAGGGGCGATGCATGTTTTCAACTGTTCCCGCTAATTGACTTAGCAGAAACGGCTCACGCTTTGAGTCGTGCCTGCTAATTCCTCCCCAATAAATACACCTTTTCTATAATTTTTTTTGCAATAAATCGTGGAAAATGCAATTAAACTCATAAAATATTCTAGTTTCCACATAAAATAGCAAATACGGTACGTTTACCAACAAACATGCTATACGAGGGTAACCTCGAGTCCACACTTGAATCGGACGAAGCAAACTAGTGATCACGTTGAAAGTTCGATGGTGAGAGTGACTTCACACGTGACCCGCACAAGGAGTGGGAGCCATAATGAAAGAAATGCCGGCACCTTTTGCAGTTTCGTGCCTAGATTTTTTTTGACAATGCTACATAGATGTATGCTGGCCCTCCGCTAGGTATCATGAATTTCTGAGGCTATCTGTGTATTACTAATTTTTTTCTATGGTAAATCGTGGAAAATGCAATTAAAACTCATAAAATATTAGTTTTCACAGAAAATTGCAAATAAGGTATCTAGACCAATAAACATGCTACACGAAGGTAACCTCAAGTCCTTGCGTGAATCTGATGAAGCAAACTATTGATCTCGTTGAAAGTTGGATGGTCGAAGACGTACGAAAGAAACATCGGCGTCTTGTGGAGTTTCTTGTCCAAACATTTTTGAGGATGCTATGTGGACATATGTTGTCCCTCCACCAAATATCGTGAATTTTTGAAGCTATCTGTGTATTATTAATTTTTTCTACGGTATCGTCAAAAATGCAATTAAACTCGTAAAATATTATAGTTTTCACATAAAATTGCAAATAAGGTACCTAGACCAAAAAACATACTATACGTATACGAAAGTAACCTCAAGTCCACGCATGAATCTGATGAAGCAAACTATTGATGTCGTTGAAAGTTGGATGGTGAGAGTGACTTCACACGTAACCCACACAAGGTGGGAGACGTATGAAAGAAACGCCGGCATCTTGTGGAGTTTCTTGTCCAAACTTTTTTTAATGCTACATGGACATATGTTGGCCCTCCGCCAAATATCGCGAATTTTTGAGGCTATCCGTGTATTATTAGTTTTTTCTGCGGTAAATCGTCAAAAATGCAATTAAACTCATAAAAGATTCTAGTTTTCACATAAAATTGCAAATAAGTTAACTAGACCAATAAACATGTTATACGAAGGTAATCTCAAGTCCTCGTGTGAATCCGATGAATCAATCTATTGATCTCATTGAAAGTTGGATGGTGAGAGCGACTTCACACGTAACCCACACACAAGGAATGGAAGACGTATGAAAGAAACACCGACATCTTGTGGATTTTTTTGTCCAAACTTTTTTTAAGATGCTACGTGGACATATGTTGCCCCTCCACCAAATATCGTGAATTTTGAGGCTATCTGCGTATTATTAGTTTTTTTCTGCGGTAAATCGTCAAAATGCAATTAAACTCATAAAATATTCTAGTTTTCACAGAAAATTGCAAATAAGGTACCTGGACCAACAAACATACTATACGAAGGTAACCTCAAGTCCTTGCGTGAATCTGATGAAGCAAACTAGTGATCTCGTTGAATGTTGGATGGTGAGAGTGACTTCACACGTAACCCACACAAAGAGTGGAAGACATATGAATGAAATGCCGGCATCTTATGGATTTTCTTGTCCAAACATTTTTTAGGATGCTACATGGACATATGTTGCCCCTACGCCAAATATCGTGAATTTTTTAGGCTATTTGTGTATTATTAGTTTTTTCTGCTGTAAATTGTTAAAATTGCAATCAAACTCATAAAATATTATAATTTCACATAAAATTGCAAATAAGTTATCTAGACCAATAAATATATTATAAAAAGGTAACCTCAAGTCCTCGCATGAAACCTATGAAGCAAACTATTGATCTCATTGAAAGTTGGATGGTGAGAGTGACTTCACACGTAACCCAAACAAAGAGTGGAAGATGTATAAAGGAAACGTCGGCATCTTGTGGAGTGAAAAATAGATAAAAGTAAATGAATGATATGTGAAAAAAGGATAAAAGTAAATGTAAAATGTGGGTTTGTGCAATGTGTTTTTAATTGAAATGAAAATTATAAAAGAAAAATAAAAAATTTAAAACTAGGTAAGGTCACCTATAGTAGGAACGGTGGATAAACCTGAGTTCCTACTAAAGTTTCCACCCATATAAGGACGAGCGCGTGTAGTAGGAACGGTGGATAAGTCCATCATTCCTACTAACCTGTAGTAGGAAGTTTCCACCCATATAAGCACGAGCACGGGCGTAGGGAAGGCGAAAAGTTCTAAGTCCTGCCAAAACTTTTAGCGCCTGTGCCATTTCCGCCACGGTCCTCACCGACCACCGCTGAGATCGAGCCCGCCGTTGTTCTTCATCCTCGACGACAACTTCAGCGCATGCTGTCGTCCCCTCTCCCGATCCTCCCCGAGCGTCACCGTGCCACCACGTCCTCCATCGACGAGCGCCGCCGCGTCCTCCATCGCTGAGGGCCGCCGCGTCCATGTCATTGATCCATCTCTCCAAATGCTACCTCTTCCATTGGTCAGTGGATGGATGGTACTACGTACTTAAGCCTGCACGACCGTCTCCCTCTCTTTAATTTTCCCTTCTACTGAGTACTGACTTCTATAGTTCTATCTCTTCTTATTCTTCTTCTCCAACTTGAGCTCTCTCGCGCAGTATGGTGAGGCCAAGATGCAGCAGCACCCAGCGCGGGCATGTCAGCATCACGCATGGGCATGGCCAGCACCACACGCCGGCACTGCATGTCGGCAACACAGGGCGGCCGGTACTACGCGTTGGTGAGCATGCTGGCCGGTGAAACAGCGAGCTGGGCGCGGCGGCCGGCGCAGCATGGTGCTGCTTCCAGTGTTTTTTTATATTTTTAATTCATTAATAGGATCGATCCACGTGATGCACCGTTTCTGCTAGCTTATATAGTAGAAACGGTTGGAATGATCCACCGTTCCTGCTATAACGGTTAGAAGCATCCACCATTTCTACTATACTAGCACACATGGACCACTCCTTCTATGGTATAGGAGGAACGTTTCAAAACTGTTCCTACCAACACGAGATAGCAGAAACACTGCCGTAGATACGTTTTCCTGCCACCGTTCCTAAAGGGGCTTCTTGCACCGTTCCTACTAGCCACTTCTCTAGTAGTGAGAGACGACGATCACTACTGTGATATATCATCTTTCGTAGCTAACAAAACAAGAAGGAACAGAAAGAGAGGTATTACAGTTTCATGTACCCGTCACACTTTTGTAGAAAATCATAAGTATGACAAATGGACCAAACAATAAAAATCAAATATACATGATGCCAGCTTGTCCAACTGCCTAATGGTTGCATCTTGGTGTCGTTACTTGCCTGCAGAAAGGGAAGCAAGGACATTAGGTATTGCCTTTATTTTCAAGGAATCTGCATAGTTTCCATGCTTCAGCTTTTCTTAATGCCAGAGAAATGGGAAATGGTGCATAAACTTGTTTTCTGGTACAAAATGGAGACTGATTTGTTAATATTTCCGAACAATAGAGAAGAATATTGCAAATACTGGAAACCATGGAACTAACACATCAACAACGCATTGCCATTTATTAAATTGTTTTATTGCTGAAATAGCTACGGGAAAACTGTAAATCAAAATATACACTCCTAAATTATAGCAATCAAGGAATATTTCCAATAAGGACTAATTAGTACAGTTACAAAACTCATACATAGATCTGCTACATACTTTTTTTGAACAACATGAAAATGAATTATCCACTGTAAATAATGCAGGTGAACAGGAAACAAATATTTCAGTGAAGAAACATTAGCAGTCAGCAAATTCATAGATATTAGTTGCACATATATATATATTAGACATTCACAATATTATGAAGGTGAAAAAATCATGGAAGGGAAACCACAAATCTGCAACCTTAGCTGCATGAGGAAAAGTAGCCAACAAAATGTCCATGGGCGCTTGTATCAAGCATAATCATGCACAGAAAGCTCCTGGGTCACCACACTCGAACAGGGAGAAAGGACAGCAAATTATGAGGAAACACAAAGAGAAATGAAAGGGACACACTTGCGATAATTACATATAATATCCCTACATATAATATCCAACTGACTAAAAACAAAGGAAAAATCCAAGGAGGGCAGCAGGATTCACCTTTCAGAAGGCATGCTTATTCATCTTTGGAGCTTTCATAGTAGTGCCGTGCCATCTTCCTAAAAACAGGTAAAGGGAAGCTTGGGGGTCAGGCAAGGATAGTGGAGGCCAAAGTGCTTACATAAAAGTGACAGAAGGGAAGCAGGAAAGAGACAATTTTGCAACATTGTGGCACGAGGATAAACAGGTAACAAGTTGAATCACACTGTACTTTCAGCTATAGTGGATGCTAGGGTAACAATTAGGCATTGATGAGATTGTTTTGTGTATTAAACTATTCAAGCTCTGGTCAACGAACCATACCATTTTATCCAATTGTACTGGATGAAAATGTTTTCACATCCCGCTCTCCATGGGCAAGTGATCTTAGCATTTTTTACTTCATGTCCCTGTCTTGCAATAAACAATAACCAAGGATACACAAAAATGCATACCTTCTGCTAGCTTTCTCGTGCTGCTTCATGAATGTTTAGCTCTGAGATATGCGCCTTGCACTCAGCAATCTATAAAGATAAGATACAATAGTATTGAAATGCATGCTGACTAAGGGAACTGTGCAAGTGAGCTAGTAATAAATAAACATCAAGTGAGCACAGATAATATATGCAATGCTGTGAAGGCCATAAGAGCATCGATAGTGCGACAAATATGACCAATGCTAATCTTGGAAGTCATACAAGAAGCAAGGAGACAACGGACACTGAATCTTGAAATGCAGACAGGCGCAAGGAGAACACTCACACAGCCTTGTAGGCGGCCTTGTCGAACTCCCTCAAGACAAGCACCTCCTGCAACCAGAAGAACACCAGGATCCCTATGTCAAGCTCCCAATCTAGGCAGGAAGCAAGGAGAGGACAAACAATAAATCCCGCAATGTATCCAGGAAGCAAGTTGAGAACTAACCTAGTGAAGCCGGTGGACGCCACATCACTGTCTGCCTGCCCGTTCCCCCCACTCAAGCCACGCACTTCCTGCCACCATAAAAACAACAGGAACACCTGAATATCATAGTAGTGAAGCAAGGAACAAGAAAGAGGCTACCAAAAGCAAAGAAGAAGAAGACCCCGGCGCTGGACCCTCCCAGACTAGGGGAGCTGGAACCAGTGGGGCAGAATACCAAATGGTGTGCCAAGGACAGATCCGCCCAAGTGAAGGCACCAGGTACCCGACCCGGTTAGATCCGGCCGGTTTGGTAGAGAGCACAAGAGGGAGCAGGTGGCAGGGTGGCGCCACTCGCACGTGCCGCGCGGTGGTGGGGTAGGGCCGCTCGCCCACACCGTAATGAGCCCCACGTGGGGGCGGGGTGGGGCGGGACCGCTCGCACGCGCCGCCGAGGGCAGAGCGGAGTGGGGCGTGACAAGGTGCGAGGCGGTGGAGAGTGGCTGGGTGTGGGGCGGTGCCGGGAGCGGAGCGGAGTGGAAGGGATGAGTGCGTGGTGGCGGCGAGTGCATATCAGAGCGGGTGAAGCGGAGGTGGGGTAGATGAGCTGGGGTTTCGAGGAGAGTTTCATGTGAGCAGTGGAAAGGGAGAGGGGCGGCGACAGCCTGGCAGGATTTGCGTTGGGCGGAGGGGGAGGGGCAGCATAGTGCTAAGGCAGGGCTGGCTTTGGGGGCGTGGCGATGAGGCGGGACCACAACAGGGGATGTGACAGCGGAATAGTGCGACACTGGGGCGAGGCGGCACGGGGCCGTGTGACGCCGGGGGAGGGGGCGGCGGGTGGCATGGTGCAGGTGGCGAGGTGAGGCGAGGCTACGGGATGGAGACGAGCAAAGAGCGGCGGCAGGTGCAGAGCGGAGTGAGGGAGACGAGCTAGGTTTTGGGAACAGCTATTTACATGATCTAGTAAATGTGGTGGGCAAAATCGTAGCCTTGGATTTACCATCTAACGCTATAAAGCGTTTTGACGATGTGGCCAGGCTGGGGAACACGCGGGGCGCACTGTTCTCTTGTTGTTAAATAAATGCTCAGCCAGCCCCATGCACATCCGTCAGGTGGTTGCGGACAGGCGAAGCCAGGTCTGCGCGCCTCGGTTGGTCAGGCATGGCCATGGCGTCCCCCGCGCGCCTCCTGTCGCCGGGTGCGGCCTTCCCCACATACGTTGTCCAGGCAGGCCCTGGCTCCACCCCCTTTCCCGCATGTTGTTTTGGATCACATACATTTGTGTGAAATTAAAGTGGCTCATATTACATGTATTTGTGGCATGTTTTATTGCATGCTGCCTCATGTAACATGTTTCTATGAAGATATTGTACTTGTTTGTCATTAATATTTAATGTTGTTATATTTCTTATATCAATGATATGATGCTGAAAATTAATCAAGAAAATAGCAAAAAGCCTTGCTGTTTTTTTTAAAAAAATACTTGCCTCGAAATTATGTCTTGAAGGTCTGAGGAAATTGGTACTAGAAAGTGTGTGTACACATCATTTACATAAAATATTAAATTGGGTATAAATTCTGCCTCCTTACTCTAACATGGGTACATTTGACTTCTAACAAGCTAGTTGACACCGTTAAACGTTAAACGGAAGAACTAAGGGAAGTGTCAAATATATCCTATATATCCTATAAATGGAGATAAATGGAGGTCAATTAAGTCTAAAGCTACATCCACGTTACGCCACATCATCATCCACTAGCATTACTCTATAAACACTCTCAATTCCAAGTTTTCCACGTCATCTAGCTTAGCCCAAAAGTCACATCATTGTTAATTGCTTCGATTTGTCTCTTAGCCTTCTCCAGCCATGCAGGAACCTGAACAGCCGGAAGTCCAACTACGGAAAATGAGAAACAAATGTTCTCTCTTGGTCAGTTTCTCCTACGGTTCCCCTTCCATCCCACCCATGAAGTTCTTCCTATTAATCCAGCAAGGGAGCAAGGAGAGCACAGATCCCAGATGCCATGGCGCTGGTGGTGTGGAGCTCCGGGCAGCAACACAGCATGGAGACACAGCGGAGCCAAGAAGCCATGGAGGAGATGATGAGCACGAAGAAAGTAAAACAGCACATATGCCGCGTCGCCAGCACGATCACTACTACAGAAGTGCCTAGCAGGAATGCCCCCCAAGAGAGGTTAGTGGCGGTTCTGGAAGGGAGCCACCCCTGCTAGCCTAAAAGCAGGCCCCAGCCGAGAACCGCCTCTGGTACTGACTTAGTAGAGGTGGCTCATGTTACGGACTGTCCCTGATAATAGCAGGGGTGGTCCTTACCATGAGCCGCCTCTAGTAGATTAGGTAGCAGAGGCGGTTCATACAGCGCACCGCTCCTGATAGTCAGGAGCGGTGCGTTGTATGAACCACCTCTGCTAAGTCAGGAGCGGTGCGCTGTATGAACCGCCCCTGCTAACTGATCTACCAGAGGCGGCTCATGTTAAGGACTGGGGCGGTTCATGGTGTGAGCCGCCCGTGGTTCTATGCCATAATAAATACCGAGGTTCTTCTTCTTGCTCGAGCTTCCTACCCGTGCAGCAAGCTTGAGCTAGCATTAATGGCGCTCAAGAATTGAGAAATAGTGGGGGGAGGTTTTTCTTTTCATTTTCTTTGGAGTTCCAAGCTAATGGAGGTACGACTACACTCTTGTTGCATTTAATTTGATTATCATGTAGGAAATGATGCGGTAATTTCACTCTAGATCTAGGCCTTCTTCTCTCTCGTATAGTGGTAATTTCTTTCTAGATCTAGCCGTAGACGTAGGACTATCCAAAACTAATCTTTGGTTAGCATTTATATATGTACTTTCTCACTCGAACTATAGTAATTTTTAGCTCTATTTAGTGTATATATCACGTAAGATTTTTAGCTCTCATATAGTGATTTTTAGCTCTATTTTAATTTTAGCATGTATATGTGGAGAAGAAAGGTTATGTTAGTTCATGCTTAGCTATTTATGATTATATAGGTCCGAAGCTATTTATGTTCACTTTATTTGTATATTCCTTATTAATTAATGCATTAATTTGTATATCCAATTTACTTTAATTTTAATTCCACTTTAATTTTAATGCATTGAGTTTAATTTTAATGCATGGAGTTCATATTTTAATGCATGGAGTTTAATTCTATAGATGGACCACGCATGGATATATGACTGGAAAAGGATGGAGAGGCCTTATCGCGAGCAAGTGGAGAAATTTCTTGAAGTTGCAAAGAAGGATACATTGATTAAGGAGGTTGCGGGTATCTGTTGCCCATGTAGAATTTGCAAGAATCTTAAGGTGTATGCAGATCCGATGGCAATTAGATCCTATTTGATTGTTGACGGATTTGTAAAAGACTACTACGTTTGGACACATCACGGAGAGAAAGATAGATCGGGCGATGCAGCAGATCCTACCGAACAGGCTGCGTATGAGTTCGTCGTTGAGGAAGAGAATGCGGTCGATCTTGAGGAATTCTTCGATGCTGATGATCATGAGGAACAAGCTGCATGTGATTATGAAAGCATACCTTCTGGTAGTCTCGACGGCATGTGCATTGATGGCGATGCCGCAGCCGACGATGTTGATGATCTTGAAGAAATACTTAAGCACTTTAAGGCATATATCCTTTTTGGGAATGCGAAAGGGTTAGAGCATTTCAAAAGGGTAAAGGAAGCTGCAAAGCAAAGTGTGTATGAGCAGTCAAAGGGTTGTCTGAGTCATTGGTCAGTGTTGCGGTTTGTGCTAGAGTTGTTGATTCTGAAGGCCAAGTACGGATGGTCTGACTCTAGCTTCAATGATCTATTGACACTTTTAGCGTGGTTGCTTTTGAAGCCTAACTTTGTGCCTATCAACACATATCAAGCAAAGAAGGTTATTAGCCCCTTGACCATGGGAGCTGAAAGAATACACGCTTGCCCGAACCATTGTATATTATACCGAGGGAAATTATTCGAGAATCTAGACAAATGCCCAACTTGTGGAGCTGGCCGTTACAAGTGAAATGACATATGCAATGAAGACGGTGCCACCGATGGCATGAAGAGGAAGAAGGGTACAAAAATAAATGAATATGATCATACAAAAGAAGCCGATTCATACTTAGGCCTAGACGAAGGAAAAGAAGAATCCCTACCCTGGTTATGTGGTACCTCAATCCAATTGATCGCTTGAGACGTATGTTTGCTAATCCTGTCTTGGCTAGGTTAATGGTCTGGTGGTTTTTTGAACGGACTCGCGATGAGGAAAAGCTTGCTCACCCAGCCGATGGCTCGCAATGGAAACATTTCGTTGACATGTATCTTGAGTTTTCAAAGGATCCAATGAGTGTGAGATTTGCAGTTAGTACAGATGGAATGAACCCATTTGGAGAGAAGACTAGCACACACAGTACATGGCCGGTCATATTGACAATGTACAATCTTCCCACATGGCTTTACCAGAAGCAAATGTATCTATTCTTATGCATCTTGATACAAGGCCCTAAACAGCCTGGCATTGATATAGATGTCTACCTCGAGCCTTTGATGGAAGATATGGCAAAGCCTTGGCATGAGGGGGTGAAGATATATGATGCGTTTGCTAAGGAGGAATTCACATTAAAAGGGATTATAATCAATACAATCAACGATTACCCTACGTTGTTCTCGCTCAGCGAATAGATCAAATGAAAGACGAGATGTTTAGTATGCTTGGATGACACACCATTTGTGTTTCTAGATGGTTCAAGGAAAGTTGTCTATCTAAAGTATCAACGCTGCTTAGTAAAAGGACACAGGTATCGTAGGAAGGTGTTGTACAAGAGCTTTGATGGCAAGGCAAAGTCAGGTTTTGCGCTGAGGAGAAGACACGATTGCAAACATGTGTTTGATATGGTCAATATTATCAAGGTTTGCTATGGGAATAAGAACAAGAGAGCTAAGGCCCCTGTAGATGGCGTGCCTTTCAAGAAGATGTCAATCTTCTTCAAGTATTTGCCATACTGGAAGGACTTAGAGGTTCCACATGCAATCGATGGTATGCACATAAAGAAGAATGTGTTTGATAGCACTATTTGTTTGTTGATGGATACAAAGGGGAAGACAAAGGATGCATTGAAGTCACGATGAGATCTAGAAAAGATGGAAATCAGAAGTGAGCTCCACCCTGTTTTCATGGCAATGGAAAATTCTTGTTTCCTGTAGCAAGCTACAACCTGACGGCAGAAGAGAAAAGGGATGTATATCTATGCCTACGTGATATAAAAGTCCTACCGGTTTGGCATCTAATATAAAGAAGCTAGTTTCCATGAAAGATTTGACGATAAGTGGGTACAATGCTCATGATTGCCATATGATGATGACAATGTTCCTCGCAGTAGCTATCAGGGCTATCAAGCCTGTATACGTTCGGATGGTAATAACTCGAATTGTCTATTTCTTCAACAAGATCTCACAAAAGGAGATTTATAGAGATGAACTAGATTCACTGCAAGAATTCAAGGCGGAGGCTATGGCCCAACTCTAGATGTGCTTCCCACCATCATTTTTTGATATAATGCCACATCTCATGATACACATGGTTGAGCAGGTCCGTGCACTTGGTCCACTATACTTGCATGAAATGTGGACGTATGAGCGTTTCATGTCGACTCTAAACCGTTATGTTCTTAATTGTGTGTGCCCTGAGAGATCTATGGTAAAGGCCTACTGTACTGAAGAGGTCATTGAGTGCTGCCAGGATTACTTGGTGGATAATAAAGGTATCGGGCTAGTTGCATCTCGTCATATGGGAAGGTTGGCTGGTAAAGGCACCAGGGGGAGGAAAACATTCATTCATAGTGATTACAAAGAAGTTGAAACTGCACATGTTAGTATCTTAAATCAGATAGAGATGATGACTCCATTGATCGAGGCACACCTCAATATTATTCGTGCAGAAAACAACGACCGATCTGAGGTGTGGATCTTGAAGGAGCACAAAAAACGCTTCACTAAATGGCTCATGGACCAGAACATAGAGGATGGGACAACTACCGAGGAAATAACGATGAAACGACTTTGTATGGGTCCGTCTGCACAGGTCACAACATGGCAAGCGTATGATATAAATGGATATACATTCTATATGTCCGCAAAGGATAGAAAAAGCCAATGTCAGAACAGTGGGATTAGGATTGATGCCATCAATGACTCAACGGGCCAAAAGGTCACATATTTTGGCGTTATCGAGGAGATTTGGGAGTTAGACTATGGATTAAACATACAGATTCCTGTCTTTAAATGCCAATGGGTGAAACACCCACAAGGTGTCGAGGTGGACAACTATGGCCTCACAATTGTTGACCTAGCCAATGTTGGATACAAAGATGACCCTTGGGTACTTGTCAGACGTGTCGCACAGGTTCTCTATATCCTTGACCCATCGCAAAAGAAACAAAAGCATATAGTTGCCTCAAGGAAACAGAGTATCATCGGGGTTGATGGTGTCGACGACATTGATGCCTACAATGGGTACAACGCCCTGGACTTCTTTATAGACCTACCAAACAATATTAAGTCTGTCGAAACAAGCCTCAACGGTGTGAAGCCCTGACTATGCATGGATGGAGAGCCAAAAATTGTAACTGCCTAATTAATGCATCATGAGCATTTACATTTTGGTATTGGACTATGTTTGTAATTTATGGTATTGGATTATGTTTGGAATTTCTGGTATTGGACTATGTTTGTAATTCGGTGGTAGTATTGGACTATGTTTGTAATTTATGGTATTGGACTATGCTTGTAATTTATGTTATTGGACTAGGTTTATATGCAATCTATTGATATTATGGTATTGCACAATGTGGGAGTTTAGTCCCAGCAGCCCACCACAGGACTGATCATGTGGAGGTTTTGAGATCGGTAGAGGGTTGGCAAGGAGGTCGCAATGGTATACAGAACGAATGAACATGGCGATTTAGACAGGTTCGGGCCGCTAGATCGCATAATACCCTACGTCCTATATGGTAGTGTGTGGATTGTATTGCTCTTGAGTGTATGAACCAAACCTAGGTCATTGTGACCTAGAGTCTAGTGGCGTTGTGTTGATGCTGAACTAGGGTTCCCAGCTCCCCTTATATAGGCCAAGGAGATTGGGTATAAGTCATGAGTCATAGCTGGATTACAATCAGGAGTCCACGCCATCTTGTGCCTTGGGCTTCAAGGCAGACCACTTGGCCCACCTGGTAGAGTGGTTACAATCCGTCGTCATAGGATACCTATGAGTATATGACTCCCACAAGCCCCCGAGCTTCACGAGGATTTAGCAGAAATCGTCTTGAAGGTCTTCATGGAGTCTGTTGTCTTCAAAAAATCTTCACATTGCAGTATGGAGGCCATCGCAAGATGGACTCCATATCGAGCAGCCCCCAAGCTTCAGGTTGACTTGAGTAGCAATCAACTTGAAGGTTTGAATCGATAAGTAATGACCGAATCATTTGAACATCTGATCTTGTTTGTTGAAGAGTCTTCAAAAAATTTCACTAGTATCCACCCTATAGCCTCCGAGCCTCAAGCTGCTTAGCATAAATAGGTTGAGGGTCAAGTAGCTCAATAGTAGAGTGGTCTTCAGAAATTCTCGAGTGCTTGGCTGGCAATGATGAAGTCATCAAAGTACCCAACTAGTGGAAATACATCACTAGCGGAGTGCCGCAGTCCCCGAATCGATGTAGTAGTCGGCAAGGCAGTGAAGAGGCCAGTTAGTGAAAACACGTTGCTAGCCGAGCGGCGGAGCCCCTGAGTCGAAGCAGTCGGCGGAACGACAAAGAGGCCAGCTAGTGAAAACACGTCGCTAGCCGAGCAACGGAGCCCTCGAGTCGACGAAGCAGTCGGCGGGGCGACGAATAGGCCGGCCAGTGGAAACACGTCGATAGCTGGGCGGCGGAGCCCTAGAGTCAATGAAGCAGTTGGCAGGACGACAAAGAGGTCAGCCAGTGGAAGCACGTCTCTCGCTGGGCTGCGGAGCCCACGAGTCGACGAAGCAGACGGTGGGACAACGAAGGGGACGGCTAGCGGAAACACGTCGCTAGCCGAGCGACAGAGCCCCTAAGTCGACGAAGCAGTCGGCGGGGTGATGAAGAGGCCAGCCAGCAGAAACACGTCGCTAGCTGGGCGGCGGAGCCCCTGAGTCGACGAAGCTATCGGTGGGGCGATGAAGGGGCAAGTAGCGGAAGCATGTCGCTGTCTAGGCGGCGGAGCACCCGAGTCGACGAAGCAATCGGCGGGACGACGAAGGGGCCGGCTAGTGGAAGCACGTCGCTAGCCAGGCGGTGGAGCCTCTGAGTCGACGAAGCAGTCAGCGAGACGATGAATGGGCCACGCAGCGGAAGCACGTCGCTTGCCAGGCGGCAGAGCCCCCGAGTCGACGAAGCAGTCGGTAGGGCGATGAAGAGGCTGGCCAGTGGAAACACGTTGCTGGCTGGGCGGCGGAGCCCCCGAGTCAATGAAGCAGTCGGTCGGGCCATGAAGACGCCGGGCAGCAAAACCACGTCGCTAGCCGGGCGGCGGAGCCCTCGAGTCGACGAAGCAGTCGGCGGAGCGACGAAGAGGCCGTCTAGCAGAACCACGTCGCTAGCCGAGCGGCCGAGCCCACGAGTCGATGAAGTAGTCAGTGGGGTGACGAAGAGGCCGGCTAGCTGAAACACGTTGCTAGCCGGGCGGCGGAGCCCCTAAGTCGACGAAGCACTCGGCGGGGTGATGAAGAGGCCTGCCAGCAGAAACACATCGCTAGCCCAGCGGCGGAGACCCCGAGTCGACGAAGCAGTCGGTGGAACGATGAAGAGGCCAGCGAGCAGAAGCACGTCGCTAGCCGATCAGTCGAGCCCCCGAGTAGACGAAGCAGTCGGCGGGGCAACGAAGAGGCCGGCTAGCGGAAACACGTCGCTAGCCGGGCAGTAGAGCCCTTGAGTCAACGAAGCAGTCGGTGGGACGATGAAGAGGCCGGCTAGCGAAAACACATCGCTAGCCATGCAGCGGAGCCCTCGAGTCAACGAAGCAGTCGGCGGGGCGACGAAGAGGCCGGTCGGCGAAAACACGTCGTTGGCTGGGCAGTGGAGCCCCCGAGTCGACGAAGCAGTCGGCAGGGCGACGAAGAGGCCGGCCAGTGGAAGCACGTCGCTAGCCGGGCGGTGGAGTGCCCGAGTCGACGAAGCAGTCGGCGGGGCGACGAAGAGGCCGGCCAGCGGAAGCACGTCGCTAGCCAGGCGGCAGAGGGCCCGAGTCGACGAAGCAGTCGGCGGGGGGACAAAGGGGCCGGCCAACGGAAGCACATCGCTAGCCACGCGGCAGAGCCCCTGAGTCGACGAAGCAGTCGGTGGGACAACGAAGGGGCCACACTACGGAAGCACTTCGCTAGCCGAGCGGCGGAGCCCCCGAGTCGATGAAGGAGTCGGCGGGGCGATGAAGAGGCCGGCCAGCAGAAGCACTTCGCTAGCCTGGTGGCGGAGCCCCCGAGTCGATGAAGAAGTTAGCGGGTCGACGAAGAGCCCGGCCAGCGGAAACACGTCGCTAGCCAGCAGGCGGAGCCCCCGAGTCGACGAACCAGTCGGCGGGACGACGAAGGGGCCGGTAAGCGGAAGCACGTCACTAGCCAGGCGGCGGAGCCCCCGAGTCGACGAAGCAGTCGGCGGGGCGATGAAGAGGCTGGCCAGGGGAAACACGTCGCTAGCCGGGTGGCGGAGCCCCTGAGTCGACGAAGCAGTCGGCGGGACGACGACTGGGCCGGCTATCGGAAACACGTCGCTAGACGAGCAGCGGAGCCCCTGTGTCAATGAAGCAGTCGGCAGGGCGACGAAGAGGCCGGCCAGCGGAAACACGTCGCTGGCCGGGCGGCGAAGCCCCCGAGTCGACGAAGTAGTCGGCGGGGCGACGAAGAAGCCGGCTAGTGGAAACACATTGCTAGCCAGGCGGCGGAGCCCCCGAGTCGAAGTAGTAGATGGACTCCATATGGAGTAGCCCCCAAGTCGATGTGTAGTGAAGTAGCTCCGAGAAGTTAATTAACTAGGGTTGATCAGGCCCTTTGTGGATGTGTGAGAATCACATGTAGTAGGCTTTTAAGGTGCGTCCACCTATCGCAGCGCGGTGATATTTGGGGCTATACAGGCCCATCATTAACGTCACTTCAGGGGTGCTTAGTTAAGAGAGCTGAGTTCCTAGAACCATGCTGTTATTGCCGGTTTAGAATAGAGCACTAGAGTGAACCCTTTCCGCGGCTTGGTTGTCGTCGGGTGCTGTTTAGGGCTTGGTCGTAGAGTGAACCCTTTCCGCGGCTTGGTTGTCGGGGGGTGCTGTTTAGGGCTTGGCTCCCTTTTAAGGTGCATCCACCTATCGCAGCCCAGCGATATTTGGGGTTATGACCTGCTGTTGACGTCACTTCAGGGGTGCTCGGTTAGGAGAGCCGAGTTCTTGGGAGCCATTAGGCTATGCGTAGTCTTCCTTGATGCTCGTAGAGAGGCTTACACAAGGGCAGTCTTCCTTGATGCTGGCAGAGAGGCTTAGACAAGGGTTGTCAGTTATCGCCGGCTTACATAATGCAGCTTGGTTGTCACTGGCTTACATAATACAGCTGTCATCGTTGATGCTCAGTGGGGAGGCTTACACAAGGGCTATTGGTAGTCGCCGGCTTACATGATGTGGCTCATCGAGTGCTGGCTCGGAAAAGTATTCGTGCTATCGAGTGCTTGGACTCGGAAACGCCTATTGCAACTCGGTTGTCATTGCACTTCGAACTGGTGCCGGGATACAACAAGGAGACCTACTCGGGCTGATGGAAGAGATGGGATTAGTGACCCCTTCGCTAGAGAATACCACTCAATCTGGCAGAAAATAATATAAGCATATTGCAAGTGCATGACGTGTTGAAGAAATCCCAAACGGCCAATATTAATCCAAGTGGTATACAAGCATCACGGGTGATCCAGAGATAATCCGGGTGATCCATAATATAAATAATCCGAGTGATCCATAAATAATTCAATTGATCCAATAACTTAGATTGTCCAGAAATAATTCAATTGTGATCCAATAGCTGGATGATTAAGAAAACAAATCCAATAGATCCACAGCCCAGATGATTAAGAAATAATTTAATCAATATAAGCAATTATAGCAGATCACTTGGGTTGGAGGACTCAATGCAGTCAGCTGATGGCTCATAGTCCTTTGCCATAGAGGATTTATTATCTTGCTGGCGAAAATCAGAGATCGTTAATAATAGCGCTTGGTGGGTTGCCTTAGCACGTCGTAGATGTATACTTGTACTGGCATAAAAAATATGTTTCTGAAATAGTAATCGGGAAATAATACGAGTAATTGTTTGCAAAGAGAATATTCAAATATAATATTCAAGCGATTAAATCGAATCAGTTGGATAGAAAAACTAATTAGCATAATTAAAAACATAATTTAAATATTAAAACGACTTAGCTGTTTGAGATATCCAGCGTGATATCAATTGATTTTGATTAAGCCCGAGTAGTAGTTGGTGGCCCCCTGATCATAGACTGTTGTTTGATCGCCGGCATGGGGGTGTAGCTGACAACAGCAGATGTACGATCCCGGTGTCCAGTATTTGCAGTAAGTATATCTCAAGAATAGTTTCTGTCCTCGTGCCGCGCGTGAGCAGACCGAGAAAACAGGCGACGATCGGTGACGTAGAAATACTCTTGATCGGCATGTGGTAGAGTCAGAGTCGGAGTGGACTTTTGGCCTGATCCTGACTAGAGCTTCCTTCAATTAGCTGATGCGTGCATGTGCTAGGCTGCTAGCATGCTTGACCTTCCTGGCTGATGCAAGAGTGATCAGGTCTGCCATATTTGCTTGATTGTACGGCTAATTAACGCTTGCAGTCCAAGCGTATAGTAAATTATTGTGTCAGCAACTCCTCGATCGACGATAGGTGCCCGAGCCACTCCCTGTTCGAGTAGAAGCTTGCATGGGTGACGTGTAGCCAAACGTGTGCTCATCAGGAACTTCCTGTATTCTTGTCTATGGTCTTCACGTGAGAAAGTTTAGTCAATGATAGAATAATCCATGCAAGTGAGGTAGCACGTGGAACCAGCCTTGCCGTCCCCAAAAGGATGATAATACGTTTCTCGGCACAAAAGCGCTGTAGGGTGCTGTTCGGTCAACAAACGACGATACAGATTTTGGAACTGGCCCGTGTGTTCTGATCTTGACCTAGAGACGAACTTGCAGCCACCGGCGGCCATTGAATCAATCCGATCCATTTTCCCTTTGTTGATTTTCCCACTTCGACTATCAAATCGAACGTATGAGATAGAATCGAACCTTGATTTCGACTCGGACGGTGATTCCAAGCGGTACGCTGCCGTCGCCGTGGAGCTGGGAGCCGAACAGATCCGTGCTGAGATTGGATCTGTGTCGACTCGGACTGTATTGGAACAGGCAGTTTATTCCCTGTCATGACGCTGCCACGAACGACGTAGATCACCCAATTTTGTTGGCGACAGACGTAATGGAGCCCAAGGGGAAGATTTCTCCGGCTGAAGCTTGGCGATGGTGCAGAAGATTACTTCCATCGCAATCTCGTGATCTCGCGAACCAGCTTCTACCCGCCACCCCAGCTGTGGGAGTTTAGTCTCAGCATGCCACCACGGGACGGATCACGTGAAGGTTTTGAGATCGGTAGAGGGTTGACAAAAAAATCGCGATGGTACACAGAACGAATGAACACAGCGATTTAGACAGGTTCGGGCCGCTAGATTGCGTAATACCCTACATCTTGTATGGTAGTGTGTGGATTGTATTGCTCTTGAGTGTATGAACCAAACCTAGGTCATTGTGACCTAGGGTCTGGTGGCGTTGTATTGATGCCGAACTAGGGTTCCCAGCTTCCCTTAGATAGACAGAGGAGTTTGGAGTACAAGTCATGAGTACAAGCTGGATTACAATCAGGAGTCCACGCCGTCTTGTGCCTTGGGTTTCAAGGTAGATCACTCGGCCCACCTAGCAGACCAATTATAATCCATCGTCATAGGGTACCTATGAGTATATGACTCCTACACACAATGTTAACTTTATATTATTTGCATTCAATCGAATTAAAATGTACAATGTTATGGTATTTCATTAAAAAAAATATCTAATAGAAGCGGTGGATAATAAGAACCGCTCCTACTGACATATTAGTAGGAGCGGCTCGTACGGTGAGCCGCTTCTACTCATACATCAGTTGGAGCGGCCAGTGTAATGAGCCTAATAATTTATACCAGCTGCTCCTACTGTACTTGATGAATTTAATTGTATTTTCATAATTTTCCGCTAAAAGAAATAAATAATACCCAAATACTTAGAATTTGATGAAATTTGGCGGATAGGGCAATATATGTTCACGTAGCAATCTCAAAAAAGTTTCGACAAGAAACTTTAAAATGTGTCGGTGTTTCTTTCATATGGCTTCCACGCGTAGTCCAAGTTACACGTGAAGTCACCCTAGTTATTCAAGTTTCAACTTAACCCATAGCTCAAATTATTATTTCCAAATGGGGGCTTCAAATTACCTTTGTATTGCTAGTTATTTAAGTTTTAATTTGACCTATAGTTTAATTTATTATTTTCACGTGGGGGCTTCAAGTTACCTTTGTATTTCATGTTTGTTGGCATGTCTACAATTTTCAGACAATACTGTAATATTTTTTTAATTTAATTGTACACAAATAGACTCACAAATTCATGAAATTTGGCGGATGGGCAATATATGTTGACGTAGCATCCTGAAAAAGTTTGGACAAGAAACTCTAAAGGGTGTCCGTGTTTTTTTCACATGGCTTTCACGCGTAGTTCAGGTTACACGTAAAATCGTCCAGTTATTCCAGTTTCAACTTGATCCATAGTTTAATTTATTATTTCCATGTACGGGATTCAAGTTACATTTGTATTTCATGTTTGTTGGCCTAGGTCAATTGTTGCCATTTTCAGATAGCACATTAATATTTTGTGAATTTAATTGCATTTTCATGATTTCCGGCGAAAGAAATTAATAGTACACAAATAGGTTGAGAAATTTATGAAATTTGGCGGAGGGGCAATATATGTTTACGTAGCATCCTCAACAAAGTTCGGATAAAAAACTTCGAAAGGTGTCGGTGTTTTTTTCATATGGCTTCCACGCGTAGTTCAGGTTACACGTGTAGTGGCCCTAGTTATTCAAGTTTCAACTTGACCCATAGTTCAATTTATTATTTTTATGTGGGGGCTTCAAGTTGTCATTGTATTTCATGTTTGTTAGCCTAGGTCAGTTGTCAGCAATTTTCAGACAACACTGTAATATTTTATGAATTTAATTACATTTTTATGATTTTTCGCAGAAAAAAATTAATAGTACACAAATAGACTCAGAAATTCGTAAAATTTGGCAGAGGGGCAATATATGTTCACGTAGGATTCTCAAAAAAGTTTAGACAAGAAACTCCAAAGGGTTTCGGTGTTTCTTTCATATGGCTTACACGCGTAGTTCAGGTTACACGTGAAGTATTCTAATTTCAACTTGACCCATAGTTCAATTTATTATTTCCATATAGGGGTTTCAAGTTATCTTTGTATTTCATATTTGTTGGCCTAGGTCAATTGTTTGCAATTTTCAGATAACACTGTAATATTTTATAGATTTAATTGCATTTTCGTGATTTTTCGCAGAAAGAAATTAATAATACACAAATATACTCAGAAATTCTTGAAATTTGGCAAAGGTGCGATATATGTTCACGTAACATTCTTAAAAAAGTTTGGACAAAAAACTCCAAAGGATGTCGGTGTTTATTTTATACGGCTTCCACGCGTAGTTCAGGTTACACGTGAAGTCGCCTTGGTTATTCAAGTTTCAATTTGACCCATAGTTCAATTTATTATTGTCATGTGGAGGCTTTAAGTTACCTTTGTATTTTATGTTTGTTGGCATAGGTCAGTTGTCGGCAATTTTCAGACAACACCGTAATATTTTATGAATTTAATTGCATTTTTACGGTTTCCCGCGGAAAGAAATTAATAATACACAAATAGACTCAGAAATTCATGAAATTTGGCAGAAGGGCAGTATATGTTCATGTAGCATCCTCAAAAAAAGTTTAGACAAGAAACTCCAAAAGGTATCGGTGTTTCTTTCATATAGCTTTCATGCGTAGTTCGGCTTACACGTGAAGTCGATTTAGTTATTCGAGTTTCAACTTGACTCTTAGTTCAATTTATTATTTGCATGTGGGGGCTTCGAGTTACCTTTGTTTTTTTATGTCTTCGTGTTTGTATTTCTTCTAATTTATATGTATTTATTAATAATATGTAAAAAAATTGTCAAAAATGGACACTACCAACCGCTCTTGCTAAGTGTATAGTAGGAGCGGTCGGACACTGTCCACCGCTCCTGCTAAGTCCGCCCTATATAACTGAGTGCGGGGCAAGAGGTGAAATTTTCTAAGTCTTGGCAGTTCGTTTTCCTCGAGGACACCGACAGGCTGCTAAAATTTTCGCCTCTCCCGCTGCCGCCGCCGAGCTCAAGAACCGCCCCCACTCTCCTCAATCCTCGTCGCCACCGCCCGTCCTCGTCCCCGAGCTCACCGACCGCCGTCGCAGTCGGCCGTCCCTGACGTCGAGCGCCAAGCGCCGCCCCGCGCTGCCGTCGCCCGACCTCGAGGTCACCGACCGCTGCCACGCACTAGCCGTCCTCAACCTGGAGCACCATCGACCGCCTCCATGCCCCACGCCGTCCCCGATCGACCTCAGGCACCACCGTTCGCTGTCGTGGCCCACCGCGCCGTCCCCGTCATCGCGCGCCACCACCGACCGCTATCCCGCCCTATGCTGTCCCCGACGTTGAGCACACCGACCGCCACCCCACGCCGCCGTCCTAGGTCGGTTGCTCACACTGCTCTCCTCCCCTCTCCTCCCCCATGCAGTTTTAGGTGCATTTTCTTGTTTTTTTGTCTTCAGTACTCGATCATGTATTTGTGAGATTTTTATATGTTTGTATGCTGTACTTGATCATTTATTTGTGTATGTTGTGTTTTCGTTAATTCATTCATGTATCAATTTTTGTTAATGTATTCATGTATCTATTATTCTATTTTCGTTAATGTATATTTTACTCTTATATTCATGTATTATGTATTTTTGTTAATTTATTCATGTATTGTGTATTTTCGTTAATTTATTCATGTAATTTATATGTATTTTTGTTAATTTATTCATTAACGCATACATTTTCATGTCTTCTATTTTTATTCATGTATCTATTTTTGTTAATGTATCTTTTACTCTTATATTTGTGTATTATGTATTTTCGTTAATTTATTCATGTAATTTATATGTATTTTCGTTAATGTATTCATTAGGGCATACATTTTCATGTCTTCTATTTTTTTTCATGTATTCTATATTTTCAATATGTTAGCTTAACCTCGAAATGGATAATTCATCTAAAGCAATGCAAGGAAAAGACGATTTTAATATGTTTCCAGTGGATAACTCTTTGCTCGAGACATTTTTCGTTAATGATACCGAAGGACCTCTGTAGAATGTCCCCGACCATGACAATGACAATGAGTTTGTTGAACCAGAAGATCCTCACGCCGAAGAGGCTCTTGCCAATAAGCGTGCAGCTGATCCGAATTACGAACCATCGGCCGATGAGGTGCGAGGAGCCGCTGATGAGGTGCAAAATCGAGCTAATGTGAACTAGATACCTATGGTGCCTCGTTGCAACTGCTAGAAATTAATCGTTTATGTTAAATCTATTGATGTGGTTTCCTAGGATGATCAAGCATTGCAAGTTGAGATCCCAGCCACACCAAGCACTAGCGGGACAAAGCGAAGGAAACGCACCAAGAACACGGTACCTACCACGCTTTACACCGTGGACGCCGTTGGGCCTGCTGGAGATCCCATCGAGCCAACTTCGGTACTACCGAAATTTCGCAACATTCTGGGGGCCCTAGTGCAGACCTAGATGGAGCCCTCTATCTCCGATTGGAGAAAGGTGCCTAGCGCGACGAAAACATTCTTGTGGACAGAGCTGCAGAAAGTATTTCGGTAACCAAGGGGGGTCGAGGAAGTAGCCAAGGATTACGCACTTAAGTAGTTCAGCCAAGCCTACTGTCGATGGAGGTCAGATCTCAACACCAAATATGTGAAGCAAAACCTTACTCCATTCAATGAGTATGGTAGGATCATGCCTACGCAGTGGGATGAGTTTGTCAGGCAGAAGATGAGTGAAGAAGTCCTAGAGTTAAGCAAACTTAACTCTGCCGGTGCAAAGTCAAATGTGCACAAGCCTCATCTTGGCCCAGGAGGGTACCGGGCAAAGGTCCCTAAATGGAATAGAGAAAGAGAAGAGATCATTGCTAAAGGGCAACCTAATTCGTATGAAGGCTTGAACCAACGTGCATTCAAATGGCTCAAGGCCTGGGAGACCAAGTCCGCAGATGGTAATCTTGTATTTGTATAGCCTGAGACCGAGGAAGTGGCTCGAAAACTTAAGAAATATGCAGAGCAACAAAAGGCTGGCACGTTCATCCCAGAAAGGGAGAGAGATGACCTAACCCTAACCATAGGCACAAAGGAGAATGGAGGCCGTGTGCGGGGCATCTCCTCCAAGCTACACTGGAAGCAGGGGGTTTGTAGACGATATTCATATGTACAAGAAGAAGGACCGCTACAAGCAGGAGCTCCGAGAAGCAGCAGAGAAATTGTTTGCTGAAAAGTTCGCCAAAATGTTCACCGGAGCTATCGAAGAACACGCACCTCAAATCATTGAGAGGCTGGTCTGCAACCAAACACCCATTGGGGAGATAGCTCAGATCAATCCGAGCACGGAACTTTCTCTTGAAATCACGTCGCCAACACCATGTTCGCTACACATCCCTCTTGGCATCCACGAAAGGAAAGAGGTGGTGGGCACGGCACTTGCGATTCCTACCATAGGCACGTTCCATGGCAGGCCAATCCCAACAAGTTATGCAACTGTTTAGGTCCTTACCGTGGATCCCAAACATCGAGAAGAGCCGATTGATTTCCCAATAGATGAAGGGATAAACTTGCTCGGACAGGCAATAAATGAATTCATATTATGGAACATGTCATACATCAAGGCGGCACCTCTACCTCCACCAATCATCGAAGAACAGATTGAGCACCAAGGCATCGAAGGACCCATAGAAACACCTCTTACACATCCACCCTCTCCATCTCCTATTGTAACTAATCCCACATCTCCTCGACCTCCTTCACCTTCACCGGTAAATAATCCTACACCTCGTAAACCTCCACCTCCTTCACCTTCTCCATTAAATAATCCTACACCTCGTACACCTCCACCTCCTCCATTGAATAATCCTACACCTCGTACACCTCCACCTTCTTCACCTCCTCCATTAAATAATCCTACACCTCCATTTGAACCTTCTCCACCTCCTACATCTTCAAAAGATCAGGTCGACAAGGTGCCACAAGTGGTACGAGGTTAAAAAAAAAGTGAGCACAGATGCGGCAAATTGGATGTCAAAACTAGGAAAGAGGCAGACAACAACACAAAAGGACACAAAAATGATGCCTTTGACAACTGATTGGTGTACGCGACATACAAGATCTGCCAGATTGCCCGAAACATTATGAGTTTGGAAAACCATTCCTTCCTGATTGGGCTATAGAGTGCCTCCTATATGAAATGAGGAGATTCCACAATTGGTACATACGCGCCCATAAACTTGGGCTTAGGTGGATAACTGCACGATATCTAGGGGAACTTTTCCAAACTCTAGGCAATCAGATTACCATCGTCGACTTCTTAGAGTTTGAGAACATGTTCAGCTTAGGTGAGGTGGACATCACTGCCATGACCCTTTGGTGCATGTAAGTGTCTTTGATCCGATCATTATACACAAGATACTAATTAACATTTAGATGTTATATTTTTCAGGATGCAGTATGAAACAGCTGAGAAAACCAAACATGATAAAGAAGTTGGGTTCTTAGCACCGAGCAATATTGCTAAGACAACCTGGTCATGGCCTCTAAGACTTTGGGACGATGATAAAGAGTTGGCAGGTGCCAACACTCCAAAGGAAAGAGAAGAGCTACGTCAGAAGTTATACAAAGAAGCAAGGTTTGAGACCGCGTCGTACATCTGCAATGCATTAAGGTTCTTCCATGAAGAGAACAAGAACTATATATATGCCCCATACAACTTTGAGTATGAAATCTTTAACGCCCATCACACTTTTTTTCATTCCTTTATTACATTGTTCGGCCGGGGGTTTAATTAAAGGTTGACTCTAATGCAGCGGCCATTGGATTTGTTTGATCATAATGCCCAAGGATAACACAATCCTGGTCCTTGACTCCTTGGATTATGACGCGAAGAGATATGCTGACTTCATGACATTGATACAAAGGTAAGAAACTAATCAAGTAAGAAACATAGACAGACAGACATACACATACATATACATATACATATACATATACATATACATATACATATACATATACATATACATATACATATACATATACATATACATATACATATACATATACATATACATATACATATACATATACACACACACATATATATATATAGGATGGCGCTAATTAACGCGCAGCGTGCTGATTAGTTATTCAACGCGCCGGCCGCCGGATCAAACTCCTGCAAGTGTAAAAACCACACCCGAAATAGTAAAGCCACCCCGCAGCCATAAAAAGATGTATACAAATCCAATCAAACTCCCACAATCGTAAAAATTATCCCCACAACAGTAAATACCACCTGGCGGCCATATACAACTCCGTCTCACAATAGTAAAAATACAACCCGCAATCGTAAAATTTCTCACAAATCGTCAAACATCAGCTCTCAGCCCGCAACCGTAAAACGCCCTCCGGTCTAACCATAAATTCAGTTATACCATGTCATCAAGCCTAGAACCATAAGGCGCCATTAATGTAACAGTAAATGTTTAATTCTTTAAACCATAAAACTTGATAGTTGTGACAAAAAAACATCGCAGTACAGTAAAATTTTGTCATCTAGATTTATCAAGAGGTTTGAACTTGTGTTTATATCATCGTTTACATTACAGTAAGATTTGGATCCATGGTAAACAATAAATTTACAGACAATGAAGTATGTTCATCTACACTGATTAAAAAACACTGAAAATCATCACTTGGCCCTTGTATGCATGCTCGCCGCACTCTTCCCACTTCACGTTGTGCCATGGCAGATTTTGTCGCCGCTAAAGCCTTCCATGATGTGTATCATGGCTGTCATTCCCACGGAAAAGTTGCACCAGCTTGTGTTTCGGCAGCATGTGTCCTACATCCTCATCTTTCCCATCCCATGCGCCTCCATTCACCATCAGCCACCAATGATAATGATAACCATGCTACGTCCAAAACTTTGCATCAGCAAAAATAGATACTTAAAGTTTTGCGTCAGGTAATTTCACAGAAATAATGAGTCTGCATCTAAAAAATAACCTAATATAACATCCCGAGAGTGAGACTAGGTGGAACGGAGCATAGTAAAAATTTGGTTGAGTAGAATATATATATTTCTTAATTACGTCTACTAATTCAATAGATAATAAAGGTAGTAAAATACAACATTTGAATCAAAGTAGTAATTATTCCATTAATCATACCAAGCGGATTTGGTCAAAAAATCATACCGAATGGTGCATATTTGAATCCATGCAAAGAATATTTTGATGAGAAGGATCAAGACACTACACAAAAATTTGACAAAAAATGCAATCGCCAAAGGAGCTGGATCCATAGGTTCCTTCATGCGAACTGGGCAAAAGTTAGCAAAGATCAATACAGAACCTGGGAAAAGAGCAACTTCAGCGGGCACCACCGCTTGGGCTATCAGGGAGGGGCATCGCCACACAGGAGGCCTGGATTGGAGCCACTGCTAGTGCTGAGATTGGAGCCGCTGCAGCAGCAGCTGGGAGGGGCTCCGTGCCTGGCGCCGGAGAGGGGCTCCATTGGCCGCCTGGGCGCCAGGATGGGGGCACTACAGTGAAGATGACAAGCATCGTAGGGAGGGGGACTGCTGTTTGGCTGTCGGTGGGAAGGGATCCCGTCGTTGGGAGGGGCGCCTTCACCTGTGTTTGCCGAGAAGAAGCACCCCAGCATGGGACGCAAGAGGGGATCCGACGCCGTCACGGGGAAGGGGGCCGCGCTGACGCCTGTGGCGCCGAGAGGGAACCGCCGCTAAGGACGATGGAGACGCCATCGCCTAGGAGTTGTACAGCTGCCGGCCACCGGGATGGAATCGTAGGGAGCTGATCTGGATCAGGAGCCACCATGGGGAGTGCTTCTACCGTACATCGTGGGAGGCCACGGCAACAGGAGGATGCCGCCGGCAGGGAGGGCCATCATCGGCCAGGAGCCCCAGCGGCCACCCCGATCTGGATCTGAAAATGATTGAGAGAGAAAATGAATACACGAGTTTGAGGCCGTCTTATATACAGATTCAGTGAATTTACAGTCGTAATGCTCTGTTACAGTTTGACGTCGCTTCGATTGTGGATGGATTGGCTTGCAGACGATGATTTTACGATTGCTGAGATAACTTTTACGGATGTGGATTTCAGTTGGCTCGCAGATGATGATTTTAGGATTGCGGAGAGAACTTTTACGGCTGCAGGTTTCAGCTGGCTCACCGGAAGAGGGCGGCGCTCCACCGCCGCATTAAATAATATTTAACGCGCAGTGAATAGAATAGCGTTAATATATATATATATATATATATATATATATATATATATATATATATATATATGGAGTCTTGGCCTCTCAGTAATCAGAAGAAACCTTGATCGCATTTCGGGTCTGACCGCACCACGCCAGATCCACGTAGCCCCAATCCTGGTCCAGTCAGATCACGTCGCCCCCGTCCCCTACCCACCCACGAGACGATTCTGCTGCCGTACCCCAACCCTAGCTCGTGCCCGCTGCCGGTGTGACCCGGCTGCCGCACCCAACCCTACCTGTGGTCACTCGCTGCCGACGCGACGGATGCTGCCACCGCCGGACCCAAACCCCCTGCATCGGTGATCCATTCTCTCGCCCGCAGTCGCCCAACAATCTCCACCTCCCATCCGCTCCATCCTCGTGCGGCTACTGTGCCCAATCCCCATCCTCGCCCGGTGGCATCGACCTCCCTGGACTCTCCATGTCCTATCACGCAAATGCGCTTCTTCCTCCTGCGGATTTGTTCTCTCCTGCTCTGATATCTGCCTTTTTTTTCCTTGGCTTCCTTGCAGGTGCTGTGCAGCCGCGGGCTCCGCCCTCCACACTGTAGCGTCGTTTCCTGATGATTCGTTCTGCAGGCCTTCATGTGGCTACCGTCATCCTCCGGCTCCATCACTCATCCTCTGGCTCCATCACGTTCTCCTTGCTGCAGTCCGTGGGGATCTTATGGTCACTCACGCAGATAAGAAAGTACGCCACTAAATCCTTCCAGTTCTAGATCCTGAACTCGCACACCCTCAGCAATGGATTTTAATTCGAGTATACTGTTTATTATCCCATTCTCCCCGCTGCTCCTATCAATTGAGGACTCTAGAGGTTTTCTTCGTATAGTAGTAGACATCCTACTCAAGTTTTCCGGACGCGAGGCACCCACACCTACAACGTCATCACTTTGCTTCTCTACTGCTGACTGAATCCTAGGTATGATGCCTGTGCAGCTAACATGTTCACAATCATTCATCTAAGCCATTTTTTGTGCCTACCATTGCTCTATTTATGCCTACTTTGCCATGTATTAACGTTGTACATGCTAGATACTTTATCAGCCATATAGAACACGTGATCGTATATGTGCTCACAATTTACTTTACTTATCATACCATCGCATTATTTACGCCCATCGTTTCACCATTTATGCACTTATTGCAATATTTACGGCTCCATATGTCACTAATTATGCCCAGCAGGTCAATATTTATGCTTTTAATTTGTTTGCAGTCTGGCCACCATTTGTACATGCATATGCTCACACAATGATGTTATCCTAATATGCGACCCCACGGCGGACATCAGTTTCCACCCGCCGCACCCACTTCCCTTTTGTCGTCTCCGCCACCACCCTAACCCTAAATCTGGCGTCGTCCGGTGCCATCGCGCCGCACAGCGATCCCGCCGCCGCGCCCAGCCCTCCGTCCATTGCCGGCCACCAACCACCACCCACCACATCCGCCATTTCGTCGCCTTGTCCTCGCAGTCCTGAACCCAATCCACATCCTCACCCGCCAGCCGGCCGTATGCCTACTCTCTGTTGTCAATCTCAGTTGTTCTTATCTTGATTCGTATCAATTTCAAATTTTTATTCAATTTCATGCAGTTCCACTGGGCGACGACGATGCAATCCTCCCTGGCGCTATGGCCTAAGGTCGACAGCGGTGACTCAGGTTTGGATCCCTACTCCTCGACGCCCTCTTGCTTCCCCATCAAATCTCGGTGATTCGAATCCTTGGCAGCTAATGGTGACGGCCGCTCCCCTTATAGGTGGCAGAGCTGATATGGAGACTGCCCCATCGCTAACGATGACTGATTCAGCAGCAGCGGCAAAGGTTGGCCTCATCAAGCTCTGTCCCTATGCTTTGATCTGGTGGTTCATGTGTACGGTTCAACATTCGATGAGATAAGGTGATTTGAGACAGCATTGGCCGACATTCTTGTGAGGCGTTGCAATGAGGGCATCGGTCCCGGTTACTCGCCAGCCTAGTGCTTGCTAAGGAGTCGGGATGAGGCTGGTTGTGACTGGTGGTGGGAGGTGGACGTAGGTAGCCCACAAGGTGTTTGAGGTTTTGCCTCACTCTTTTTTTTGGAGTTCTTGTGCTTCAGTCATCGGATCCACTAGTTCGATGCTGGTGCCATTCTCATATTTTAATATGAGCCACCATTCAGCATCCTCCAATTTGTCTTGTGTGCATCTCGATGGGTATCTTATGGAGAGCAGGTTTTTATTTCGATCCAATCCTTTTTGATGCAGGCAACATCCATGGGAGAGGTGGATTTGTCTTGAAGCCGCTGGTTCTATTCTGCAGTTCAGGTGTATCAGGTGGCCTTGATGTCAATAGGAGCAGGAGATCTTGATGTGTAAGCCGCATTACATTATTACCTTTTCGTGAATTAATTTATGATTCGTCATGGTCATATGCCAATATTACCCTTGATTTGTTTGTATTCATGACTAACATTGCACTGTTTATGCTATTTTGATTTATAACAATCCGTCTACAATTACTAGATGTATATGCTTATCCAGACGTGTATTTATGACTAACATTGCATTGTTTATGCTATTTTGATTTATATATGCAATCCGTCTACAATTACTAGATGTATATGCTTCTCCAGACGTGTATTTATGATTAACATTACACTGTTTATGCTATTTTGATTTATATATGCAATCCAACTATAATTACTAGATGTATATGCTTCTCTAGACGTGTATTTATGACTAACATTGCACTGTTTATGCTATTTTGATATATATATATGCAATCCATCTACAATTATCAGATGTATATGCTTCTCCAAACGTGTATTTATGACTAACATTGCACAATTTATGCTCTTTTGATTTATATGCAATCAATCCACAATGTATGTATGTTCATGGTTGTTTGACTAGATGCCATTTGACAAAATGATTCATAGATAGTATTTTTTTTATGATCATGATAAAAGAAACTTTCTGATGGAAGAAATTTAAACTATTAGATTGGAATTTCATATGAGAAAAATATAAATATTTGTCTGATGGCCAATGTTAGTCTCTATGCCTACATGATTGGCGAGTGTGTTTTTTACTACCAATGTTGTGGCTAGGACAGGATGCAATATAGGCAAGCAAGAGTTTTTACGCTTTTTATTTTCTGTGTATCATGCACATTGGTTTTTATGCAGTTGGCATTGGATTGTTGAGTTTTCCTATAATATTTACCCCCTTTTGATGACCTTAGGCTGGATAATTCCTTACATTAGAGTACAGATTCTTGGCATGTAGGGGAAAATTCTCTAACAGCTGGGCTTTTTATACAAACATTTTGATATCGCGTTTGTGCTGCAAGGCTAATCTCTATGGTTCCTGCAGGACAACACAAAAGACTTTTGCGCTGATCTACTGTACTGCCTTACTTTTCACCGCAACAAGAAGAATTCGCCGCTTCCTCATGAACTACAAAGGTCTTGACAAGGGTAGTTTAGTGACTAGAAATGTATGCATGGTACCGTGGCAAATGAGCCTGTGGTGCTTCTTCAGGAACTACAAAGGTCTTGACAAGACTCGTTTGGTGACGAGAGATTATATGCATAGTACCGTGGCAAATGAGTCTATGGTGTTGAATAAGAATCTTATGTTTTGATAGGAAAAAACTACAAACCAGAGTGTAAAGCATCTATATCATATGTTAAGCTATTGTATTTTTACCTATATGTGACAGGTTTATTTGGGTTTATGCCACAACACATGTCCCTTTATGCTGATTTCTATATGTATCTACGTTCTAATAGATGACAAATTTGGGATCCAATCAATTGCTCTTTCATTGAATGTGGTTTTTATGATCTCGCCTATCAGTATTGGAAACAAGAACATTGAATATTGAATATGAGGTTTTTAGGATCTTCGTTCATATCTTTTATGCTATTTTGTATATGTAGATACGATCAATAGTTGGGAGATAAAAATGGGCTTTTTATGATCTCCGTTCATGTGTTTTATGCCGATTTATATGTGTAGATACGATCAATAGCCAGGGAGTTAAAAACGGGCTACAGACGTTACCGCTTTGAGCATAGGACAACAAAGCAATATTGTTTTATGATTCTTCATTAGGATTTTAATCTCGAGACATATCTTTTATGCTTATTTTTATGTGTATTTATGCACAATTACAACGTACGACACGTCTTTATGCAAAAAAAAAAACCAGCATTCCATTAATGATCATCATTTGTTAATCACAGATTGGAGTAAAAAATTATAGACAAAATGATTTTTGTTTTACACGTATGGAGTGTTTGAAAGCGACACATGTTTCTTAATGTACATGCATGCATGCGAGTTGGCCATGTTGCCCATGAGGAGAGAGAAACGAGAAAGACGGAATCTGCATGCATGCCTTCCCGCGCGTGGTGACTGCCTGATCCAGTCCAGCAGCGCGCCAGGCTAGGGGCTCGGGCTTCCTCTAACTATTAGCTCATCCCTATATATATGTCTTTGATATGCTAACTTATTTGAATTGTATCTTAAAATAGTCATACAGAATGGGTGTAGAAAGGTTCAATCTGCCGCGTCATCCCAGATGGAAAGGTAAGATGGTTCAGAGAACACATTTCAAACTAAGAGAACACGTACACACATTTTTCATATAAATATGAGTATTGATATAGCTGGATCATAACTTGAAGTTGTTATGTACACGTAGTGTCACAAGCAACCGCCAGGAAGCGCATTATGTGGATACTATGTTTTTGAGTTCCTTCGTGTCAACGGGAGGTATAGAACGAACCCTCAAGGCGTAAGTGATGAGTCAACGCATTGGTTCAATTCATTGTTGTATATATATTGACATGTGTATCTAATAATAATTTACAAATGTGTTTTCAATGCAGCTACCCCCAATCCCTAAGACTCAGAACAAGCTCAAGGAGTCGAATCTTCTAAATATGGTTGCGGACCTTTGTCGTTTCACGATGCATGAGGTAGTGAACCGGTTAGGCAGTTTCTTCGACCCAGATTCAGAGATGGCAACGGATGCAAAATTTCGGAAACTTATCGAATGGGAACATCATTCCTTTTAGCTTCATCCAGAACAATATTTTGTGCCATGTGCAAGGGTCCAAAATAATCTTTTGTGCCATGTCGTATATATTACTATATATAATTATGTATGTATATATGTGCACGCTACACATTAATCGTATGTGATGATAATATATATGTGTTAATTACTCATGTTGCCTAGCTAGGTAATGGTGACTATTAACGTTAGATGCTTTGACGTTTAAAATGGCGCGAACCACACATCTAGATATGGCGGGAAGCAGGAGCATATTTTAAATTGACCCTGTATATGGCCGGAAGCAGGAGCATTTTTCAAAAATAATTTAGGGGCGGACCACAATATGAACCGCCCCTGCTAGTATCATAGCAGGAGCGGCGCGTATTGTGAACCGCCCCTACTAACTACTTTAGTAGAAGCGGCCCATAATACGGACCGCTCCTGATATGATACTAGCAGGGGCGGTTCATATTATGAGCCACTTCTGCTATGTTTTAGCAGGAGCGGTTACTGGGGAATAGCAGTAACACCTCCGTAGCTGTACTTTCCTCTAACCCATGCAGACCCTTCGTGAATATGTTGATCGAGAAGGCCAGATCTTTGTTTTCTTTCTGCCTTTCACTGCTTCCGCCCCCTTTTCACATTCCTCTTCTACTACTCGAATCAGAGCATTATTTGAGTTGCAGTACGCTAACAATCCATGGAATTTGTTATTTGCTACCTTAAATTTTTGCAGGTATTCCACAGATGAGCATGCCTAATCATGATCTACTGATAAATGATCTACAATTATATGTTATCTGATTATTTGCATGCGGCGCCATCAAGTGCATGTGTGCAATGCAGTCCCATCTATTTCATCCTATTGGACCCTTGATACCGTAAACAATTGGTCTCATAATTAAATATCAAAACCCTCACTCTTTGTATCATTCATCCAATATTTTTCCCCAAAAATGGTATATTCAAATTCCCGTAGCAACTCGTGGAGAATGCATCTAGTAATAAAAAATCAATACATTATCAGATAGGGAAGTTTTAAGTTTGAGGGACCAAGGAAAGAATTTTTCTCAAAATACAAAATTTGTTCAGAATTTCATTTCCTACAAATAGGATTTTTATCAAATAAAAATAACAAAATTGTTAAGTAGCTTGGTATGGGGGATAGGGCAAGATCGAAGTTTCCTGATGGATTGCCAACCACTTAACAAGAAGTCCCATGACAAAGAATCCTATTTGTCTATCTCCCAATCCAAGGAAGGTACTTGACGTGAGTCGGTTTTTGGTCAATGATACTTTGCGATTAATAGATGTAGTGATTTATTGTCTTGGGGTGAGGGACCGATCAACCATCTTTCGCATATGAAACACGAGAGTGGTTCTAATATCTTCCTCTAGTAAAACACCAAGTGAACCGGCCGCCCAGTTATTTGAAGCTGGGACTTGAAGAACGTGTTCCACGTACAAAAAGGACACCAGTATAGTTTGCAGAGAAAAGGGTGTATTTAAACGCAATAATTCCAAATATTTTAATCTGGCATCAAGATCAATCAACTAGGACCTCAACCATTGTAATCATCCTATAAATCATTTCTACACACAATGAATAAAAGATTATCACGAAACACTGTATGCATTAGGTACTAGGTTTTTTTGTTAGGTGCATACTCTTTGGTTGGAGCTGTATGCTATTTTATAATCTTAATAGAGTAAAATCCATCTCCGGTCTCTAAACTTGTCTCGGTGTGTCAACCCGGTCCCTAAAGTTTCAAAGTGACCATCCCGGTTCCTAAACTTGTCTTGTGTGTCAATCCGGTCCCTAAAGTTTCAAAGTGACCATTCCGGTCCCTAAACTTGCCTTGGTGTATCAATCCGGTCCATAAACTTATTTTGGTGTGTCAATCAGGTCCCTAAAGTCGCAAAGTGACCATCTTGTTAGCTAACGTGGCACATGGACTCCACCTCCCCTTTGAGACTTTAGGGACCGAATTGACACACCAAGACAAGTTTAAGGACCGGGATGGTCACTTTGGGACCGGATTGACACACCAAGATAAATTTAGGGACCGGATTGACACACCACGACAAATTTAGGGACCAGAATGGTCACTTTGAAACTTTAGGGACCGGATTGACACACCAAGACAAGTTTAGGGACCGGAGATGGATTTTACTCTTTTATATTATTATTATGTCGCTTCTATGTAAATACATTACTGATCTTCTTGTTTCCATATGGCTTGGGCATCCAAGAGGTTTGATTCCAAGTAGTTTGCTAGCAGCATTACATAGTAGCAAGAAGACAGCTTCGCATGTTATCATCCAAGATGTATACTATTGTTATTATTAACAAATGGGTACAAATAAACGTAGTTTGTGTCCAGTCAACTTATTTTAGTTTTGACTATGATTGTCTCAATTAACATTTTAAAAATGGTATGGCTAGATTTGTCTCTAATTTTAGTTTTAAAATATTACACACTTGATATGTTTTGAATATATATACTCCGATTAATTCATGGTCAAAGTAGTGTCTTGGTGACCGTGTCGATGTCTAAAATTTTCATTATCTTGAAACTGGAGGGAGTATATTGTTAATGGTAACATCACTAGCTAAATGGTGCTTTATTGGATGATCAGAGATGTAACACATAATTATGGTAGAAGATATTAACATGCTTCCAACAAACAGGACAGGTCTGGTTTCTTCGATGTATACCTGATTATACGCAGCGGTTAAAAATTTAGTTTGTACAATACGATGAGTATGGCACGAGCACGTATCTTGGGAGTTGGGATACATGCATGGTTCGTGATCCCACAATTAGTTTTTTTCTGGGTTTGGCAGAAATCCACCAAGAACCAATACATGCTTGCGGCAAGCCCGCTTGTATCCCTATACACATGCCGTATCAAGATCGACTTAGATGTATCTCCAAAAAAAATTCTAAATGATTATAGGAAGCAATTCTAATGAGAGGTTAATATGTTGGTAATAAAGCTAACTTTGAATTCTTTGACCACAACTCACTAAACAATTCCCACATATAGGTCACTCAAGAAAATGTGACAGGTTGTTGTGACACATTGCTAAAGACCAATAAGATATTGGTCTTACCACGACCAGTCACTTATGTGGCCCTATGGTCTATTAGATATGTGTCAAATATTGGATACAATTCGATTTGACGTGTATTAGGAGATAGGTAGAGTCTAAGAGTAGCTCTCTACCTAGAGGCCATAAATATAAAGAGAACCCTTGTGTAACTGTAAGACGATTAGATGACTTGGTGTAGGCGTGCAGCATGCCATTGTTTAAGGGTTGAGTATCCATAGTAATGTCCCAGGGATGTAGGCTTTTGTTGAACCTCATTAGAAAAATACTGTGCCTTGGTGTCGTCTATGATCATGCACGTTCGTGTAGGATCCAAAAGCGCTTTTGTATGCTTGTTTTTGAACTACTGGTAGAAGAGATATAGTTGGATCAGATCATGAGATTTGTCCGAGGGATCATTTGGAAGCACAAGCATCATGCATTCATGCTTGATGGGTGCTAGGAAAAATACTTGATCTGTATCAGAAGGAAAATGGTAGCCATCTACGATTCGACTAGTGGATTCAAACACTTCAGGCGGGAGGCTTGGGCTATAGTTTGTGAGGATTGATTAAATGAGGTGGCAGTGAGATCATGTAGGTGACGACCTCGATGCTCGGGATTAGATCGACCTACAAGATGTGGAAAGGCCTAATAGATTGTAGAAGCTAGAGTATAGTGATGCAACGAGATGTTACACATGAGCAAGCGTCATGACATGGCGGGTAACTATTGTGCCATAGATGGTTCATGGAGGTGTGGCATGGTTCTTGTTCAAGGCATGAATGAAGTTTGGCTGAGATTGTTTTGGTACTCATGTCAAATTGTTGCTAGAAACAAATTGAGTGCACAATGTGGGTGCACATAGCAAATTGTGGGCGTGCATTATTTTGGGGCAGGTAGAAGGAAAGTAACATGCGGGGTGTCATGACCGAAGGCATCCACATTCGTCACACATTGTATTCATACTTCAAAATCACTTTTCATCCAAGTCATCAAGATCTTGCCTCAACAAATATTTATTTCTCACCCCATGTTACTCTATATCATATACTTTAGACCACATTTTTATTTTTTATTTCTTTCCTAGCCATTGCCTCGTCCAACCATACCTAAACTTTTCTAGCTTGATCTTCTATTTGAAGAGTCGAATACTTTTGAACATCTCTGTTAGGTCATTGTTGTGGTCATCTTAGTCTTTTGTATTTATTACCACATCATCAACATATGCTTCTATGTTTTGAATTGCCCTTTGATAGGTTGTTCCAGAATTTTAAAGCTAGAGGACATTGTGGTATAAAAAAAGGCTCCAAATGCGGTGATGAATGATGTTTTCTCTTGATCTTCTTTAGCCAACACAATCTAATGATATCTCAAGTAATAATTGAGGAGTCATATGACTAAGCATTCTACTGTTCAGTCAACCACTTGTTCTATTCTTGGTAAACCAAAAGGATATTTAGGCAATGCTTGTTGTGGTCTCCATTCTCTTCTGTTTTTTCTTTCTAACTAATTTTGGATTGGCTAGCCATTCTAGATGTGGTACTACTCTGATAAACCCAAAGGCTAGGAGCCAAATGACTTCTAGTTTGATGGCTTCTCTTTTGTCAGGTGTAAATCTTCTTAGCTTTTTCTTGATTGACTCTGCTATGGGATAGACTTTGAGTTTGTGCTTGTCCAATTCTCTAGGGACTATAGGCATGTCTAAAGGTTTCCATGAAAAAATTCCTAATTCTCCATCAATAACTAGATGAGTGTGAGTTCCTATTTGTTCGAGAGACATGACCCCCATAATCACTGTTTTGGAGAGATCAAGAAGTTCGAGACTTATCTTCTTTGTCTATTCCATAGGTCAAACGCTTGCTGACACTACTTCCCTTTGAGGTATTCTTTTCCATACATATGTTAGCTCTTTGGATGACTAAAAGACTTTTTCTAGACAGGCTGATTGTTCTATGGCAGCTGCTGCTCATACTAGCTCCTGATTTCAAATATGTGATATCTTTAACTCTCCTCTTATAGAGATAACTCCTTTAGGACCCAACAACCTTAATAATAGCTAAACTGAGAGGACTTCTCCTAGTGTGTAGATTATAGTGGTGGCTAATGGCAAGCTGGGGCTAGAGCTCCCGACGGCGGTTGTAGGACCAAAGACTGCGACTAGAGGAGGGTGAATAGGAGCACTTGAAAAAACTCAAACTCAAAACCCCCAAAACAGGGCGCTCATTGAAAACAGGCTAGAAACCCTCCACTGAACAGATACATGTCTAGCGAGAACTAGGTGTCATCCACTGAACGAATACACACCAAGTGAGCGGAAGCACTTAACTCAACGATCACAAAGACGGCAAGCCAAGAACAAGCTACAACACTTACAAAAGTGGCCCTACCAAATTGTCCAGTACACCCTGTGCCGGAATGTCCAGTAGGAAAGTCCGGTCACAAAGGACTATCTGGTAGGAAATTCCGGTAGCATAGGACTGTTCGGTAGAAATTTCGGTGGATGCCGAGACAAAGTCCAATGTCGGACTGTCCGGTGCACTTCACCGGACTGTCCGGTGGAACACCTGATAGTCCGATGGTTGTCTCGAATAGTCCAATGGAACTTGGAACTTGAGTTCCCAAACCCAATACTTGACCAAACCTTTTCCAATCTTAACGAGATTTGACACAGGCTATATTAACACCATTCCAAAGCTATTCCCAAAAGATCTACTGAAAAAGATCACGGGATTAGCGGGATTTTTAGATCCCATGAAGAGGTGAAAACTTGGGCAAGAAAGGGAAAAACTTAAGAATGACTTGCTCATGTCAATGCCGTGCGATTGAGATGTTCTAAGACATAATCTCTATGTCCTTTTAAGTCCAAAAGAGCAGGATTAACTCATGGGTAAACACATATCACCAAAGGCCTTTTAGTTTCATCCAAAATCCTAACTAGAAGAGAGAAGGGAAGGGGGCTGCACACATGCACTCGAATTTTGGACGAATCTTGTTTCAATTGAAGTATCAGTTCATAGAAGGTTCCTATAGCCTACCTCCCATCATCCTCCCTCTTGATGCAAAGGATTAGCACTAAGCTCTCCATAACTAAGCTCTAATCCCCTATTTTCTCTCTAAGCTCTTGGCTACTAGGAAATGCTAAGCCTAGGGTTTGTAACCAGCCAAGTGACCTATCTAAGACAGCCCACTAGTCTATTTATTCTCCAGGCCTAACGACGCCAATTAACACTAAGACCCTTATGCTACAAATGCTCAGAGGGGCTGAAATGGAAAAGATACATTTGGACGACTACGATGACGTTTTGATCTTCTTCTTCTCCACGCCTTGCTTGGATGTGCGCCATGTAGCCAGTAGTCCAATCCCGCTCATGGTTTTGAAGTAAAAAACTAGGAAACATTATTTTTCCATCTTCCTAGGCCAAGCATGGCCCAATCTTCTATCTTGACGAGTTTAGGCCCACTCGCCAAGCCTTGAATAGCTTGGGTGGCAGTTTTGAGGCAAAGTCGCCAAAGCTCTCTAGCATGTCTTTGCACCATGCACTCTGGTTGGAGCACCACAGATGCACCCAGCTTCTCCAGTCCATCGGAGCCACGTCTCTGTCCAACGGTGGACTTACACCACCATTGCAACTCCACCCCTTCGTGTACCGAGCTCCTGTGACTGACCGACGCTGAACCTTGCCTCCGGTCCATTGGAGGACTTTTTCCTTTGTCCATCGAGGTCTTCATCTTCTACAACCAGTCCATCGGAGGGCCTCCTGTTTATCGGAGGACTTGCACACATTGAAAATCACTCATCACACCAGGAGAGCAGTGAGGCCGGTCCATTGGCTCTCAATCTCCCCCTTGATGAGTGCATTGTCAACACCCTTAACCTATAACTTGAAATAGAGCAAAGACTAGAAGAAAAGCATAAAACCAAAAAAGAAAGAGAAATGAAGAAATTGTTCAAAATGCGTAGAGGCAAACACAAGCAAAGAAAGGGCAAGTTGAACCAACAAAAGAAAGCCAAAGATCAACCCCTTAAGACAAGGGAAACCCCATCAATGTTTGGCTGGTGTTGCAGTGAGAAATCAGCAGGCAAGAGCCCCGCGGCGGAACACACGAGGAGCCGAGGATCTTGCTGCTGCTGCACTCATCTCCCTATTTGCAGCTCTGATCGGCTCTGGACAGAGCCGATCACCTATGGTGCGGTCGTGCCACCTAGCTTGACCTTACAGCCAAGAATGTTGGGTGGATGCGATGGTTGGCTTTGATTCTGCCTACAAAGTATACATAACTGATGCAAACGTTAAATTCTTGCCTAATTGCTTGGATCGTCATCACGAAAGCTCGTGAATTCCCATCGGCAACTGAGTCGATATTTGATGGTTCGTGAGATGTGTCGATTCGTAGCAATAAACTGCATCGAAAGCAAAGTCTATACAAAAATATAAAACCTATCTAAAACATGATATAAAAGATCTTCCCATCCAGGTCGGCTTCTAACTAGGATCTCCAAAGAAATCCAACTAGATAGACAGATACATCTTAATACATGTGAAGATAGGGTGCCCAAAATACATTAATCTATTGGCATGTCGCATGCACGTGTTGTAGCGCACGTCGTGAATTGTAACAAATGATTAGGTAAGTTATAACGACCTGCACGAGAGCCGATCTATCACATGAAGCACCAACATATAGAACAGATCGACAAACATGCAAGATAAAAGATGGACCGCGCACCAAGCGAGGCTTAACGCGAGATTCATTGGGATAACTAGTAAGTCTTTCCATCAAAAATGCTTCAATACAAGATTCACCATATGGCTCACACCCTAATGCCCTAATGAATCTATAATGACGATTACCTTGAAAACCCTAATTGCTCAGTGGTGGCCATGCACCGAGAAAATATGGAGACGTATGTCGTCAACTTTATTACGTAGGTATGGGTACATATTTACAGCTTGTAGACTTGGAGGTCAAGTCTGACTCTTTATAAAGCTAAAACCCTATTTTAGGTAGCCTAGTCCCAACTCGACTCGAACTGAACAACATACACGGCACATCGGCCTTACAATCGTCTCTTCATTGGATGACTAATCACAGCTCACCAGCTGATCTGGTCTCCTATGGATCAGCTGACTCAGCCCGTTTAGCCAATCCAACCCATATATCAATCGACTAAATTTTGGCGATAACACATGCCCCCTGGTTTTGGTAATAATAATTATTCCAGAACCAAGAAAAAAGACTACACGCATAACTCATGGCGGATTCATGTTTGGATTCATTGCATCACCCATGCCTCCTTTGCTTGCAAGAACCAGCCCCTTTTCTTGTAGTTATACTACTGAATGCATCACCTTTTAGAAAAGGATGGAGTCACGGGTTCTGGCCCTACTTTCAGCGTGCACAAGACAAAGCTGTCCTTGTCAGATAGCTTCATGTCAATTCGTGCAATGACTTCATCGAAAGAAGCACTGGACGTAGCTCTCTTTAACTCCCATTCATGCGTGTAGATTCCCTATGCTTGATCCATACTCATGGCTGGTTTCTTTTGCAGTTTCATCCTATATTCCTGAACTCGGTCGCATACCCCAAGCTGGGTGTATAAATAGCACACATTGGCCAATGTATTTCTCATGGATCCACCAAGTCCTCAATCCACTACTACTTATGTCGATTCTTCCCAAGAGTACCAGCCCCAAAATGTTGAGAGTAAACAATGGCCGGAGTACCCTTAGATTGAAGACAAAGATTGGCCAGCAAAGGTTCGAACTTACATGGTGATTACTGGAGAAATCCTGGAGACCCGTCGGCAGGCGCGATCTTGAGTTAGCATCTTCCGAGTTGAAGGTTACACTAACATTCCTCAGGTTTCCTTTCCTCCATACATGTTAGACCATCCTAGCGATAGTGATTATACCAAGGCTGACAAGCAGCATCGCCGATCGGTATTCCTCACGAGTTTGGGTGTAGAACCTCAACCGTGGATGATACCTAAGGTGTCGGCCGTTTGGCCGACTGTGCTTTCGAAGTAGAAATGAATCCTCATGTAGTTTCTTGCAGGGACGGAAAGGGTATCGGAGTATAAATAAATCCTCATGAATTTCACCCTTCCGGGCTAGGGTTATTCTCCACGATATGGTCAAGCGTCTCCATCTGGCCATTTGACCATGCAAGCCTCTAGCTTGCATACATAGTTTCAGCTCCTTGCAAGAAACCCTCAGAATAATTCTGCCTGCTCCGCCGGACATACCCCCTGGTTTTCCCTTCATTGTCGACTCATTGCCATTGAGTTGAGTTGACGGGACGACGGGGTTAAATTTTCTAGGAAGGCGGTGGATACCAGGTGGATTTGCACCTTGAGCTCGCTTCAGTCCAAATGATGTATGAATCACTAAATTTAATAAATACTCATCATTTGGACGTCGTCGAATTTGTTACTTTATGCGAATATGTAAAGTACTCTTCCTAAAGGCGATGGCAACGCATTGTCTTTGGCTTTGAATTTCTTTGATTTCGAAGACTTATATCGGCTCTTGTCTTGTTCGGGTCCTATTGGTTGACATCAGTTGATACTCGTCGATTGTCGAATGCCGATATGCATTTTTCCATAGTCACTTCCTTTAAGATTATCCATAGCTTTCCCCGAATTGTTGTACTTACTTGATTCTTCAAAGCATATGTGAACAATTTTAGGTTGGGGCACATGCTGATAATATTTACAATTCATGCTTAAATGAGATGACTTGTGTTTTCTGTAGCAACCGATCCTTCATGATTGATTCCAAGCTCTTTCTGCTGCCCTTGCCAACCATAGTTGCCATAGAACTTTGCTCTTCGACCCAAGTGTTGAATGGTCTTCCTTTGCCTTCCTAAGTCGACTCCTCTCTATGCTTGATGCTAAAGCTTAGAAGATTGTTGAGCAGCATAGCTTGACGTCTCCTTGTACTATCTTCATGTAAGATTTCCCAATTGGGGCTTGGTCATACCTTGAAGATTTAATGGAGCATTGGCCGATTTATGATGACTAATCTGTGATAATGTTGCACTAGCTTTTCTTAAGTTGATATCCCCCCTTTTTTTCTTTATGGGGTACCTAAAGTCGATGGAAACACATCGGCTTTAAAAGTCTGTTTCATATATTTTTGGGCCGATGGCAACACGTCAGCCTTTGGGAATAGCATACAAGTGCCCCCTTAGCATGTGGGATCTAGGAGTCGATCCACAAGCTTGGTTAGTACTTCTTCAAGTATTTTCCATTCATGTTCCTGTTAAATTTCTCTCCCTCGAGAGTCTCCATATGATACGAGTTGCCTAGTGCCACATCCACTTTATGATAAGGACCATGCCGATTAGGTGACCACTTGCCGTATGCTGGGTCTTTGGTTCCAACTGGCAAGACCAGCTCCAAGACTAAATCACCAACTTAGAATCCCTTCGGCTTAACTTTCTTATTATAGGATCGTGCTACCTTTGTTTTGTTTTCTCGTATTTTTTCAAGAGCCCAAAGATGAAGTTCTGTCAGATCCTCAGTGTTAATACTCATGAGGGACGCATATTTCTCAGCTGTCAAATTATTTTGGAACTTGACGCTCCTTGAGCCGATGTTGATTTCCCATGGCATTACTGCTTCTTGACCGTAGACGAACTGGTACGGTGTGCACTTAGTAGCTCCGTGGCATGACATGCATAAGCCCACAGCTCTTCTATCAATCGATCGGTATTCCTCAATCTTAATCTTGATCAGCTTGATTAGACTCTTATTAGATGTCTTGGCCTACCCGTTGGCCTAAGCATAGTAAGGTGATGACTGAATCAAGGTAATGCCCATCTCTCTGGCAAAATTTTTGAATTCTTCTGCTATAAAAATGGACCCCTGATCCATCATGATCATCTGTGGTATGCCAAACCTATGTATGATGTGTTCTTTGACAAAGTTAATCACATCTTTGGACGTGACATTATTTAATGGTATGGCTTCTACCCACTTGGTAAAGTAGTCAGTGGCTACCAAAATCCACTTGTGCCCCTTCCTAGTATGCGGGTAAATTTGGCCGATCATGTCCATTCTCCAACCTCTTAATGGCCATGGCTTAATAATGGGGTGCAGCATGTCAGCCAGTACCATTTGCACAGCCCCAAACTTCTGGCAGTCCTGACAACCTCTGTAGTATTTGAAGTAGTCCTCTAACATGGTCGACCAGTAAAAGTCAGACCTCCTAATTAACCATTTCATTTTGTGAGCCGATTGGTGAGTGATGTAAGTACCTTCATGTACGTCATGCATAATCTTCAAAGCTTCATCTAGGCCAAGACACTTCAGCAACAGACCATCAATAGTATGGAAATACAGATCATCACCAATCAACACATGCCTTAGATCTTTGTGTCATATCTTCTTGTCTGCCCCCCCCCGGGCTAGATCCTTCAAGTAATTGAGGAGATTGGCTCTCTAATCTGCAGTGGATAACTGTAAAATCTTGACACAAGTATAACTAGACTGAGGCACATATCCAGAAGCTATATGTGCTAGCTTGTTTGCTTCATCATTTTGCTCTCTAGGAATCTAGGCAAGTGTGATCATCTAGAATTGGGCCATCAATTCCTGACATTTGACGAAGTAATGATACAAAGAGTCATTGTTGCAGTCAAAATCTTCCGTTGACTGACGAATGAACACCTTCAAATCACCAAAAACATGGACCACCTTAGCCCTAGCTTCCAGTAATAGTTCCAACCCTCTATATATAGCTTCATATTCAGTCTGGTTATTGGTATATTTTGCCTGTAGCCGAATCGTGAATACATAAGATACCCCCCGAGGAGAAATGATGCAAAGTCCGACACCACAGCCAGCCTTGCATGCCGATCCATCAAAAAACAAGACCCATGGTCTGACACCTACAAACTGAACTGGTGATGTGATTGTCTCTCTGATGAGGTCGGCCAAAGCTTGTCCATTCACGGCTTTGGCCAGTTGATAGCAAATGTCAAATTCTCAGAGAGCATACATCCACTTCCTGAGCCTCTCTTTGAGAATAGGAGCAGATAACATGTGGTTAAAAACGCCGGCTTTGCACACCACCTGAGTTTCAGCATTGAGGAGATAGTGGCATAGCTTGGTGTAGGTAAAATGTAGACAAAGACAGAGGTGTTCCATCTTAGTGTACCTGGTTTCTAAGTTGAGGAGGCATCGACTGAGATAAAATACGACCTGTTCTTTTCCTTCAAATTCTTGGATCAACACAGAGCCGATGGAAATATCATCGACCAAAAGATAGACGTTGAACGGTTTGTCCAGATGTGGCGGCACCAGCACTAGGGGCATCGTTAAGTATTTCTTGAGATCATCGAACATCCTCTATTGCTCTGGACCCCAAACAAAATCATCATACTTTTTGATCTTGACAAGAGGCATGAACGACTCAACCGCCCAGGCAGATTCGATATGAACCTCCTAATGTAATTCAGCTTGCCAATTAAGCTCTGCAACTCTATCTTGGTCTGGGGAGGTACCACTGTTGCTATGACATCTTTTCTTTTATCACCAATTTTGACGCTACGCTCGTGAATCATAAACCTAAGGAACTGCCTAGCCGTGACTCTGAATGCGCATTTCTTAGGGTTCATCTTCAAGCCGTGGTGCCTTGTACACTCCAAAACTTAACGCAAATCAGCTAAATGCGTAGCAGTGAGAGCTGATTTGATGATCACATCATTGATGTAAATTTTGACCAGCTGGCCGATGAGATCATGGAAGATATAGTTCATGGCCCGTTGGTAAGTGGCTATGACATTCTTAAAACTGAAGCTCATAACAATCCACTCGAATAATCCAATATTACCTAGGCACCTGAAAGCAGTTTTGTAGATATCTTCCTCAGCCATGAAATTTGATTATAGCCGTCATTGCTATCCAGGAAGCTCATCATTTTGTGTCCTGCCTCAGCATCTACAAGAACATCAGCCACCGGCATCAGGTATTCATCTTTTGGAGTTGCTCTATTGAGATCCTTAAAGTCAACACAAACTCATAGCTGACCACTCTTCTTTCCGACAGGCACGATGTTCAAAATCCACATGGCGTATCTACATTGCACGATAAAACTGGCTTCTGTCATCTTCTGTTTTTCGTCTTTGATCTCTGGCAAGATTTTGAGGTTAAATCTCCTAGGTGGTTGAGCATAAGGACAAAAACCAGGTTTGATAGGTAGCCGATGCTGCACGATGGAACGATCTAGGCCAAGTATCTCACAGTATTCCCATGCAAAGCAGTCCGCGAACTCCTTCAAGAGATCTACCAGCTCCATCTTAAATTCTGGCATCAACTTCTTGCTGACATACATTGGTCGCGGCCACTCACCTGGTCCAATGTCGACTGCCTCGAGTTCATCGGCTATCGTGAAGCCAAGACCCAACTCCCCTTCATCTGCAAACTCAACGTTACAAATCATAACAGGACAATACTGCTCAAAACAATCAGCGGCCTGATGAGAACCATTAGCCAGCACTATTTTATTACCAAATAACGATGATGCAAATATTTTTTAGGGCCGATCGCCTAGACCAGCCATACAACTTACATCAATACAGGATTGTCTAAAAATTTAGCTGATCGCTTAGATCAGCCCTGAATTTTAGACTTGTATCTAGACATCGACGTCGGCTGCTGGAACTAGCGTAAGCCCATTTTTTTTACCCTTCAACATAGTCCTAATCCAGCTGCTCCCTCCTAGTAAGGCATTCTGCTCCTTCTGCACCCAGAATGAAGATTCTGCTACAGTAACAACGTTGGAGTCATCAGCTGGAACAACTTCTACCTCATCGACATCCCATTGCATGAGGCACTGGTGCATATTTGAGGGTACACAGCAATTGGCTTTGATCCAGTCTCAGCCATGTAGGGCCGAGTAAGGTCCTTTGGCATCCATGACAAAGAATGATGTATTGATTGTCTTGTGCCCGATTGTTAGTTAGACATTGAAGACGCCCTTGGCTCCCATTGGCTCGCCCTTGAAATTGTTGAAAACAATGTTTATCTTGATGAGTTCATTATCATCTCTGTCAAACTTCTTGAATACTACATAGGACATTAGGTTAACTGCTACACCTGTGTCCACCATCATCCTGGTCACTGGTTTACCATTAATGTAACCTTTGAGGTAAAGCAGTTTTAGGTCACAGTACTTCTTGTTGACCGTCTTCTCGAATATGATGGCCGCTGGTCTGAAACTGAGCTGAGTTAGTGTCACGCCCAGTTCTCAACCAACGGAACCAGGACAACATATATGTGCCAGGAACAAGTCTCACATATATTATGACAATAGTGACATCACAGAACGTGCATGAAAGGGAATTAACATTACATAGCGTATCGTCACATTATTACATCAAGACACAAGTCTTTATAACAGTGTCATAAGCGGAAGCGTAAATGAAAACATAAACGAGCCGCCACAGGGAAGTCGACTGGGAGACTGATATGCCTAGAACTCATCATAACCTTGAGCGTACTCTTCTGTGCCTTCATCAACTGAACAGCAGTTGGGTCCACCCAACAAAAGAAAGAAAACAACAAGTATGAGTACACAACCGTACTCAACAAGCATAACATGAACCATGAGGCTCTAAGGTTGGCTGACACGTATGCATGAGCTTTTAGTTGATCAAGTTTTTATTAAGCAACTAATTACTACGAGTGAGTTTATAAGCCATTAAGCCCAAGATATTGCATAAAGAATTAATCAACATTATTAGAAACATAACCAACTCCCAAACCAAACCGGGAACCCACTAATCAGCATAAAGGATTTGGGCCGCTCATAACCGTGAGCACGACTGACATGTCAGTTTTACACTCTCGAGAGGTTGCACATCTTTACCCACAAGTCGTGAGCTACGCTAGAAGTTCATCACATTTCCTTAGATGAGATGACTAGCAAGCCACACTACGAAGCCTTTACAAAGATCACGTTGGTAAGGTGTAACTGCTGAGGTTTCAAGCTCCGCGGAGATGGGGCCCTACTCTAAGGGGTGAAGCACACAGCACACACATCCCAAAGCAGATCCGAGGCCCATCCCGGCTCACTTTCCCTCTTGCCCCGCAGGTAAGTTACTCCCAAACCAAGACAATCTAATTAATCAGCTAAGACCGTCCCATTCCAGTCTCATGGTAGCGCTGTTGTCCTAGGTTGTCGCTTTGCGAACCGGTCCTTATGGAGAGTGGCTATGAGCAAAACCACTAAGCGCATTGCTCATGCCCCTAAACCATGTTGCTAAAAAGCCAAATTTTAATGAGCCATGAACCACTCAAGCACCTCAGCACAGAGGATCACGCTCACAAAATATTGCATAGATCCATTAACAAGATTATTAACAAAAGAACATGTGTTTGCGCAGCAACTAGCAAGACTTATCCAACATGCATTCCCATAGGTAAAACATAGAGTAAAGAGGCTAATGTATAGTCCTTATAGGCATACAGGTTAGACACATGCATGTGAAGTGATTAAAGAGTTATTAGGTTATCCATGTTATACTTGCCTTCCTCAAAATGCTCTTGTGGCTACTATCCAAAACTTGCAACCTTCTGTTCTTCTTCACCCATGAACGGTTCACCGTCTAAACACGTTCACGGCAACATACAAGCATTCCCATACACGCATATATGCAAACAAATAACAAAGGATAAGCAACAGTACACCACATCATAAAAACAGAAGATAAAACTGTTATAAAAACATTCTACGCATTTCTACGGACACGTGAGCGCAGGAATCACCCAAATCGGAGCTAAAATGTGAAAGTTATGCATAAAACAGGCTCCTGAGGGCAAAACTGTGATAAATAAACTAAACCAGGGGCTAACTTTGCAAAACCGAGGGCCTAAACATAATTAAACATAGCCGCCGAGGGTTGTAGAGCAAAACCACCATAGGTTGGACTACGGGTTCAAACTCCGGAAAGCTCAGGGGTCAAAACATTAAAAACAGGGCCTAAATCTAATTATTTTTCAACAAGGATGGACCGCGGGTTGATTACAGGAAATTGCAGGGTCTCAAGCGCTAAACTCCCCGGTGACCGGGTCTGCACTGACGCGTGCGGTGAGGTGGCGGCCACGTCACTGCTGACAGGCGGACCCGACGCTGACTGGGTTAAGTGAGTGCGACGTGTCGCTCTGTGATTGGCCCGCAAAGGGGTATCTCACGTTTTAATCATGGCCGTTGGTGACGGATCAGACGACCACGGGGAAAAAAGGGGCATAGGGACCATCGGCGGTGACCAACTCCATGGCGGAGTCCACCCCGCACGGTGGCAGCTCGCCGGAACGGCGTACGCTAGGACCTAGGGGCGCTCCCGCTGCCCTAGGGCTAGCTCGGGAGAGAGAGGGGACAACGGCGAAGCTCACCGAGGTGATGTGGACGTCGGGGAGGCGGTGGAGTGAGCTCGCGACGAGGACTGGCGGGCGAAGCTGGCTGGCGCTCGCGGACCGGAGTAAAGGAGCGGCGTTTCCACGCCCAAAACCCGCGGAACACCTTCGCGGCGGTCCTGCGAAGAAGGAAACGAAGGGTGAGGGCCGGGGACAGTCCAATGGCGATGGATTTTGCGGTGGTGCGGCTTACCGTGGGTGAAGTCCAGTGGCGGATTGAGATCTTGGTGGCGCAAGGGAGTGAAATTGGAGTGGCGTAGAGGCAAAAGGAGGCGAGTGTGAAGCTCGGGGTCGGGTTTTATAGGGCTCGGGTGAGTCGTATCGATGCGGGCGTAGGAGTGGAGGCCGGCGGCTTTAGAGCTCGTCATGGCAGTGAAGGAAGGGCAGGAAGAAGGGGAAACCGGTGCGAGAAAAGGGGAGATTGATTGCGGGACGATTATGGCAGAAGAATGGGGCTCGGATGCGGGAGGTTCCTCACCCTCGGGCGTCGACGTGGCCGAGCAGAGAGAAGGGGGAGCGCGGGGTTTGCGGCGAGAGGAGGAAGAAGCGGCTGACAGATGGGGCCGGTCTGGCAGTGAGGGTAAAGGCGCGGCCCACCCGTTAGTGGCGCACGAGAAAGAGAGGAGGGAGGCGGGCTGGTAGCTTTGGGCCGGTTCTTGGCCCAGGCGGGTGAGGAAGGGGGCGAGGTGGGCTGCTAGCTAGGCCGGTTGGCCTGGCTGCCTCTCCCATTTCTTCTTTTTTTTCTTTTTCTTTTCTCTTTTGAATTCTTTTGAATAAGAAAGCAATTGATCTACATATTCAAATAAATTTGAATAAATTTGAATATGAACCCTTAATTCATACAAACAATAAAATAATGCACCAGCATGTATGCACAAGAAGGGTTAAACCTATGGTTGCTTTTATTGATCTTTTTAATTTAAACAAATCATGATAAATGCAAACTAAGCACATAAGCCTTAGAAAATTAAATAAATTGCTTGGTTTTTTTATTATGAAGTACTGAAATTAAAACTAGGTTGTTACGGTTAGTGACTCTGGACTAAAAAAAGGGTTGCAAAACTCATCGGGCAAAAAGAATACCATATTGACATCGGCCGATCCATTAGCTATCTCCTCTTCCAGTAAATGGTCCTCTGCATCATCTTCCATCGGGTCCTCAGCTCATTCTGGTTCCCGTTGTTGCATCCTCTAAACCATCAGGTGTTTGGGTAGCACTGGCGGAAGTTTATGCCAATATGATGGTATCACAAGGGGGCCTGAGTTCACTTGTTTTAATAGCCGAAGGTAATTTGCTTCGGCCTCCTCCAAACTGCGTAGGCATTGCACCTTGTGTTTTTGTGAGCAAGAGAAACCATTAGGGCGCCATCTAGGTTGATGACACTCCTCATGCTTCTTTCTTGGTTCCTCCGATTGAGGACGCGCTAGAGGAACTATGCGCGTGTCTTCTCATTGCGGTTGTTCCTGCTCTAGTCGATCCACGTCTCCACGCACTGATATGTTCGGTGATAGTTGTAAACGACATCCTGGTGACGACCGTGGGCGTCCCAGCTGTTGGAACACGGACACACACCCATCTAGCCCTCAAGGGGCTGAGCAATCTATGCAGTCTTCGATGGTTAGCAAGTGCTCGATACCTTGGCTCTAGCAATAGCAAAAAAAACGGGTAGTCCCAGTGCTCCTTGGACCTGTGTCCCTTGTGACGGTCACATTCTTCGTTGCAATGACACTCGAGGTATTGTTGCTTTTTGTCATGGCAGTGCTCGAAGTAGTGGCATTCTTCATACTGGTGCCATTCAAAATGAGGGCATTCCTCCCATTCATGGCAGTACTCCTGATGGCAGTGTTCGCTGCGTGGATCGTGGTACTAATGATAGTGATACTCTTGTTGCCAGTTTTGTTGGTCATGGGTACGATCTTCTTCCTGGCCACGTATCCGACGCTGCTCATGTCGTTCGTGATGATAGGCATACATGCCAATCAAAATGCCAGATTCAGGGCGCGACCGTCGGTTCCTAGCTATGTCCTTCGTAGACAAATGCTCCTCTGGACGAAATTCTAATGATCGTTCATCATTTGGATCGGGCTTGTCTTTGCCTTTGCCTCTAGATGAAATTCTATGCTCCTCTACGAACTAGATGCGGCACCCGCCATGTTGATCATCACGAAAAAGGGCTGAGATAACTCTTGGTGATGACCCTACCACTTTCGGTGGTGCCCTGGACACAGCGCAGAAACTCGGAAGGTTCAGTCGCGGTTGCAATATTGATTTGATCGTGGGTCAACGTAGTCAGCTTGGCTAGCCTGTGAGCATATGACATCACGTTGATCATATTGAAGTGCTGTACATTTTCATCTAGCCCCTGGAGTAAGTCAATCTCCCTTGCTCGATAGCGGTTTGTATATGCTATCGTAGTGCCTTGCAATCATTTGTGCTATGGGAGTCAAGTGTATAGTGCCACTTGCAGTACTTGCGTCCGTTCAACAATTCAGCAAGTATGATCTTGTGGCCTGGCTTTTTTTAAAATGTTTTTCCTTGATAAGCAAATCAAATATTTGCTCTATTTTGGTTACATCAAAGTCATAACCAATAGGAGCCTTCGGGGGCTTGAGACATTGAGGCAACGACTGCATTGGCTTGGCCCATTGTACGATTGCAACCTCAGCCTATTCATTGCCCGATTCCTCATCCTACAAGTACATGATAGACCTCTATGGTTTCTCTTGGTATTACTCTGGATGTGTGCATTCGTAGACAGCCACCTTAGAAAGAAAATGGTCGATGGAATTGAAGTCCGTCGGCCCATAGGCGAGCCTGGTAGTTCAGTGTAGGTTGTTGTATGCCATTTTGGCTAGGTTCTTCTCTGATAGATGTAGTGAATAGCACCTATTCCTAGCCTCTATGAAACGCTGAATGTACATGCCAACAGACTCCCCAGGGCATTGACGGAGTGCCATAAGATCTATGAACATAGCTTCTTCTGAACCCGAGAAGAATTGGGCATGGAACAGTTCTTCTAGTTGTTTCCATGTTCTGATAGACCCAAGTGCCAATGATGCATACCATCCAAAGGCTAGGCCTATCAAAGATAACGAGAAGAGCCAAATTTCCATATATTTGGCTGATGATGCAATCTCCATTTGAGTCGTATATCGGCTAATATGTTCCACAGTGTTGGTATTGTCGTTACCACTGAACTTAGAAAACTCTGGCACCTTGAACTTAGGCGGGGGGTTGGAGTTGATCATAGGCCTCGAGGTATGGCTTGGAATAGGTAACGGCACCTCTTACTGGCATCACTCCATACCGGCCCCTGAGAATTTCATCTAGATCTGATGGAACAGCTGTCCCATTGTTGGCAATAAAACCGGCCTGGTTGCTAAAAACTAGTCCTGATCCATATCGTGCTTGCCAATCTGTGAGTTCATGATCTGATGGGGAATAGGGTTCCTAATCTTACGAGAGGTATGGATAAGTCGGTTTAGGGGTGGAGAACTTGACATTGGTGAAGAAGGCTCCGAGCAATCGATTGAATCCTTGCAATTACTACACCACTGCTCCGATGGTTATCGACCGCGTGACGCGCACAATCAACCTCACCAAGAAGGCTACCATTCCTGCAATGCAACCGAGAGAGCACAAGCAAGAATGAGAGATAAACGCAATTAAGATTAATCTTGTGCACAAGTTGGGATTTCACAAACTGGTGACGGTGAAACTGTTTACAACAGAATAATCTATGAAAAACTCATCTAATCTAATAACAGCTACAGAATATATACAAGAGAGAGGTATAGGGGGTGGCTGAGCAACCCTAGGGCGTACAAGGCCTGTGGGCCCAAAAACCGTTGTCGTAGCACCTTGGCAGATTCTGGATGTCAACTTGCGACACGATTTCCTGTAGACTCAGATATTATTTTGGCATGGGACCACCTGTATTGGAAAGCTTATCTCCTTAGCTTTCCATCGATATGTAGAACGTCCAAAACGAAGCCCGTATGTTACCTCGGCGTCAGTTTTCGTGAGGCCTGCTCCTGCAGTCCGAACCGGCCTCACGAATAAATTGGACCTCAACTCGGATTGTGTTTTAAACTTCATCTTCTCTTGGGTCTTGGTCATATGCTTATTGGTCATGTTCTCATCACTCTCCCCTTCTTGTTTTTGAGTCATCCTAGACTCAAAGTCATCGATGCGCGCGGATGTAGTTGTAGCAGTTCGTGAAATCGTCCATACACGTTCCCCTTTTGAAAATTGATCCTATTGTGACAAATCAAATAAAGAAGAACAAGTAAATCTCGACATAATATGGTTAGTTTTACGGCAGCCGTTTACTTTATTTTGATGTTCATCAATAAAATTAGAGTCAAAATCGGAATATATATAAACACGATGCACCATATATTCCCTCATAGTTATATTGTCCAATAACATGTTATGTATTTTTAGAAAACCATGACAAATCAGCGATGAGCGAAAATTTTTTCTCCAAATTATTTAGATTACGTAGAACATTCAATTAAATATAATCCAAAATATTTAAAGAACATAACAATTTTCGCTCATCGTGCACACTAGCAATATAGAGAAAAGGTTTATTTTCTGCACAAGTAATTGGTTTGGGAGCAAGAAAACCATGTTTACTCAGAAGTTATGCCATAGAAATAATAAAAGCATCATCACACAACTCTTTTTGATCACAAGAATCAGCAGTACAATCATCTTGTAATAAAGGTAACTTAGATTTATCTGAAGACATGTCATCATTAGAATTATTCAAATCATTTTTAATAGCACACATCTTTTAGTTTGTTCCCTCGCAAGTTCAATTTCTAAAATTTGAGTAGAATTCATACCAATCAACTTGATCTTTCTAGCATTATATTTGAATGAATATATATTATCGGTATTATCGTACAAAACATTGTTTTCGTGTACCCATGGTTTACCAAATAATAAAGCAATTGTTTCTATAAGCACAACATCAAAATAAGCACTATCATGATATTTTTCAAGTGAAAATTGGATCTTGCTAATTTTATTTACCTAAAACTTACCACTGAAATTAGACCATTGGACATAGTATGGACATGGGTATTGCTCTGTGGCCAAGCAAAGTTTCTCAACCAACTCAGAACTAACAAAGTTGCAGCAAGTCTCACCATCACTGATGATCCGACAACGTCTCTTCATTACGATAAACGCAGGTCGAAACATATTGTTACACCGGTTGTTTTCCGCTTTCACCATTTGATAACTAAAAAGGTATTGTGGCAGAGAACTCACATTATCCTGCAAAAGGTTAGTCACACAAGAAGAAACAATATGGCATGAAGAATCAAATTGTTTTCTCATCAAAATTTTCATATCAGACCATGTGTGATGTTTATCATTAATACGTAAACTGTTACACCAAATTAAAGCATGATTCTTTAAAACACTAACTGCATTTTTTATTTTTCATTTTTCACACATATGACATTGCGCAAAAATATTATCTATTTTACTTTCCCACTTAATATACTCGTCACCATTAAAACCAACATATATAGGTGGAGATTTAAGAATAGAGTGACCTATGGGAGAAGGGACAACAGAAATGGTGTGACTCTTAAGCATCTTTATAGCTCCAACGTGTACGGGAGTGTAACCTGTCGTTGTTAGTAGGAAACAAAAAAACACACAAAAAATCAAGGTTAACCCTATCTAATGACGGTAGATAAGTGGGATCTCTCACACTCCAAACGTTTACCGAGCGCTTGCAAATGTTCTCACTGTGCACCGCAAAATACGATGGCTACCTAGAAGAGGCGACGGCGACCAAGAGGCAATAACACACCTGGAGCGTGGAATGATTGCAAGACGGACCTATACTGCTCAAGAGTATGTACGTGGATCTTTGGAAAGGCACAATATGTAGGAAGGAATAACAAAATTCGAATCAGATAGCAAAGTTGCATAAATGTCCAAAGTACTTGTCAAAATTGCTGGCCTAAGCGTGCTCCTAGAACTAGTTTAAGCAAGCAAGAGATGCACCGAAGTACAGAAGACACAAAGGATACAAACACTTGTAATTTTTTTCTTTTTCTCTTTTTTTCGGCTCCTTTTTATGCACTTGCATTTTTCTTACTTTTTTATCTCAAAAGTGCTGCAAAACAAGATACAACTCCACACAAACACAAAACTCTCATATGAAAATCACAAATTTACTACTCAAAGTTGCAGAGCCGATTAGACAATTTTAACGGCCTCAAATGCAAAAATTGAGAATACCAAAGTTGTAGGTCTCCCTTTTCTTTATTTACAGTATATGGAGCACCTTTTTTGGATAAAGGATGATGAAGATATTGACCAGAAATACACACTGCTCAGAAAAATTCTGGGTCACAAATAGATTTACTCCCAACAGATATTACGCCCTGATAATTGCGTTTTATGGAAATTGCCCAATTGACAAAGTTGTAGATAATTTCACAAGATTTCCAGAAAGTACTAGAACACAAAAATCCGAGTTCGGATGTGGGAGATATCATCAAAAAAGTGAACTAGACAGAGATAAAACCGATCTACACAGGGTGACGGGATGGAAACGGACACGATGTCACGACGCCGAACTCAAACTAATTTAAGAACCCGATTTAAACCAGCAACAGACTATTAACATGGACACAAACTCAATAACGCGGACTCTGAAAACAAATTATGCAAAGGATAAACGTGGTGATAGGACAAGATGAACTATAAACCCTAATTTTTATGGCTTTTTGTGGACTTCAGGAATATAAATCACTCAAACTAAGAGACAAACGATAATATACCTCACGGAAACCTGAAGCTCTGAATACCAAATGATGGGGAATAGGGTTATTGATCTTCCAAGAGGTATGGATAAGTCGGTTTAGGGGTGGAGAACTCGACATTGGTGAAGAAGGCTCCGAACAATCGATCGAATCCTTGCAATCACTACACCACTACTCTGATGGTTATCGACCGCGTGACACGTGCAATCGACCTCACCAAGAAGGTTATCGTTTCTACAATGCAATCGAGAGAACACAAGCAAGAAGGAGAAATAAATGTAATCAAGATTAATCTTGTGCACAAGTTGGGGTTTCACAAACCGGTGACGGTGAAACTGTACACGACAGAATAATCTAAACAAAACCCATCTAATCTAATGATGGCTATAGAATATATACAAGAGAGAGGTATGGGGGCGGCTAAGGGGATGGCCGAGCAACCCAAGGGCGTACAAGGCCAGTGGGCCCAAAAACCTGTGTCACAGCACCCTGGCAGATTCTGGATGTCAAATTGCGATGTGTTTTCTCATAGACTAGTATATTATTTTGGCATGGGACCACCTGTATTGGAAAGCTTATCTCTTTATCTTTCCGTCGATATGTAGAACATCCAAAACGGAGCCCGTATGTGGCCTGGGCGTCCGTTTTTGTGAGGCCTGCTCCTGCAGTCCGAACCGACTTCGTGAATAAATTGGACCTCAACTCGGATTGGGCTTCAAACTTCATCTTCTCTTGGGCCTTGGTCATATGCTTATTGGTCATGTTCTCATCATGATCAATGAACTTTTCCTTGCTGCTTTCTGCGTGTCCTGTGTGGTGGGATTGTTTGTTTGGTGTAGGTCGTCAAGGAGGCTCCTCCCTTTCCCGGAGTAACCTGTACCCGAGCTGACGAAGGTAGTCATGTGGTATGTAAGCTGGCAGCTGTTCATAGCATACGGGTTGGTCGTTTAGGTTGCTAAGTGCATGCATGATGAACTCAGCCTTGGTTTTCTCTCTGCATTGATCGGAGGCATATAAAGCGGCCGAGTATAGAACTTGGATTCCCCAACAGAAGTACTGAGTGATAGCCCGACGTCTTGTGCATACTTGTTGGCTAGAACAGACTTGACTACGTGCGCTACTATGTTTTCCATGGAGTTCAGCAATACTTTAGCTTGCCACAACATGGCCTAATGGACCATGATGCTCATCTCGAATCGGAGAGCCCTGTTGCATTCCTCTGACAGCGTGGAGATATCCACACTGTCAAGCAAGCTTTCTGGATGTCCCACAGTCTTGATGCCACCACTTCGAGTCCAGGTGAAGTAGTTGATGAGGTCATCGGTAAGCTTAGCGAGTATGTGGTCATACACCTTCCTATGCTCAAGCGGGAGTTCCTCGAGCCTGGGCGGTGTGTCCTTGTCTTTCGGCCACGTGCTCGGATTAGGTGGGCTGAAAAAACCATCTCGCTCTTCTTAGAAGTTTCTGGAGCCATTTCTCGGTGATGAAGTTGACAAAGGTGAGGTCCCACTAGGCGTGCCAAAAGTCTGTTGCCGTGACAAATCGGTAGGCGAGAACCCCGTGGCCGAACACACAAGGAGCCGGGGATGATAATGCTGCTACACTTGTCCTGTGCGCGGCTCCGATCAGATCTAGACAAAGCCGATCGGCAGTGGTATGTGCGGCTTGACCTTACAGCCAGGAAGATTGGGTGGATGCAATGGCTGGCTTTGATTCTCCCTGCAAAGTATACATAACAGATACAAACGTTAAATTATTGTCTGATCACTCGGATCGGCATCATGAAAGCTCGTGAATTCCCATCTGCAACTGAGCCAATATTCGATGGTCTGTGAGATGTGTCGATTCGTAGCAATAAACCGCATCCAAAGCAAAGTGTATACAAAAATATAAAACCTATCTAAAACATGATATAAAAGATCTGCCCATCCAGGTCGGCTTCTAACTAGGATCTCGAAAGAAATCCAACTAGATAGACAGATACATCTTAAGACATGTGAAGATAGGGTGATTGAAATACATTAATCTATTGGCATGTCGCATGCACGTGTTGCCACATACATCATGAATTATAACAAACAATTTGGTAAGGTATAATGAGTTGCACGAGGGCCAATCTATCACATGAAGCACAAACATATAGAATAGATCGACAAACATGTAAGATAAAAGATGGATCTCGCGCCAAGCGAGGCATGACGCGAGATTCATCGGGATAACTAGTAAATCTTTCCATAAAAAATGCTTCCGTACAAGATTCACCAAATGGCTCATGCCCTAATGCCCTAATGAATCTATAAAAGAAACATCAGAGCAACATGAGGAATACCTTAAAAACCTTAATTGCTCAGGGGTGGTGATGCACCGAGAGAATATGGAGACAACTGCTGTTAGGGAACATATGTCGTCAACTTTATTACGTAGGTATGGGTACATATTTATAGTCTGTAGACTTGGAGGTCAAGTCCGACTCTTTCTAAAGCTAAATCCCTATTTTAGGTGGGCTAGTCCCAACTCGAATCAAACTAAACAAGATACTCGGCCCATCGGCCTTACAATCGTCTCTTGATTGGATGACTAACCACAACCCACCAGCCGATATGGTCTCCTATGGATCAGCTGACTCAGCCCATTTAGCCGATCCAGCCCATATATCAATCGGCTAAATTTTGGAGATAACAGCTGGGGAGAGGCAATCTTAAGCTTGGTTGGGGCTCTCTTCTCACCTGAGGTACTGTACTCTCCAAAACCCACACCACTCATGTCACTCTCATGCTGCTTGGTGCATTCTATGATCATCCTTAATTGGGGTTGCCTAGCATACACCTAGCTCAGCGCTTCACGCAAATGAACATTCTCATCCTTTAAGTCTAGCATATCACCCCTTAGTCCCTCGATCACCACAATTTGAGCAACACAAAACTCACTGTCCAAAGAGGAAATGGGGATAGCTGACTTCTCCCACTTCCTAATGGTGGCATCCTTGTCCACCAACTGCATCCTCAAGGTCAGGCAGTACTCATATGAGTCAAAAGGTGCAGAAAGCACCTCAAAGTCAGCTCTCAACTGCTCTAACACACTACTACAAAACGTAACACATCTATCAATGTGTTACAAAAAAACTTTTATAGTAACACAAACTATGTGTTATAGTGGAAACCAGAAACACATAGTGCTTGTTTGGTAAAAATGTGTTACAAGTAATGACTATAGTAACACAAAAAGGTCATGTTACTCCAAATGTGTTACAGAGATTGTAGATATTTTAACACATAGATGGAACATGTACAACATGATGCAAAAATATACCACATAGTAACACAAACTATAAATTGTTACAAAGAAACATATACGATACCATTCAGTACTATAAAATTGGCTTTTACACGCACATCCTCTTTTTATTTATTTGTAGATACAACTGAAAATGTAGCCCATATTCTCTTGCTAGCATGGGCTCCACCTAAAATACCACCCCCATAATTAGGTTTTAGAGGTCGTCCAACCATCTCTAGAAATTGCCCTTGTTTTCAAAGATGATCCATAACAAACACCATCGCTTGAAATACTCATTTCAAGAAGCAGTACATGCCACAGAACACCTTTGAAAATGCACTAGAGGTGATATGAGCATTGACCTCCTATGAAAATGATTTTTAGAGGTTGACCATATTCTGCCTCTAGAAATAGTTCTTTTAGTAAAAATCATAATTATTTTATATAAAATTAGATGAAGATACAATACCAAAATTATAGTGCTCGATGACATCCACAAGTTTATAATGGATAAATTTTCCATTTGAGATCATTTATTGCCACAATAAATCCCAATATATTTTCCATATTTGTCAAATCATAATTTGTAAACCACATATAGATACATAGCCTATACCAAAAATGTAGTATTTGACAAGATCTACAACTTTGTAGTTGAGAGAATTTTCATTTTAGATTATTTAAGGGTTCAAATAAGCAATATAAAATTCATCATAGTGTATAGAAAAAGCAACCATTCCTTCTTTATGCACAAGTGCTTGTATAGTGTGGTGGAGTGGAAGTCTTACAAGAGACTTGAGATTGTGAGTTCGATTCCTAGAGAAGGAATGTGGTTTTTTATTTTTAGAAAAATGTTTTAGAAAGTAGTAACACTAAGTAGTAGCACTTTTCTGGACGTAAAGAAACACATGTCTTGTGTTCTAGAATACCAACCCTATAGTAACATAGGCAATACTGAAACAAACAATATGTGTTCCTCAAAGTAGGATAGACCATACAATACAGGCACCTAGAAGTGTTGCTCTAGCCCTAAGCTCTTCAAGCCTAGCTCTAGCTCTCTCAAGCTCCTTGAGCTGTACCTCACTCTTCACCTTTAGCTCTACTATGTCAACAAGCAGGTAGGGATAGTCCTCACAATCAAGAGCAGCGTTTAAACTGGATCTTGCCCATTTCACCATTCAGCCTATCCATCTCCTCTACCTGATGAGCATACTTGCTCTTCTGCTCACAAAGATCACTCATCAAGGACTCGCAGGTACGGCACTCAACCTCACTAGGCTAGGTTTGCACACTCCTCAACCTCTCATTCTCAGCCAAAGCGTCAGCAAACTTGCCTTTTATCTTCTGCGGCTTTTTGGTTGTCATCTCTAGCATCTTATCCTGGGCTTTCAGCTCTTGAGAAGCTACCTCATCACCAGAGGAAGAGTCATTGTCATCACCCTTGTCATCCTTGTCCTCAAGCGCCATGGAGTAGACAGATCTCCTCTTCATCTTATGCTTGTGCTTGGACTTGATGGAGATGAAGCAGAGCCTATCTGGACCGCATTGATCCTTCCTCTTGCCTTCATTGTGCACGATCTCCTCATTGCTTGAGCTCAATGAAGACGAAGTGGAAGAAGACTATCCGCTCTCAAGTGCACCTAGCTTGGCGAATAAAGCCTTGTCCTGCTTGCGATTTTCCTTTTGGTAACTCTTGAAAGCCTTCTGGAAGTACTTCATCTTCTTGTTGGAGCAGAACTTGTGCTTGCTGGAGTCATACTTGTTGGAGTAGCGGGAGTAGCTCTTGCCCTTCTTGTAGTAGTCGTTGTTCTTATTGGGGCATTCAGCAATGAAGTGGTCGACCTCTCCGCACTCAAAGCATTTTGGCCTCTCTCCCCTCTTCTTCCTCATCCGGTTGTCATAGGCAAGCTGAAAGAGACTCGACACCAAGCATAGCTCGTCATCCCCTAGTGATGCCAACTGCTCCTTTGTCACAGACATCAAAGTAGAAAACGTAAAGTTATGAGTTAGGGGTTAGTAGCAGCCTCTATGAAGGGAGTATCCAAGGCCAGGCTCTTGGAGCCAGTTCCGTCAAGAGAATCTCTCAACTTGTAATCCACCACTGTGGCCTTGAGCTTGCTATAAAAGCCTCAGCTCCAGTCATGTCGTAACCTGCCGACATGATGATCAAGTTCACCTTGATCTCCCATACTTTTCCATCCAAAGCATACAACAACTTAACAACGTACTAATTGAAGATTGGACCGACGCCTAAGAGGAGGGTGAATTAGGATTTCTAAAAACTATGTCTCTCTAGAAACTAAAACTACTAAGCAAAACCTATACAATATAAATACAACTATGTGCACTATGGTTTTGCTAAGTGTTGCTAATTCTACCATGGCCAAGACTTGCAACCTAGTTCCACCTAGAAACAAACCTAACAAGCTAGTCTAGGAATGTAAGCACACAATTGTAAGAATGTAAATGCGGAAGCTAAAGAGATGGGTAGAGATATGCAAACTCCCTATGATGAGGATGGCAATGGCACATGATGGGGACACGGAGATTTTTTCTGAGTTTTGGGGAGGCCAACGTGCCTCTACCCCCTACTCCTTGTTTGGTGCCCCCCACAGGGCTTTGCACTCGCATAGTCCTCAAAGGAATACGGCCTCGCCCACGAAATGGTGGAGGATGGCAAAGTGACTTCCGCGGAAGTCAAGCAACCCCTGTCGGGTGTCCGAATATCCACGGTACACACCCACATGAGCCCTTGTTTCACGTAGTCTTGGACTATGGCCTTGCCCACGCAAGGGTACAGGATTGTTAGGGCTATTGGGGTCTTCCGAGTCCCTTTCGCAGATCTACCCCGCCGTCTCCACTAAGGAAGCTTTTGGCGAACATGCCAAGGGCCTTCCTCCCTCTCACAAGTAAGGTGATGGCCACTCCACACTCTGGAGGGTCTCGCAATACTTACAAGCCCCACACTTACAAAGGGTAGACATTCATGTAGGCAAGAGTATAGACAACAAGGCCTAAGCAAAGATGCACTAAGCACTAGCTATGCCGGGATGTGCCTAGTTATGCTCTAGTGACAGTTGGGCTCACAAAAATGTGTTAATACACTTCAAATGGGAATGGAGAATGTGTCTCAACACTGCAATGAGCTCAAGAGTCACCAACACTACTAGAGGCCGGCCAAGGGGGTATATATAGGCCACAACTCCAAACTAGCCATTGGAAGCCTTCTTCCCTTTTCTGCATGACCACCGGACCGTCCGGTGCTGACACCACCGGACCGTCCAGTGCGTGTTGTTGGCTAGCCATTGAGTCGATCGTTCGACTTAGAATCTGACCGTTGGAACCACCAGACCATTTGGTGCTTCACCATTGGACCGTCCGGTGCATGTAGGAGCCCAATCTTCAAACTTGGAGTGCTCCCTATCCAAAACATCCAGTGGTACCACCGGACCATTCAGTGCGTTAAGCGCCGGGACTTGGCCGCTCTTTCTCCCTTCAGCCTAGAACGTCTGGCTGGATGGTTCGGTGGTACACCCTCGGATTATCCGGTGCATGATATTGCACTGGGTCTTGAGTCTTCAAGCATGGCCGTCTTCTACTCGCCGGACAGTCTGGTGGGGCTCCACCGGACCATCCCATGCCTGAAAAATCCGGCCCACTGACCCGCCAATGGGACCATTGTATCTAGACTTCTCGCTTCAGATGTTTGATGGCTTGGGTCTTCTCTTGTGCCTTTTAGGTCCTCCTTTGAGGTGTTTGTACCCCAAGTATATCTCTTGCACCCAGGGACTTAAACAAAAACACTTGCATACACATTAGTCCCAAATGGTACGTGTTGTCACCTCAACCACCAAATTCACATTAGGCAACTAAGCACAAGGCTCAGGGACCATTTTCCTTACAACCCCCCCCCCCTTTTTTGGTGATTAATGACAACACGACCAAGCAAGCAATAAATAATACCAATTGAAATAATTTGAACATACTACTTGCTAGGATGCAATGCAAAGGCAAGATTGAAGGATGCTAATTGAAATATGCAATGATACCAATTGAAGCAAATGAAGTTTCATTCCAAAATAATTGGAAGAATTTGCTCATGTCTTGCCCTTGCCATGATCTTGTCCCCTTCATGTCGTGAATGGACAAAAGGCCCCCCTTACTCCAATCCCACTTCTCGCTTTTTCTTGGACCATTGCCTTGATCTTGATCTTCATTTCTCCCCCATTGTTCTTGATCATGTGACAACCCCCATTGGTCCTTTTTTATCTTTCCTTCTCGGTTCATGTTCAACTCCTTGATAGCTTGCTTGGGTCCACAATTTCTCCCCCTTTGGAATCAAACACTGAAAAGAAAAACATTAAAAGCACAAGGGAGAGTCCCACATACTATGATCCTTAAGGTATGGAAGACGAATGGATCACAATACATGAGACTCACATAACATAGGCTAAACTCCCCCTAAAAGTGTGCATACATAAGATGGTAGACGAACCATATGCACAACTAGCCAATTAAGACACAAGGGAGCTTAAACTATATTATTCATAGAAGTAGCTATAAATAATTGAAAAGTACACCAATGGAAAGTGTTACCAAATTGAAGTCTATTTTCCCAAGGGCGTACTGCTTGCACAAGGCCTATGAGTTCTCATTCATATGCTGCCAGCTTCATGTGCCGTGGTGCAAAAGGGCATATAAAAAAAGCAAGCGGTCCTTTATCTTGGTGAAGCTCTGCACCAAATCCCGACCCGGAGGCATCACAATCCACGATGAAGGGTGTGTCAAATTCTGGAAGTTGGAGTACCGGAGGTGTGGACAGTGCAGTTTTAAGTGACGCAAAGGCTGTGTCGGCCTCCGGAGTCCACTTGAAGCCTTCCTTCTAGAGGACCTTGGTAAGAGGTGCTGCATTTAAGCCTAAATCCTTGATAAATTTGTGGTAGTATCCTGAGAGGCCTAGGAATCCCAGCAGTCCGCGTGCTGAATTGGGCGCCGGCCATGTGGTGACTGCCTCCTCCTTGCTACTGCCCATGGCCACACCCTGAGCTGATATGATGCAGCCCAGGTACGCAATTGTAGGCGCTCCAAAGCTGCACTTGGAATGCTTGACAAACAGCTGGTTGGCTCGTAGGAGATCAAACATGGCTCGGACATGTTGCAGGTGGGAAGACCACGAGAGGCTGTAGATCAATGTATCATAAAAAAAGACCAGCACACATTTGCGTAGGAGGGTCTGCAGCATTGAGTTCATCAAACTTTAGAAGGTGGACGACGCATTGGTGAGCCCGAAAGGCATGACCAAGAACTCAAAATAACCATGGTGTGTGCGAAAGGCTGTTTTTTCCACATCATCTGGGTGCATTCTCGCTTGATGATAGCCCAAACAGAGGTCCAATTTAGTGAAAAATCAGACACCATGGAGTTCATCAAGAAGCTCATCGACCACTGGAATGGGGTATTTATCCTTGACAGTCTGGTCGTTAAGTGCCCTATAATCAATGCAGAAACACCGTGAATTGTCCTGCTTTATCACAAGGAGTACAGGAGCTGAGAAGGCCAACATAGTATGTCGGATGATGCCACGGTGCAGCATATCAGCACAGTGAGCTTCCAATTCATCCTTGTGCAACTGTGGATAGCGGTACGGCCGCACTGCCACTAGCGTGGTCCCGGGCTTGAGGTGTAAACGGTGATCATAAAATCTGGCTGGTGGTACTGACTGGGGTTCTGTGAACACTTCCTTGAAAGACTGCAGCAAATGATCCATCGTATGTTTGGGGTCTGAACTGATAGTGCGGATGGCAGGTGCATTGATGTCTGTACGTGAGGAACTGATGCCTTTCCACAAGATATGGTGACTACTGTGCCAGAATGCCATGCATAGATCATCAAGGTCCCACAATAGTGGTCCCAATGTCTGTAGAAAAGCCACTCCTAGGATGACATCGAAGGTGTCCAGAGGTATGGCGAAGGCCGCAATAGCAAAATCCTCCTGTTTAATGGAGAGGGCAGATCGATGCGTGATCCCTTGACAGAATACCGGGTCCCATTAGTGACCTTGACATGCCGACCGGGGTGGGTTCCAGGGTGAGATTTATCCTGCTTGCCGCTGTACAGTCAATGAAATTGTGCGTGGATCCCGTGTTGAATAGGGCCACCAGCTGCTGCCCATTGATGACCGCTGGTAGCTGCATAGTATCTTCGATGCAGATGCCGATGATTGCATGGAGGGAGACCACCGGGTCCTGCTCATCGTGGTCATCCTCGGCTGGTGTTGGCGCATCGTCTTCATCAAAATCATAGACCATGAGGTAGAATAGGCGAGGACAGCCATGACCTCAAACATATTGTTCATCACAGTTGTAGCAAAGCTGTTGGCAACGGCCCTTCGCCATCTCAGCCAAACTAAGGCGTTTGAAGGGGCGCGGTGGCTGCGTGGGCGCTGCTGCTGGCGGAGTGGTCATAGTCGGTGCCTGCATGTTCACCACCAGAACGGGCATCAACGTTCTGGTCAACATCTTGGAGGAACGCCCCTGAGGTTAGTGTGGTGGGAACACGTCAAGCGCCTAAGACCGACGCTCGTACGCCTGTGCCAAGCGGAATGCTTGTGGCAGGTCTTGTGGTTCGAGGAGTTCGACGTCGATGCGAATGCGGTCAGGCAAGCCCGCCGTAAAAATATGCACCTGCTGTGCGGGTGCCAATGGGGTGGTGTGGCACAGGAGGGCAGAGAAACGCTCCTGGTAGTCCTTGACGGTTGCCTGGAAGTGTAGACGGGCCAGCTCCCCTAGTGGGTTGCTGCAGAGCAGTGGTCTGAAGTGGTCATTGCAGAGGTCCTTGAACATTTTCCAAGACAGGGCGGCGTAGTTGCGCTCTATTATGGTGAACCACATTTGGGCGACTCCCTTGAGGTGGTATCAGGCAAGCCACACCTTGTCGCCCTCTAGGGTGCGTTGGCCCCACAAGAATTGCTCACAACGGTTCAACCAACCCAGGGGATCCTCCTTGCTGTCGAACATCGAGAACTCGAACTTGTGATAGCGAGGGACTCTGGCGTCGTTCGGCTGCAGGTTGGATATTGGTGCGGGAAGGGAGGGTTGCGGCATTGGTTCGTGTGCGAAAAATGATGGAATCAGTGATGGCGAATGGAGGAGGGAAATCTAGTGGAGCCGCAGTGGTTTGGTGGATGGCGACGCGGTGGATGGCAGCGGCATGGCGCTTGCCGGAGTTGAGGATGCAGCGGGAAGCGGGATGCCCCCGTATCCTAGAAGGCCATAGGGGAAATTTGGCAGGTTGGGGGGAAAGGTGGAGGAGCTGGAGGCGCACCCTTTGAGGTTGGTGACACGTGTAGAGGTCCGCGAATTTGGTGGCGAGGTCCGTGACGATTTTGAGGACATGGTCATGCTTCTAGTCAGACGTGACGGCATCCGTGACGGCAGATGCTACAATGCTATCGCCGTCATTCGAGCCCAGCATCACTAATACCAGATCGATAGGATTTCTCCTACTGCGTAGATTATAGCGATGGCTAATGGCAGGCCGGGGCAGGAGCGCCCGGCAGCGGCTTGCGTTGCGAGGGCGAGGGCGAGAGTTGCGAGAGGAAGGGAGCGTAGGGGCGGCAGGAGATCAACTTCTGCATTGATCCTGCTTGATTGATCTATCCCTTTCCAACTGGTATATATCCCTATTACAAACTACTCCCTCATGTTTAGCTAACAACCCTAACAGGCCATAAGGCCTAATCTAATTAAACTTCCTGCTGGGCCTCCTCATCGGTGCCCTGCACCTTAGCTCGGCGGCTATAGGTCTTACCGATCATAACATAAACATAGTGAGGTATGTCCATGAATTTTGCTATAGCAGGTCCTCCGAGTATTGCATTATAGGAGGTATATATGATACCTCCAGTATCTCTAGGGCCTTTTCACATGAAACTCATGTGTTTCATGACAGTTCAAGAGTGTTGAGTATGTGGAAAGATTCAAAATCAGAAAAGAAAAGAATTTTTTGTTTAAAACATGTCTAGCCTAAAACTATTTGAGAGTAGGAAGGAAAATGTGAATGGGACCAAGCTGAACTTTAAATACCAAACTTGTACAACATAAAAATTTGTGTCAACTTTCTTTGTGTGGACTTACTTTTCAAACCCCAAGCAGAAACAGTTGAAAGGCCAAATTTGGAAATAATTGAAACATTTTTAAAATCTTCAAATTGAAAGGTGATCAAAAGTTTTTATGTGAAAACCTCATGAAGGAGAGTTGTGGATGACTAAGTTTAGAATAGTTGTATTTGGGTTTAGGCCATATTTATGTTCAAAAATTTGAGTATAACAACTCAAAATACAGAAGTGTCCCTCTGGCCAATTTAGGGTCAGTTTAATAACAGGGACACTGTGACATTTCACAAACAGAACATTAGAAACTCCTTAAATAAAATTTTTAGGTTATAAAACTTGGAATGACTTTGGTTCAGGGTCAAACCATGAAGGTACTTATCAATATACATTAAGGATACTCACATAATAGTATTTCCTTGGTCAAGCTGGTTTCCAGTTGTTTGATGATATATTTTTTATAAAAAAAGGAATGATATGTCAATATTGACGCATGGAGAAATATTTGTTTAGTGTAATTATTTTGAAGACCATGCATATATAGGATGGCTGAGCCTATGGCAGATGGGCCCCAAATTATTATACATTTTCTAGAAGATTTTGAGGGGACTTCATGATTTATGGGGCCTGGTATAGAATCACACTCACGTTGCCAAAAGATAAGTATTATAGCTGTATTAAACTTGGAGGCTACGTGATTGTTTTCAGCTGAAATTTAGGAGATTGATTCGATCGATCCTATCCAGTACTACACATGACCAGCGCCTGCCTCTATATAAAGGAGACATGCACCCTTGCCGCGGGGGAGGGGCCGGATGAATGCCTGTATACGCTACACGCCCCCACGCGTAAACCCTGCACATGCATCTACGCCGCCGGGAGGCCAGCCAGATACGTTCCAATCTGCCAGGCCATGCCCTATCGAAGTTTGCAGTACGCCGCGTCGGGATGCTACACCATGCCAACGAAGATCACCGTAGCTACCTCCAGTCAAAATACAGAGTGGTACTCGTTGAATATATGGGCTTGGCCCATTTATTAAACTAAAAAATCTCAAAAGCTCATGTACGAGCAAGAGGAATGTGAAACCTTTAGTCCCACCTTGCCAGTAGAAAGGGAGCATCACCTACTTAAAAGTGGAGGCTCTCCCCTCCTCCTAGGTCATGGTGTGGAGAGAGAAAGGAGGACCATACGCGCACGCTCGCTCACGGGCATGGGCCAGGGCGATGGGCGCTGGCGCGCGGCACCTGCGTGAATGCCGAAATCTGGATCTTGACCTTGCGGGAGCGCTACTACCTTTTGCTGTATTTATTTGTGGTGACTTGGGCGTAAAGACACACCGAAAAAACTAGGGTTTTGCTAACTCTCGCTGTTGCGCCGCCTTCGTAGTTCTCTCCATCCCGGCGCGGACGTGCATTTGCAACCGGGAGAGCAGGTCTCCGGAACTCTTCGTCTTTCGAGCTCTTGCACCGGGAGAAGGCGAATAAGGTTTTTGGGAAGCGCTCCGTGCGACTGATTGCTGTCTTCACCACGGGTCGTCCATCTGCTTCCACTGCCGGAGGCCATCGCCGGCGACTTCTTCATGGGCTTCTACATCGTGCTGCGTACAGTACTCGCGACGTCCTCGACACGGTCATCGTCAACGTCGTCAGTACGGAATCGGCTCTAGCTGCCGATAGGTATAACCAGATCGATCTATTTTATCTGCTTATTATGATCTGCGAGATCTTTGTTGTGATCGTCTTATCTAGTATGTTAGATAAGTATATGCTAGTTTCTGCCATGTTTTACATGTTCTACTTTCGGAATATAATTCGGATATTGTCTAATTCCTGAACAATCCAAAAACCTTATTGTAGACAATTTTCTGAATTATCTATGGCTGTGTTTGCTGATGCGCTGAGGCCGAAGAAGTTCTCTGGTGTGCACTTTAAGAGGTGGCAAATCAGGTGCACCCTCTGGCTTGAGGTTATGGATGTATTCTGGGTGAGTAAAGGCAAGCCTGCGGGTATCCTGTCAGATGCAGATCTGAAGAAGTTGACGGATGCCAATACTCTCTTCGTAGGATGCATTCTGAGTATCCTTATTGACCGTCTGTGTTATATGTATATGAACATAAAAGATGCGAAGGAGTTGTGGGATGCACTGGACGCTAATTTTGGTGCGTCCGACGCTGGCAGTGAACTGTATATCATGGAGAGCTTTCATAACTTTAAGATGGTCAATGACAAATCAATTGTCCAGCAAGCTCATGACATACAGTGCATTGCTAAGGAACTCGAAATCTTTAAGTGTCATCTTCCTGATCCGTTTGTGGCCCGGTGCATTATTGCAAAACTCCCTTCCTCATGGAGGAATTTCGCCACAGCTCTGAAGCATAAGAGAATTATGATGTCAGTTGAAGAACTGATAGCATCTCTTGATGTGGAAGAGAAGGCTCGGGCTAAGGATACTAAAGGAGGCGAGGGTCGCTTCATTGCCAACACAGTTCAGAACCAGAGGAACCAAGGCAAAGGAAAAGGGAAGCACAAACCTAACAAGACTACCAACTTCAAGAAGAAGAAGAACAAGACTGAGCTACCCTGTTTCACATGTGGTGAACTTGGGCATTTTTCCAAGGACTGTGCAGAGCGTGCAGACCGTCAGGGGGGAAAATGGCAGCAATGGACGAGCATCCAAGGATGTCAACATGGTGACCGCTAGCAACACTGATGGAGGGTACGGTAATCAATTTACTGTATTTTCAGTATTTCAATCTTCCGATTGGTGGATTGATACGGGTGCTAATATTCATATGTGTTCGGACATTAATATATTCTCTTCTTACTAGGTTACAAGAGATTGCTCCGTGTGATGGGGAACGGGTCCGCTGCTTCTGTTCTTGGCATTGGTACGGTGGATCTGAAGTTTACTTCAGGAAAGATCGTGCAGCTAAAGAACGTGCAGCATGTCACCTCCATGAACAAGAATCTCGTTAGTGGCTCCCTTCTATGCAGAGATGGGTTTAAGGTAGTGTTAGAGTCCAATAAAATAGTCGTGTCGAGACATGGTTTATTTATTGGTAAAGGCTATATTAGCGGAGGCTTGTTCCGCTTATCTCTTTCGGATTTTAGCAACAAGTGTGTGAACCATATTTGCGGTGGTGTTAATGATGATGCAAGCTTATCTCTTTCAGATTTTAGCAACAAGTGTGTAAACTATATTTGCGGTGGTGTTAATGATGATGTGAGTGTTTGGCACGGTCGTTTATGCCACGTTAATTTTGGTCTTATGAAACAGCTTTCCAGCGTGTGTTTAATTCTGAACTTCACCTTTGCCAAAGGTTCTAAGTGTTATAGCTGTGTGCAATCTAAGCAACCTCGAAAGCCTCACAAGGCTGCTGAGGAGAGAAACTTGGCACCTCTAGAACTCATACATTCTGATCTCTGCGAGATGAATGGTGTGTTGACTAAGGGTGGAAAGAGATACTTCATGACTTTAATTGATGATGCGACTAGATTTTGCTACGTTTATTTGTTGAAATCTAAGGACGAGACATTAGATTACTTTAAAATATATAAAGCTGAAGTTGAAAATCAACTAGAAAGAAGGATTAAACGTCTTAGGTCTGATCGTGGTCGTGAGTATTTTCCTAAAGTCTTTGATGATTTTTGTATGGAACATGGTATTATTCATGAGAGGACACCTCCTTATTCTCCCGAGTCTAACGGGATTGCCGAGAGGAAAAATCGCACGTTGACTGACTTGATGAATTCTATGTTAGACTCTGTTGGTTTATCTAAGGCATGGTGGGGGAGGCTATACTGACTTCTTGTCATGTCCTGAATAGAGTTCCTAATAGAAACAAAGACAAAACTCCTTATGAGGAGTGGACTAGGAGAAAACCATCACTTTCTTACCTACGTACTTGGGGATGCTTAGCGAAAGTTAATGTGCCTATTAACAAGAAGCGCAAGCTAGGACCTAAGACAGTGGACTGTGTCTTTCTGGGATATGCTCATCAAAGTATTGCTTATAGATTTTTAGTAGTGAAATCTGATATGCCTGATATGTATGTTGATACTATTATGGAGTCTCGTGATGCTACATTTTTTGAAAATATATTTCCTATGAAAGATATGCATAGCAATTCTAGATTTTCTTCTGAGATAACTCCTGAACTTAATGCACCAACTGAAGTTTCTAAACCACCACATGAGATAATCCTAGAGGAGGATGACAATGAAGCTCCGAGAAAGAGCAAGAGACAAAGGGTTGAAAAATCCTTTGGCAATGATTTCATTGTGTACCTCGTGGATGGTACTCCTACGTCTATACGCGAGGCATATGCATCTCCAGATGCAGACAATTGGAAAGAAGCTGTTCAGAGTGAGCTGGACTCTATTCTCTCCAATGGAACTTGGGAGTTAACTGAACGGCCGTATGGTTGTAAACCGGTAGGCTGTAAATGGGTGTTCAAGAAAAAGCTTAGGCCTGATGGTACTATTGAGAAGTACAAGGGTAGGCTTGTGGCCAAGGGTTATACCCAAAAGGAGGCCGAATATTTCTTTGGTACTTACTCACCTGTTGCTAGAATGACTACTATACGTGTACTGCTTTCCCTGGCTGTCTCGTATGATCTTATCATTCATCAAATGAATGTAAAGACAGCTTTCCTTAATAGAGAGTTGAATGATGATATTTATATGGAACAGCCTGATGGGTTTGTAGTAAAGGGTCAAGAAAGCAAAGTGTGTAAGTTATTGAAATCTTTGTACGGCCTGAATCAAGCACCTAAGCAATGGCATGAGAAGTTCGACACCACCTTGACATCAGCAGGCTTTGTCGTTAATGAAGCAGATAGTTGTGTGTATTATCGCTATGGTGGGGGTAAAGGGGTTATATTGTGCCTGTATGTCGATGACATATTGATTTTTGGCACAGACATTGATGTGATCAATGAAGTCAGTCTTTCTTGTCGACGAAATTTGATATGAAAGATCTAGGAGAAGCTAACGTGATTCTAAATATCAAGCTTATTAAGGATGGGAGTGGGATTACTCTTTCTCAAACTCACTATGTAGAGAAGGTCTTGAGCCGGTTTGGCTATATAGACAGCAAGCCTTCTCCTACTCTTATGATCCCAGTGTGACTTTGAAAAAAAATAAGAGAATTAGTGTAAACCAATTAAAATATTCTCAGATTATTGGTTCGCTCATGTACCTTCTAGTGCTACCAGATCCGACATATCATTTGCTGTGAGCAAATTGAGTAGGTTCATATCCAACCCGGGTACAGATCATTGGCATGCACTTGAAAGTATTATGTGCTATTTGAAGGGAACAATGAGTTATGGTATTCATTATTCAGGGCACCTTTCTGTGCTTGAAGGATATAGTGATGCGAACTGCATATCTGATGATGAGCTATATGCCACCAATGGATATGTGTTTATGTTTGGTGGTGGTGCTGTGTCATGGAGATCATGCAAACAGACTATTTTGACAATGTCAACCATGTAGGCTGAGCTAGCTGCTTTAGATACAGCTTCTGTAGAAGCAGATTGGCTACGTGAGCCTTGATGGACTTGCCGGTGGTTGAGAAACCAATACCGGCTATTCTTATGAACTGTGACAATCAAACTGCGATTGCCAAAGTGAACAGTGATAAGAAAAATGTGAAGTCATCAAGACACGTTAGAAGAAGAGTTAAATCTGTCAGGAAGATGAGACACTCCGGAGTAATAAGTGTGACTTATATTCAAACTGAAAAGAACCTGGCAGATCCTTTACTAAGGACTATCACGTAACACGATAGACATTGCATTGAGAGAGATAGGTATGAGACCCACTTAAGTTGCAATAGCGGTAACCTAGCCTTTGTGATAAGAGATCCTGTGAATTAGGTCTTGGGTAATAACAAGCTATTGGTGAACCGATGAGAGTGATTAATAACCATCTCTATGTGAAGATGCAACACTCTCAAAAGCTGTATGGTAGGATGACTTTATGTCTTAATGTGTTTCTGTTGAATTTTAACTAACCGATGATGCTGTCCTACAGAGCTTTATTCTTGAAAGAACACACCTATATGATTTCGACTGTAAAATGTCGCAGTCTATGAGACTTGGGTGATCTTTAGTAAGCTCATGAAGAGACCAGGAAGCATGACGCATATGCTCCAACCACGGAGGGGGCTACTAGCAGCCAGGTACTAGTTATGACTTTAAGTGAAACTTGTTTGCACAAAACTTTCAATTCAAGGCGTAGTCCATTGTTCAAGTTGTGAATGAGTGTAACTTAAAGCTCTAGGCAGAAGTTCAACTTCACGGTCTCTGCTGAAACAGTAGCAAGTATTGGCAAATCTCTAAATGGGCATTTGAGATCTGGTGGGGGATTGTTGAATATATGGGCTTGGTCCATTTATTAATCCTAGAAAATCTCAAAGACCCATGTATGAGCAAGAGGAGTGTGGAACCTTTAGTCCCACCTTACTAATGGAAATGGAGCTTCACCTACTTAACAGTGTAGGCTCTCCCCTCCTACTAGGTCATGGTGAGGAGGGAGAAAGGAAGACCACATGCGCGCGCTCGCCTCGCCGGGCCGGGCCAGGCTCGGGCACGGGCACTGGCCGGAGAGGGGCGATGGGCGCGGGCACGCGGTACCTGCGTGAATGGTCCGCTGAAATCCAGATCCTGACTTTGCAGGAGCGCGGCTACCTTTTGCTGTATTTATTTTTGGTGACCTGGGCGTTAAGTCTTAGAATTCTAACTTAAGCCTTAAGTTATTCCTAACTTGAGCTTAAGTTTTGGAATCCTTATTCGATCGAGATCGTGATTGCGGCACAAGATCAGATCGTATGCTCCTATATAAGCAGCCTACCGACGTCGCCAAAAGACACACCGAAAAACCTAGGGTTTTGCCAACTCTTGTTGCTGCGCCGCCTTCGTAGTTCTCTCCAGACGTGCATCTGCAACCAGGAGAGTATGTCTCCGGAACCCTTCGTCTTTCGAGCTCTTGCACCGGGAGAAGGCGAATAAGGTTTTTGGGAAGTGCTCCGCGCGACTGCTTGGTGTCTTCACCACGGGTCGTTCATCTGCTTCCACTGCCAGAGGCCATCGCCGGCGACTTCTTCACGGGCTTCTACATCGTGATGCGTACAGTACTCGCGACGTCCTCGACACGATCATCGTCAACGTCGTCAGTACGGAATCGGCTCTAGCTGCCGACAGGTATAACCAGATCGATCTATTTTATCTGCTTATTATGATCTGCGAGATCTTTGCTGTGATCATCTTATCTTATCTAGATAAGTACATGCTAGTTTCTGTCATGTTTTACATGTTCTATTTTCAGAATATAATTCGGATATTGTCTAATTCCTCAACAGTACTTCGCCAGAGAAACATCAAGACTATGTGCTGCAAGTTTCATCAAGTGCTAATCCACGACATCGATCGTACCGCACATCGATCTTGGAGGTAACGCACACGCACTCCTGGGTGAGTATAACTATTCTGCTATGATAAATTGAGTCATATATTAGAATAGATGCGTTTATGCTATTTTAATCTGGTATGATGAGATCAGAGTTAGATTAGAATAAATATATCTATGCTCTTTCAATCTACTGTGTTGAGATTAGAGGGAAATCTGAACAAAATACATCCATGCGTGCAGATACTGTTGATCTACTGTGTCAAAATTAGAATAAATATATATGTGATCTTTTTAACCTGCTGTGTCAAGATTACAAGATAGATACATCCATCTAGATTAGAACGAGCTCTTGGAGTATGCATATCTGTATGGACTTTAATCTGTTGCCTCTAGAATAGAGAGATTAGAACAAATTCACATATGTTCTTTTTAATCCATGGCCTATAGATTTAAAAAATTATAATAAATATCTTGGCATGCTTTTCATCTACGCAGAGGACACTAAAATAAATACGGTATGGATATATCTATACTATTTTAATCCACCATGATGAGATTACAACATTTGAATTGTTTAATAAACATATCTAAATATAATACACATCCATATTCTTTTAATCTACTGTGATGATCTAATGAGATTAAAATGAGCATGTCGATGAGTTTCTTTGTTCGATCAATTCAATATTATTTCTAATGTTGTTCGACCATTGTTTGGCCTATTGTGATGAGATCAGAAGCTCAGAGTTGATATTGAAGCTCTTCACTACGACAGCACCGTTATTGACATTTTTTGATAGCAAAGCGTCAGACGCCGGCTACCTTGACAGTACCACGGCGGTGCGCTATCGAGACATTTTGATAGCAAAGTGCTTGACGGCGGCTATCTCGAAGATACTACAACGCCTGATGGCGGCTATCTTTATAATACGACGGCGGCCATCTTGATAATACTACAATGGCATATTACCAAGACTCTCCGATAGCAGAGCGCCTAACGGCAGCAATCTTGATAATACCACAACAACATCTTGATCGAAATTTTTCGATAGCAAAGCGCCTGACGGCGGCTATCCTTATAATATTGCGACTGAACGATTTTAATACTCTCTCCGTCCCAGAAAACAAGTCATTCTAGAAATTTCTAGACAGCTTAGTGCACGTGAGAAATGGCCATAATGCCCCCTAAAATTTAGGATCTTAGTGTGAAGAAAGGAAATGAACTGCAATTTGCATGCGGATGTAATTAATGCTAGCATAGGGCAGGGTGGTCTATCTGCATGTTAAGGAAGCAAACTAAATGGAAAGCATGCATTGTGGACCAGCATATCCCAAAATAAATGCGGACATTATTAGGGAAGTGTGTAAGACGACAAGTTTTTTTGGACAAATCTTCAACCAAGAACAACTTGTTTTCTAGAACGGAGGGAGTACTTTATAATAAGCAAAGCATCTGATGGCGGCTATCCGATAACTATCATAGCAGCCTGGCAATCATATAAGTGACGATCCACACAAGAGCAGCATTGTTACTATCCCAGAAAGCGAAGTGCTTGACGACGGTCATTCTTACAACCACCGTGTGACTCACTATATTCGTTGAACGAGGTAGCAAAGTGCCTGATGGTGGCTGACCTCGCAATTTTCTACGGACACGTTCAAGCTGCACATATTTTATGAGCATGAGTAGAAGCCAGTGCTACATGTTGACCATGTCTGGCTTCAGTTTACTGTCAACTGTCAGTGCTTAATATGATCTACACAGACATTTTGAAGCCATGGTTATGAACAATGCAAAGCTCCATGGAGCTAAACAAGTACCTATTGCAGCACAACGCAAGAGAAATTGAATTATTGGCTCTTTTATTGACTAAGTGTTCAATTATTCTACAAGCCGAAAGGCCGTCAGAAAATTATTCATCCTGCAAGCATCTCTCATATGTTCTATATTCACACCGCAATTTGCGGTCTACATATGTTTTTACACCAACATGTCTATTGCTGATGAGGCTAGACAATTTTTTTGGCCAAGTACCAACGAGACAAGGTCACTGCTTCGCTGACACGTCTATTGGCGGTCGTAATTTCATGGTTTTGACCGCCAAGTCCTCGGTGAATAAATGGGTATACATTAGATTATGTGCATTATGTACCTAACACTGACGAATTCCATGAGTTTTGGTGGTTCTTGATGTATCACAGGGAGATGCTCAAATTCTATGCAAGACAACATCATTTGGAATAAGATAGAATTCACACAAAAGATCTTGAGAATGGATTGCAAATATCACCATTATGAAGTATCTCAAATGCCCTCAAGGACTAAACCATTGCAAAGAGCTCGTGGGGATAATCAAAATGGTGTTTTGGTTCACCCAATTTGGAGTCCGGATGCAAAAGTTATGGCCGTCGCAAGAATTGATAGTGCTAGAGGATGGTCCATGGCCGCCCGGCCATCTCCCTAGCTGGCCGGCCACCACCCATGGCCACCCGGCCGTCGGTCGGCCACCACCTTTGGCCGCCCAGCCATTGCCTTAGCCGGCCGGCCACTATCCATGGCTGCCCAGCCATTACCTTGGGTTCCCAGCCATACATATCGGTCCCCTGACACTAAGTTGCACGCAAGAACTTTTCATGTTCAAAACAACGAAGGAAATGAGCATAACGAAGGAAAAGTGGCAAGGGAGAGGCAGCTGACCAAATGAGCGTGGCCCGTCGGCCATCACCCATGGCTGCCTGGCCATCCTCCATGGCTGGCCGACCATCTCAGTTGGTCGCCCAGCCATCACCAGCGGTGGGCTGGCCCCTGGAGCACTGTGACACAAAAAAGATGGCCGACCGGCCATTACCCATGGCCACCCGGCCATACAACATGGCCAGCCGACCATCCACTATGGCCGCCCAGCCAAGTCCAGCAGCCAGGTGGCCCAGGAAGTCTTTCAGCCCAAAATTGGTGGCCACCCGACCATACCCTATGGCCGCCCGGCCATGCCACGGTGGCAATCCGAGACGTCCTTCGACCTGCATGCAAAGAAACACAAAAGGAGACAAATCCAACTGTGCATCCAAGAATCCAATGAAATGAAGGGTTGAAAGGCCATCACACAAGGATTGTATTCCAAGGGAGACAGCATGCAGCCAATCCGAGAGAAACACGTGGCCGCCCAGCCATGACTTTTACCCGTTTTGCACGTGCACCAACTTTGGCAACCGTCACCGACCTTGGGGAAGCATTTTCAGCAATTGGATGAACAAAGGCAATGGATCGGATGGCCACTCGGCCACCGACATGGCCGCCTGGCCATCCACGTGGCCGCCCGACCAACCGACTTACCTTCCCCACCGAGCTTCCTACTCCTATAAGCAGAGGGGTACTCCCCAACTCTAAAAATATACCTCTTCGGTGCTTTTATGTGCCTTTCACTATGTAATTCTCTCTCCCTCTCTAGGAGGTGCCCTGCAGGTGGTGCCTCCACTCTGAAAATAGTGTTTAACTATGAGTTAGAGAAGGGTCTGCTGTATCGGAGTCAGTCAGAAGTATTCGGTAATAATTCGATATATATTCCTTTGCATTACTTTCCGATGTATGACTTAATTATGAGCATTTAAAGTCTTATTTATTTTACTATCTTCTTCTTTGTTAGTAACTCGAGTGGTGTAGTTGCGTTTTTTCTTTTGGTCCATCATTTCGTGGCCTGAGTTGTGCTAAACTAGAATTGATTGATCGTTGTTATGCTTGCCGGTGCTACAATTCAACCTATACGCTAGGCTTTGGTTAGTTCGTCTCCTTTGGCCAAGGATGAACTATTGTTGTTCACCATTTGTAGCGTGCCATCCTCTCCACATAGATTTGCTTGGTAGTCTCACTCGGTGACAGCGAATGGTGTGCCTGTGTAGCCCAGGCTTGTCATTCGGGAGGCCCGTAGGCGTTAGCTAGGTTCTCTTTCGATGGCCAACTATCTACCCCCTGGCTTCTCGAGGGCACTAGAATTTCGTTCGATGCAAGTTCATAACTTTGTTGAGATCTTTTTGACCCTTAGCACGGATAGCTCTTGTATGCTGGCAGAGATAGAAGACCAAACCGCAGTCCCTGTCTCATTGTCCTCCTAGCGTTACTTGTTTTCGTGCCAACGGTGTTTGGCTTGTATCCCATGGTGCTTGGTGTCAATCGTTCATAGTTATCAGTTGACGTGAATGAGTGGTAACAGCTAGGTGGATGACATTTTAATATCTCTATCTTAATGCTTCCCTGTGGATAAATACGATACATTGAAATACTCATAGGTGAAAGGCTACAACGGTCTCCGTGCGCTTGCGGAGTAAAATCTGATAGGCTAAGAGCAGCCAACAAGCTTTTCTAGCACCGTTGCCAAGGAAGCACCGAGTTAGAATGTTATTCTGTTGTTCATGCTTTTGATCTTGCTCTTTCTTTTTATTTGAAAATCCAAAAAATAGAAAAATAGAAAACCACTCTTCAATTTCGCTCTATTCGTTGAGTAAATCTTGATCATGTTTTTCATGCTACCTAAAGTTTACAGTGCAACATGGTTTTTTATAAAAACATAGCTTGGGCCGTGTGCGTGCCCAGAGACTAATTTTCAAATTAAGAGTGGTGCTTAGGTTGTATTAGCCTCTTTTTATTAAATGATGTGTCGGATAAATGAGCTATGCGTAGACTTTGGTAATGACGTTTCGTGCTAGTTCATGAACCGTGATCCTTGAGCTAGCTGGATCTCAAGTTTCATGGAGACACAAAATCCCGATGATGTTTCAGAAATGCAACCTATTTTTTAAGACCGTGGATTTGAGTAGGTTGTAGACATGGAAGTCATGGTTTAGCAGCAGGGTTGGTGCTATGTTTTCACATGAAATATCTTGCTAGCACTATGTGAACAATGGGCCTGGTGGTTAATACTCTTTACACATATTGGACCCTTGTATATATTGTACACTAACCTATTGCAGGAGGCATTCATTCCCCATGCGAGAGGAGAGGCCCCATGGCCGACATTCTTGTACTCCCTTTTTGGGAAATGATAGCATCATGGTGTGAATCATATATCACATCATGCTATCATCCATGCTTGAATTTGCACAACTAGTAGGCCACTGGTCTACTGCCCCACGGGAGGATTGCATACCTGTGGCGTTGTGGTGTAGATCCCGAATTCGGCCGGCATAGACACCTCTGATCGCAGGCAGAGCTCCGTCTTAAGCACCACAATGGCAAACAAGAATTAATGACCACAAGCATGGTGGGAACGTCGATGTCATGACGTACAGTCAAAGGCTATGTGGCACATGGGCAGACAACGACTGGTGGCATGTGTCACGATTGACAAGTATCAAGCCCAAGAAGACAAATTAAACATGATAGGGAGCAAGTTTGGAATCAGCATCCAGTGTAGAAACCAAGATTGGCGAGTAAATTGTCTGGCATTTGACAAGCTTCTAGAGAAACAACCAAAAATTTTCAAGCCAACGAAGCAGCGCTTAAAGGATGTCCGCTACATTAACATTCCATTGACCAACCTTGTAGTGAGAACCCGATGTACCTACTATCTATCGAGATGCAGTTTTTAGCATCAGTACTTCCAGCATCAATGAAGGTACCCCCCTCTAACAGCTATGTTAAACATTCTCTTTTTAGAGGTTCTTTTAAAATGCCTGTTAGTGATAGCACTTGAAACCAAACTTTCATCGTGATAAGATCATGCGGCCTTAAGATCTTCCATTAGTGCTATCATAGGTTAGCTTTTTTTGATCAGCTAAGCTAAACCTCTACGCTGCCCAACCTAGATCTTGTTAGGTAGACAAATGCATGTGTCGATCCCTAACATGCAAGGAAAGGTAGAAGGAGGTTTCCGGAAATCATAATGGAGGAACAAAAATGCCATCACGTGATCCACTCTTGATCTTGAGTATCTCTTCATGCCATGATTGGACAACATCTTCCACTGGAATCAAAATGAAGGACAAAGCGAAACATGAAAACTTTGAACAAAGGGTTGTTTCATCACACCACAAGAATCAAGCTTTGCGGAGGATATGCCGAGAGGCACCCATCCTCTGACCCAACCCTGAAAGGAAGGACTTCAATATTCAACCTACGACAATGGTTGAGCACTGCAAGACATTAATCATGCTCTGCATCTCTTGGGAAGCAAACAACTCTCATCTTGAGAGTTCATCTCCAAAACCACAAGACCAGATGTCTCTATAGTACAATTGGCATAAGATCTATGTAGTGACATCACCCAAGTATGGAGGAATGCTACGAATGAGCATTCCTTAATTCCCTTCCCCTAGCCGGACATACAACAAGACAAAGCGGTTTACCAGAGGTCAGGTAGATCTACTCTACTCATGAGTCAAAACGCCAATGAGCCACCTATGACATCATAAGCATGGCACAACACGGGTCAGCATGCTAATGAGCCACCAATGACAGCAGAAAAATGGCATGTCAAGAGATTTATACAGGCTCGACACCAATGAGCCACCTACGACAGCAAAAAAATGGCGCGACCCCATCTCAGAAGGTAGCAAATGGTTCACCCTTGACGAGAGGATGCGCATATTATACTCACCACAATCTAATGGAATTGCCGAAAGAAAGAACCGCACTCTAACTAATTTGGTTAACGCCATGTTAGAAACATCGGGACTATCCATTGCCGCCTTTAGTCAACTCGTTGTTCATCTTGCACAAATCAGAATGAACAAGTTCTAGTGGTGTCAAGTTCCTCGCATCAACAGCCTTGTGAGGCTTGCAAGTTTGCTTCGATTGCACGCACACATGGCACTTAGAAATTTTGATTAAATTAAATTTCTGGAGTAAATTCATATTTCCTAGCCGCGAAAGACAACCAAAATTAACATGACAAAGCTGTGAATGCCAATTATTCGACTCATCCAAAATAACCACATTGTGCATAGCATTCATACACACATCATCATGCAAAGATAAGAGGAACAAGCCTCCGCAGTTATAACCTTTACCAACAAATGTTCCGTACTTGCACAATACACACTTATTAGACTCAAAGAGAAGTTTAAAGCGATCTCTTCATAGTTGAGAGCCGCTAACTAGATTCTTTTTGATAGAGGGGGACATGCTGCATGTTAGCACCGTCTTTTCCTAAGTAAACTTCAGAATGACCATACCAACACTAAGAATATGCGCATGCGATCTGTTCCCCATCAGCAAGATTCTAGTCCCGCCGACCTGGTCAGAAGAAAATAAAGAAAAATCAACACCCACATCAATATTAGCACCGGTGCCAGCCCACCACTCATGTGAATGACAAACTAAAAGGACAGTAGGTAAATAATTACCATACCCTAATGTTTCTTCTCCAGTCTCACTAACAACCATGTGGGAGTTTGGTCCCAACAGCCCACCACAGGACAGATCCTGCGATGGTTTTGAGATTGGTTAGGGTGGCGAGGAGATCGTGAATGGTGTACAGCACGCAGGAACATGACGATCTAACAGGTTCGGGTTGCTTGATTGTGTAATACCCTACGTCCTATATAGGGTTTGTGGATTGTATTGCTGGATATATGAGAGATTGAGCGAGTTTCCCCGTGGTCCCTAGATCCCCTCATATAGGCCGAGGAGCTAGGGTTACAAGGCGCATCCCCAAAGAGCCACCTGCCGCTAGACTCATAGGATTACACGCCAGATATACAGGATGAGATCCTAACAAACATCATCTAAAGCAATCTAAGTGGCTTGCTTGCAGGTCACACCAGCCGCTTCCTTGGACCGGGGGTGAAACCACTCAGCCCACCCGTCAGGATGGTTCAATCAGTCGTCATAGGGCACCTAGGGGCATATGACTCCCACAAGCCCCTGAGCTTCATGATGATTTTGAAGGAATCGTCTTAAAGGTTACCATGGAGTCCACCCCACCGTCCGAAGCATGGAGGCCATCGCAAGATGGACTCCATATGGAGTATCCCCCAAGTTTCTAGTTGACTTGAGTAACAATCAATTTGAAAGTTTTAACTGCACCTTTTGGAAATTACCGTGAAAAATTTTATGGAAAGCCTTCTCCTTAAAACTCCCGTAGCCCCAAGATTCAAGAAGTATGATAATGCATCGTGAAGCTTGTCCAGAGTGTTAATCAATATGCCGGCAGACATCCATAGCTGAGTGCACCTTTACCGAGTGCTTGAATCCTTTTGCCACACCGCTACCGAGTGCATCACCATCTGTCACACTACTATGTTTCTTCAAAAATATCTCCGTCACTCGAGGTGTAACGCCCCGAAAATCACTACTTAAAAATTTCTCTAAATCTCCCTCTAATTCAAAATCGATTTTCAAAAACTTGGTTGTGGACGAGAGTATAATTTCGAGCTCAACAAAAATCCCCAATAGTCCCCAAATATTTTGCTTCAAATCTTCCCACCAAAGTCCTAATAAATTCCCTCCAAAATTCCATACAAAAAGTCCCAAAATTATCTACCAAAAATCCAATCCAGAAAAAGAAATATTCATGTTTTGGCCCAAACACCTCCGACCCCGGCCCATCACCCTCTCCCCTCCGCCCAACCCCACCAAGAGCCCAAGCCGAATAGGCCTAGCCTGGTCACCTCCTTCTCCCCCCTTCACTGCCATCTGGGGCCCACACGCCAGCCCCCTCTCCTGCTCATTCCTTCCCCTGCTGCCTCCCAGCACACCACCGCGGAGCACGCACGGCATGGGGCTGCGGCGACGCCACCGCCCCGACACCATGCCACAGGGCCACGGCCTACCTCCCCGATGTCGTCTAGTGCCCCATGTGACCACTCCACCCTAGCGCACGCTGCGCACACATCTCACAGTGGCGATGCCGTCGCGGCGCTGTTGGTGTCTCTTAGCCTTAACAGGTTTTACTCTGCAAGCGCACGGAGACCGCTGTAGCCTTTCATCCAGAGTATTCTGAGTATCGTATTTGTCCACAGGGAAGCGGAAGGCAAGAGAGTATAATTGGATAAACTCAAACCAAAAGATTCATAAACTTAAATAAATATACCAACTAGTATTAGGCAGGGGTAAATCAAATAAAAATAGGTGTATGGTGAAGAAGTAGCTAAACTACCTAAGATACACATAGAAAGGTATAGTTGCTTGGGAGGACAACGAGTGAGATAAAGTTCCCAAACTTTATTCTATTCGGCTGCAAAGACTATGTCATGGTTAACTAAGGAACTCAAGTAAATAAGTCAAGGTCTCACGTCGAGCGAAATTCCGAGCTGCCAAGCCTGATGACCGGTCGACCATGATGGTGGTCGGCCGGCCATCATGGTGGTCGGCCGGCCACACATTTTTTTTAACTTTCAAAATGGTGAAATTAGATGCATGAAAAAAATGAAAGTTATGCAGGGTATCAATTTAAACATGGAATGGAGTACAAAAATTTAAAATTGGCGGAAAAATAAACATGTCGTCGAAAGATAATGCCAATTTACCTGTTGGCAAGGGTCTTCCACACCCTACCTTTCAGGATATCAAGAGAGTGTAGTTAGGTGGGATTTCTTCCGTAGTATTTTGCACGTCGTTCTTCTGTTGTCAGGACTTGCATACTGGCGTCGACCATCTTTCTAGGAGCATTGCCTCCTGTTTCCTGGGCCTTGGAACTAGCCTTTTTGAGTTTCGCCTCTCGCCGTTTAGGTTCTTCTTTTTGCCGGACGGCAGCCTCCTGGTCTGATTTCAAATGTGTGATGAGACTGTCCATCTTTTGCTCAGAAACGTCTTCATGGGTATAGGTCTTTGGCATATATCTCTGTGGTTGGCATCGAAATGTCTTCACTTGGCTGCACTTCTCCACTTTGGCTTAAAGGTGAATGTCTCCCTCATGCCGTTGACGTTGAGGTGGACTTCTCCGGCCCCAACATCAATACTTGCATCTGCAGTACTCAAGAATGGCCGCCCAAGGATGAGCGGCGTCTTTGCATCTATCTCCACATCCAACACCATGAAGTCCACCGGGATGAGGAAATTCCAGATTTTCACCGGGACATCCTTAGCGATCCCTGCGGGGTGTCGTATGGATTGATTCGTGAGCTGTAGGCACATGGTGGTGGGAGCGAGTGCAGCGTGATTGAGTTTGTCGAAGACCACTTTGGGCATAACACTGACGCTTGCTCCGAGATCACATAAGGCTTGATTGAAGACTTGGTTCGCAATTGAGCATGGAATGGTAGGACTTCCAGGGTCCTTTTTCTTTTGTGGGGGCTGATTGGGTATAGCTGCACTACACTCTTCTATCATGTGCATAATTTCCATTGATGGTAATGGCTTCTTGTTGTTGAGGATATCTTTCAAGTATTTCGCATATGTCGGTACCTGCATAGCATCTAGCAGCGGTATGTGGACATATAATTTCTTTATAACCTCAACAAACTTACTGTATTATTCATCAGCTACAGCTTTCTTGTTGCGAGGAGGAAAAGGTAGCACCATAGTGTCACAACACTCATGCGAAAGCGTCTTCGGTGATGTTTTCTCCTCTGCTCCAGGAGTACTTTTAGTGTCATCCTTCTCTTCGGGTTCGGTAGTCTTCTTCTTCTGCTCTTTTCCTGCATTGTTAGGGTTACTACTAGGATGTGGGGGTCCTGTGTGGACTATCCACCCCTAGTGGTGACTACATTTATATGCTCATTGGAAGGAGGTTCAGGCTGTCCCGGCAGCTTACCTGCATTTGCATTAGGTAAAGAAGTAGCCAACTGAGCTATTTGAGTCTCAAGCATTTTATTAAGACTCAATTGGTTTTTCATAGCACTATTAAAAGTTTCCATTTGAAAAGAAATTGTTTCAAAAAGCTTATCATTCGTATGGAGCTATTTGCTAATGCTATCATTCATAGCTCTTTGGTCAAATTGATTATATTTATCAAACTGCTGTGAATTACTGGAAGAGTTACCTTGTCCAGGATAAGGGATGTATGGCCTTGAATTCCAGCCTAGTTGAGGACGATTCCCGTTGTTGAAGTTAGGATTGTTGCTGATGAAGTTCGCACCCTCCGGTTGAGTTTCGGAGCAGCTATTCCCCAAATGCCTGGTGCTCCCGCAGACTACGCAATTCATACGAGAGTCGAGAGCCTGAACCGATGCGATCTCTGGAGTATCTCCTAACTTTTTCAATATAAGGTCCATCTTGGCAGCAAGCATGTCAGTGATGTCGATGTGATGGACACCACGGGATCGAGTGCTAGACCTCTCTTCTTTCCATCCTTGATTGGTGGTCATCTTCTCAATGAGTTCTTTGGCAGCTCTCACACTCAAGGATAAGAAGGATCCTCCAGCAGCTACATCTAGGTGCTCTTGTGCAACATGATTTAAGCCATGAAAGAAGTTCTAGATGATGAGCCATTGTTCCATTCCATGGTGGGGGCAGGCCACGATATACTCTTGTAATCTTTCCCAGGCCTCCGCCGTCATTTCATTTGTGAGCTGTTGGAAGCTCAAGATCTTGTTCCTCAGTGCATTGGTCTTTCCCAGAGGGAAGTACTAGGAAGGAATGCGTTGGAGCACGCATCCCATGTAGTGAATGTTGCACGATTAAGGCAGAACCAATGCTTCGCCCTTCCGACAAGTGAAAATGGAAAGAGGACGCACCTTTCATGGTAAGAGTACTGCAGATTTCCAGGAATTGCTGCAAGTGACTGTTGGCATCCTCCCTAGCTAGTCCGTAGAAAGGGATAGCTTGAACCATATGGATGACTTCGGGTTTGAGCTCAAAGTTCTCCCCTACTTGCAGTTCAGGTCCTGTTGGGACATTGTTGCTAGATGGGACGGAGAACTCACGGATGGTCCTCTTGGCCATGACGTTGGTGAATGGAGTGTGACTTGTTGAAGTGATTGGTTCAAGTTCCGTTGGTACAGGTATCTGCCTGTGGACAGTCTTTGAACGGACTGTCCTGAGCAGAGACTCTGGATTATTGTGGAAATTTATCGGTAGATCAAAACCGGTCATACACCTCTCTATTGCATCCACAACAAAAACAACGGAGCAAAGTAAGCCTGCTAAAAACTAGTGGTAAATTTATAAAGTGTGTGGGGTTCGAAATGAGATATCAATTATCTCTCTGCCTATTGGTTCCCCAGCAACGGCACCAGAAAATTTTGTTGGCGTCTCTTAGCCTTAATAGGTTTTACTCCGCAAGCGCACGGAGACCGCTGTAGCCTTTCACCCAAAGTATTCCGAGTATCGTATTTATCCACAGGGAAGCGGCAGGCAAGAGAGTATAATAGGATAAACTCAAACCGAAAGATCCGTAAACTTAAATAAATATACCAACTAGTATCTAGGCAAGGGTAAATCAAATAAACATAGGTTTATGGTGAAGAAGTAGATAAACTACCTAAGATACACGTAGAAAGGTATAGTTGCCTGGGAGGACAACAAGTGAGATAAAGTTCCCAAACTATATTCTATTCGGCTGCAAAGACTATGTCGTGGTTAACTAAGGAACTCAAGTAAATAAGTCAGGGTCTCATGTCGAGCGAAATTTCGGCGCCCTCGAGGGGTCAGGGGGTAGATAGTTGACCACCGAAAGAGAACCCGGCTATCACTTATGGGCCTCCCGAACGAACGGGCCTGGACTGCACAGGCACACCACACGCTGTCACTGAGTGGGGCTACCAAGCAAATCTGCATGGAGAGGATGGCATGCTATACTAGTGCTCAAGCGCTTTCACCACGAAAGTGATTGAGCACTACAGCTTGCCCTTAATTAGAGGGTGAGAGCTAACCAGAGCCTGGCGTACAGGTTGGATTATAGCACCACCAAGAATAACAAGACTTGAATATCTAAGGTAACCACAGGCTAAGCCTAGCAAGTATGCAAAGAAAGGCACACTACACTTGCAGGAGATAGAAATAAAGATACAAGAAATGGAGTTAAAAAGAGTACAAAGATACAAGAACTTTACCACAGACTCAGAGGAATCTCCGAGAACTCCGAGGCAAAGCTCGACTCGCTCTAACTCCCAGGACTATCTAACTACTAAGATGTGTAAATGAAACTCTCTAAGGTAGAATGTGACTCTCTTACTTTCTCCACACTTTTACAAATGAGCTCTCGGGGCCTATTTATAGTCCAGCAAGTGAGGGGGGTATTTGTAGGTGGCTAAGGTCGGTTTAGGGGGTAAGGCGGTGGTTGGCCTACCATCTAGGGGGTCGGCCAACCTAGCCCCATGGTTGGGCGACCACCCGATCCACCAACTTAGCCATCTAATGGCTTGATCTTGATTCCCCACGTCAGTTGGTAGTTGGGACGGTTGGTGCACGTGTAAAATAAGAGCCTTGCATGGTCATGTTTCTTTGCATGCAGGAGTGAAGGGGAGCCTAACCGACTTAGTTGGGTGGTCGGCTGACCATGCCACATGGTCGGGCGGCCAGCTAGGTGGTGGCCGACCTACCAGGTGGTCGGCCGACCATGGGACATGGTCGGGCAGCCATGGCAATTTTCCTATTTCAGCCTATCGTCACTTCTTGGCCTTGTTTCAGCCATTTTCCATGTAATTTTGTACCTACAACCAAATATGCATGTACATCTTGTGGAACTCATTAGTAGCAAGGGTTAGTCCAATTAATTCACATGTTTCGCTTCAATTAGTGGATAATTGACGGTTGATATCGTGAGATTACGACCGTCAATAGGCGCATGCCGCCCACACGAACCCTGGCGACCCTAGCACGCCAGACCCTCCCTTCTCCTTAGTCTCTGCCTCGGCTAGAGTCATGATTGTCGGCTACTAATAGCCCTGGCTACAGCTCCTGTGCTCCCCACTCAGCGCAAGTCCCACCCGTGGAGAAGGACGCCGCAGCCCCAAATTCTCCACCGCTCTCACCTGCCCCCAATTCCCATGAGCTGTAGCCCTGCCCCACTCTCCTCTACCACCTCTAGCCCTAACCGCCACCTTTTCTCCCGTCCCAGCGCTGCTATCACGTGTGCCCCTCGCCGCCGACACGCACACTGCTGCCGCCCTGTGGAACCCACCCCTCTGACCACCTACCCACGCCTAGGCCACCACCGCCGGGTTCGCCACACCGAGGTGGCGCTCGCACGGCCGGCCTCGCCACTGGAACCACCGCCGCCGGCGAAAACCAGCGATGAGCTGCCATGGGAGCTCAGCCCTAGTTCGACTGGTTCAGTTCGCCACCGCCCAGTCAACGCCATTTCCCCCCTTCCACCGTGACGCGTGGGTCCCATGCCACAACGTCACCCCGACGCCGTCATCCCCCTCGCCACACGGGTGGGCCAGCTGGTCAGGTCACGCTGCTTGGGCCACATGCAGCTGCAGGCCAGATTCCAATAGTTCACAAGAAAAAGGCCTAAAATACTCCCTTGAACTTCTCTAAAAGTTCATAACTACCCTACCCTATGAATTCCATATTTCCTCCATCCTAACTCCGATTTTGATGATTTTAGTCTCTAAATTCATCAAAAATCAAACCCTATCTACCCACATCACCTCTCATATGTTCGCCACTTATCTTTTCACAGAACCCCTCCCTACTCCAATAAATTACTATGCGACCGCCACCCCTACGGCATTACTGCCCCGCCTTGTCCAAGCATACCCTTTGCCATGGCATCTCCACAACAGCCGCCATTGTGCCCACCAACGTATACAGAGGCTTGTTGACCTGCTCACACCACCAGAGCCAACACCATTAGTAAGCACCCTGAATAAATCATATCTTTTCCATCTCGACCCCGATTCCAGCGATTCTTTCGCCAACACTCTTCTGAACTCGAACCCCATCAAATAAAGCTAGTTGAGCTCAAATTATACATTGGTTTGTATGTATTCCCTTGTTTGTGCACGTAGGTTACACCAGAGAGACCGATCCATCTATCCCTCGAGAACAACCTCTCTACGACTGAAGCTCGTGTTCAACCAAAGCAACCGCCACCAGCTCCACCACAACAAAGTGATCGGCAAGTCCACTGGAATCCACACTTGACGCATAAATTACCTAGTTTTTATCACCACAACCCTATGCCTTATTACACATACAAAACTTGCATGTTTTGCTTACTAAGGTAACCTGGTACGATACCCACCCAAGCCTGACTAGAAGTAGTGCACTTAGGTGGGATCGCTCACTCAAGCACTTATACATGATGAAATGATGGGATGGGGATACACGTGCGTGTTTTTGGGTAAACTTGGGGAGAAACCCCAGCATACAATCGTCTCACGATCAGCTTAAGCCATAATAAGAGAGGGGTGGGAGATTGGGTACCATGGTTCATGGTCTACCCAAAGGTCCGGCCTTTGTGGAGGAGGCCAGAGTAGTGGAAGGCTCGCGGGGAGTTGGGCTAAGAAAAAGGAAAGGAAGTTACCACCCCTACTCCTTAAGGACCGTGTTGATATCTCATCTTGCCTAACTACCAGCGCGACCATGTGGTGTTGTGTGGGCAACACTTAGTCTGGACTGCAGAGATAACTTCGATCTGGGTACCTACTGGTGAGCTGGGATGCTATGGAACACTGGGGATGGGGAAAGTGTCACGGGGGTGTCGTGAGGCATCAATGCGATGGGGCTGCCTCGGTATCCATATGGTGGTGCTCAGGGAAGGGCTTGAAGGGAAGGACATTGTGTAGGACCGGGCCTCTTGGTCGGGAGTGACTCGGGCCCAAAACACATGGGTAAAGTGTGCACCTCTGACCAGAGTATAAAATCTATTCAAATAGTGTGGTTACGGCTTCGTTTCAACAACTAGTGTTTTATAAAATGTAGGAATGCGTGAGTAAAAACATGATTTTAGTCCGGCAGTTGATGCCGAGAGCTACGGTAGGCAAGGTCCAGTAGCAGTGTGGGAAAATGTGATGGCAGAAGGCCATGGGCCATGATGGACCGACAAGTCCATGAGGCAACCTTTTTGAGAAAACTGTTTTCAAAATCTAAAATATTGATCCAATGAGCCCTTGCATATTAAAATGTTTTATTGCAAATTTCCCTGAGCTCCACATATATCTGCATATAGTGATAGGCAAACCCCAACTCCGGAATGGAGGAAGGTAGGATTGTAGCTTGCGGAGTACGTAAGTACTCACCCTTGCTTTGTTGTTGGTTTACAGTGAAGATGATCAGGAGACCGTCGTAATCATAGATGAGTGAGGGTTACGGCCTGCTTCCCAACCGTGTCTTGTGGAAGATGTGCCTACGTATTTCAAGTTCCGCTGCCTAAGTTTGGGCTGCTTTTTGCAGGCCCGCCTCTATTGTCTAGCCTATTAGGGCGGTTTTGCATTTATTTGATGTAAGAATGTGATTACCAGACTCCTAGGATGCTAATAAAGCACATTTTAGCCCCCATAAGGGATTGGGGAGTTTCACGAGGCTACCCGAACTCCCAAGGCTGGAAAAGATGCTGTAATATCTTCTCTGTCTTCAATTATTGCTCCATCTTTGGCCCCATATGTGAACTATGTACTCATGAATCAAGTTTAGTCATTAGATTCTCGTGCCCGGTACATGCTCCAATACTGCACTGATGACCCTCCTTTCTCAGGCCTTGGGTAGCAACAGTTGTATTGGCATTCAAAGCATCGACAGCTATCACTATTATGAATGCTTGTCGACCGCTTGTCTACCTTGGCTGCCTTTAAATAGATAGCCCTGGTGCCTCTTGCTTGTCATCGAATAGGATGAACATCACAATGAGTTCCACCACAGCTAAAGCCTTTCTCTGGATAGCCATAGTCTTCTGTAATGCTGAAACTCCTTTTGGTTATGAGATTCTTCTAAATCCCCACCATCATTAGGTCTAACCTGATTCTCGATCTAGTTATGAGAGGCTTCTAAGGAGATCTCTTGTAACCGCTGGTGTTGGTAAAGTCTAGATCAGTGACCATTTGCCTCAATGCATCTTGGAGGTAACTGATCATGGATCTAACTGTATCATCACCAAAATGCGGTGCTTCTTGCCCGGACGTTGGGAATTTCCCTGCTGCCATGCTGCCGCACTCAAACTCAAGTGGGTCGAGGAGATGGGGACCTCCTTTACTTGCAAGTTTGAGTTGGCCATCCTTTTATGCATCTCTTGAGGCTATGGGGACTCTCTCCCCAGATATGTCGATGATCTCGAGCAGTGATGTAGAAGATGGCCTTCACCGACACCACCTTCCCTCAAGTGTGCAGATGTAGGCCGGAAGAAAGGTGCTGATCTTCTCTGCTGCCGATGTGAAGGGTGGTTTGAGTAGCCAAAGCCCTCCTTGCCACGTCTACCCATATTATTCATTTGATGTACCTTGAACTCCCTTCAATCCACGAATAAAGTTGAAGTTGCTCTATTTGACGTGTCTACTTTAATCAATACTCAACAATGTAATGCTCTTATTGCCGCTGTTGACCGACTTGGTATAATGTAGACATGCACCCCGAGTGGTTTTGAGCACTTCTTAGGAGAGCCGAGTGCCATCTATCGTCCAGCCCCAAGAATACTCAGTTAGGAGAGCCGAGTAGTATCTCATCCGAGTGGCGTGCTCAGGCGCATCATGTCGCGCCATTACTCGACGTCATAGCTTGCAGGTTTCTGGGTGCTCCTTCTGTTTGATGTGACAGCATAACCTGTTAAATTTGATGACGCCGGTTGAAGTTCGCACCGCGCTCATCTTCTTCCCCCAAATTGCTAGGGTTTGTGTTGCTACCGCCGCTCATTTCTGCCAGTAAATCTCCTCTATTTTGCTGGATTGCTGGATGCACTTGAAGTCAAAAGTGATCAAGCGCAGCGTCGAGGAGATGGCACCAAAGAGGAACACAAGATCCATTGTCCTTGCCGCACAAGATGGGTCAAGCTCATCCATAGCGGGGGAGCCTCTGGACCCAAAGCTCCCCTGGACCACAACTACGGTCGAGGAGTTCTATCTGGAGGACCTCTAGAAGCTAGGGCTGCTCTCAAGGAAGACCACCGGTATGTGGAAGACACAGATTGGACATCTGTACCCTGAGGTTCTTCCCCATCTCACACCTATGTTCACTTGGTATTTCTACTGTGGTCTTGGGCTTCCGATATGCTTGTTTCTGCGGGGATTGCTTCATTACTATAAGCTGGAACTGCCAAATCTAAACCCGAATTCCATCATCCAGTTGTCAATCTTTGTCCACCTATGTGAAGCCTTCTTAGGGATTCCGCCACATTTCAATCTCTGCGGTACTTATATTTCTGTAAACTCCATGGCAAGGATGGGCAGGGCATGTACATTGGAGGAGCTGGATTCCAGTTGCGTGATAGCATGAAGCTGTGTTACCTAGACTTGCCCTTGTTGTCATCCAACAAATTCTGGACTGATAAGTGGTTCCTCATGGAAAATTCATAGAACTCTATCCTCGACAACTCTGGTTGTATTCCAGCAGGTAGAGATAGTTGGCAGGAAGGAGTGTTGACGATCAGATGGAGGACGTCATGGCATTGTTGGAGAGGATTGCCAATCTGAAGAATAGGAGACTCACAGCCATGGCTGTAGCAATAGATTTTGTGCACCACAGTATTCAACCGCTGAAGGACATAGTTCACCCAGCTTGCTTCTACTCTGGAAGGGATGATCCTACCCGTGAAATTAACAAGGAAGTCACTCGGGCAGAGATCAAGGCCCGAATTAAGACTTTCTTTACTAGGAAAATGACAAACCACGGTGCCCCTCATTCATTTTCAGTGTATAAACCCCCAGATCAGGTATGGTGTGATTAACTTCTTCTAGCTGACTACAATTTAGTTACTGTAGAGAAACTGAAAAATATGATCTCTTTGTTGCCTATCACTGCAGGGTCTCTATTTTAAATTCTTCTCTAAACCTCCATACCCTAGAGAAGCTCCAATTCAGGCAAAAAGAACACCAGATTCTGAATATGCCGGTCCAGATCTTGATGGTGTCACAGCTAGAGATATGACATCAAATTTCTACACTAAAGTTGTAGATGGAGACCAGATTGGAAAGGAGCCGGCGAGAACTGAAGAGATCGCCACTTCAGAGACAGATCGCCGGGTGACTCGTCAGGCTATCCAGAAACGCAGTGTGTCCACAGCTGGCAGAACATTGCGAATAGCTGATACTATCGGTGAAGAGAATGAGCCTTCTGATGATGAGACTCTCCATACCCGGAAGCGGCGAACAATTGAGAAGTCCAATGCTATGGGCAAAAAGCCCGAGTCCTCATCTTCCACATCCAGCGGCCGGTGAAACCACTTGTTAGAATAGTGAGATCCAGGATTCAACTGCCATTATAAGTTTCATTCATGTTCCATTGCCTTGGACTTGTAGAGTAAATCAAATTACTGACTTCTCTGGCTGTTTTTGTAGGGCTGCCGAAGTGGCTTCCCAAGGGATGGGAGGAGACACCTCTGTACCGCCCTCAGATTAAGAAGCAGGAAGGAAAGATGAGGCCCTTAAAGGGAAAATGGCTCTGCCTTCACCCAGGGATGGAACAGCCCTATATTTGCTTGCAAACAGCTTGGGAGAAGGGTCCAAGCAGTCGGCAGACCAGGGGAAGGCACTTAACTTCGTTGACTCTTCCCATGGGATGGACCCTCCGGAGCAGGCCTTTGAAGGAGTAGAGCACTAGGGGGACTCGGCCACAGCTGACGACCCTGTACAGCCTCATCTAATAGAATCCATTGTTGATAATACCACCATAGGTGATTAACGGGAGCTGGCAGTACTAGGGTCGACCGACCTAGCTCCTGTGATGATCAAGGATATGTCAGTAATACTTCGGATGTCATGCCCTCAATGATATCTTACTTTTCATATACTTAGATTGATGCTTGACTCCTGGTTGCTGGTGTAGGACTGCTTTCATGAAATGTTCCGCATATACACTGAGAGTGCTGAACTGAATAAGCAATTGGCCGCTGCAGAGCAGAGAGCCACAGGTAAGAAACACCTGCAATTTTCTAGTCATTGTATTCTGTCTGGAGGACTCTGATCCGGGTGCCATGTAATGGTCTTATTTCAGAAAAATCAGGTCTGGCTGAGCAAGCGTCGCTCACTATCGAGAATCAAAGGTGTGAGATTGTTGTCCTTAAGAAGGAGAAGAACCTAGCAGAAGCCGAAACCTTGAAACTGAAGGGTGAATTGACCCAGCAGAAGTCTGCTTATGAGGTAGTTGCAAAAGATCTTGACATGTCATATAAGTTACTTGCCACTGCCTAATCTTTACTTAAAAACAACCAGGCTCAGAGTCTTGAAGAAAAGTCATAGTATCTCAAGAGTATTGAAGAACTGACTACCGCACGCGACCGGGCACATGATGACGCGAAGAAACTTGATGCCAAAGTGACTGAGCTTTCAGAGCAGCATGCGGCGTACCTGGTAGAGCTTGGTAGGCAGGCAACCATCTACAGTCAGCTGGAGAGGCATTATGAAACCCTGGAGACTAGTGTCAAAGCCCTTGTCGACATGCTGGCACCAGAGGACAGGGACCGACCCATTGTTGAAAGACTGCCCAGGGCTCTGAGTTCCGCCGAGACATTTTTCAAAGAAACAATTCTGGAGACATGGCTGCAATCATCAACTCATTATCCTGATGTTGATCTTACAGCTGTTGCTACTAGTCCCAAGGTCGAGACCACACAAGAGGTGTTCTCCAGTTACCAGCAGGCTGCTCGACCTGTCGGCTTAGCCGCTGCCAACTCCTTTTAGTTCATTTGCGCTAGAGATGACCAAGACGAGCCCCCGGCATAATAGGCAGACATTGATAGCTGTGTAGATGTACTTTGATAAGGGTACTTTTGTATTTTTGATACCTATAGAGATCCTCATGCATTTCTGGTGGACATCGAATAGAGTATTGTTGACGCAAGATAACGACGATTTTTATACTCTATTTTTATATAATTTTGTGCCTTTTCAGAAGTTAATCTTATGATTTAGTTATGTTTTGCTAACAAATAACCCCGTTTTCGAGAATGCTCTTTGTTTTTGTGCAATATTGATTTTTGCAGGAAAATAGGGTATAATTGCAATAATTGAGAGGATTTCTCGAAGAAAGGATTTATGCTATAAGTCCAGGGAGGAGAGATAATAAATAAAAGAAGGACAATTGAAGCTCAAAAGAAGGCCCATGCCCATTATGGAGAAGGTTCCAAAGGCAAAGGATTGCTTGAGTATGAAGAATATGAAGATAAGGAAGGTTCATCAAGTCCAATCCAAACTCCAATTAAATCTCGAGATATTCTCGGATTTCAGGGCAGCAGCACCATATGAGCCCAATTCAGAGACATTAACGACATCAAATGAAGAAAGTTTAAATACAAAAGTTGTATATCTCTTCAAGCTCTACAATTTAGAGTCCGAGTTTGCCTTTTTTTCGACTTCGGATGAGGGAGTTACGGTCGAAATACTACAGGCTTCAGATTATGGAAAGTTGGATTTCGGGAAGGACCAGGACAATGACTTAATCTCCAAGCAATGAAGTATATGGACGACCAGGACTCTGCCAGAGGCTTGTATATACATAGAAATATGTGTTTTAGGTGTCTTAGGACTATTAGAACCAACCTATTAGATTCCATGTATAGGGGACTCTCCGGAGTATAAATATATGGCCTCCCTAGAGGGAGAGGTCATCCAATTCATTGTAAACAGAGCTCCAAAGCTAGGTTTAGGTGTCCATCTTCACAAGACTCGTCGAGAAGGAGATCTCGGCGAAAGGAGGCAGCGAGAGGAGGCAAGAACAGAGGGGGTCGGCCGACCCATCTGTTTCCGAGGAGTTTCGAGTTCATCTTCGACCACGTGCTTCATCTCGTCGAAATAGACAATTTTGTGCGTCGATTTCATGATGTTCTTCGAGTAAACTCTCTGTTCTTCTTATTTGCTATGATAAACCTTGAGTTTGATCAATGAAATTATCCTTTGGATATTAGTTCTTTGTTTATACATGATATATGATCCATGTCTTTGCAATGCTTCATCTCTACATGTGATCTGGCCAGATTTGATATCCACATGTCTTTTAGTAGATCTTTTTACTTTAATTAGTTGATTGAATATACTCATGCTTAGACTTGGTTTAGGCTTGCTAGTTCGTCGATTACCCTGACTTATGTGACAAGTGGTTGGAGGGAAAGGTTCTAGTAAATCTATGATGTTCGTTATCATGTTTATTCTATGTTGCATGTTAGATCTTTGCTCATGGTGGTTCTTAGTTTATAAGAAGTTTGTCTCATATCTCTTGCTAATCCCTTAGCCGTATTTAGCCTATCTTGATCTTGCCTAGTTTGTTCTAAACAAGCTTTCATCTTTGATTTAGTTTATTCTATAGTCTAGTGTTATATCTAGTTTGTGATTAGATTATCGTTTATTATCCTTTAGTTTATTAGATCTATTAGAGCTAGCTAGTAATTGATTAACCCTTGATTAATAGTAGTTTAAACCTAGTTTTCCACGAATTGACAAACCCTAAATACTCATCTTAGGGAAAAGGCTACAACCGATACTGTGCGCTTGCAGTATAAGGTTTGGCGTGCTTAAGTGCTGTCAATAAGCTTTTCTGGCGCCGTTGCCGTGGAAAACTATCGTTTAAGTTGTTATTAATCTTGTATTAGCCTTTTACTACTAGTTTTGATAGTTAGTGTGTGTTTTCTAATTGTGTGCTAATCGAGTTCTAAGTGTGTGCTAATAGTTTTCTAATTGTGTTCTAATTAGCTTTTGTGTTCTAATTCTTTAGTTTGTGTTTAGTCTTTGTGCTATAATCTTATTCTCTGATTGTCTAGTGTTCTCTAATCTTAGTCTCTAATTGTTTAGTGTGCTCTAATTATATTCTTGTTCTCTAAATTGTGTTCTTGTGTTCATCGTTTGTTCTTGTGTTCGTTCATAGTTTAGACTAACCCAGCAATTTTGCTGTCATAGAGTTTTGTTTTTTGTCTTTGTTTGTGTTTTTGTGTTAGACATGACGACAATGCGAGAAGATCTACGGAATTTAACATTGAGGGAGTTGTCTACTCCAACAATCGGAGATCTGAAAACTCAAGAATCAAACGTGAAGTCGGCGGTAGGATCTTACGAGCTGAAGCCAGGAATCATGTGAATTGCTGCCGAAAATCTCTTTGGAGGAGACGATGACGAGAATCTGTACAAACACTTGGAGAAATTCAATCAAGTCTACCACACGTTCCATCAAGAAGAAGTGCCAGCGGAGTGGTTCAAGTGGAACCTCTTTCCATTTACTCTCGTTGATAAAGCCAAGAGGTGGTGCCAACTTGCTGCAAGTGAAGCTCAAGGAGACTGGGGACTGTTAGTGCAACGGTTCATCACCAAGTTCTTCCCTCTACTTAAGGTTCACAAGTTGAGAAAGCAAGTGTGGAATTTCAAGCAAAAGAAGAGTGAAGACATCGACGAAGCTTGGGAGAGACTCAATGACCTGCTATTGCAAGGACCACTGCTCAGAGTGACATCAGAAATGGCACTGCAGATATTCTACTACAGATTGACATTAGAAGCCTTCAGATATGTGAACATGTGTGCAGGAGGATCACTATTGAGCAAGTCAAGCAATGAAGCTATAGAGATCTTATCCAATATCTGTTTGACCTCCAAGGAAGAAAGAGAACGAAGACAAAGAGAAGCAGAAGAGTCAGAAGAAGCGGAAGTGATAAGTTGGCGCCTACACCTGAAGACCAACTACCTACCCTTCTTACTCCAGATCCACTTGTCTTTGACGAAGAGTTTCAGAGATACGCTACTCCAGTGGAAGAAGTCAAGAGTGTGGAAGCTTATAGGACTCTTGCAAATGCAAAGCCTCTAACAGAATTTGAGAGAATGAGCTGGATGCCAGTGGAAATTGGAGATACACTCAAGTGTGCAGGACCTCTCTCACCAAAAGACTTAGTGGAGGAAGAAGAGTTGTTTCCACCAAAGATTCCACTAAGGAAAAATTCTTATAGTCAAGATACAGGGGAGATGCTGCAGAAATTATTCGAGGAAGAGGAGCTGGATAGTGACTTTGTCTCTGAAGTGAAGCTAGTGATCGGAGTCCAGCTAGAATCATCACTTATGGAGGAGGTTATCGTCCATCTACCAATTGAGGAATCTTCAACTGGAATTTCATGCTCCATCAACAAGGAAAACTTCAACAACATACACTGCTCTATGGAAGCCCAGGTAAGTACAATGAGCTATGAAGTTTATTCTAAGCTTTATGATAAACCATGTTTAGTTTCTACTAATCTTAAGATTAAACTTTCTAGCAATGAAATAATAAAACCTATAGGCTTAATTAAAAATTTTGAAGTTAACTTTGCTAAAAAGACTATACCAACTGATTTTTATGTGATTAATGTCTACAATGATAATGTTAATTTAATCTTTGGTAGACCTTTTCTTAAGTTTGTTAATGTCGTAGTTAATAATGAAAAAGGGAAAGTCACACTTAGTGTTAATGATTTAAAATATGATTCTGATTTTCTACCAGCATCTAAAGTGTCCATTAATCTCACTCCCAATATTGAGGAGATAGAGAGTATTAGTTGTATAAATGCCTTTAGAGAGCCATTAAATCTAGTCTTAGAAGGAGAAGAGGAAGGTTTCTTCTCCGAAGAAACAACCAATGCCACTAAGGATCTAGAACAAAATATTGAGGAAACCTGAAACACTCCAGTAGAGCCACTAGGCGACCTAAACCACCAGGAGGCACCAGATGTAGAGCTGAAGCCACTGGCTTAAGGACTTAAGTATGCATTTTTGGGAGAAGACAAGGCTTACCCAGTGATCGTTAGCAATGAGCTGAGTCCGGAGGAAGAGGAGAGGCTACTGGCAATGTTAAGGAAGCATAAGAAGGCAATTTGTTACTCTCTAGCAGATTTGAAGGGAATCAGTCCAGCATTTTGCACTCACCGTATTCCAATGGAAGAACACAACAAGCCAGTGGTTGGCAATCAGAGAAGGTTGAGCAATGAAATGAGGACTGTTGTGAAGAAGGAAGTGATCAAGCTTCTAAATGCCGGAATTATCTACCCAGTACCAACCAGTGAGTGGGTGAGCCCAGTCCATTGTGTGCCTAAAAAGGGAGGACTAACGGTGGTCAAGAATGAGAAGAATGAGCTGATCCCACAGAGAACAATGACTGGTTGGAGGATGTGCATTGATTACCGGAAACTCAATAAAGCTACGAAAAAGGACCACTTTCCACTTCCGTTCATTGATGAGATGTTGGAGAGGCTTGCGAGGAATTCTCACTTCTGCTACTTAGACGGATACTCTGGATTCTTTCAAATCCCTATCCATCCTGACGATCAACACAAGACTACATTTACATGTCCATATGGAACCTTTGCTTACAGAAGAATGCCATTTGGTCTATGTAATGCGCCAGCTTCTTTCCAAAGGTGCATGATGGCAATATTCTCAGATTTTATTGAAGATATTATGGAGGTTTTTATGGATGACTTCTCAGTCCATGGCACAAGTTTCGACCACTGCCTGCAGAATCTTGAGAAAATACTAAAGAGTTGTGAAGAAGTTGATCTAGTGCTAAATTGGGAGAAGTGCAATTTCATGGTCAGAAGAGGACTTGTGTTGGGTCACATCATATCCAAGAAAGGAATTGAGGTTGACAAGGCTAAGATAGAGACAGTGGAGAAGCTACCACCACCCACTAATATCAAGTCTCTTAGAAGCTTTCTCGGTCATGCTGGATTTTATAGAAGGTTCATTAAAGACTTCTCGAAGATTGCCAAGCCACTTACTCAGCTACTCCAGAAGGATGTTCCATTTGTATTCACTGAAGAATGTAAGGTTGCATTCAGGAAAATCAATCAGTTACTCATAAGTGCGCCAATCATTCAACCACCAGATTGGAACTTACCTTTTGAGATCTTGTGTGATGCAAGTGACTACGCAGTTGGAGCTGTGCTGGGACAGAGGAAAAATGGAAAGGTACATGCTATATATTATGCCAGCAAGACTCTCAACGATGCTCAAGTGAATTACGCCACTACAGAGAAGGAGTTGTTAGCAGTAGTATTTGCCTTTGAGAAATTCAGATCATATATTGTCAATTCAAAGGTGATAGTCTACATTGATCATGCTGCTATCAAGTACCTACTTACCAAGAAAGATGCTAAGCCTCGACTCATCAGATGGATATTAATGCTACAAGAGTTTGATGTAGAGATCAGAGACAAGAAGGGAGTTGAGAATGTAGTGGCTGATCACTTATCAAAGATGAACCATGACAAGGAAGGGCTGCCAATTGAAGATACAATGAGAGATGACACTCTTTATGCAGTCCTAGATAAGGATACTTAGATGAGAGATGTGATAAGAGCTATAAGAGGAGAACCAATGCCACATCTAAATTATAATTCAAGGAGAAGAGTTCTGGCCGAAGTGAAGAAATACTACTGGAATGCTCCCTACTTCTATAGATATGGATCAAATGGCGTACTTAGAAGATGTGTGCCTGCAGAGGAAAGAGAAGAAATTTTTAGAAAATGCCACTCTTCAGAATATGGAGGTCATCATGGTCATTTCAGAACTCAAGCTAAAGTGTGGGGAAGTGGATTCTACTGGCCAGAAATGCATGAAGATGCTAGAAAGTTTGTTGCTACTTGCCCAGAATGTCAAAGGACCGGAAATGTGACTTCAAGGAATTCGATGCCTTTAACATACAATTTACAGATCGACTTGTTTGATGTGTGGGGAATGGATTTCATGGGGCCATTTCAGAATTCACACGGATATGAGTACATTTTGGTTGCTGTGGATTATGTCTCAAAATGGGTAGAAGCTTTGCCATGCAAGAGAGCGTGTACAGAGGAATCAACATGGATGATCAAAAATGTTATCTATCCAGGGTATGGAGTGCCTAGAGTGATTATTACAGATGGAGGATCTCATTTCATTGGAAAAGATTTTACCAAAAGTCTATCCAACCTTGGGATTGAGCATAGAGTTTCTACAGCATATCATCCACAGACTAATGGCCAAGCAGAGACATCAAACAAGCAGTTAAAGGGGATTTTGCAGAAGACAGTGCTTAAGGGAGGAAGATATTGGTCGAAGAAGTTAAATGATGCTCTTTGGGCTTATCGAACTGCATTTAAGGCTTCAATTGGAATGACTCCCTATCATCTTGTCTATGGAAAAACTTATTACTTGCCAGTTGAGATGGAACATAAAGCTTATTGGGCAATCAAAGAGTTGAATTTGGATTTAGATGCTGCTCAAATCAAGAGGAAAATTCAAATTAGCAATCTCGATGAAGCAAGATTAAAAGCATATCATAGTGCAAGCATCTACAAGGAAAGGACAAAAAGATGGTTTGACAAGAGGATTCAAAAGAAATAATTCAAAGAAGGTGATAAGGTTCTTCTCTATAATTCAAGATTTAAATTATTTGGCAAAGGAAAATTGCAAAGAAAATGGAATGGACCTTACACGATGCATGATGTATCACCTACCAGAGCGGTTACTATAATGGATATCAAAGGGAATCATTTCATGGTGAATGGCCAACGACTAAAGGTATTTCTTGAAGAAGATAAATTTCAAATTCAATATATTGATACCTATAATTTCATGGAGGAAAAGGTACGTTATCATATTGCAGATCCTTAATTTTGAAAGTTCCATATATTTATGTATATATATATTCGTGTTTTATCTTTCATTTATTTTCAAAATTTCTTTACATTTATGTTTTAAATAAGATAGTTAGCGTCCTATAAAAATTTGGAGACTTTTGGCAGGGTCGGCCGACCAATAGGGTCAGGCTCAGCCGACCCAAGGTGTTTTTGTGTCGATTTTATCTTTTTTTTTTTTGTCGGTGTGTTCCCCGGTTCTTTAGAAATAAATCTCTTTTGAAATTTTTTTTAGAATAAAAAAAGCACCGAGGATGATGCTTCGTTCAAGTGTGGGGAGGTTAGTCGTTAACTTTTGTGTGAGTCTTTTTCTTGTTGAGTCTTAAAAAATAATAAAAAAAGAGAGTAATTTTGTTTCTCACTTTATTTAAGTTTGTTCTCTACTTTAACTTTGATGATTAATCTTACTTAGTTTTTATGATTTGATTAGTGTGGTGCTTACAAGATTAATTAGTAATGCATAACCCATGTTTTGATTAGAAGGAAGATGTTTTATAGCTTTGCTAAGTTTCTTTAAGAAAAGATTTGGAGAATGATTTATTTATTTAACAAAAACTCTTATGACCAAGTGTTCCGTCCCTTTGTCAAGAGAGAGGATAAATCCTATTAGAGCCTAGTTGAAAACCCGGTTTATAAGCAAGTCATCTCATATGAGTTTGGTTAAGCTTGATTCCTTTAGATAGTTTGATCCCTTATATTATTTTGGTCATCTATTTTTTATCTCTTGATTGCTAGCCTCCACGTATATATTTAGTACTAGTTGTTCTACACTGGAGAACTAGCATTGCTGAATTCCATATCCACTAAACCCTTTGATCTTTCGACACTCATTGCCCATATAAGTGAAGTTTTTGCTCATTAGATAATTATGAGTAGGGAAGGTTTAAAGTTGTTTTAAATTAGCAATGAGAGAGAAAAATATTTAGAAAGGAAAAGAAGCGCGAAAAAAATAATAAAATAAAAAAAAGAGAAGAAGTGGCGCCCAAATAAAAAAAGGAAGAAAGAACAAAAAAAAGAGAGTGATAGAAAGTAGAATTAGGAAAATTTTGGAAAAGAAAAAGAGAGGCTCAGTGTTATTTAGTGTAATGAGCAAAAGCTTTCACTTTTCCAACCATGTGCAATTTTCGGGAATTATCCCACTTTATTTATTCAATATTGCACATGTCCACTATCTATATCTTATTTTTCCTTCTCTCTGTTTATGCATTTATATTTTCTTATTTCCGATGACCAAGTTAATTCAAGGTGATTAGACGATCTTTAGGAAGATCCCTTAACTAAACAATAAGATGAGTTAACTTTGCTAAGCCTTTACCAAGCTTCTCTTAAACTCTTGTGAGATGTGAGAGAGTGTGATTTTACATAGGGTAGCCACAAAATATGAGTGCCTACATGTGAGCTTGACAAAGAAGGACCGATTTAATTTCTTGATCCATGGAGATTATTTTTCATTAAAAAAACCCCTCTATTTTGATTCTAAAGGAAGTTTTGGTTTTACTATGATTCATTTGATTTCGAAAATTTCTGTGAGGATCTCTATGCATGAAAGTTTATTTAAATGCACATATTATGATTTGATTGAATTCTAAGTAAGTTTGATTTGAAAAGTAATCGTCTAGAACTTGCTTAAATTTAGTTGAGCTTTTAAGTTTTTATCAATCCTTTTGCTCGAGGACGAGCAAGATCTAAGCGTGGGGATATTGCTGACGCAAGATAACGACGATTTTTATACTCTATTTTTATATAATTTTATGCCTTTTCAGAAATTAATCTTATGATTTAGTTATGTTTTGCTAACAAATAACCCCGTTTTAGAGAATGCTCTTTGTTTTTGTGCAATATTGATTTTTGCAGGAAAATAGGGTATAATTGCAATAATTGAGAGGATTTCTCGAAGAAAGGATTTATGCTATAAGTCCAGGGAGGACAGATAATAAATAAAAGAAGGACAATTGAAGCTCGAAAGAAGGCCCAAGCCCATTATGGAGAAGGTTCCGGAGGCTAAGGATTGCTTGAGTATGAAGAATATGAAGATAAGGAAGGTTCATCAAGTCCAATCCAAACTCCAATTAAATCTCGAGATATTCTCGGATTTTAGGACAGCAGCACCTTGTGGGCCTAATTCAGTGACTTTAACGACGTCAAATGAAGAAAGTTTGAATACCAAAGTCGTACGAGGTCTACAATTTAGAGTCCGAGTTTGCCTTTTTTGGACTTCGGATGGGGGAGTTATGGTCGAAATACTACACGCTGCAGATTATGGAAAGTTGGATTTCGGGAAGGACCAGGACAATGACTTAATCTCCAAGCATGAAAGTATATGGACGACCGGGACTCTTCTAGAGGCTTGTATATACATAGAAATAGGTGTTTTAGGTGTCTTAGGACTCTTAGAACTGACCTATTAGATTCCATGTAAAGGGGACTCTCCGAAGTATAAATATATGGCCTCCCTAGAGGGAGAGGTCATCCAATTCATTGTAAACAGGGCCCCAAAGCTTGGTTTAGGTGTCCATCTTCGCAAGACTCGTCGAGAAGGAGGCAGCGAGAGGAGGCAGGAACTGAGGGGGTCGGCCGACCCAAGCTGTTTCCGGGGAGTTTCGAGTTCATCTTCGACCACGTGCTTCATCTCGTCCAAATCGACAATTTTGTGCGTCGAGTTCATGATGTTCTTCGAGTAAACTCTCTGTTCTTCTTATTTGCTATGATAAACCTTGAGTTTGATCAATGAAATTATCCTTTAGATATTAGTTCTTTGTTTATACATGATATACGATCCATGTCTTTGCAATGCTTCATCTCTACATGTGATCTGGCCAGATTTGATATCCACATGTCTTTTAGTAGATCTTTTTACTTTAATTAGTTGATTGAATATACTCATGCTTAGACTTGGTTTAGGCTTGGTAGTTCCTCGATTACCCTGACTTATGTGACATGTGGTTGGTGGGAAAGGTTCTAGTAAATCTATGATGTTCGTTATCATGTTTATTCTATGTTGCATGTTAGATCTTTGCTCATGGTGGTTCTTAGTTTATAAGAAGTTTGTCTCATATCTCTTGCTAATCCCTTAGCCGTATTTAGCCTATCTTGATCATGCCTAGTTTGTTCTAAACAAGCTTTCATCTCTGATTTAGTTTATTCTATAGTCTAGTGTTATATCTAGTTTGTGATTAGAGTATCGTTTATCATCCTTTAGCTTATTAGATCTATTAGAGCTAGCTAGTAATTGATTAATCCTTGATTAATAGTAGTTTAAACCTAGTTTTCCATGGATTGACAAACCCTAAATACTCATCTTAGGGGAAATGTTACAACCGATACTATGCGGTTGCAGTATAAGGTTTGGCGTGCTTAAGTGCCGTCAACAGGTATGCGAGGACATTGTGAGATTTTGCGTGGCTTGGTTGTCGTCAATCGTGAAATAAAATAACATGCCAATTTACTCTTTAGGCAGCTTGGCTGTCGCTGGGTAGAGTGGTTGTTTTGATTGATTTTTTTCGCGGCTTGGTTGTTGCCGGATGCAAGAAAACTCATTTTAGTTGACTCTTTTTGTGGCTTGGTTGTTGTCGGAAGCAAGAGTTTAATACTAGCACCCTTTGCGCAGCTTGGTTGTCGCTGGCAATTTGTAGGGTAGCGCACATAGTGATTGCTCTTTTCGCAGCTTGGTTGTCGCTCGGTACGTTAGAGCATGGAAGAGTGCCTTTTGCGTGGCTTGGTTGTCGCCGGGTAAAGGTAAGGCGAAACGAGAGACTCATCTTGGTTGTCGCTGGAAATTTCTCATTTATATGTAGCTATATTACGTGCTGGACAATCAGCTTTTAAATAGAGCTGATGTATACAAGGATCTGAGATCGTGCTTGGCTTGGTTGTTGCCAGAAAAGAGCGTTCAGGGTGCTCGGCCTATAGACGTCGAGTGCTGAGACTCGGAATGATAGCGAGGCTAGGTCACTCGGAGAGGGAAAAACGAATGCTGAGAGCACTCAGCTTAAGGGTAGAAGTGCCGCAGGTGCTCCGAGTTCCAAGTATTTGGCAACTCTCTGCCTTCTGGCTCACTGAGCTTGAACGTAGCCCAGCCGAGAACTTCCTTGACGAGATATGGCCCCTCCCATGGGGAGCTCCTCTTTGATAGCCCTGCTGTGGAAGTATTACGTTTGAGGATGAGGTCACCGACATTGTAGGAACCTGGCTTGACGTTCTTGTCATAGTAGCACTTCAAGGCTTGCTAGTATTTGAGAGACTTGAGGGAAACATGTAGGCACTCACCTTCGATGAGATCAACATCTTCGGTTCTTGACTGCTCTGCTACTGGTATGTTTCTGAATGCCACTCTAGGAGCCCCATGTATCAGGTCTGCAGGTAGGAAAGCTTCCGATCCGTACACCATGAAGAATGGGGTGTTGTTATTGATGGGCTTAGATGGCTGAGTTCGCAGCCCCCAGATGACATATGGCAACTGTTGGAGCCACTTTCCCTCGTACAGATTTAGCTTGTCAAAGATGGCTGGCTTAAGGCCATGCAGGATCATCCCGTTGGCACGTTCTACCTATCCGTTGGCTCGGCTCGTGAGTGTTGAACCGAGGCATAACACACCAGAATCCCTTGCTTCTCGCAGAAGTCAAAAAATGCCGATGCTGCAAAGTTTATGCCAAGATCTGTGATGATTTCTGATGGAACACCAAATCTATGCATGATTTCCTCGATGAATTCTATCGCCTTGGCCGCTGTCAGCTTGTTGATTGGCTTGTATTCTATCCACTTTGAAAACTTATCAATTGCGACCAAAACGTGATCATATCCTCTTGGAGCCTTCTTGAAGGGTCCGATCATGTCCAGCCCCCAGCATGCGAATGGCCAAGAAACTGGAATGTTCTGCAACTTGGATGCTGGGAGGTGCAGTTGCCTTGCAAAGAACTGGCAGCCTTTGCATCTCTAGACAATTGTTTCGGCATCTTGCTTTGCAATTGGCCAATAGAATCCTGCCGTGAATGCCTTGCCCACGAGAGTTCTGGATGCGGCATGATTAGCATAGGAGTCCGAGTGGATTTCGTGGAGCACATTGATTCCTTCCTCGTTTGGAATACACTTCAAGAGTACACCAGATGCTGCAGCCCGCCCGTAGAGTTGATTGCCAATTAAGGTATAACTTTTGCTTCTTCGATGAACCCTATCTCGTGCAGACTTTGGCTCTGAAAGGGTGCCGGATTTGATGCACTCAATGATCTCTGCCCTCCAGTTGGCTTCGACAACCACCCCTTGCTCCTCTGTGGGTTTGACTTGCTGAGCTTCTCCTTCTTCCTCCACTATTGGCTTGTCAAGGATCTAGACAAATATGCCGGGTGGTACCTCGGCTCGCTTGGAACCCAGTTTCGATAGAACATCGGCCACCACATTGTCGTCTCTGAGAACGTGGTGGCATTCTATCCCCTAGAATTTACCTTCGAGCTTTCTGACTTCTGCGCAGTAAGTGGACATCTTCTCTGATGAGCAGCTCCAGTCCTTGTTCACTTGGTTGATCACCACCAATGAATCGCCGTAGACTAGCAATCTGTTGATGGCTAGTTACTCGGCTATGCGCAGGCCGTCAATCAGTGCTTCGTACTCTGCTGCATTATTGGAGAGCTTAAAGTTGAGCTAGACGATGTATTTGAGTTGCTCGCCCTTGGGTGATATAAAGAGAACTCCAGCCCTGGCTCCTTCTAGGTTCAAGGACCCGTCAAAGTACATGACCCAATGTTCTGGCCTTTCTAGATTTGCAGGAACTTGCTGTTCTGTCCACTCGGAGATGAAATCTGCCAGTGCTTGGGATTTTATCGCGGTCCTGGGCCTGAATTCAATGTCATAGGCACCCAGCTCACATGCCCATTTGGCTATTCTTCCGGCTGTCTCCTTGTTGCGCAGAATGTCTCCAATAGGGAAAGCAGTGATGACTACCGCTCGGTGCTCCTCAAAATAATGTCGCAGTTTGTGGCATGTAATGAGGACAGCATATAAAAGCTTCTGAACTTGAGGGTACCATATTTTGGCTTGGCTGAGGACCTCGCTGATGAAGTACATCGGGTGCTGGATCTTGTAGATGTGTGCTTGGTCCGTCCTCTCGGCGACGAGTGCTGTACTCACCACATGTGTAGTGCAAGCCAAGTACAGGTACAGATCCTCTGCAGGTGCACCGCCTTGCACTCGGATTGGGGTAGTTAGCACAGGAGGTGAAGAGAGGAAGATCTTGAGCTCGTCCAGTGCCTTCTGTGCGTCTTCTGTCTATTTAAATGTGCCGAGCTTCTTGAGGAGCATGAAGAAAGGGAGCCCCCAGTCACCAAGGTGCGAGATGAATCGGTTGAGGGTAGCCATGCACCTGGTGAGCTTTTGGACCTGCTTCTGTGATGTTGGCAGCTCCATGCTCATAATTGCTGATATCTTGTCTGGGTTGGCTTCGATTCCACGCTTACTGACGATGAAGCCCAAGAGCTTGCCAGATGGTACGCCAAAAACACATTTCTTTTGGCTCAGCTTCCACCTATAGACCATGAGGCTGTTGAAGGTTTCTACTATGTCTCTGATGATATTGTCAGGATCTCTTGTCTTGATCACGACATCATCAACATATGCTTCAACATTCCTACCCCACTATTACGACAGGCAGGCTTGGATGTTTCGCTGGTAGGTAGCCCTAGCGTTCTTCAGTCCAAAGGACATAGTCATGTAGCATTAGGCCCCATAGGGTGTGATGACGGATGTCTTCTCTTGGTCTTCTAGAACCAGAGCAATTTGGTGCTAGCCTGAGTAATAATCTAGAAAAGAGAGCAGGGCGCAGCCCGCTGTAGAGTCTACGACTTGATCTATCCTAGGTAGCCCAAAAGGATCCTTTGGGAAATGTTTGTTAAGCTCGGTATAATCAACGCACATCATCCACTCTTTTTTATTCTTTTTCATTACAAGTACAGGATTTGCTACCCAATCGGGGTGGAAGACTTCTCTAATAAAGCCTGCTGCTGTTAGCCGAGCCACCTCTGCCCTGATGGCCTCTTTCTTTTTGTTGGAGAAATGGCGCAGCTTCTGCTTGATGGGTTTGGCACCCTGATTGATTTCCAGTTTATGCTCGGCCAGCTCCCTAGTGACTCCAGGCATATCTGATGGTTGCCAAGCGAACATATCCTAGTTTCAGTGCAGAAGCTAGATGAGCGCGTCTTCCTATTTGGGGTCAAGGCTGGCCCCTATAGTCGCCGTCTTCATTGGGTCGTTGAGACCTAGGTCGATTTGCTTCGTAGGGACCGCTGACTGCATCGTGTTTCGGGTGGTGTCACTGGCCGGGATGGTTGGCATTATCTTTGCAGCCAATGTCTTTACTTCTTCCCGAGCAGCTTCATGCTCGAGGTCCTCTGACACCGCGAGTGCTGCCTGGTCGCACTCATGGGAGATCTTGAAATCTCTTCGGATAGAGAGGACGCCGTGAGGACCTGGCATCTTAAGCACCAAGTATGAGTGGTGAGGAATTGACATGAACTTGACAAGTGCTGGTCTTCCGAGGTTGGCATTGTAGAAGGAGTCGATGCGAGCCACCTCGAATCGGATGTACTCGTTCCTCCAATTGTTCATGTCGTCGATGGTGACGGGCAAGGTGATATGCCTGAGTGGTCGAGTGCCATGTCTGGGCACTATGCCGTAGAACAGCATGTCTGACTCCTCCAGGTCCTGTACGCTGAGCCCCAGGGCGAGGAGGGTCTTCTAGAACAGGATGTTAAGGCTGCTTCCCCCGTCGATCAGCACCTTGTGCAGGAGGGATGAGTACATGATTGGCCTGATGATGAGCGAATAATGACCTGGCTCGTTGAAGTTGCATGAGTGGTCATCCCTGCTGAAGCTGAATGCTTGCTCAAACTGCTAATAGAAGGTTGGGGTAGCCATCTGCGCTGTTAGTACCTGCCTATTGATTAGCTTCTGCTCGCGCTTTCTTTCCTTTGAACCGTGACCGCCATAGATAATGGCCACCATGTTGTTGAAGACGGGGATTCCATTTCTAGCACCCAGATCCTAGTCCTCTGGGTCCTTGTTGGCCGGCTGCTTGCCATCGTCCTTATTGTCCGGGCCGTGTCGGAGTAGGAACTGAAGGCCCCAGCAATTGCGGTATGTGTGCCCCATCCTAGGATGGACGGGGCAGGGCTTGTCGAGGATGTCTTCCATCATTTGCTGCCAAAGTAGCCAGCGGCATTGACGGAGTTGTCCGGCCCGAGCTTCCAGGGCCGCCAGTCGCGTCGATCATCGCCGTCCCGGCACCGATCGCACCAGTCATCGTTATCGCAGCGCCTGTCACGGTGATCATCATTATCCCGCCTTGGCTCGTGACCTCCCTTGATGCACGAGAGGATGTCGTGAATCTCATCACGGGCGTCGGCGTACTTGTTGGCGATGTTGAAGAGGGACTCGATGCTGCTGGGGAGCTTTCTTGCGAGCTTCTCTAGGAGCCGCTCGTCCTTGAGGCCTTCCTTGAAGGCGTTGATGATGATTTGATCAGGTACGTCCACCACCTAGTTTCGGAGCTCAGAGAAGCATCGAATGTACTCCTTGAGCGTCTCGTGACACCCCTGACGTATGTGGGTGAGGTCCCGCACAGTTGCCGGCTGGTGATAAATACCGCAGAAGTTTGCAATGAACTTCTCGCAGAACTAGGGCCAGCTGGAGATGGAGCCAGCCGAAAGGTTTTGGAGCGAGCGTAGGGCCTGAGGCCCTAGCATGATGGGAACATAGGCCAGTGCCACATCGAAATCATCGTGGGCGGCCTTGACTCCAAGGTGAAGAGTTGAGCCTACTCCTCTAGGTTCTTCTTGGGATGGTACTTGTCGATACTGACCAGCTTGAACGTGGAGGGCCACGAGACCGCCCTAATCCTAGTGGAGAAGGCCTTGATTCTGTCATACTGGTTGAATGGCGGATCGTCAAAGCTAGGGTTATAGCGGTGGTGCTCAATGAGTGCCCTGCTTGGACGGGGCTGTCGCCTCGCCGTCGTTCGTCGCCACCGTCAGGTCCTCCTTTGTTGTTCAGAGGAGGTAAGATCATCCCGTACTCTTTCTCCTAGTCTCTTCGGCGCTTGAGTTCTTTCTCCTAGGCCTGCTGTCGCCTGGTGTTGATTTGATGGCGAAGGTCCCTCCGGTTCTCGATGATTTCACGCAGGTCGAGGACGCCACCCTGTGGTGGTTCAAGGGGGTTTGGCTCGTTCTTGTCCTCTTCCCCAAGCTTCAGCCCTTTGAAGGCCAGTTGCGTCAACCTCTCCTTGGTGGCTGAGGGGGGGAGGTCCAGCGCAAGTGCACCCATTGCGGCGATGCAGAGTTCCTTGCTAGAAAAAGCAAGGGAGGAGGCTGCCTCGTCAAAGTCATCTTGAAGAAATCTAAATGTGCATGTAGCTAGACCTAGGCGCCTTCCTCCATCTGCTCCTTGTAGGGCGGTAGCCACTTCAGCTTCGGCAACAGCCCTCTGCTTCCACCGTCGATCACGGTCTTGGTTGTGGCGGATGCGCTCACCACGTTGCCCAGCCATCTCACCAGTCTGGGAGGCCTCATCTGCGGAGGTTGGGTTGCACAGCTCCACCTGCCGGGCCCATAGGTCCCTCTCCCGTTGTTTGTCGACGTTGCATAAGCGGCGGGACTCGGCGGCTGCCGGACATTCTCCTTGGAAGGAGCACGAGTTTGGCAGCACCAATTGATCTTGCTCATGGAGGTCAGCCATGAAGACCTCCCGTGAGGAATCGTGAACTGGGGGAGCCGTGAGCTCGGTTGGCTGGAGAGGATGTGCCGATGACGAGCCCCAGCCGAAGGCCCGTCAGGGGCATTGACACATCTTTGGAGTTCTAGATTTCGTCGTCAACGAACATAGGGGGACCCTATCGGGATAGGGCCGCCTGCGCGGCATCGGAGTAGGTGGCAGCCGAGTTGCGCAGGCCGTACAGCACAACTCCGCCGAGTGGGGGCCGTGGCTTAGCAGGCTCGTGGGGTCACTGAACCCAAGTCCTTGCCCCGAGTGCCTCCGCCACATGACTTGGGTCCACCTGGAGGAGAGTGGTACTGGTGCAGTGCTGGGCAGGGTTGGCGAGGCCCGCGCTGTACCTGAGGCTGGACCCGGCACACAATGAGTCCGGGTCATCAGGGTCTGGACCGGAGCGTGCCGAGTGGTCAATGGGGATTGCTTTGGACAGTGCTCAGGAGTCGGGGAAGGAGGCGTGACCCATCCTGCGCGATGTTGGAGATGGGGCCTGGTGGCAGTTTCATCCTCCGGTCCCCTTGTTGTAGATGGGATCTGCCTTGGCAACTGCTGAGGTAGAGCCAAAGGATCTAGGACTGAATCGCCCCGAGCGGCAAATCGGAATGGCCCCACGTTTGATGGAGGAGAGGTTGGCGGGACCGAGGCACGTGGCACCATAGGAGTCGGCAGGCCACCGATGAGGTGCGTGTTTCCATGCTTGTCGACAACGGAGGTGAAGGCGCTGAAGGAGAAGATCTCCCCTGGCTGAGACTTAATCGAAGCGTGGAAACTGATTCCCATCATGATCTATGGATCCTGCTCACTAGCCCCTACCTAGCGCGCCAGCTGTGGGAGTTTGGTCCTAGCAGCTCACCACATGATAGGTCCTGTGATGGTTTTGAGATCAGTTAGGGTGGCAAGGAGATCATGAATGGTGTACAGCACACAGGAACACGACGATCTAACAGGTTCGGGCCGCTTGATCACGTAATACCCTATGTCCTGTATGGGGTTTGTGGATTGTATTGCTGGATATATGAGAGATTGAACGAGTTTCCTCGTGGTCCCTAGCTCCCCTTATATAGGCCCAGGAGCTAGGGTTACAAGGTGCATCCCTAGAGAGCCGCCTGCCGCTAGACTCATAGCATTACATGCAGGATATACAGGATGAGATCCTAACAAACATCATCTAAAGCAATACAAGTGGCTTGCTTGCAGGTCACACCAACCACTTCCTTAGACCGGGGGTCAAACCACTCAGCCCACCCATCAGGATGGTTCAATCAGTCATTATAGGGCACCTAGGGGCATGTGACTCCCACAAACCATGTTTGCATATTTCTTCTCTTGGATTAATTTGTTGTCTGGGCATGCACTTGCCCAATGGTCATTGCTCCCACAAACAAAATAACCACCGTCTTTGTTCCTTTTCTTCTTGAACGCGGCGGTTTGCTTAGGCTTTGTAAGGTTCTTCTGCTTGTTCTTCTTTTTTTCTGTTGTTACTGGGAGCACTAGAATTTTCCTTCTATACCATATTGGCACTACCATATTGACACTAGAGGACTCAAATCCTTTTCAAGGCGAGTCTTTTGCTCTCGCTTTCCCCTAAACTTCTAGAGATCCAATCAGTTTAGCCACGCTAAACCGTTGTCTCTTGTGTTTTAGAGAAGTAGCAAAATCCCCCCAAGAAGGTGGCACCTTAGCGATAATACCGCTGGCCAAAAACTTGTCAGGCAACTCACATGGAAACTATTCGAGTTTCTTAGCCAGTGCATGTATTTCATGAGCTTGTTCAATAACAGAACGGTTATCAACCATTTTGTAGTTGTACAACTGCTCCATGATGTACAGCTTACTATCGGCATCAGAAACACCAAACTTTTACTCGAGTGCAGCCTGTTAGAGATTGGCATGAGATAAACGCGGTGAGAAAGATCAAAACCAATCACAGAGACACAAGGATTTAACGTGGAAAACCCTCCAAGGCGAAGGGAAAAACCATGGGCACCAGCCAGCCATAACTTCTACTATTTTCGTGGAGTGTTTACAAAACGTCGTATGTTTTCTGGCGGCTTATAAGAGGATTATATAGCAAACCCTAATCCATGGGATGGCTCCGCCCCCGCACCCTCGGTCGACCTTAAATGGGATGAAACTCCTACCAATAAATAAATAGACCTTAAATTTAGTTAATTGAGCAAAGCCCATTTCTCATAAATGGTGACTAGGAGTTAAACTGATATAGGTGTGTTCCTCAAAATATATTCTGTAGGACAATATCTTTGCTGCAATAAGCCACTTGGAAAACATTAAGGTAAACAAGCCTCCAGCGACGGGCCTCCGCTACACTCCCCAACTTGGCCGCCTCATAGGAATTTGGATCACAATTTAACAATCTACACCTTGAGACAAATTCCATCTTGTAGCATGTAACATGTAAACACCATCCTGAAACAAATCAAAGGAACAACTACTGGTGCCAAAACAGCCACTAGGGCTACACGGTCACACCAACTAAGCTTGAGCAAAGCTCAACCTTAGCAACAGAAATAGGCTTAGTCATCATATCTGCTAGATTATCATGAGTACTAATCTTGCATACCTTTAATTTGCCCTCTGCAACAACTTCACGAGCATAATGGTATTCGACATCAATGTGCTTTGTTCTCTCATGAAACATTTGATCTTTTGTAAGGTGGATAGCACTCTGACTGTTACAAAACAAATTAATGCAAGATGTATCTCCAGAAAATTCAGCATATAGACCTTTCAACCAAACAGCTTCTTTGCAAGCATCACAAACTGCAATAAACTCAGTCTTAGTGGTTGATAAAGCAACTGTAGGCTATAGACAAGCCCTCCAACTGACAGCACATCCTCCAATAGTGAATACATAACCTATCAGTGATCTTCTCTTGTCTAAATCAGCAGCATAATCTGAATCAACGTAGCCCACAAGTCCCTCTCTGGTTTTGCCAAACTGCATGTAAGCATCAGACGTACCCCGCAAATACCTGAAAATCCACTTCGCAGCATTCCAATGTTCTTTACCAGGATTAGCCATGTATCTACTGACCAAATTCATAGCATAAGACAAATCTAGATGTGAACAAACCATGGCATACAACAAAGAACCAACAACACTAGAATATGGAACTTTTGACATGTACTCAAATTTTGAATCTGTGCTAGGACACTAAGAAGATGATAACTTGAAATGAGGTGCAATGGGAGTACTTACTAGTTTTGAATCATGCATATTAAAACGACGGAGGACTTTCTGAATATAACTGTGCTGACTATGAAATAGCAAACCAGATTTTCTGTCTCTACTAATCTCCATGCTGAGAATTTTCTTAGCAGCACCAAGGTCCTTTATCTCAAACTCGCTACTTAACTGTGCCTTTAAGTTAGCGATATCAATCTTTCTCTTGGCAGCAATCAACATGTCATCAACATATAACAACAAGTATATAGGTGACCCATCAACAAATTTAATGTAGACACAGCTATCATAAAGGGATCTTTTAAAACCATTAGCAATCATAAAGGAATCAAACTTCTTATACCACTGTCTAGGTGACTGCTTCAAACCATACATTGATTTCTTCAATTTGCATACAAAGTTTTTCTTACCACGCACAATGAAGCCCTCAGGCTAATCCATGTAAATCTCCTCCAAATCACCATGCAAGAAAGCAGTTTTCACATCTAACTGCTCAAGCTCAAGATTATGCATAGCAACAATATCAAGAAAAGCACGAATAAAACTATGCTTTACAACCGGAGAAAACACATCATTGTAATCAATACCTGGTATTTGACTGAAACCTTTGGCAACTAACCTTGCTTCAAATCTGGAAGCCTTGCTAGGAGAAGAACCTTCCTTTCTTTTAAAAATCCATTTGCAGCGTACTGCCTTCTTCCCTGCAGGCAAGCGAACAATGTCTCAAGTGCCATTTTTCTCAAGCGACTGCATCTCCTCTTGCATAGCAAACATCCACTTCTCACAATCACCAGAAACCATAGCTTCAGTGTAGGTGGATGGCTCAGTACTGCAATCAATCTCCTCAGCACAACTCAAAGCAAAACTGACATTGCATTCTTCAATCAACCTTCTCACCGGCTTCCGAGCCCTCACGGGCCTATCAACTACCATAGGCTGTGTAGATTGCAAAACAGGAGGAGAGTGCACAATAGCAGGTGAATCAGCATCAAGAACCTGTGTATCCTGGGTGCCAATATCATCATAAGTTACATGGTCACACTGACTTTCTGTGGCACATTATCATGAGCATTAGTAGCACGGTTAGCATAATACATTTCAGATTCATTGAAAACCACGCTTCTACTCAACATGCTCTTTTTAGTTTCAGGGTTTCACAGCTTACATCCCTTTACCCCTAAACCATAACCCAAAAAAACACACTTTGCTGCTCTAGGTTCTAATTTACCATTGTCCATGTGCATATGCAGTGCAACCAAAAACTTTTAGCCAAGGGACTACCAAACCATACCTCCATGGGTGTTTTCTTATCAATGGCGATGGAAGGTGCCGATTAATCAAGTAACATGCTGTGTTAGCAGCCTCGGCCCAAAACCGTCTGCCCATATTAGCATTGGACAACATATAACGTGCCTTTGAGATAATGGTCCTGTTCATCCTTTTTGCGTCACCGTTCTGCTGTGGAGTATGCGGAATGGTGTGGTGCCTGACAATGCCCTCTTTTCTGCAGAAAAGGTTAAATTCATGGGAACAAAATTCCATACCATTATCAGTACGCAAAACATTTACCTTTCTCTCGGTTTGCTTTTCTACCATAGCCTTCCAAGCCTTAAAAGCATCAAATGCATCATATTTATGTTTTAGAAAATAAGGGAACACCATTCTGGAGTAATCATCAATAATAGTAAGCATATAACGGCAACCACCAAGTGAGTGCTTCCAAGAAGGCCCCGACAAATCAGCATGCACATAATCTAGTATGCCTTCGGTTGTATGAACAGAAGTATTGAATTTTACCCGCTTATGCTTACCAAACACACAGTGTTCATAGAACTCCATCTCATCATTGTTGTATCCCTTCAACAGTCCTCTTTTGCTTGCCAAACCAAGCTGACTCATGTGTCCAAGGCACATGTGCCAAAGCTTAGAATCACTAAACTTATCAGATGTAACAGAAGAAGCCGCGGAAATAACAGCAGCGGTGCCAGTAATAGTATCACCACAAAGAATGTATAAATTAGTAGATTTCATAACTCCATTCATGATAACAAGAGAACCTTTGGATACCTTCAAAACTCCACCTCCAGCGGAGTACTTGTAACCCTTATTATCAAGAGTACTCAAAGAGATGAGATTTATGAACATATTTGGAACGTGCCTCACATCAGTCAACGTGCGTGTCATGCCATCGTGTGTTCTGATCTTGACGGATCCAATGCAGATGACCTCACATGGAGTATTATCTCCCATCCACAGCAAACCACCATTCTGCATAGGCTCATAGGTACTAAACCAATCTTTATTAATGCAAACATGATATGAGCAAACAAAATCAAGTAACCATTCAGAATTCATTGAGGCACAACCAGCAAAAGCAATAAGAACATCACCATTATCAGAATTATCACTGGACGCAATAGAGGCCTTACCATCATCTTCTGATTTCTTGGATCGGTTATTACCATTCCTTTTTTCTTTATTTTGCAGTTTCCAACAATCCTCGATCACATGGTTTGTTTTCTAGCAGTACTTACAGAACTTATTCTTGTTTCAGGACTTAGAACGTCCTCTTTCACCCTGGCTTTTGCCTCTGTTTCCAAACTTTGTATTTGTCTGCTCCTCCCTGCCCCTAGTAGGCAATGCCTCTCCATTGGAGGTGGATTCTTCCGAGTGAACTATCTGTTTCATCTTCTCTTTCTGTGCAAGAGCCTCACATACTTCATGCAATGCTAGTTCATCATGACTATATAAAATTGTATCTCAGAAATTGGCAAAGGAACTAGGAAGCGAGCATAAAAGAAGAAGACCTAAATCCTCATCCCCGTAAGATACCTCCATTGACTGGAGATCAGCAACTATCTCCTAAAGGACGCTACTTGATTCAAGACCGAACCTCCTTCCTGCAGTTTGTGCGTGAACAACTTCATCTTCATGTGCATCTTGTTGGTTAGATCTTTTGACATGTAGATCGATTCCAGCTTCAGCCACAACGTAGCGGCGGACTTCTCCGCCAACACCTCCTGCAAGATATTGTTGGATAGATGAAGATGAATATGTGACAACGCCTTACAATCCTTGCGCTTCTCCTCATCAGTCCATGCCTTGACGTCCTTCTTCCCAAA